>OX419706.1:15197712-15797712 GCA_948474745.1 Oligia latruncula
TGTGTCCAGCGGATTCTCACGACCTTCATTATGTTATGTGGAATGTTGTCCCATCGCCAATATTTTGTCATCTAATCTCTGGAAAGTTATGACATATCTATTCAAAACATATTTCAAAGGGGTTCCTTCTATCTGGCAGAATATTGATGCTGCGAAATTTATTTGGCATAACACACTTGGCATAACGAATATTTCAAAGGCATTTATTTTATTTTTTTTATTTATTTATTTGGGGTTAGCCAACAATTCGCACGGTGAGAATAAAAGTGACCTATTTCAAAATTTAGGTAAAATGAGTTAAATATACAAAGTGACTCAAAAAAGTACACTCTTTCACATCTTATAAAACATCTTATTTCTTAAAAAACAAGGCCATTATAATATGGCCTGTCTTTTAATATAAGATATTTAATATAAGATGTTTTTTAAGTATATTTAACTCATTTTACCAAAATTTTGAAATAGGTCATTTTTATTCTCACCGTGCGAATTGTTTACACAATACATTTTACAAATATTTTCCTAAATAATACATTTATAAGTGCAAAAATTACTTATAGGCTAACACAACATGCACCATTTACGGGTTTACATATTAATACAAAACAGATCAATAGATAACATTAAAAAATATATGTATACTTATATACATTTTTTAATACACATTCATATAAAAATAACATAAGATTACATTAATAGTGAGATCATTGGTTGCCAGAATAATGCTTGGAGATTATCTATGACCGCCGCCGGTAAATTCGCAACGCACCTACCAGGTAGCGATACTATCATCACTGCGAAGGATCCACTTCACATTGCCACACATTTCCCTTCACACTCGATTATAAATCTAATTGCGCACATCCCTGTCTTGTCTTTAATACAATGTTGCCACATCGTGATCAGGGTTAATGTGCTCTTAGGAATCCTCTTTGCCAAATCTGTCTTGAGTTGAAAACATCAGGTTAGCTTCAGCTTCTTATAACCTAATTCTTTATACACACGACTTCGTCCGCATGAAATTTCTTGTTACCCGATCTGTCGCGATCCAAATAATTGAAAAAAGAAACATGGCAGCTTAAATGTTCAAAAAGCTACTAGTTACGGGGACTGTTCTTAATTAAGAGAGTATCGTAGGTACTCTATAATATTTTATACAACTACAATTATCTAACCTGGGATGTCTATGCTGGATATGAAATCATTTCACACATGGCATCTGACTTTAAAAGGTTGCCCACCAAAGAGGCTTAATCAAGTTCTTCTAACTGAACAGACAGCTGTGCTGCTGAGGACTACCTGAGCTAAAGCTAAACTAGAAAGTGGTGAAGGGCGCGCTTTGGGGGACTGTCTTATGTAATTATGACGTTCAAAAACTGCTGATTCTCAGCCTAGTTTGAATAAATTACTTTTGATGATTTTGAAATGGAACAAATAGCTAGCTTAACATTAAAGCAAATCTTTTGTCACTGTTAACGAGGCTTGCATCCAAAACCTCTGTTCCTAATGCGTTACATCAACGAAATGTTGTTCCTGTGCAGAATAGGCGGCACAGTCCAGTGACTAGCCTTCGACAGTAAGTAAGGCGAGTAATGTTCGAACATATTGAGCTAGTGTCGCGTGAATGACGTAGAATCATCAAGAAGTGGTGTGCGCAATATTTAAGAAAAACTGTCTTCATCGGCGTCGTGGCCTTGTTGTCCCATGTTACTTGGTGTCGACACAACACGTTTTTTTCCGTCTATTCTCCTCTGTCAGCCATTATTCTATCATTCACTCTCGTCTCTTTCATACAATCCATATTATCATGTCTTTGGTCTTCCTCTCCCTCTCCACCCATGGAAGTTCATATTCATCGCTCTTTTAGTAATGTGGTTTCGTAAAGGGTTTAATTGCCAATGTAATTACCAATGCTTTTTCTAAAATTTCACAGGTTTCTACAGGCTGGCAGGGACAACGACGCGCAAACTGAAACCATGAATTCAGCACGTGATCCTAGACCTATCCTAGACCCTCTAGCAAAGAAAATTTTAGCCGGTTATCACAAAAAAAAAATCTGTTTCATAAAAAAGTGCAATACCTATAAATTAATACATATCACTATCATTTTACCTACCAGTCTCTAAAATTACTTAAATTAAGCTACGTCACATAACACGACGTAGTCTCATAATTTCCGGTTTAACAAATTACATGAACAATATTTCGCTCCCCGCCATGTTGCGGGCGACCTTTCGCGCGCTACAACTGACATTTCACCGCGTTTTGGCGCCAACCGCGCGCGGCTCTACGTACAGCCTAGTTCTATAAAGAAAACTTTATTTTTATTTATTGATGACTGTGAATCGATTGTGATTTCTTTATTAAAAAATAAATCGATTTTTATTTTTTTATTTTTGTGATTGTAGCTTATGAGCTACCATAAACTAAAGTGAGAGTTTTTAAAGTGTCGTGATTTTTTTCAAGTATTTTTGCTGGTTGCACTCAGGTGGGTCCAGTTGAAAGTTTTTTTATTTGGTTGCGAGCTGACCTTATGATTTCTTATGATTTTAAGTTTCTCTAATATTGCCAGGAGGCATGTTTTGATATGTTTTGCGTAACAGTATGTTTGTAACCCTAATACGGTTAACGTAATATGCTAATGTTATGCATAATCTTATTACCTAAGTTCAGAGTTGTCATCGTTATTAAAAACTGGACCAAATTAAATTCAGTATTATGTCATTAAAATAAGTCCCTGCGAATCTCATCCCTTTTTGAAATTTTAATGAAAAATATTTAGGTAGGTTATTTATGTCTGCGGTAAGTAATAATTGTTTCAATTACTTATAAGTTATAAACTTATAATGCATCTCTGAAAGTGTATTTAACAATAAAGCGGAGGGCTTCATATTCTTAAATAGTGGTGGCTCAGTGGTAGCGGCCCCCACTTATGAGTTCTAGGACATGGGTTCGAACCCAGACAGGCGCTTTACTTTGTGTAATTCATTTCTTCACCACTGCTCTCGAAACGGTGAAGGAAAACATCGTGAGGAAACCGGCATATCCTAGTATCCTAGTAATTCGAAGACATGTGACACCTACCAACCCGCACTGGGCCCGCGTGGTGGATTACGGCCCAGTCCCTCTCACAAAGAGGAGACCTGTGTTCCTTCCTTCATCTCCAGAATATCCAGTTTTTACCAGCCCACTGCTGTATATTGTTTGGAGGGTGGCCTTATCCGCCGTATCCTCTCTTCCATCAAGGTTTAACTTAAGGACAAAACAACATAAGCTAACTTCTTCGTCAACGACTCTCAAGTCCCAAGTACTCAAGTATTTCGTACATTCTAACTGGCTGTGTAATGTTTAAAAGCACAAGTACATGTAGCAATGCCCTATTGCCTTTAGTTGCGACAGTATCAACAAGTGGTCGTTCAGATTGTTTAAGTTACTAAGTACTTCAGTTTGACCAATTGCATTATCTTCGAAGATGAATGAAGGGTTACCTATAAGTTTAGAGGGTCGATGACCTGAAGTCCATTTTCTGGTTTAAGCTATGAGCTGATCAACCAACCAACTTTATGCTGGCTTTAATTTTTGCCCGTCGGTCTTAACCACAATTTTCTCCTTCAGCTCATCAATTTATCTAATTGGTGAGCGATATTCCTTTGTTTTGAACATAGCAAACATTGCAAGACGACTCGTCTGCTCAAACTGTCAGAAGCTTTTGATAAAAGGCACTCCTGAATTCACTGAATATGGAAGAACTAGCTTCTGCCCGCGACTTCATCCGCGTGAAATTTCTTGTTCACCTGCCCGCGATATCACTTGTTCACCTGCCCGCGCTATCACTTGTTCACCTGCCCGCGCTATCACTTGTTCACCTGCCCGCGCTATCACTTGTTCACCTGCCCGCGCTATCACTTCGTTTTCGCTTTGCATTTTTTTTAGATATTTTTTGTTTATGCTCAGCTCGTAAGAGTCCTAGCGTGATGATAAATAGCCTATATCCTTTTCAAGAACTAGGCTATCAAATGCAAACATATTTTTTCTAATCCGACTGGTAGTTTCAGAGATTAGCGCATTCAAACGAACAAACAAACTCTTCAGTTCTATTATTAGTATAGTATACAGATAGATAGATAAAGATTAGTATTAGATTAGCGAAGTACCTAATACAATCAGAAAAAATCGCCCATTGCTTGAAATCAAGAAGATGGCAGTTTAATCTACGTGACAAACATCTTATTTAAATTATACAAGGTAGCCCGCGAAATTCAAATTTTCTTACGTTTTTTGCAATTCGCTGGTCGGTATTAAGTTGTACGTTGATTAAAATATGATTCGCGGTCGTAACAAATATTATTTACAGAATTATCATTGCAATCAGTAATACAACTTGTTAACTTTGTATAATCCCCAAATTCAAGATTTCATGAAAAAGTCATTCTTGGGGATTACTTGGTCTTAGAGAGTTGTGTTGATGACTTTAATACTGACCAGCAAATTGCAAAAAACGTAAAAAAATTTGAATTTCGCGGGCTACCCTGGCTCTTTCGCCTTAACAACCACCGAGACTTCCGAGATGACGACTAATAGAGAAATATGAAAGAAAAAGACATGTTGCGCCGACACCAAATTAATTGGTACAAGTGCAGGATAACGATGACAAGCGCCACTTTGCGTTCTCTTAAAACAGTCATGTTAATTATGTTGATCAAGATTACGTTAACTCCACAGATTCTGGGTCAATTGCCTCTCAGTGCGATTCATTGCTGTCACTTGAATGTGGAAAATAAAAGTTGTTTCACAAGAATAACTTGTTCAGTTTCACAAGAGGATCTGTTATTGATACCTTGCTGACAATATATCAAGGTATAACATCACGGCATGTTTCAAAGTGAAGGGTTTTAGATAGGAGTGGAATTAACATCTTAGTTCACAAATAGGAATATTATTTATTTTGTTCGTTCATGGTTCGGACACATTCCTTTTCGCAGATTATGACATAACAGACAGAAGATACAAAAATCTGTCACCATAGACATAGTAATGAGGTTGATTTAGTTCACAAAGACCAATACCATTATTTTGGGGACTGAGCTTTTGAATGTTTTTCAGCTTAGTTTAAACGATATGTTTTTGTTTTGATTTCAAATCCATCTTTAGTGATAAGTTGGCCCCGCAACATTAGTCAGTTAAAATCACTGCAATCAATCTACCTAGCCTTTTCCCAATTATGTTGAGTTCGGCTTCTAGTCTAACCAAATGCAACTGAATACCAGTATTTTACACGAAGCGACTACCTGTCTGACCTCCAGAACTCAGTTACAGCTGTATCATGATATCCCTTGATAAGACTGGCTGTCAGACATTCGGGTTTCTGATTACCCGTAACGACTGTCAAAGACCTATGAGTGACAGCTGGGACCAACGGCTTAACGTGGTTTAACGGAGGGTCTCGACATGTAATAGATGGTCACCCATCCACGAACTGACGGCAAGCGTAACATAACCTTCGCTTAACCCTTGCAGCTGTTATTATTTAGCTAGCCACGAGCCTTTCATAATAACTGCAATAAAATCATAATTTGTGTATGGCTTTTGATAACACGAGAAAGAAATAAAAATTGTTTCACAGAGGGAGTTTGTGAATTGTGTCAAAAAGGGGGATGCAGGCCTTTGGCTTGAAGTGACAATACTAAGATTAGATGACAAATCGATAGCGAAATAAAATAATTTTCTCTCTTATACACCAAATACTATGAAATAAATATAATATAATATAATACAATATGGAATATCAAATATATGTCGTGGATAGATGGCAACACAGTACAGCGAACAGCGCCATCTAACAATTTGATTGGTAAACGAAGAATCATGTGATCGGAAACGCAAGCGAGCCCTACCGCTTGGACACGATCGTCGGTGGAGGGGATGCCGCGAGGACTGGTGGAGAGACCGAGTGTTGCGACAGTCAGTCTACAGTCGACCGTCGAGCTCGGACAGTCTCGGCAATCGCTCAATACCAACGCACGTGTTTGTTTCCGACGCACGTGTGCGTTTCGGTTGTTAATAGCTAGTTTATTAAAGTTACTGTAAATTAAAATAATCTTTTCGTTCGAGTACCCACTGAAGTGCCCACACCTATCTAAACTATGTCGGATCGTGAAGAAGACCCGATGTATCGCATCTCGGCCACCCGCTGATGCGACATCAGAACTGGGATACACTCGAGCTGAAAAAATCATGGAGAATTGAGCGATGACGTCACGGTGCGATATTTCTTTGCCTGGATTTTACCTGGATAAGGACAAAGTCATTTCACACTCTAAGAATCAAGCCAAGCAGCCTCGCAGCCGTCAGTGAAACCCTTCGTGTGCTGCAAGTGAGAAACCAGGACCTATCGCGGCCCTGCACGAGCAGTGACAGCCAAGCGGATGGTGAACGTGCTGGAAGTAGTGAAGGGCGAGTAGATGTCGTTTATCTGCCCTCAGGCACGTTACAAAATAAAGGTGAGCTGTATTGTTTTGTTTACAATTCTGGTGCTGAATGCAAGTTAGTAAAAGCGAGTTGTGCAGCCAAATTAAGTGGCAAACGAGTTATTATCGTTGTTGCGTTGACTAGTATTGGTCCAACGCGTGTATTCAGCACAGAACGAATCATATGTAGCGTTGTGATTAGCGAGCAACAACTTGAGATTTTATTACGTTTCTACCCAACATTTACTTGCAAAGTAATGTTATGATAGGACGAAGGCAGGTAGATGATTTTTAGCTATGATTAAACAATCAAAGTTTGTTTACATGGCTCTGGTAGATGATTTTCGCTATGATTAAAAAATCAAAGTTTGTTTACATGGCTCTGGTAGATGATTTTCGCTATGATTAGATAATCAAAGTTTGTTTACATGGCTCTGGTTGATGATTTTCGCTTTCATTAGATAAAATCAAAGTTTGTTTACAAGGCTCTGGTCATTGGATGTTTTTGCTAAGATTATTCAAAGTTTGTTTAGTTAAATTAGAGGTAGTTTTGACAATAAGAAGTGGATTAAAGTTTTCTGATTTCAAAAGTTAGAAGCCGTAAATTGTCAGAATTGGCCGAGTGGAACATGCACTGCTTTTGAATTTTTGGTTACAGGTTAACACACAAGAACGTGTGCAATAGGATGGCAGTGCCCCACAGCATCTGTTTTCGATGCGGCAACACCAGACATGTTGCTTCGAGATGTCCACGAAGCTATGATGGAGACGCCAGTACGGCGAGGGTGCCAGGCGGTTTCGGGCCAGCGCCTGCAGCAGCGGCTAGTAGCGAGTGATACGGTTCAAGTTTGCTATGTCAGCAATCCGAGCAGTGTTCTGATACTGGGTGAGTCACATCCATTTTATTACGATTCTGTCACTCTATCATCAAAGATTGTGTTGCGTCAAAGTGGTATTGACTTAGCTTAGTGATAACTGATGATGAGTTGACTGATATTCACTTAGATGAGATAGTAAACCACGTGACACAGGGTATTAAAAAAATGCAATTACGATAACATTCGATTTGACTAAAGTAAAGTTAGTAAGTTTGCTTAATGATTGTTTTACGAGTAAAGGCGCTTGACTCAGCGAGCCTAAGAATACCCTCATGATTGTGTGAGAAGGATACCCGATCACCAAGTTACTCGAGAATTAGATGTCATAGTTGATGACAGTGGTAGTGAGACCACCTTTGGTTAAAAATGGCTTGTACACTCAAACTCAAAACTTAAGACCAAACCTCATGAGTAACATGTGGCGATGGGTCTATAAGAAATCGTTGGTGCGATTTCTGTCTGTGTTGGTGCACAGAGCGCTTCATGTGTTGTAGCACATATTGCGCAAGATATCTTAAGAGTCGTTGGTGCGATTCTTTTCTGTGTTGGTGCACAGAGCCCCTCATGTGTTGTAGCATATGTGGTGGCAGATATCTTAAGAGTCGTTGGTGCGATTCTTTTCTGTGTTGGTGCACAGAGCCCCTCATGTGTTGTAGCATATGTGGTGGCAGATATCTTAAGAATCGTTGATGCGATTCTTTTCTGTGTTGGTGCACAGAGCCCCACATGTGTTGTAGCATATGTGGCGGCAGATATCTTAAGAGTCGTTGGTGCGATTCTTTTGTGTGTTGGTGCACAGAGCCCCTCATTTGTTGTAGCATATGTGGTGGCAGATATCTTAAGAGTCGTTGGTGCGATTCTTTTCTGTGTTGGTGCACAGAGCCCCTCATGTGTTGTAGCATATGTGGCGGCAGATATCTTAAGAGTCGTTGGTGCGATTCTTTTCTGTGTTGGTGCACAGAGCCCCTCATGTGTTGTAGCATATGTGGCGGTAGATATGTAAAGAGTCGTTGGTGCGATTCTGGTCTGTGTTGGTGCACAGATTACAATGAAAGTTTCACGAGTTGAGTATACATTGCCTATGAGTTTGATTTCGGTAAATTATAACTGATTTGTTACAATTTTGATGGTTTAACTTGTTGATCGGTCGAGTCCTGTCTGTGTTGGTGCACAGAGCGCTTCATGTGTTGTAGCACATATTGCGCTAGTTTTCTTTTTCTGAGAATCAATGGATCGAGTCCTGTCTGTGTTGGTGCACAGAGCGCTTCATGTGTTGTAGCACATATTGCGCTAGTTTTCTTTTTCTGAGAATCAATGGGTCGAGTCCTGTCTGTGTTGGTGCACAGAGCGTTTCATGTGTTGTAGCACATATTGCGCTAATTAGTTTTCTTTTCTGAGAATCAATGGGTCGATTCTAGTCTGTGTTGGTGCACAGAGCGCCTCATGTGTAGTGAGCACATGTGGTGACTAGTCTCAACCGCACCTTATGTGCAGTAGCTTATGTGACAACTGATCTAGTAAGAATCATTGGTGTGATTCTGGACTGTGTTTTTGCACAAATTTTGGTAAATTGTAATTGATTCGTTAGAATTTTGATTTTCGTTGGTTCAACTTACTGATGGAACCTTTTCTAATGATTAATGTTGGGAGTGCGAAACCTTGACAACAAGGCATTGTAAATGAAGACTAGAGAAATTAAAGTAACAATGAGATAGAGTTACCTTAGTTATTAGGTAATGGCAGGATAGCCGAGTTACCTTAGATATTTGGCAGGATAGCCGAGCTTGTTTACTCTGTGAGTATATTTGGTCCGCAGGTACTAACACCCGAGGACGGGTGCTAGTCAGGGATGGCCGTGTCGTGGATAGATGGCAACACAGTACAGCGAACAGCGCCATCTAACAATTTGATTGGTAAACGAAGAATCATGTGATCGGAAACGCAAGCGAGCCCTACCGCTTGGACACGATCGTCGGTGGAGGGGATGCCGCGAGGACTGGTGGAGAGACCGAGTGTTGCGACAGTCAGTCTACAGTCGACCGTCGAGCTCGGACAGTCTCGGCAATCGCTCAATACCAACGCACGTGTTTGTTTCCGACGCACGTGTGCGTTTCGGTTGTTAATAGCTAGTTTATTAAAGTTACTGTAAATTAAAATAATCTTTTCGTTCGAGTACCCACTGAAGTGCCCACACCTATCTAAACTATGTCGGATCGTGAAGAAGACCCGATGTATCGCATCTCGGCCACCCGCTGATGCGACATATAGATATGAAAATATGAATACATAAATAATAACATACCTACCTAGTAATAATAATGAAAATATTAGATGCCATCAAAAACATACCTTGTAAAAAAAGCCAAGTCTCGCAACTCAGTTCTTCTACCGTAAAAAGTTGTGAGATCCATGAAATACCAAGTCGGTTAATTTATTCACTCCCTACTTAAGGAACCTTCTGTCTTAAGTTATTACATAATTAGCTAACCTAACAACATCTTGTAGTGACCATCAATATTAAAAATCTTTTGTGTTTTAAATAAACAGATTGACTTGGCAATCGCACTGCGAGATACATTGTGTTTTCATGCGATGGCGATAGCCAAGTCAATTTATTTATTTAAAACATAGAAGATTTTTAATATTGATGGTCACTACAAGATGTTGTTAGGTTAGCTAATTATGTAATAACTTAAGACAGAAGGTTCCTTAAGTAGGGAGTGAATAAATTAACCGACTTGGTATTTCATGGATCTCACAACTTTTTACGGTAGAAGAACTGAGTTGCGAGACTTGGCTTTTTTTACAAGGTATGTTTTTGATGGCATCTCACTTCTTTTTGTAGATAGTCCTACTTTTTTTCCTTTCCGGTACCTTTTTAACTTTTTATTTTTAACATAATCCGTTGACCATTTTACAAGTTACCTTTGAACATAATTATATCTAGGTACCTATCTACACCTATTATTCCATTATATTATATACTAGCTTCCGCCCGCTTCTTCGCTCGATAAAAAAACTACCGCAAGTCCTTCCCCGGGATGCAATCTATCTCTCTGCCAAATTTTATCGAAATCCGTTCAGTGGTTTACGCGTGAAAAGGTAACATACAGACAGACAGACAGAGTTACTTTCGAATTTATAACATTAATATGGATAATTGTTATTTTCCTCGCTAGAGAGCTCCGATAAACGCGTGCGATCGCTGCTAATCTTAAAGCGCTAATAGGGCGAAGCGCGTTTTTGTTTTTTGACTATGGCATCTCGTAGTTGACCTTATTCTTCTTCTTAGCGTGTCGATAGCAATCTAAATGGACTTGGCCCAGAATTCGGCTACTTGTTTGGCGACTTCACCAGCGTCCATCAGTTCCTGTAACGTGCAGCTGACAGGACACGCAGGACACGATATTAAGTACCAGCTTTGCATGGGCAGAACGGCTCCACACGGGGCACGCGAATTCTCCCGCAGAAAAAGATAGCGCCAGTCCAGTAGTCTGCATAACTTCAGGCGAAGCACCCCATTTCGATGAGACCAGTCGACGAAGAAGACTGTTGCGAGTGTGCACCTTCTGCTTGATATTTTTGCAGTTTTTGCTGAATGTTAAAGACCTGTCCAGGGTAATACCAAGATATTTAGGGGAGTTGCTGAGCTCGAGGTACACCCCACCCCAAACGATGAGAGGTCGTGACTACTTAACCGTATTATCCTGTCGTTGCCTAAGGTAAACTCACCAGCGCAACCGCAATTTCCTTACTTTTTAAATCTGTAATATCTTCAAAAATATTCATTTAAATTACATGCTTCAAAGGGCCAAATTGATCTATAGTAAATGCACAATGTATTTAAGGTACCTAATTGGATATAGATTAATGCTGTATTGCTTAAAATCGCTTCGTAAACAAGCTACAATTTCTCGTAAAAAGTAAAGGATAAAAAATGGTTATTGTGGGTTATCCCTAACAGATAGACATATACCATCGCGGACTTTTTTGTAGACCTTTTTAAGGTGTGCAATACTGTAGTACATTATTTTGATCTATCTCGTAGGGTTCAGCTAGCTTTTGCAATATAAGCGCAAGAAAATCTGTTTATTTACGACATCACATTAGAAACCTCTAAAATTATCAGTGTTTCTCTACTATATTATGCATGTATTATACAAATAAACCTTCCTTTTGAATCATTCTATCTATTAAAAAAACTGCATCAAAATCCGTTGCGCAATCATCCATAGGGACAGACAGACAGCGGGAAGCGACTTTGTTCAGGTACACTGATTCATTAACTGCAAATGTAACTTTGTAATTCTATATATTTATATGGGATTACAAAGTTATTTATGCAGTTGGTGTATCTAGAAAAGTGGAACGAAATTGCAAAATATTTTAGTTTTTCCTTGATTTATACACTAAACGCTAATTGTGTTCTAAATTTGAAGCTTCTATGTCTGCTAGAAGTGCCTTAGAGTTTTGATGATCGGTCAGTCAGGGTACGGCCGTGCCGCTTTTTGCTCGAATTGGCGGGGGCACTGCCGTGCCCCCAGATATCTAGGTACCTATCTACACCTATTATTCCATTAGATTGTACATAATTATACAGGTACACTGATTCATTAACTGCAAATGTAACTTTGTAATCCTATATATTTATATGGGATTACAAAGTTATTTGTGCAGTTTGTGTATCTAGAAAAGCGGACCGAAATTGCAAAATATTTTAGTTTTTCCTTGATTTATACATTAAACACTAATTGTATTATAAATTTGAAGCTTCTATGTCTGCTAGAAGTGCCTTAGAATTTTGATGATCGGTCAGTCAGAACGTCCAAATCGTTGGCAAATAATATAGGTAATCCAAACTTACCTTTGAACATAATCCGTTGATTGACTATTTTACAAGTTACCTTTGAACATAATTATATCTAGGTACCTATCTACACCTATTATTCCATTAGATTGTACATAATTATACAGGTACACTGATTCATTAACTGCAAATATAACTTTGTAATCCTATATATTTATATGGGATTACAAAGTTATTTGTGCAGTTTGTGTATCTAGAAAAGCGGACCGAAATTGCAAAATATTTTAGTTTTTCCTTGATTTATACACTAAACACTAATTGTATTCTAAATTTGAAGCTTCTATGTCTGCTAGAAGTGCCTTAGAATTTTGATGATCGGTCAGTCAGTCAGTGAGTGACAAAATTAAGAAACTTTGACTAGTTATAATTCTTAAACTACTGGTTCAAATTGAATGAAATTTGAAATATACCGTGTTTATACAATACCTGCTTGATTACTGAAAATTCAGGTCTCTAGTTTTATCCACAACGAAGTTATAGGGGGTCGAAAATGGCTTGAACTGCTTCGAGAAAAGGATGGTACGGCCGTGCCGCTTTTTGCTCGACTTGGCGGGGGCACTGCCGTGCCCCCCGATATGGGATTACAAAGTTATTTGTGCAGTTTGTGTATCTAGAAAAGCGGACCGAAATTGCAAAATATTTTAGTTTTTCCTTGATTTATACACTAAACACTAATTGTATTCTAAATTTGAAGCTTCTATGTCTGCTAGAAGTGCCTTAGAATTTTGATGATCGGTCAGTCAGTCAGTGAGTGACAAAATTAAGAAACTTTGACTAGTTATAATTCTTAAACTACTGGTTCAAATTGAATGAAATTTGAAATATACCGTGTTTATACAATACCTGCTTGATTACTGAAAATTCAGGTCTCTAGTTTTATCCACAACGAAGTTATAGGGGGTCGAAAATGGCTTGAACTGCTTCGAGAAAAGGATGGTACGGCCGTGCCGCTTTTTGCTCGACTTGGCGGGGGCACTGCCGTGCCCCCCGATAATACTACTTTTACACAAACCCAATAATGTAAAAACCTACATAATTATACACCCAATTAAGCACATCTAATCTAATAATAAATAATAATAATAAAGTATTTATTTCACAAAAACACTCACAATTGAATTGCTACTTAACCCTCTTCCTCTCTCCTAATTTTTGCTGTGCCCGACCATATTGATCTTTTACTTTATAATACCATCTATGTAATACATATGGAATGCAATAAAGAATTGAGTATTGAGTAGATCTAGCATAATCAGCCTATAAAGTTCCCACTGCTGGAACACAGGCCTCCTCTCGGTGAGAGGGAGTGGGCCGTAATCCACCACGTGGGCCCGGTACCTATATATTTACATACCTGTAAAAAAAAACATTATAAGCACCATAAGCACTCCAAATGTGACCACTAATCTGCGGTTGACTGTGACCGAAATGAAAGAAACCACTTTTTTCATGCCTCGACAAGAAGTTGTGTTTCCATACCTCACGTAGGTCGAAAATCCGATTTCATTTACCTTTACATGACTTATACGCACTTGACCGCTATTTCCAACAAAATATTGAACGTGTTTCCAAGTTCCATTACTCCTACAAACAATTCACCAAAGATTTCTATGTCGCAAGCTGCAGTTCCAACGATTTCTATCTCATTGTGACGTTTCTTGTGCCTGTCTGTAGGTACAGCAGGTACGGTTGAAATATTTGCATTTTATTGTCGTTTCGCACGGTAGACGACTGTTTCTAAATGTTTGTACTGCTGCTGTTTTGTCGCAGTTTTTCATGTCAAAGAGAATGAGCTAATGGAAAATTCAATCATAAATTATTGTTTCTTTTAGGGGGGGGCTTACATTATGGAATTAGTGGCTTGACTGTACTGTTTCAGGCTATCCTACTATATCACACTATTAATATTACAAAACGTTTGTAAGGATGGATGGATGTTTGTTACTCTTTCACGCAAAAACTACTGAACGGATTTTGATGAATAAGGTATAATAGTATAATATAATATAATAGATTATACATTAGAATAACACATAGGATACTTTTTACACGATATTCCCACGGGATCGAAACTTATGTGGGCAAAACCGCGAGGCGCAGCTATATTATGAACGCGAAAGTTTGTCAGGACTCAGGATAGATGCATGGATGTTTGTTACTCTTTCACGCAAAAACTATTGAACGGATTTGGATGAAGGCACACTGATAGTATATAACCAGGGTTAACACATAGGATACTTTTTATGCCGATATTATCCCGGGATCGAAACTTATGCTGGTGAAACCATGTGGCACTGCTAGTAGCACTATAATTTCTCCCACGCCGAAGGCTAGTCTCCGTTGAGCTCGGCCGCCATGGCCGCAATACGATCTGGACCTGGAGGACTAATGATATAGCGTAGTAACACCCGCTTTTTGAAAAGCTGATAAATGCAACTAACACGCTGGCATGTCTCATGTTAAACTTATCATATTAGTTGGCTGAAATAATTGTTATTATTATTTATCTATATGATAGCATGTTAGCTGAATGTATCAGGTTTTAAAAAACCGGGTGTTGTTTAGCTATAGCCTGTAACAGAACAGTCAAGCTACTGTGTCACGACACTAGTTTCATAATGTAAACCCAGCTTTATTATTCGCTGAGTGCTACGCACTGACTGCCTCGGTGGTCCAGTGGTCGCAAGCGCTACTGCTGACCATGGGTATGATTCCCGGGTTGGGTAAAGTGTTTTTGGGTTTTTCCATCTAGAATATCTCAGTAGCAGCCCGGACTCGAGACGTACTACATCATAATAAAGAGGCATCTTTTAAATATTGTCTGAAACTTATGGTATTTATCGTTTTGAATATTGTGCTGGAAATAATTACAAAACACTGCAATCTTGTAAAAAATGCTGCAATCATTACTTTCAGGGGATCAGACCGGAATAAATCTTTCTAAATAATAGCGATAACCTTTATTACAATTGTTTGTCAATTTAGCTTCGTATTTGATAGATTACTGTTAATTTGAAGCTCATTTTTAAACAGTCATAATATAGTCGCTTCACATGGGGGTAGGCAGGAACTACAGAACGCGGTGGCGTACTGCAGTTTCAGCCTAAAAATTAGAAAAAGGAGTATGTAAGGATCGTGGTTTTTGTGCTACGATCCATTAGTTTCAATAAAACATGCGTTCATGTAAAGGTCATTTTAGACCAAACGAACGGATGCACATTCTATCCAACTTCACCTAATTCTTTTTGTGTAAACAGGGAAACATTTCTTCAGACTTTTTGTAACATTTTTGAGATGCAAAAGAATTCTGGCGTCTGATCAAGTCCTGTGATGTCATGTCGAACGATTTTGCAGCCAAAAGAATTCGTTCGATATTTGTGTCCTAGTGTATACGAGGTTTTATACCTAGTTACCTTCCTAAAAGCGACTAACAAAAGGAAATACCTTTCGTTTACAAGGCAGATGTGAGTGGAAACATTATTGGTGATGTTCTTCAGAATGGTCAGGTGCGTAGTACTCGCAACCGGAGTGTGTGGATGACCAGTTAAAATAATTAACGTAAACGGGATAAGGATCGTAGCGGGTGGCATTCTGTTGCTTCTGCCTACCCCCATGAAGATATGTATGTGTTCTCACATAAACATTTGGACTTAGATTAAAGATTACATTAATCATCATTATTTTCGTTCAATTGACATCCTCTACAATTAGTACCTACATAATGCGATCAGCAGTCCGTTCACCGAACCATAATGATTGGCTTATATTGGGATCATGGCCGTTCAGATACAAACACCATACAAATACATGAGCTATGGTTGTGGAGCTAAGGTTAATAGACAAGCTACTGCACCCACCGAGTTGAATTCATTATTTAGGCGAGGTAAATCCTTGAATCCATACTTACTATAATATTATAAATTCGAATGTAACTCTGTCTGTCTGTTACCTTTTCACGCCTAAACTACTCAACAGATTTCGATAAAATTTGGCAGAGAGATAGATTGAATCTTGGGGAAGGACATAGAATAGTTTTTATCGACATACCTCGCGTGCGAAGCCGCGGGCGGAAGCTAGTTGAATATATGTTTAATCGTGGCAAAACTTTATTTGAAAGGGGTCATCGGAAGTTGTAGTAGTATTGACGTACAATAAACCAAGTTAGCGGTTGACCACTTTTCATCCTTTACTAGGAAATAAGGTTGAAAGGTGATCGAATCAGAAATGAAGAGATCCGCAGCAGAACAATATACAATGTACATACACACCGATATAGTCCGAAACTGAAGTCTCCGTAGGTGGGGTATACGGTATACATTGCACGCAAAACTTATGGCCGATGGGACCGAAAGGTTTAAATCCCGACATCACCAAGATACGTGAAAAGTAGGTACTCCGCAGCACCCAAGCCAGTCTACCACAATCAAATCAGCCTATCGCAGTCCACAGCTGGACCTAGGACTCTCCCAGGCTGCGCCACTACACCCTATCCGTCATCGGTCGTCGGTCCATATTATAGCTGGGAGGCGTCGGAGGCGTCCCACACGACGCTTGCCGATACCCGGTATTCGCTCCAGGACTCGTCTGCTCCACCGGCCATCGTTTCTTTGACAAACATGGCCAGCCCACTACCACTTCAGTTTGCTTTCTCTGCAAGCTATGTTGATAAATCCGGTTTTTATACAAATAATTTCATTTCTGATTTTATCCTTCATAGAAATTCCGAGCATAGCACGCTCCATATCGCGTTAAATGACTTTGAATTTGTGATCCAGCCCGACCGGTCAGAGATCTTATCAATCATCAGTTAAATCAAGTAGCATTGTGGTCAGTTGTACCACAATAGTATTGTGGTCTCGTGACCATGTGGTCGCGATTTGAGAGCCGATTGTAAAGGTCAAGGCATGATGTCGAAATGTTTGTCTTTGTGGAACAACAGTGGGCGAGGAGCAGGTGATAATGTTTATTAAGTCTTCAGTTATAAGCATCAGTTGTAATTTATAGATTTTTATGCAACTGTTATTTTTGAGTTCAGATGAAGCAACGGTTAGAATTTTTTTTTTATTGATTTTTATGCAATAGTTATTTTTGAGTTCAGATGAAGCATCTGTTAGAAAAAAAAACTTATTGATTTTTATGCTACTGTTATTTTTTTTGTTACTAGTGACCATTATAGGTTTTTTTTGGGAGGTTTTAGAAGAAAATTCATATTTTTCGGACTAATTTCGAATATGTCTTGCCACGTGATCTATATGAAAAATAACCCTGTTCACGTTCAGGTTAAATAATAATAATCATCAAAAAAATCAGGCAAGACCCATACATAAAATATATCACAATGCCTTCTGCCACAGAATACTCATAGCTCTGAATCTAATTTCAATGCCTACAAATAAAATAAATTAATGAATACAAATTAAAAAGGAAATACAAATTACAAATTAAATTATAATTTCTGCGCTAAGCGGTCTAGAATCATGTGTTGAATTTTCATGGGTTGGGCAATCCCAACAGTAACCAACACCAACTGTAACCCATGATTTTTGACCCAATGGCAATGGTCAAAAATCATGGGTTACAGTTTGCGCGTCGATGGGACATCCAGCCAGCAAGCAGCATTAGAAATGATCTTCCTTTTCTCATGCTTCCAATTTGGTTTCTCAAGGCACTTTGAAAGTAAAAACTAAACAAAACCTACTGGTGATTATTGAACCAAAGATTTCTTTCAGGTCAAGAGCTCCAAACTGGTTTCGACAATAACAACCGCTTTTTAACAAATGGCTAGTCAATCATCAAACAAATTCAAGGCGTTTCTTCAATATTGACATTCCAATATACAAACATGCCTCTTTATGTATTTTGACGGCAATTATTTGAGATATTATATCATAGTGACCATGAATTTTCGAAACGAATGAAGAAATATGTATAGATTATTATTTATTTTTGTGTAAATACTGCCTAGGAATGACAGACTTTGAATTTGAAAATATAATAAAAATAGTATGGTTTCCGCCTGCTTCCAACTTTTATTTAATTTAAAATGGGCTTGTTTTTAGCTTTCAGTTCTTTTAACTTAAGTTTTTTACCGCAGTCGGGTTTTTAATTTTTTTTAATAACTTTTTTTTTTTTATTAATTAACCACTAAATACTTTTTGGGCTTCTAATGCTGTGCACCTAATGTGTCTTCTTTTTAATTCTCTGACTTTTTTTACAGCTAGTCGCAATAACACTAACCTAGCTATCCCGACCAAATGGTTTAGGTTAAAACTGTGACTGTGACAACCCGCGGCACCGGCTTACACTACACGATATCCAGGGACCTTTCCCTAAATCAGGATGGTGAAATATGAGAAAGGGAGGAAGAGTTCATATTAAAAAAAAAATACATCACCCAAATATCGGGCCCTAAATATCGTGTAGTGTAATAGTATCAGTCATTTGGCTATTAAGACTATTAAGACCACGAAATACGAATTATTTGAAGTCCACGAAAAGAGACGCAATCATTATATTAGAGTATTCAATAATAGATATTTTTAGGAAAGGCGAAATGGGAATTTTATAAGGTTGGTGGATTAAATTCATGTCCTTGGCTGGTTGTTGATAAAAATAATATGAGGCGTAACTTATAAAACTTATGAAGGTTCTAATTATGAGTTTGTTTACGGCCTTTTGGCTAGTAGAGCAAGTTCTGGTAAAAATGGGCCTCTAATGACCGTTGAATAAATTAATAAGTGGTCGTAGGGTATATGGCTAACATCTGCAGTCATTTGTTAGCACTCAAAGTGATCGCAGTGAGTACCTCGCAGTCCTCAAGTGAGCTTAGTTCTACCAAAACGAATCAAACCACGTAGAAAAAACCATTTTCCGAAATAATTGTAATGATTTTGGCTAGTTATCGCTTATTACATTATAATTTGAACCGTAATTCCATAAAAATCAATCAATCAATCGTGTATCAATCAATCAATTCCAATCTGAATTATTTTGAAGGATATCCATTGCCAGTGTCTTCTTATGGGTGTAAATAAAAATTGAGTCAAAAGTTAAGATGCGTGCACTAACTGGGTTTTTTTCCTCAAAAGACCATTTCAGACACCAATCTGCATGGGCTTCACATGACCTGACAAAGATTGGGTCGGACTTTAAAAGAGACTGTGACCTCTGAGTATGATTCGGCCTTTATTTTCAGATTAGTCAGATAGGAAACGCCGACCTCATCTAGTTTTAAAAATATGTTAAAAGTGTTTCTCCAAACCTACTTACAGAAATAAAATAATTTATCATTAAGAATTACTTAAAAGACCTAGAAATTATAACATTGTTATAATAGCCCAATTTAGCGTTATTTAGATACATAAATTATATAAATCAGGTAGTCTAGATAATATTATAACATTTTGTATGTTGCACATCCAGTCCAGTTCACGCGTTATGGCATAGGTAATATTTTAAATTAGGTATTGTGAAATACACTGCATTGTTTTATAATTAATTTAATATGTATGAACGTAAACGAAGTAATAGGAGTATGTAAGGATCGTAGCAGATGGGCGTCTGTAGTTTCTACCCCATGAGAAAGAGGCTTGACTTTATTTATGTCTGTATGTGTATATGATTTCCTTAGTAGTCTTCTGTCACAGATTATCTGTGTCTGAAGTAAAATCTCTGTAGGTACCACTAACATCCTTTGGGGTCGCGGGCAGACCGTTGGGATCGCGGGTGCACAGTGATTACGTGCTGCCGTGCATAGCGAGGCTCAGGAGAGGCCCCTTTACAGTCTCCTCAGGGATGTGCCTTATAGGAGTTGCACGGGGGCGTTCCGGAATTGGTCTTTTGATTTGATTCACAATTTAAACATGAGAGGAATAACGAATAAGCCCTTCTAATAAGATGCCCTTGCGCATTCAGTGTGGACCATGTACAACTCAAGATGGCAGCAAATTGTACTCTTAAAACTTTGATTGCTTTGC
Organism: Oligia latruncula; assembly: GCA_948474745.1. Classification (NCBI taxonomy): domain Eukaryota; kingdom Metazoa; phylum Arthropoda; class Insecta; order Lepidoptera; family Noctuidae; genus Oligia; species Oligia latruncula. The sequence goes on from OX419706.1 coordinate 15,217,901, forward strand.
CCTTTTCACAAGAATTCAAATAATCGTCCCTGCATATGCATTTTTCTATAAATATGCAAATATTTCAATTAATGCAAATGCAACAATTAGTTTTAGTACAATTTAGAGCGGGTTTCCTTGCAAGTGAGCGGTGCTCGAAGAATGGAGGTTTCGCAACCGATGTCCTTACGGATCGTGAGAAACTGGTTCGTTTAAATTATTTACTTTATATAGGTATCTCGAACTGGGAGTTAAGAGATCGCCTTATTTACAAGACACTGCGTGAATATGTAGTCAGTACAAAGAATACTTACCAAGTTATTTCACCATCACAAAATAGATACTTATTATTTCCCGGATAACTTATGTATGTACCTACCTATATTGTGAAAAATCTACAATCTACAGTAAAATTTTCACAATTGAAAGCTCAAAATATCTTGAAAAAAAATACACCAGTTCACGTATGAACTCGAGGTCTTCACACTATCACGAATTCGACCTATTCCTCAAGGCTACAAAATCAATAACAAAATAATTCCATTCTTTGTAATATTATTGTAGATACAATCCGTTCGATACTCCTTGGCTGCACCTGCGGACGGAAAGTGAAGGGTGTTGGTATTGATATCATGGGTGTCTTTAGCTATAATTGTAATTTATTATTATAAGTACCTAGGTATATTTGTGATTGGTTTGTGTAATGTATACCGTGTGAATGGTCGGTCTAGTTATCGCTAGTGCTATTCAAGTACTGTTTTGTCGTGTCTGTTTTATGCAGGGTGAAATTAATCTGTTTTCTTTTGTTTTATCATGTTTAGATATTATCGATACTTGTGTATATGTTACGGCTAATGACCGAAGTGCGGCTACACCTAGTTTTAACCAAACCTAACCTCGGGGTGCCCTTCGCTCGCTCTTGCATCCTACGTCGGCGGGGCTCCTATTTCTGTGTAAGGGGTTTAAAGGAACCTAACAAAACCGAACCTCGGGATGCCCTTCTCTCGCTCTTGCATCCTATGTCGCCTCCCGAAATACACACGAACCGCATGTGGCCGGCTAAAACTAGATGTAGCCGCACTTCGGCTATTAGCCGTGACATATACAAACAAAACTGATTTTTATTTTAAACTGAAGTTTGTTTCAAATGTCTACACTAATGGCAATAATTATCTATCGTGTTTATATATTGGTATTCATCTTGTCTGCGGAGTTAACCTAGCCAATTTAATTTGACCTTGTGCAATCTACACTCTTATAACAAATTACTTATTTATTTATTTATTAAAACTTTATGCACAAGTAAAAGAAATACTGTACAAAGGCGGACTTAATGCCTCGCTGGTCGCAAGTGCTACTGCTGAGAATGAGGTCCTGGGTTGCACGCATCCTGTTACCAAGAATTCAGTAGGTACCTACTTGATTCTAGACGTAGAAATCAGCTGTTTCATAAAAAAGTGCAATACCTAACTACACTGTCAAAATGTATGGAACAGCAAAGCTGATGTCCATGTTACCTACCCTTTATGTAAGAATCGAGAGTTATGACATTTATAATCTTCGAAACGCAATTTCTCTAAACAATGTTTTTAAGAGGATACGATTTAAAAACTCGTGTGATGTAGGCACAAATGATTTACATAAACTTTTTTAGATTTTAAAATAGGTAAATTATTCATAAGAATACAATTATTCCAAAATTCGCACATTTTAGAAATAATTTGACCAACTGACACCAATCAACAAACATTACAATAAATTCATTATGATACAACATTTGGAAATCTATCTATTAATTTGCTAATCTCCCGTGACTGACTGAACGTTGTGGCTTAAAACTAATAATAATAATACATTGTAACTAATGTTAGGCAATAATAAAATAACTTTTATACCAAATTTTTCGAATATATGAAGCAATGGTTTAGCAATATCCTTCAAAATGATTCAGATTGATAGTGCGTTACGCAATTCCGGTGCTGGACAAGCTACGCTTGGCGCGGTCGATACGTGATCCATCCATTACATACCATGGAGCCCTCCATGTCTCGGATAGCACGACAAGTCGTTGGTCACGGTAGCCATTCGTAGATTTTTCACAGTCGTTACCTACTGGTCGTCAGAAACCCGAAATTCTGTCAACCAGTCTAAAGCTCATAGCACACTTATCAAACGGGAAAGGGATCGGCACCGATCAACTCGAGCCGGTCAGTATTCTTTATGTGAAACTCCCTACTGCAACGCACACTAATCGGAATTGTAACGTAATCGCCTCGCCTCGGGACAAGCTCACGAACCGCGGTGCGGTGCGGTGCGGTGCGTCCCCGCGCTTACGTCTTTTTGTACCCCAGCTTACGTCCCTTCGTCCACCCTTGCCGTTCTCACCCCTCCGGCCGGCCTGCTGCACCATCAACCAGCGGTCGGCGAGCCGTAAGCGCGGCGTCCGTCGTCTAGCCGTAGCCGAGTCGACGTAACCTGATCCGCTTAGGTTACGTGCTTACGTTAGGTTGACGCCTGTTTGACGGCGAGGCGGCAAGGCGAAAGGCGATACGGTGCCGTTCCCTTTCCGATTTGATACGTGTGCTATGAGCTTTACAAAGGGGTATCGTATTACCTAGTAACTGGGCTGTGGAGGTCAGATAGGCAGTCGCTCCATGTAAACTACTGGTATTCAGTTGCATTTGGTTAGACTGATGTAAAAAGGCTAGACAGATTGATTGACATTGTGATCAACGTCAATCAGTAACAGTTACTTTTCCATTAACTTGAAAGCTTAATTTAAATTTCAGTTATAGGTACAGGTTGTTTAAAGGTAGGGTATGTAAACAAAATAAATTGGTAGATAAAGTACATCCAGGAATTCAATGATAAAAACTTATTTCGCAAAAGTAACTTTCATTTTTAATTAAATTCATTCAGCGAATATCGACATGCGGAACAAAATTGTTTAATAATGACCTAGTTTTTCCGTATACAGTGACTATTAAATTAACGCAATAATGATCACTTCCTACAATGTTAAGGTTCAGGCAGGGACATCTTATGTATCAATGATCTTGTGAATGCAGTAAACCATTTCCGAATTGCTTTAAAACTCCCGGTTGAACTCAGCCTAGACATTTCCGTAGACGACTTTTTTATTCTAAAGTGTTTATTAATAATTTGCCACAAAATCCGCTAAGAACTTAATCGAAAATCCTTTATACAGGGTTATTGGTCCAAACCTGAAATCGCGAAAAAAAAATCAGCTGTTCCCTACATTTTGACGAGTTAAACGAACATTAATGCGTATAGGCGCTGATTAATTGGACAGGACTAAAGGGTAGTTCTTCGAAATTTGATTCTTTGACTGATCCATATGGCCAAAATTTAATTTCACTTTCAGCTCTGTAACACATGTTCATATGAAAATAGGGATACCAAATAACATATATTTGAATGAGGGACTCGTTTTTATAAAGTAGTTTTCAAGATATTAATTTTGTGCCCAGATGAATCAGAATGTGTTACTTATTAATCAGAAACAGAAATAAAAAGTAATAAATACACCGTTAGTTATGAATGTAAATTCTAAACAATAATTATTAATTCTTAAATAGGACTAAGACATATCAAAAGTATCATATTTAGAACAAGATTATACTCCTGTAATTTTTTATAATGCAAAAGGTTATAGCTAAGTAAATAATAATAAATAAGATTAAAACTACTGACTTGTACACGGTCAAACATTGGACAAGGAGAATTACGCAACAAAAGCGCTCCTATCGTGCTGGAGAGGGGAAAACTAATTTATTTTATTATTCATATGGGGTTTTGACCATACGAATCAGGCACAGATGAATCAGGATTTTGCCTACAATCATGCATAACTCATCGTACATACAGACTTCATTATTTTCATTTTTCTTCACGAATCTATAACCCAAAAGCATCACACGAAACACAGATTGAAGTTTTAAAACAATAAAATAAATTTTATAAAGTAGGCATTGTAATCAGGATGCCACCTGAACCAAACACAGATGAATCAGGTATTTTCCTTCGTAACACCGGATCTAAGCCAACCAGCCGCACGTCCACCTTCTAGGTCGTCCGTTGCACGACTGGCTTCCCCCCGCGCTGGAAGCCAGACTCTCATTATTATTACCCGACCAAGTACGGTCAAGCGCAGCTTACGCCACATTAATCAGTATTATACGCCGGACACTTCTTTTTTACTTATTTATAAACAGACTAACGTAGTTATAACTAATACACATTTTTTTTGTAAGAGGACAATTCATTTCCTTTCGATATAATTATAATTTATATTGATGTATCAAAGGGAAAATGCGACATCGACCATTTTGTTCCGGAAAATGGCAAACGGACGCGCTATATGAATCAGAAGAACGACCTTCAAATATTTTTATTTTGTACCTAGACAGCAATTATTAAAAAAAAATCATTTGTCCCAGTAAGGGATAAAGCTAAACTGTACAAAAAAAAATATTACATGCCGTTTTTTTAGTTGGTTACAGAAATATACCCACAGACATCGAAAATTTTGTCCCTGAAGAATTACCCTAAACTGAAATGTATCTTCTGTCCTTTTCATAATGAAATAGAAAGAAAAAGATACACTAAACTTAAGTTTAGTTTAGTTTGTGAACAAGGGAATTGGCATCATTATCTTGCTTTTTCCATATATTTCCAAAACCTCTAGGTAGCGTGTTGTATGTGCGTCTATAATATACGACAGACGCGTGCGCGTGCGCATCTGCTGTTAACGTTATGTAACGTCACATAATAGACGTTATGTTATGCATTCTTACAATATAATTATAACGTTAATACAACATTATAACGAGGTGTGAGGGACTTCAGTTTTTTTTAATATTTGGCATTTGAGATCCTTTTTGTCACCAGATATCTTAATTGGATACATACATACCTTGATCACGAAACAAACCATCTTATCATATCACTAGCGATCTGCCCGTGCTTCGCGCGGTTTTTACGACTGAACAGAACCTAGAGATTTATTTATTATAAGTATGTACATATAATACCAATTTTTTTACGCATAAACTATCCGGAATAAATTCTCAAAATGATGGTAAAAACCGCACCAAAATCCGTTGCGTAGATTAGAAGATGGACGCAGTCACACAGACAGACGATGATGCTGCTGTAGGCACTGAGAATATTAAATAAATCTCTTTTCCTTTGTTACAGATGGCTAAACAAGAATGTATCACCATGGGCGGAAGAAAATGAGACACTTTATAATAAGTGCTGTGCTCCTGCTGAGTTGTCCAGCGTACTCCCACTCAAAGTCCATCGTCTCGACCCAGAAACCCGGCAAATATGGAGAAGACAACCTTGATAATAGTATCATTGACTTCTATGAGGACTACACCCTCAAATACAACAAAAAGTACGGGACGATCCCATGGAACTCAAATGAATACTTCAACAAAGAATCAAATAGATATACCATAGTTAAGGATCTTGATAAGAAACTAGATAGCGATAGAAATAAAACCGAAGCCAAATTAGAAGCAACATCAACCATAGACTATAGTGTCATACCTTTAGAACTGATAAGTACAACTGAAAATACTCTTATAAGTATATTAGAAAGTACAGAGGAACCTGACTTGACAGTTATTCCACTGTCAACTACAAGAAGAACACCGAAATTAGAAATTAAACAAACGGTAACTTTACCGACTTCTACACAAGAAATTGATACTACCACGTATTACAGTGAAGATGAAAGCACAACAGAAATGCCAATTACTGAAAAATATACAAGTACACATACTGAAACCACCGAAGTAGACACATCTATAATATATGATACTACAACTGAGATTTCATTCGAGAGCCAGAGCACTTTATTGCCTTTAACAAATGCAACTGAAGTAAACTTTGAGAAATCTACTATAGTACCATCACATACCACAAGTCGGGAGAATATCAGTAGAGTAGACTTAAGTGCAGATGGAGGAGATTCTGATTCTGACGTGCCTATCTTCACAGAGTTAGATACAGAAGATCACGAAGAGGTGCCAGAAGATTACTACGATTCTAAAGATGTAGTGCCAACGACAGCTCCCAAGACAGATGCTTTATCAGTGATCTTCGGACTGGCAGGCAGTGTGGTGGGGAGTGTGGTGGAAACTGTCGCTGAACGAGTGGTTCCCAAGGGGATAGTGGACTTGTTCAGAAGGATGCAGAGACAGAGCGAGATGTTGGAGGCTGAGAGGCTCAGGAGTCGTGAGGAGAATGGCGGGATTGGTAAGCTTGATTACATTTTTAATAGAAATATAACTTGACGAAATATTACCATCAGAGGGGCTATTCCCGGAATTTTAAGTACCTACGTTCAAAGCCTCATCTACAGTCAAAATACCTCTAATCTCATTCCTACATTTTTGACAACTTTGTGACATTGATTGTCGCTGAGATGAGATTGCGACTAGATTTTGAACGTTTTTTTAAGTACCTACAAGAATTGGCCTTCTGTATTAGGTACTGGTGTACACGCCATGGTGCTACTATTTAAACAGATTTTTAACCTTGACAAATGTTATAATTAAACACAAGTTTTTTTTCGTTAGCCTATTTTGTGTCCCACAGCTGCGCCTCCCCTTTTTTCTTCCAAATGAGTTCGTTTTTTAATTAAATGTAATCACTTGATTGTGGTTCAAAATTATTAGTTCACTACTGTGATGATAAAATAAAAGAAGTGTGGTAGGTCTGTTGCTGATCGTGTCCAGTCATCAAAGTCAAATGACTGTTAAAATGTTATGGATCATTTAGTCATTCACAGAAAACTCCTTAAAAAATGTTTATTTCGGAATTCGTGGTGAAATTAATTTCGTATAATAAACTGTGGCAATGTCATTTCCACACAACGCCTCGCCTGCAAGAACCATTTACTTACAGCGTTTATGGTACGCTCGTAATGGTGTTGCACGTTACAATATTTTTATGGTTTCCCATACGGGGTCATTTGATCACGGAGCAAGATATAAAAGACAGTTGCATCACCATCACACGAAAACGTAAAAGCGTCTATTATCTCTGATCTTGAAGTAGGTACACGAAAAACAGACTTTATACAAATTAGATGTGTATCTTAACGTCCGTCTCGCGTAATTTGTAAAATACTTGTTTTCATTATCTCTTTGGTCTAATAATCGCAACTATAGTTATTTGTGCAACAAGAGAGCAAAGTCGTTTTTTGCTGCGAGTGCTGATTTTGAATCCTGAGTGTGACGAGGGATTCAAAGGCACGAGATGCAAAAACTTTGCTCTCGTGTAACACACATAACTTTTCACTTCAGCAGCGAGAACACTTTGTAAGGCGTGTTCGGAAATAGCACCCATGATATTTTATTATTCAAAATATATTACGTAACATTATTGAAACTAGAAATAAATATTTACAGGTTAAATATCAGTTTTATTTGCAGTAAATACTTATTTTCGTTTAAATACAACAATTAGTTAAAAATTCAATAAATTACATTAAAAGACATAATTTTATTATCTTTTTGCAAAATTTCTTTAGTTAGTACGAAATTCCGAACGTGTTTGTCTTTGAGGTCGAATTCAAAATCGGAACTTCGAAAGGGCTGGTCTTTGTCTCTCTCTCTTTCTAATGGCGGGAAAGAGATAGAGTGTGAATTTTTCGAATTGTATGATTAACCCAAGGCTGAATAAGATATTCGCGGCTTTCAGAAAAAAATAATTAAAAAGTTACTTTGTCTCACTCAGTGAGCAAAATCGCATTTTGCTCACTGATTTCAGGCAGCAAAATCTACATGTTTGAGCTACTGAAGTGAAATGAAATGAAATGATTTTTATTTTTTGTAAGTAGGTTTGTACAAACACTTTTACACGTCAATCATGTTTTTTTAAGACTAGATGAAGTCGGCGTTTCCTATCTGACTACTCTGAGAAGAAAGGCCGAAACAAACTCAGAGGTCACAGTCTCTTTTAAAGTCCAGACATAATCTTGGTCAGGTTATATGAAGACCATGTAGATCGATGTCTGAGGTGGTCTTTTGAGGAAAGAACCACACAGATTGAGAGGACCTGTCCAGTCAGTGCACGCATTTGTCAAAAATCGTGCAGCTCAACTCAAGACTTAAGGAGCTCAACGATTCGACGAACAATACCAAAGAAAGGACATTTGGGTAGGCCACATAAATAACTCAAACTGCCAGACCATGAAAAAAAAACAGAACAGAGAGAATAATAAAAATATATATATATATGTAAAAGGACCCACATCGTCTTCACATTCACAATGAAAAAATAATATAATACTTTACAAAGTAAGCAAATGTCATTGTTTAAAAAAAAATCATCAATGTCAATGTGTATATAAAAAAGAAAAAAATCATTCAAAATGCAGAAATTGGAAGCAGCTCAATCCCAAGCCTTTTTGTCCTCAATATAATCTTTAACGGTATAAAAGGCTTTCTGGCACAACTTACGTTTAATGAAAGATTTGAATTTATTAAGGCTTAGATCTTGAACGTGGCTTGGTAGTTTATTGTAAAAGCGTATACATTGGCATCTGAACGAGCCACCTATTTTCTTGAGCCTGGTTGTAGGTACAACATATTTGTGTTTGTTTCTAGTATTTATATTATGGATATCACTGTATTTTTTAAACAATTTTATATTTTTATGGGCATATAAAAGATTTTCATAAATGTACTGAGAAGGCACAGTCATTACATTAATCTCTTTAAATTTGTCTCTGAGAGAGTGTCTCGGACTTAATTTATAAATTGATCGAACAGCTCGCTTCTGCAAAACAAAGATAGTCTGAATATCGGCGGCATTTCCCCACAATAGAATACCGTACGACATTACACTATGAAAATAGCTAAAGTACACTAAACGAGCAGTCTCTATATCAGTTAAATTACGAATTTTTCTAACAGCGTATGCTGCAGAACTTAGCTTTTTTGACAATTTATCTATATGTGGACCCCACTGAAGCTTAGCATCCAAAGTTATGCCCAGGAATACTGTGTTGTCTTCAGGATTCAATTCCTCGCCCTTTATCAACACATTAGTTTTCACCTGCCTTACGTGGGGTAGCGTAAACTTAATGCATTTGGTTTTCTTCTCGTTTAGAAGCAAATTATTAACATTGAACCAGTGGACTACTTTCGAGATCGCGCTATTTACATCGTCAGTTACCAACTGCTGACGTTTAAGTTTAAACAAAAGAGAAGTGTCATCTGCAAACAACACTATATCATGATGATCCTTTATGAGGTACGGCAAGTCATTAATATAAATGAGAAACAAGAAAGGACCAAGAATTGAGCCCTGTGGGACTCCCATTGTTACTATAGATCCGGGTGATCTTTTTCCATTAACGTCAACGCTCTGAATCCTTTTACTCAAGTATGAAATAAGAAGATCCAGAGCAGTGAAAAATCATTAGTACTTTTACACATACACTTTACTCTGAACATCAACATTACCTATAAGTAGTTATCCTTGGTTCGAACACTTGGAATATCCTCAGTATTACACCCTACGTATTAACAAGTCCTAAGATAGGCTGGCAAGTATCACGTAATTTTTTTTCCGCAAGAAACTGTAAAATTGCGAGAAAACTGGTTTGAATTGAGCAAAACGTGTTTCACTATTAAAATATGACTAAATTCTACACAATAATATTTTATCGCAGTCATAGATTATATATAAGGAGATATGACCGGTAGTTGAAAATGCATCAACCCGTGTGCTAGGTTGGCCCCACCGTTTAACCTGTTAGAAACAACACATCTCTCATCAGTTCATCACATTATCTCAATTCTCAGCGTAATGTGCATTATTTTAGAGTATTATAAGGGTTTAAAATAGCCACTCAGACAGCGACAGTACCCCACGCTCCCCGGTGAAGGGGAGTGAACGATCATCGAGGGCTGGTGGTAGGTCTACCACCGCCCGCCTCACGCTCAGGGCACCGCGCCACGTCTCATCAACGTGACTTGTGAGGACTCACATAGTGTGAAAGTCTCAAGAAGAGCTTACTATAGAAATGATCCTATGAAGTAAGGTCTTAATTCGTATTGGCAAAATCGAGGAGGGTCATTCAGCCGCGGAGAATCTTGACACCGCGATGTAAAAAAACGCGTCATCGGCACAGCGCCATCTAGTAGCAAGTTTTAAAAGTAAAGTCACCGTGGCCATGAGGAACAGATAACCCCCATGAGGCCCTAATAACCACGTGTGTGATATTATTAGAATGTAATATTTTGTAGATAAGTGCTATAGGCGTTTTAAATGTTTAAGATTAGTTCCATAACGTATCATAATAAAATTGAAGTTTCTCATTGTAAGTGTAATAACTTTTTGTGAGTAGGTAATTTGTATGAGTAACTAGCAGCGCCCCGCGGTTTCACCCGCTTAAGTGTCGATCCCGTGGGAATACCGGGATAAAAGTAACATTGTCCTTTCCCGGGACTCAAACTAAGAGATAGTTTGATTCCCGGGAAAGGACCAAATTTCATCTAAATCGGTTCAGCGGTTTAAGCGTGAAGAGGTAACAGACAGACACATTTTCGCATTTATAATAAGTATTAGTATGGACAACTTAAATGGGACTGGGCAGGACATGTCTGCCGCATGCCGGACAAACTGTGGGCCCAAATAGCGCAGAATTGGTGCCCTGACACAGTGAGGCGGGGTCGTGGCAGACCACGTAGGAGATGGCGGGACGAGCTGGATAGGTTCCACCAAGATTGGAAGGAGGACGCGCGGGCTCGCGAGAGATGGAAGGAGTGGAGGGAGGCCCTTGCCCAGGAGTGGGACAGCGCAGGCTAATTAAAAAAAAAAAAAAATAAATTGTGTGGATAAAGATTCTCAACCGTAATACGGTGGAATAAAAATCTGGTGAATAGTAAATTAGATAATAAAACACCTGAAAATCTAAATCAATACAATCAATGTAATGAAATGAAATGAAATGAAATGATGATGAAATGATTTTTATTTTTGTAAGTAGGTTTGTACAAACACTTTTACACGTCAATCATGTTTTTTTAAAACTAGATGAAGTCGGCGTTTCCTATCTGACTACTCTGAGAAGAAAGGCCGAAACAAACTCAGAGGTCACAGTCTCTTTTAAAGTCCAGACATAATCTTGGTCAGGTTATATGAAGACCATGTAGATCGATGTCTGAGGTGGTCTTTTGAGGAAAGAACCACACAGATTGAGAGGACCTGTCCAGTCAGTGCACGCATTTGTCAAAAATCGTGCAGCTCAACTCAAGACTTAAGGAGCTCAACGATTCGACGAACAATACCAAAGAAAGGACATTTGGGTAGGCCACATAAATAACTCAAACTGCCAGACCATGAAAAAAAACAGAACAGAGAGAATAATAAAAAAAAATATATATATGTAAAATGACCCACATCGTCTTCACATTCACAATGAAAAAATAATATAATACTTTACAAAGTAAGCAAATGTCATTGTTTAAAAAAAAATCATCAATGTCAATGTGTATATAAAAACGAAAAAAATCATTCAAAATGCAGAAATTGGAAGCAGCTCAATCCCAAGCCTTTTTGTCCTCAAAGGTAGGTACGGTAACTGCGTTTTAAAGCACTAAGTTGACTAGTGGGGCCATAGAAATGTAAATTCATATATCTATGAGTGGGGCAGTCAAAATGACGATGAAGATAAGAATTAAGTAGGTACCTAGAATACTAATCTAAATATACAACACTAGCTTGTACTCGCGACTTCGTCCGCGTGAAATTTCTAATTTATAATATCTATCATATGACACAGCTTCCCATTAGTGAAAGAATTTTCGGAATCGGATCAGTAGTACCGAAGACTAGGTACCTACTACCTACATAAAAACTCACAAATTTTACATCTTTATAATATTTTACTATAGAAAACCTAAACCGTACATAAATAAACATGACAATATTCATAATCGGCGTTTCAAAACCACAACCTGACCTGACCTACCTACATAATACCAGCAATCGCAGCTCTCTCCCATATTGTACCAATCTACAATAAATTGTGCATTGTAGCATTCTAGCTATACTAGCTACGAGACTCACTACCGCATAGCAACATGGCCAACAGGTGCCATATTTAATTAAGGGGAAATTTTTTTCTGATCCTGCAAAAAACTCAAACTCAAGGCATTTATTTCAATTACGCCATTTACAGGCACTTTTGAACTGTCAAGATTTAGGAATTTGTCAGTCAGAAAATATGAAGCTACATAGTTGTTGCCCATTCGCGTAGTTGGTAGGTACCTACCTACGAACGGCCAGGAAACTCCACGGACACTACCTATGACAAAGTAATCACCAAACATGAAAAAATCACTCTTTACAATTTGTGGTTATCTGTTGTTATTTGTTGGTTATATCACCACTTGGGAGTATGCAATACATAATTACGTAGCCTATAATACATATATGTATATGCTTTGGAATGGGCAACTAGATTCATCTTTCTGACTGACCGACCCCTTGACAATTCAAAAGTGCCTGTAATTGGTTTAATAATTGAAATAAATGCTTTGGGTTTTTTAAATGCTTTGCGAATTAAAGTGCCTGTAATTGGTTTATTTGAAATATATGCTTCGAGTTTGAGTTTGAGGTAGGTAAGGAACTCTTGAAACCAAATTTCATGCTTATAAACTTGGCGTTTTAGGCTCAGTGAGTGAATTCAAGATTGTTATCAAGTAGATTGAGCGGGAAACAGCTGTTGCATCAGCATCGTGTTTTGTTAAAGTTTTTAACCCAAAATGTCGACAATCACGCTCCCTTGAAAAGAACAGACTGCTTTCGTAACATTTTGAAGGAGACGGAGGAAATTATTGTAATATTATTCGTGTTTTATGCGTTTTAGTTCCGATGATAATTAACATGCATATTTATGCTTGTTGCAACAGCTTAACTAAGATCAAGGGCTTAACAGCCGTTTGTTAAGTCTGACCCTGGATTTGGTTTAAAGGTCATATATGATATATTTTATGTTAAAACTTGGATGAGGTCGCGTGCAGAATGTAGTAGAATAAGTTCTATGCGGAATGTTATTGTTGTTAGTGTAGACATCTGCTTTTTATTATATAACCCAAGGCTGGAACACATTATTTTATTTAGGTATAAATAAGGCTATTGTTACTGCTCCGTGCCTCGGAAAGCACGCCCGGCTGTCATTCGTGGATCTTTGACAGTCGTTACGGGTCGTCAGAAGCCCGAAAGTCTGATAACCAGTCTTACCAAGGGTTATCATATTACCCAGTAACTGGATTGTGGGGGTCAGATAGGCAGTCGCTCCATGTAAAATACTCGTATTTAGCTGCATCCGGTTAGACTGGAAGCCGACCCCAACATAGTTGGGAGAAGGCAGGCAGATGATGATGTTGTATTGACGGGCGTCGTCATCGAAGCAGGCCTAAGAAACGCTGGCGTGAGGATTTGCACTCGTTCGTTCCTGACCGATCATAAGGGAGGCCTTTGCCCAGCTGTGGGACAATATAGGCTAATGGAAAAAAAGGCTATTGTCCTCTGGCAATTGTTGAAGAACAACCACGAATAGTTCTTTGAGACAACAATAATTAGACAGACACAATGGTGTTCCTTCTCTGTTGATCACCATAGGATTTCTTTTTCATTGTTGTCGATAAAATAAAAGATTTTGACTCTCACATTCTTTTTTTTTTTATTTTGTATCATTACGTTTACGCATTAGCCAATAAAAAACAGCCAAAATAACAGCGCCCGACACAGCGCAACAAAATCGATTTTAAAATCAACTGGCTACTTCTTCAAGTAGTCTTTTATCTAGTGCAAATAAATAAAATTTATTTAAACTTTTCGCACAAAAAAAAAAAAAGGTACAAAGGCGGACTTAATGCCTTAGGCATTCTCTACCAGTCAACCAAGGGTGGTGAAGAGATAGATGGCAGGTGCTTTGGTTGAGAGGAACAATGATAAAAAAATCTATTACAACTGGGTACACAAATACATAAATAGGTTATATACAAATACATACATACTATTTACTATAATATAAATCACCTAACTTATTTTAAAATTCAACTGACCATTTTCTTTCCCAGGTAATTTCGGGCGCGGCATCCTGAAATCCATCTCCTCCGGCATCAGCAAGCCCTTCAGCCAGCTGATGGCCGGCGCCCGCGACATCGGCTCGCTGGACAACGACCGGGGGTTCGTGTCCAGCCTGGCCTCCGGAGTCACCAGCGTGGCTAACGTGGCCAACTCTGTCGTGGACTCGTTTAAGGACCGGGTTCAGGCGATTTATCCAGGTATGTTATGTTATGTTATAGCCTAAGAAAACTGACACTTTTTCAGAGCCCGTACTTTATTTTTAGCGGGGTGGTGGGCAAAGGTTTAAGTGTAGTTAAAGCCTGGAATACACATGCCTGTAACTTGCACAAAAGTATGCAAGTAGCTGGCATACCAGTATGGTATTCACCATTCAGAAGTTGTTATGACACACGGCATGCAAGCTGATTGGTGAATACCATAATGACATGCAAGCTACTTGCATACTTTAGTTCCAGCTACTAATGTGTATCCTTAGCATTAGGTACAAAATCACATGATATTTCACCAATTTTCGTGTAGTATCGAACTCCTATAGACATGCTTGTAAGCCAACTTTAAAAAACCTCAGGTTTTGCTTGTTCTTATAAAGAACCACTTCAATGTGTCTAGCCAAAAATTTTTAAATTCTAAATTCTTTGTTATTTAGCTCAATGCTTTTAACAAAGCTCAATAACCACTCATTTTATCAAACATGAGATCAAATTGTCTAGATTCGTAGTTACGTTCATCTCTTCGCCCCTAGGCACGGTGTGGTGCGGCGACGGGCGCTCCGCCACGGCGCGCTCCAGCGACCTGGGCCTGTTCTTCTTCACGGACACCTGCTGCCGGCAGCACGACGCCTGCAAGCTGTACATCCCGGCCGGGGAGACCAAGTACGGACTCACCAATACTGGACTGTTTACCAGGTGAGATTAGATGTTTCTTTTTGTCGACAGAAAGCCAAAATTTACTGGATTTCATCTGGTGCAAGCCGTGTGCCTGTTGGGATTTCCCATAGGCAAAAATTAGGTACGAAATTCCACAAAAACTATTTAACCCCTTTGGGGGATGAATTCAAAAACCCTTCCTTAGTGCTCACTTTCGTTACATAGGGAACTCTTGTGCAAAAAAATGAATGAATGAATTTAAGAATTTTACTTATTAGAAAAAAAGAAAAATGTTTGTTTGGGACAGTACCGTAAACAAGGCCACATATGACTTTTTGATAGGAATAAGTAATTAAGAAATAATGACGTTTATTTGGACACAGTTCTTGAAACACAAAATACAAAAAACAAAATAAAACAGTTAAAATAATAGTGTGTGCCTGACGGCTGCGCCATTATAAAGTTAATGTCTGACGCTGGTTTTCTAACGAACCTTTAGGGGCAAGTGACGGGGAACTTACAAACAGTTTCAACATAATTTAATTTCAAATTCAACAAATTTTTTAATCTGAGAAGAACAGTAATTGAATTGGAAGTCGTGGTTAAAAATGTATCAAATGTGGCATCCACTCGACTTTTATGTTCCATATTATATTGATATTTATTTTTATGTTCTCGCATAATTCATATTTGTAACGCATAAGTAAACAAACTTCCAAATTTAACAGATTTGTGTATAATAACATAAACACACCCATAACCCTTCGTTAATGACCCATTGTGTCAACTGTCCCATCGATGGTGTAACCATAATTTTAGCCACAAAATATCACGGAGTTACGGAACCCATGGTTTTAGGCGCCATAATGGTTTTATTGGCATACTTAATGCGGTGATTTGGGCAAATAGAGTGCGTATTGCTTAATATCTTTGACAATCGTTACGTCATCGTCAGAAGCCCAAAAGTCTAACAACCAGTCTTACCAAGGGAAATCGTGTTACCTAGTAGCTAGGTTGTGGAGGTCAGATAGGCAGTCGCTCCATGTAAAATACTGGTATTCAGCTGCATCTGTTTAGCCTGGAAGCCGACCCCAGCATAGTTGGGAAAGGCTAGACAGAACTGATTCATTGCTTAACTTTTTTGAAGAAGTGCAAAGGGTAATGACTAGTATAAATTGGCAATCTTACCTGCTATTGTTTGATTACCTAAGTTCCGTTCTATTGTCAAAAACTAATCGTTTCGTTTAACAATCGTAACATTAGCTACTTATTCGAAAATAGTCTAGAGGCAATTTCACTGCTGTCTCCGGGTCGCCAACTGCAGTGGCTCATTTTAAAAGCACTGAACCGATTGCTTACCTAAGTAGGCAACTCCAAACAAAATCTGGCGAAATAGGGCATTATCGATTCATCCAACAGCCAGAGAGGGAGGTGGCCTAGTGGAGGAGCAGTGGTGGCCCAGTGGTAAAGGCTGCGGCTTACGAGTTTTAGGGCGTAGGATCGAACCCAGCTCTTACACTCTTTCTCTACTCTTTACTTTGTGTAAATTATTTCATCACCAATACTCTCAAAACGGTGAAGGAAAACCGGCATGCCCTAGAACCAATAAATCGAAGACATGTGACATCTACCAATTCGCACTGGGCCCGCGTGGTAGATTACGGCTCACTCCTTCTCACAGAGAGGAGGCCTGTGTGAGAACATTATAGGCTGATTAGGCTTATGCAACATCCAGTGCGAGTGCGGCGCTCCTGAACGGACTGTGTCCCAACTGTTACCAAATGTCCCTAGAAGATCAGAACAGCGCCTCTGACGCCGCAATAAACGTGGCCACCTACTGAACCCAAACAGTATAAGAAAACCGTCGAACCGAAAATAAGAAGAAGCAGTACCTATAGGCGTCTAAAAGTCGACAATGTTTGCTAGGCAAATAAAATAAATGATTAAGATTATACTTTAGTATACAAAGTATCCACTGGTAGTGATGATGGTCATACGTTTTATTTAACAACAGTTATAAAGTCAACAAAAGAAGCGTTTATTTCAACGTCTTTCGGCAATAAATTGGCAATAAAGTTAAAAGACGTATCAATTTATTGCAAACAAATTAAAAGCAACGAGCAATTTCTTTCGCAGTTAAACCTTGTTTGTGGCTGCATACTAAAGATGAATAAAAATCACAATTGCACCACTCCGGCGCAGCCGAGTTAGAACAACCGAGTAATTGCCGCGAAGCTAAAGATTTCATTGTAGTTTTCTTTTTATTGAATAAACGACATAGATGAAATCTAGTTATTAGACCGTAGGAAATTCACAATGGTGGAAAGTTGGTAGGTATATACCGTAAAGTTCCCGGTATGAAATTATAGAGTGCCAGTTTTCTACCAGTGCCAGTGGTCTTGTACAAGAAATGTTGTGTTTATTTCTTCCTCATCATCTGCCTATGCCTTTTCTCAACTCGGTCGGCTTACAGTCCAACCGGATGCAGCTGGATCAGCTGACCAGTGTTTACTTCCCCCTGTCTGCTTATATAAATTTTCGCAGAGAAGCACCCAATACCGAATGTATTGCAAGCCTCTGGGATAAAGTTGAAATTCTTCATGAAAAACAGCAATTCCCTTACCTACATGTTTCATAAAGACTAACATAACATGCCATCACGCTTGTATTCCCAGAAGGGTTTGGCTGAGGTGCACAAAAGGTGCACCTCAGTCTGGCGAAATGTGGGTGTAGGTAGTATAAACATACTACACCCACATTTTGCTAGATATGTTTAACTCTCAAGCCTATTGTCATCAACCGGGCGCAAATCCAGACTCCAGGCTGAGAAATTCCAGATGACTCTAATCCCAATAACGCTTTGCTCGACCCGGGAATCGAACCCAGGACCTCGTTATCAGCTGTAGCGCTTGCGACCACTAGACCAACTAACTTATTCCTTTAATTCCCTCATAAACTCATGTCAGTACCTGTACACTAGTGCACCTAAGTGCACTTTGAGATGGAAGGCCTCAACGTCAAGCGGACAACTAAGTGACACTGCAGAATATAGTAGACAAAACTATTGAGAAATATTGACAATATACAGATAAACACAGAGATTTAGAAACCTATGACCTTATCGGGATTACTAAATGTTTGCAAAACTAAGCATCTAATTAATTCATCTAACATAGCTGGCCGTCATAAACTAATATTTTATTCAAATCCATTGACACGGCTCGATAAACATTGTTCTTACTAAATTCTCTTGAGTTTGCTAACCTTCTCTCTAAGTTATTACTTCACCATCAGTCGGTACCTTAAAGTACAAGTAGTACATAGTACCAAGTGCTGGTCAAGGGCCTCCCAATGGCAGCTATAAATCAACGGTCAGACGTATGAGGTCGAAGATAAGTATTGCCATACATACGTTTGGATCTCCCCATGACCTCATCCTAAAAATTCCCCTTTTTAACATGCTTAATATTACGACGAGTAGCTTCACTTCACTTGTAACTAACTAATTTCTCGTTATATTCATTGCGGATTTCAAGACGGTTAAAACTTACCTGTTTTGGTATCCAGCCTGATAGCAGTTGAAAGTTTTTATTTTACTGGTTTCTACCCGTGACTTCATTCGCGTTGTAGTCAACTGTATGGCACTCGGCAATAGTTTAACTTTAATACTTCCAGACATTACCTACTACACCAAAACTTACAAAAATTACCTCTTTATAATATTACTAGCTTCTGCCCGCGACTTCGTCTTCGTGAAATTTCTTGTTCCCCCGACCCACCCCGTCGCATTCATTGCCTGCCCGCGCTATTACTTCGTTTTTGCTTAGTGTTCTTTCTGACTTTTTTTCTTTTAGCTGGGCTCCTAAGGGTCGTAGCGTGATGTTTAATAGCCTATAGCCTTCCTCATGAATTGGGCTATCAGATACAAAAAGATTACCCCCTACATACAAACTTACAAACTTTAAATCTTTATAATATTATTATCTATCGGATATCTATGGTATCTATAGATGTATACTCCCATACCTATTGTAATTTGAAAACATTGTAAAAGCCAATTATTTTTAAAAGAGTAACCATGGAGTTTCTTGCCGGCTCTTCGCCATAGGAAACGACCAATTATTGGAGCCGTGCTTCTGATGTTTCGGTTTATGTGAAATAAAATATTTTTGATTTTCTGATTAGTGTAGATTCCATTCATCCTATAGCGTCCTAGGGTGAACGTCTTCTATTTCTCTTTCTCTCTATTACCTTCTAGAGTAAGAGATACCAAATTCTTAGTGAGTGCAGTATTTATTTTCGAGGAAGCCACAAACAATTGGTTAGTGGGTCACATTGAACGCGTTCACGCTCCGCCGGCGCTTGCGCATGTTCAAGGGCACTACTGAAGAGAACTCGTATGTTATAGTAGAGTTAGAGGATAGTTGCGTGCATTGCGTGCTCGCGTGTTAGCTACCAGGAAGGTATGCAGACGTGGTGGTCGATGAACTGTGAGTAGCGATTAGACTTTCTTGGGTCTACGATCTTAATTATGTACTTAATGTTCATTCAACGTGACATACTCCATGTAGGATTTGACGGGTTCAATCTCGATAGGACAAGGTGCCAAATGTCCGTCTAAAACCTAGAAACTTTTCAACGTTGTCAAACAGGTCATCGAACCTACTTCATAACTAAACTATCACCTTTGCAATGTGGAGATGACAATAAATTAATGCATGGAGGACGAAGAAGGGGTCCGTGGCTAAATAATAACAGCTGCACGGGCCGATCGATCAGGTTAAGCTACGCATGCCGCGGTTGGTCTGTGGATGGGTGACCATCTTTACATACCGAGACCCCTCCGTGCCTCGGAAAGTGGTCCCGGCTTTCATTCGTGGATAGACATCCTTGTATGTCGCACATGATTGCCAATTTTCTTCCAATCAATCGATCGACTCAATATAATCATCTTTGTCGACACCAATGTTGGGCAATATTGCCCACTCGACCACAACGTTGCCTACAAACTTAATCACAACCAACACATGCTAATAACACCCCTATATAACACCACATAAGGGCCAAGACAGATGTATAATGTAACTTGGTAAGTAGTCAATGTAGGAAGTCCATATTAACAGTGTCCGCCCCATTTGTTCATATTTGATAGGCATTAGGAAGTTTCTAGTGTTGTTATGAATTGTGTTGTAATTAGCTAGATGCAGCACTTCCAGGTCAATACCAATAATTACAGGGAAGAAGCCGTGAGCCGACATGACGTAATGTTACGTCGGTGAATCCGGGAAACTAAGGCGGAGGTCATTGCCCCTGTATTAGGCAAAAACAACAAAACAGAAGGTAACCAAGTAAAATATACGATGTCTATCTATACTAATAATACAGCTGAAGAGTTTCACTGCTTCATTATCTGCCTAGCCTTTTCCCACCTATGTTGGAGTAGGCTTCCAGTCTAACCGGATTCAGCGGAATACCAGTCTTTTACATGGAGTGATTGCTTACCCAGTTAGGTACTGGATAACACGATACCCTCAGGAAGACTGGTTGTCAGACTTTCGGGCTTCTGACTACCCGTAACGACTGACAAAGATCCATGAATGACAGCCGGGACCAACAGCTTAACGTGCTTTCCGAGACACGGAGGGAAGAGAGGAAGACTTTGATTGTTTGAACGCACTACCACTCGTAACTACCACTCGATTTGATTTTTTTTTTGCATTTCATAGCCCAATTCTTTTACTATGGGACCAAACCTGAAATCGCGAAAAAAAAATCAGCTGTTCCCTACATTTATGTTCGTACCTATAACTCGTCAAAATGTAGGGACCAGCTTATTTTTTTTTTCGCGATTTCAGGTTTGGTCCCATAGTAAAAGTTGTTCATAATGATGAGTACAAGAGGTTGTTAATGTTTTACCAATAACCCTATAAACTTTCTATGTTCAATCAAATATAGCATTATTTCAGTATGATTATTAGCGGTAATAGCCCAAAGGTTAAAGCGTAGATTGGGTTGGGATATTCGACTTCGATTCCCATGCGTTGCACTATCGACACACTGTAGGAACGTACTCTTAGCAGGCATTTAACATAATGTGGGGTTAACGTGGAACCCACATTGCTAATCCATACTAATAACTTTTATAAATGCGAAAGTTCCTTTCTCTGTCTGTTTGTATGTTACCTTTTCACAACGTAACGGCTGAAGGGATTTTCATGAAATTTCGCATAGAGGTATCCATGACCTGTGTAAGGGTGCGTACATAAAGACGCGGGTTCCCGGTAAATACAAGCCGGTACCGATTGATGCGGGTAAAATATCCCCGTATAAAATTTTGCGCTAACACATATAGAAACAGGTAAAACATTGTGACCGTTTCTTTCCGTAGATCAACCTGCAGCGATCTGTACCGGAACACCCGTTGCTTTAATGTAAGCACCCTTAGAATAATTTCATCCCGGTAGCACGTTCCCCTGGGATAATTTTCGACCTCCACGAGGGCGAAGTCGGGGGCAGAAGCTAGTCCGGTAGTATAAATTCGAAAGTAACTCTGTCTGTCTGTCTGTATGTTATACCTTTTCACGCCTAAACCACAAAACGGATTTCAATAAAATTTGGAAGAGAGATAGATTGCATCCCGGGGAAGGATAGTTTTTATCCCGATATTCCCACGGGATCGACACTAATGCGGGTGAAACCGCGGGGCGCTGCTAGTAATTCATAAAAAGGTATGGTAAGAGGCTTAGGTACTTTCAGTATTGTGATATTCCTAGGCTAGGCAATGATGTAGGAAGAATTTGACCTAAAGCCTGTAGCGTTGCATTATGTTGTAATAAGATACGACTCGACTGGTTGCTTAGCACTTGCTGATCTCGCTAACCGGTCGGGTTAGCAACTGGTTGCTAATTGATTGTTACAACTGTGCGTTTTCATTATCAGCTGTTGCTTAATCGTAGATGCAGAAATGTTTATGTTAATAATATGCAATATTGAGGGGCTCGTGGCTTAATAGTAACAGCCGCACGATCGAAGGTTACGCTTGCCGCATTCGGTTCGTGGATGGGTGATCATTCATCGAAACCCCTCTGTGCCTCGAAAACACAGACTTATAAGTCTGTTCTCGAAAAGCACTTTGAACACCGTCATTCATAAATCTTTGACAATCGTTATAGTACCTAAACTCTTTGCGCTTTAGCATGGTGCGGGTGACAGTTTCAGTAACATTTCTATTTATAATAAAAAACGTTTAGGGTGGGTTGCATCAATAGCTCCGTTATAGTTACCGTCAAAGTTAAATTTAATCATAACCATAACAATGATCATAGAATCTACTATCTGCTGTTGCACCGTCATATATTTGACATGTTTTACAGTTAAAGTTAAAAGGGTGACAAGTGATAAGACGTCATATTATCCCAAAATGTAAGTGGGTAATTTTTTGACAAGGGCAACACTTCAAGCTCGTTGTCATCAGGCTTTCTTTGTTTGACACTAGTGATGTTACTCAGTCAACAACGGTCAGGCACTCGATTGCCTCGATTATGTAAATTAAAAACTCAAGAAAAGAATCATAGCAAGATCAAAAATACAGTAACCGTTCTATATTGGTGATGCACCAAGGTGTTTAAGTCAGTGACTGAGGGAAGGGAGGCCTTTGCCCTGCAGTGGCACAGAAATGGCTGATAATAATAATAATTCGGCTAAGATTGGCTTTGTAAAGAGCTTTTTGTCTTACTCACATTCCACAGATTATCCACAGAACATGTATTTTCTCTTATTAAAACTCTGTGACTCTGTACATCACAGTATTATGACGGTTTATTACACGAAATATATTTATTACCTGGTTTATTATCCAAGAATGATAGTTAACTAGTGTGGCAGTGTTGATGATATTTATCTAATCGCAACTAGGTATCGAGTGGCACATCGAGAGAAAATGGACTCGATTCTTTATTTTTTTTATTTGAGTAACGAGTTAAATTAAATCGAGCCGCATCACTATCTGACACTGTCAGAAAGACAAGACGTCAAGTGATAATAATATTCATTTTATTTTTCCGTTTCTTTCGAATTGCATGAAATTGATATTTCTGTTTTCCTGTATGTAATCGAAGGATTGTATTATTGGAAGATGCATTACAGCATTTACTCCAGAAGGATGTTGAGTTAATTGTTCAGTAAGATTGCAACGCAATGTGCGAAAACATTGCCCGAGACTGCTGCAGATGTGCGGTAACTTGTGAACGCATGGATTCACGAACGCAAATCAAATCATCTGTGCAGTTTAACGAAAGTGCGTATAGACAATGCAAGAAAATATTGAAACTGTTATACATTATGGAGATTTGGATACAGGAATATTTACATCATATGGCGATTTTCACAGCAAACGCATACTGTGCCTGATGAATGCGGGAAAGAACATTATTTTGCAGTGGATTCCAGCACACCAAAAAGAACAATAATAATATTAGTTAGAATACGCTTATAACACCGAGCTGCTCCTGCTGGATGCTATTGCAAGGTTGCAACTGTTTGGTGGGCAGACGTTGGTATAGTTGGCTGTTGTGCACATGTAATGTTGAGCATGCGGTATTTATGTATTTTCATCGGTGGAGCGACCTGCATATTTTTTTTTATAGATGAAATATTACCTACTTCTAAGTCGTGTGACGTTGAAATTAATATAAGTAGGTGCCTACTTACAGAAATAAAAATGCTTTGTTATGTACAATTTATGTGTTTTTTTTTTTACGTTTAAAAAAAACACCCCTACTCGCTGAGCAGTGGTGTGTCCGTCGTAACAGATGCGACTTACAGCTTGTAGGTCGTAGGTTAGAACCCAGACAGGCACTTTACTTTGTGTAAATTATTTCATCACCACTACTCTCAAAACGGTGAAGGAAAACATCGTGAGGAAACCGGCATGTCCTAGAACCAAAAATTCAGAAGAATACGCAGAAGCATACGCTAGAGCTTAAGTTTCTTTGGCAATTAAAGCAACACACTGAAGAGCAACAGTGAAGCTAGAACTAAAAATAAAAAAACTGAAATTAGAAATCGATATTCTTAAGTAAAATATTCTCAGGGGTTTCTTGTTCTGCAAGGGAGGACCCTTGCTGAAAACAACCCTTGGGAACTAAAAACCCGGAATCTGTCCAAAAATTTATTCTCATCACACTTATAAAATCGATCAATGCGATGGTGATTTTTTTTCTCTTCCTAACTGGCAAATCGGATTCACTGTCACTATCATCGCTAGAAGAGCTTTATTCCCACAATATTTCGCGGAGTAAAGACATACCTAATTTGTCTTAGTAGGTACTTTATTCAACAACACAATATTTTTATAGGTTACAACTGCAAAGCAGATGACATTACAATGACACTAACCGTAACTATAGCCCTTAACCGGCCGAATTTGGTCGATTAATGTTATAGTTATGTGTGACGTCCTTTTAACAATTGTGACAAAACTTAAAACGATGCAACCCGAATTTCGCTTAACCGGAGATTTGACGTCTGTCAAAGCTTTGATTATAGTTAAAAATGGTTTGTTATAGTTATTTATGACGTCATTTTAACAATTCTCAAAACGATGCAACCCGAATTTTGCTTAACCGGAGATTTGACGGCTGTCATGAGATTGGTTATGGTTATAGTTAGCTGATGCAACTCACTCTTATTGTGCGTAGGTCAATTTTTATTGTTAAAAGGTTAAGGGCAGGCCCAAAGGAAAATCTTCAATCTTAGATTAGATTTAAACAGTAGTAAATCATGATCAAATTGGAAAAAAAGTATATGGCAGGAAACTTCATTATAAATGTGAGGGTCGACCCAGACGAAAACACGATACGATAAAATTTTCTCGATAGAAAACCATCACAAAGTTACCTCTAATTTTCATCTAATTTGGTTTGCATTCTATTTTGGTGCATATTACTGAACCACAAATTAGACAAATAATAACACTCATTATAACCTAGCGATGACCCAAGCGATTTTTTAAAATAATGTCTATTTTAAAAGATAATCGCATAAAAAGCATTTGGCGCTTACTACATTTTTAATCCGCGAGATACGCTGTCTTCCGTCTCGCGTGACACGAGCTTGAGGCATCAGTTTGTTTCACCAGTCAGTACCCCTCGCTCTGTTGAGACGGGAAGTCTATGACAATTTTCTCCGCGCCTAGCAACTATTATTATTATCGACATTTTGTTGAATTATAAATGGGAAACAAAAAAATACAATGAAAAAGCGAGAACTTAAACACTTGAAGACTAAAATGATTGCTAATTGCCGAAGTCGAAGGTTTGTTTTTATATCAAGGTACTTATGCGTATAGTATACGCAAAATAAACAGATGATTTGACCGCTCGATATGATCGTTTATTGTTTTCGTGCGAAATTATATAATTTAGCTAGAATTTATTTTTGATAATATGTGAGTGTTGTCCACGCTTCCTCACTAAAATTAGAAATACGAAAGAATTATAATATCCCTCCCTCTCGACCCGTCTCTTTCTTTGTTTGTTACTTTTTTACAACTAGTCGAGTGAGGTATTAAAACAAAGAATATAAGATTCTTCCAAAAACTCGCTTGTTTTAGGTATCAGTTCCCGGAAAAGGATATTAATCGAGTGATCGAGTTTGTTGATGGTTCTATCGGTAGTACCATTGAGGTCGAAAACAATTTTAAACCACCACCCTGAGGTACACCGGCAGAAGTATAACAACAAGAAGAACACGTCTGTTCTATGCATATACGTTGCCGGCGGCCATACAGGTAACTACGAAGCGAGCGAAGCATGCCAAGCAGGATATCGAAATTGACGATATTGAACGCATTGCTTAAATCCAATAAGCAAAGAATCGTCAGATTTCCTCCCCATGCCTAAGCGTATGTCATTAGTAACGTTCACTAGCGTACAGTAGCGGTGCTGTGACCAGGACGAAATCCGGATTGGAAAATATTCAGCAGACTATTCTTGCAAAGAAATGCACTAAGCTGATTGTGAACAAGGTGTTTAAGGACTTTGGAGAGGAAAGGCAAGGTGGAAGTAGGTCGGTATTCTGAAAAGGAAGCAAGATTAGATTTTTTGGGTAAAGGAGAGATTTTTGGCTCTTTCCACATCGGAAGGAAAGACACCATAGGATATAGAGTAGTTTAGGATATAGCATAGAATAGGAAGGATTTCGTCGAGGACATCCCAGCATCTTTTTCTAACTGACACAGTCATTACTAACTGCATTAGACGTGATTTTAACAACGTTCTTAACAATCAGAAAATTTACTAAAAATAAATGGGGGATGGTCCGGAGTTGGAACATTTGAAAGATAGTTTACTGTAGCTGCTTTTAAGGTCCCATTACAGGGTGAAGATGAGAAGTGTTGATTCAGTAAATCAATAATATGTATCTAAGAATTGATTCTTGGCGTGATTTTAACTTCCATGGATTTATGAAATTTCCAGACTTTACCTAGATCTCCGTTTTCAAGTGATGTGTGGTTATGGCGGCGTTGGGAATCTCTACCGGTGGGTATTATTGTTATTGCAGCGATTGTGAGCATCCACAAGGACGGTTTGACGAAGAGGGCCGATACTTCAATTTTGTTTTGGTTTCAGCTTTCTTATGCATGATGCTTCTAATATCGTCGCAGATGCTTGATTTTTACTGCATGAATTGAGCGTGAACATCGTATAGCTGATTGTCTGTCAGCAGATTGACTTTTTCATCCATTGAATCGACACTGAATAAAGGCCCCGACGAAAAATAAATTCAAAAACAATCATTGTGATGATTATAAGATATTTCTTATCATTGTGTTTGATTTGCTTTTATACCTTTTGGATTTTTTATCACCTATTTTATCACTTCAAATTTTTTATGGTGGAATGGAGTATACAGAACTTTTATTTCTCAACATACAAACACAAAATAGGATTGCATTGTATTTATTACACAAGTAAAGACATTCTTATCCCTGCACACATAGTATAACACAATAAAGGTACAGTCATAATAAAAGTACATTTTGCGAATTGATGTTTTTGTGAAACCGAGAGCGTAGCGCATATAACTATTTTGTCCAAAAAAATTTAATACATCGGGTCTTCTTCACGATCCAACATTATTTAGATATGTGTGGGCACTGCAGTGGGTACTCGAACGAAAAGATTATTTGAATTTGAAGTAACTTTAATAAACTAGCGATTAACAACCGAAACGCACACGTGCGTCGGAAACTAACACGTGCGTTGGTATTGAGCGTTTGCCTAGAATGTCCGAGCTCGACGGTCGACTGTCGCAACACTCGATTTAGCTGACAGGGGTTCCCCCCTGCCATCTAAATGGTTGTCTTTAGATATGTGAAAAAATTCATGGTAGTAGTATATAATAACGAAATTAAAAGGAAAACTATCACAGCTAAGTAGGCTTTACAAGTTTACGAATAATAGTCGACCAACTTACATGTATGGGAGAACATGATTTTCAACTATAATGTTAAGTTTGTTCTTGGGTAAATTCATTTCAACTACGGAACTCTTCATTGTGCGTGGTCCGACACGCACTTGGCCAATTTTTATCTGAATATCCTGCATATACTACGCAAACGCACTGCACTTGAAGTTTAGTGTACAGAGTTTCGTTGCGCGCGTCGTCACGCCACCCGCGGTTGTTATTTGCACTATTGCGGGGGTTGGGAGACGCGCGGGTGAAATCAGATTTTATCCTGTCATTGGGCCCACTCTTAAATGGCCGTCGCGCCGATTCGCCATAGAGCAAAAATGTTGTCACGAAAAAAAAAACATAAACCCGATTTTGATTATTTTATATAAGTACAAAGATAAAACATTTATATTGGCAAGTTTATACACGTAGTTACACTTCACAACTGAATAACACACTAATTTTCATAACAATATAAAAGAGAACTAGATTTATGCTGCGAGTATCGTAAGCGATAAAAATTAATTGCATAACGTCACATCCCTAGTCATGTGGTACCTACTGACAGATGTCAACGTCATACGGGCAACTGTCACCCGCACCATGCTACAGCGCAAGTAGTGTAGTCGGAAGCCGAAAAGTCTGCCAGTCTTACCAAAGGGTTTCGTGTTACCCAGTAACTGGATTGTGGAGGTCTGATATAATGCAGGTAGACTGGAACCGCACTGGGCTGATTACGGCCCACTCCCTCTCACCGAGAGGACGCCTGTGTCCCAGCAGTGGGAACATTATAGGCCATTGTTATAGGCTGATTATGTTATGTATGGATGTATCCGATGTTGTTTGTGTATCTATGTGACTCTCTTGTTTAGTCGGCATCCTGTATCAATGCCTACACCAATGGATAATGTTGTGTCAACAATTAAATACTGAACAGACAGGTCTCGTCGCAAATCAAACCAAATGGCCATTTATCTAATACATACAAATACTACTCTGTCTGTAAAGTCTGTCGGTCACGTGGTTAAATTCTCTTTGGTCACGCCTAAGGCCTAAACCGCTGAACCAATCTTTATGAAATTTGACAGATAGGTAGCCTGGGACCTGGAGAAGGAGATAGGCTACTTGTCATCCTGCATATTTGTATGAATAAATTATGAAATACAAAATACACGCAGACGAAGTCACGGACAACAGCTAGTTTTCAATCATCCGTCTCAAGTATTTATGTAAACTATTATACACTGACACGCTTATACAATGACACTTCCCGAGGCGTCGCATCAGACGGCGTCGTATGATTAAGTTAGTTCGTAACGAGCCTGCGCTTGCGCAATCTTGTGTAACGTCGGACGGAAGTTAAATAACAGATAATTGTGAAACAGTTACTGCTATTGTGACTTTTGAACTGGAGAAGTTACTTGAGTTGAACGGTTAGTTTTGGTAATTTAATTAGTTACTTTTGTTATGTTAGCGGAACATTAGATACCTACAACTTTATTTCTTTTTGCATTGTCTCCATAGAGTCAATCTGCCTAGCCGATTCCCAACTATGTTGGGGTCAGCTTCCAGTCTAACCGGATACAACTAAATACCAGTATGGTACCTACATGAAGCGACTGCCTATCTGACCTGGCCAACTCAGTTACTGGGTAATACGATACCCCTTGATCTGACTGGTTGTCAGACTTTCGGGATACTGACGAACCGTAATGACTGTCAAAGATCCACAAAATGACAGCCGGGATCAACAACTTAACGTCCTTTCCGAGGCACGGAGGGGTCTTTAATAGTTTTGATATATAAAGGTGGTCACCCATCCATTTACCAAACGTGGCAAGCGTAGCTTTACCTGATCGATCCACCCGTGCATCTATTACTACTTAGCCACAAGCCCCTCCTTCTCCACAAGCCTCATATAGTAATGGACTTGAATCATATAATATGTGAACTCCTTAGTCGACTTATCGGCAAAAGCCCTGACGAGCGGCCCCTCCTCGGGTTCCTCTTCGCTTCATCATGGGTGACCAAGCCACAGCTACTGAGCCCCCTCGCCTCGACAATGCGGGAACCCACTGGGGGGCTTTATTATCCTTTGTTACATTTAACATGTTTAAATATTTGTATGCCAGTCCATGGCGAAACATGTCAGATCATAACTTTGTTTATAAGATCTTAAAGTACCACGTTTTAAAGCAAATATATATATACAGGGTGTTTGGTGCATCGTTTGCCAAATTGAAATGGTCGACTGAAGGGGTCATCTGCTAGCCTTTCAGACCCCTTAACACCCCTCATGCCCTGTGGATTTTTTTTTATCGACTTTTTATTGTTTTACTAAAAAAAGACCCAAATTTTACATTAAAATACAAATTAAAAAATATATATAAGGCGTAGACTCTGAATTTTAATTTTATTTCGATGTGTATTGTTTAGGAGTACTTTTAAATACAAAATTAGTGACATTAGTCACCTAGTTTTTTTTTAATTCACTCGCAAATTAAAACTTACATTAAAGCTGTAGATGTTACAGCTGTTTATACGGCTACAAAAAAAAAAAAACAAAAACGACCGGGATCTTCCAACTCCCTCATTAATTCTCCAGTCTATCCTCTTGCTAATGATGTGCCACATGCCATAAAAATCTTTTAACAACTTTGTGAATTCGCTAGAATTGTGAATCAAGTCACATAAGACCACATTCCAAATTCTAATGAAATTTTTTTTATTGCGTAACTGTTACTTGAGAAAGAGGTAAAATTTGTTTTCTCACTCTTGCGCAGTAAAATCTATCTTCTATCTGTTTCTTGCATACCTTAAATCGGTTTGAACAAGTCAAGCACTGCCGCCGATCCGTCATTTTTTTAGTCGAGACATCACTGCCTCTGCTACCTAACGTGTGTGCTAGTTCACCGTACTTCGCGATTCTTTCATTTTGTTACTATCGTTGAGTTTAGTTGGTTCTTGTTACGTTTTTTTAACTTTTGTTGTTATTGTTAAACTTTGTTGAGTTTTTTGTTATTGCAATGGCGACATTCTCTAACGAAGAATATGTGGACATCATGATGGCTTACGGAGCCGCCAATGGTGTCGCTCGTGCAGCGCAACGACTTTACCAGGAACGCTTTCCTGGTAGACGATTACCTGGCTGCAGAGTCTTCCAAGACACATACCGACGCATACGCGAGACTGGCAGTGTCACTTTTAATGAACCAAGGGGCCATATTGTGCGACATAATACGACTTCAAAATACGACTTCGTACAACAACTGTCGAAATACGAAACAGATGTCGGGCCTGCATTCGCAACAGAGGCCAACAATTTGAGCAGGATTTGTAACAATTATGAAATAATTGTTAAAAATGCAATTTTGTTTTTTTATTTCAAGTAAATCCCACGAAAAGATAGAGATACGAGACAGATTTTACCTTATAAGAATGAGATAACCGATTTATAGGTTTGCATTAGCAAGAGGATAGACTGGAGAATTAATGAGGAAGTTGGAAGATCCCGGTCGCTTTTGGTTTTTTTTTTGTAGCCACATAAACAGCTGTAACATCTACAGCTTTAATTTAAGTTTTACCTTTGCGAGTGAATTAAAAAAAAACTAGGTGACTAATGTCACTAATTTTGTATTTAAAAGTACTCCTAAACAATACACATCGAAATAAAATTAAAATTCAGAGTCTACGCCTTATATATATTTTTTAATTTGTATTTTAATGTAAAATTTGGGTCTTTTTTTAGTAAAACAATAAAAAGTCGATAAAAAAAAATCCACAGGGCATGAGGGGTGTTAAGGGGTCTGAAAGGCTAGCAGATGACCCCTTCAGTCGACCATTTCAATTTGGCAAACGATGCACCAAACACCCTGTATGTATATTCTATTCTATTCTAACCAAAGTCCATAGAGTT
The DNA here is from genome assembly GCA_948474745.1 of Oligia latruncula. NCBI lineage: Eukaryota > Metazoa > Arthropoda > Insecta > Lepidoptera > Noctuidae > Oligia > Oligia latruncula. The sequence continues at coordinate 15,249,263 of OX419706.1, forward strand.
TCTTGCGCACCCCTCAATAGGAAGCTGCATCCTTCCGACTGACCGACTCCTGGACAGTTCAAAAGGGCCTGTAATTGGTTTTATTGAAATAAATGCTTTAAGTTTGAGTTTGATGAACAAAACATCTACTCGTATTATACGTAATATAGAATATTTATCCTTCTGAAAATCGTGTTGGCGGGAGTGATAACTTTTCAGGGTTGCATGGTTACAATTTTGATTCATTCGATGTTACGGACAAGAACTGCTAGATGTTCAGAGAGAGCAAACACTGCTTAAAGCTAATTCAATTTTGCATGCAGCCTTTGATCATAGTTGGAGACAAAAAGATCAGCAGTCTGTACCTGATTTCTAACAAAATTGGGTCTAGTAAAAAAACCCATTGATAAAAACATGCGTTTTACTTGCTGCTTTTTTTCGCAATAGGCTTAATTTATGCTGAATACCAAAGTAGATCATGCGGGATCCAATAATGCGGTACTGTAACTATAACATACGTTTTTTAGCCTATATTCTGTCCCACTGCTGGGCAAAGGCCTTCCCTTTTTCCCTCCAAACCTCCCTGTCTTGTGCGATCTCTGGCCATGTTGGCCCAGCAATCGTTATTAGATCGTCACACCACCTTCGCCGTGGTCCATCCTCCTCAGGCGTCCAGTGAGTGACATTTTTTACTCATCTCTCCGAGTGGTGCGAAAGGTACTTACCTATTGTTATTGTATCTAAATGGCTCCCAAAATCTCTGCATTCAAACGCAGAAACAAGGTCGGCTACTAGAGTTGCAAGAGATGGACTGAAATGGAAATGGTTAGAGGAAGCCTTTACCGATTGGCAAACGGACATACAAACAAAATACATATAAACGAACGCCAAATACGAGACTGAAGACTACACTTTAGGTTTGTCTGACAAAAAGCATAATTAATAAATAAACTTTAACAGTAGACTGTGGTAACACTTTGATCTGGAGCTGGTCTAGAGTAGCATGGAGTTTCAATAGATTAAGAGGTCAGCTTAGACTGTTTTTACTACTGATTTGCGGCCTACTGTACCCATCTTTCAGTCATAATAATATAATTTCAATATCTTTAATGTCTGGATTTTTGCCCGGCTCATGGCGAAAGGCTCGCTCCCTATTATATGGGACTTATAAACAGCTGGCGAAAAGTGGGTGTACCAAGGTAACCTCTGCCTAACCCTTCTGGCATTATAAGCGGGATGTTATGTATAATTATCTGTATAACTAATAATTAATAATTACGTCACAGCTAAGCCCGTGGAGCAGTAAACGTCACTAAACATCTGCATCATTAGATAAGCGATTACGCAAGTGATCGGTGCGCGGAGAAAGTTAGCTAAGTACCTACTGCACGCTTTTTAGTACTAGCGAGAGGTATCTATCTGTGATCTGATTGGGTATTAGAGTTGGCGGAAGTACAGCTAACTGATAGATGAAATCAAAATCAAAAGTCTTTTAATCAAATTAGGCTGAGATTCAGTACTTTTCAGGCGTCAAAATTACATAAGACAGACCCCCAAAACGCCCTTCACTACTTCCTATACAGGGCTTTTGCTGGGATGACGAAGTGGCGCTACAACCTCCCCAGCAGCACAGCTCAAATCGTGTTACTTAAATACTAGCTGCGCCCCGCGGTTTCACCTGCATAAATGTCGATCCCGTGGGAATATCGGGATAAAAAGTAGCCAATATGTTAATCCAGGGTAACAGCAACCTCCATACAACATTTTTATCGAAATTGGTCCAGCCGTTTGAGCGTGAAGAAGTAACAAACATATAAACATACACACACACACACCCCCACACACTCACAAACTTTCGCCTTTATAATATTAATGTGATTGATTCTAACATAAATCTGAATGGCGTAGAGTGTCTGAATCCGTGTGAGTTCGTTAGAGTGAAGCTATACGTTAGTTAAGTATGCAGAAAGCCATTACTGCAGATAATAGGTACGAGTACTAACGATGTTTTAATGTAGGTAAGTACCTATCGTAAATCAGAGGCAGCTTAATCAGAGGTAGAAAGTAGACAGGATATGACATTGATACATTTACATAATGCACTCATAACGGATGTTGTTATATAGTTAAAGATCGGATATATAAGTACACTGGCCTGCTAGTCACTGCGCCGCAATTAATTCGCGATGTTATGAAGGCGAGCAGGGGTGGCCCAGTGTTAACGACCCCGACTTAGTTTAGGTCGTAGGTTCGAACCCAGCCAGGCGCTTTACTTTGTGTAAATAATTTCATCACCACATCTCTCTAAACATTTAATGAAAACATCGTGAGGAAACCGGCATGTCCTAGAACATCTACCAACCCGCAATGGACCCGCGTGGTGGATTACGTCCCACTCACAGAGACGAGGCATGTGTCCCAGCAGTGGGAACATTATAAGCTGATTATGATGCTAAGAAGGTTCATAGTTTTCTAATCATCTAGATTTAGACCAATTCTTTACCTAAGTTATATAAATCTGCATCATCACGATGACACACCGGATTATGCACGCTGACTTCAAAAGTTGAAAGTGTAATTAATTTGAAGTGGTAAGCGGTGCTAATCGTTGAGTGTTGCCAATCATTTTGTTTATTCCTACTTCTAGCACACATACAAACAGAGGTAGACGCGTAGGTTCCCACTGCTGGGACACAGGCCTCCTCTCTGTGAGAGGGAGTGGGCTGTGATCCACCACGCGGAAACAGTGCGGGTTACAGATACCCTCTATGCCTTCTTGTTTTCATAATACGATGATAATTTTCTGTTACCTAAGTTTTGCCTATATAACAAAGTTGCTGCACTAAAATTTAGCAGCGAATATGTTGATGTAACTTGATTAATCACTGTCTGTAAAATAGATAAAGTCGACTAATGTCAGATTCTAGAAATGTCAGACCAGTTTAAAATGCCAGATTCTACAGTTCATGACTAGGGTATTTAGGTTCTGTGTTCATGACGGGCATAATGGAGAATAGCATGGCAGTCATGATACCAAACTCTTACTTTTTTATAAGTAATATAAGTATTACTCATTAGTATTACAAGATAAGTCTTGTTTCGTTGTCATTAATTTTGAGTGCGGCTACCAGTGCGCCGGCAAATTTTGATGGTAATTAAATAAATATGTTTTTATCAATCAATTTCCTTTTCCCACCAGGTCCCACTGCAGCTGCGACACGAAGTTCCGCGAGTGTCTCCGCAAGACGAACTCCTTGGTGTCGGCGCAGATCGGCGTCACCTACTTCAACATCCTCGGGCCGCAGTGCTTCCGGAACACGCACCCCATCGTCAAGTGCGTCAGGAAGACCAGGTGACATGTCACCATTATTAGTTTTAGTGTAGGTACAGACGCCAGCACATCAAGCTACTACAATCTGTCAAATTTATTTAATAGATTTTCAACTTTATCACTAAAGCTTAAGGTTCTAAGTTGATTGGGAAAATTTTATAGTTTCGGGTAGCTTGATGTGCTGGTGTAGGTATATAAAATAAAGCTGCCACACTGAGGTGAATCCCGCGCGGAATACACCTGCGCGCGTCGATTGTTTTATTGATAATGAAGTGACGCGACAATTGGCGTCAGTGTGAGCACATCCATACAAGTTCTAAGTTGACGCTTCGTCCCGCATCCCGCGCGGGATTCCATTTAGTTTGGCCAAAATTAAGAGGTTGTATTTATTTTATGTAGGTTATCTGCCTATGGTTTTCTTATCTTAACTTAAAGCTAATGGCAAAACATTAATCGAAGTTAGTGTTTTGATAAATTATTCTTTTTAGAAAGTAGGTACCTAGGTAGATATTGTATTACGGTTGATCACTCATTCCACTTGTACTTTTTGTGTGACTATACTCCGCTAAAAAAAAATACAGCGTGATATTACAAATTAGGCACTAATTTCTTGTATATTTTTCCCATAGGATAACAGGCCAGAAATGCGAGGAATACGAGCTGGACTACACAAAACCCAGGATGTGGCAGTGGTTTGACAGCGAGACCTTCTGAGGACTTCTTAATAACAGAAGCTGACAGCAACACATCCTGTTGGAGAGACTGCCATGTTACGAGAAACATTTTGTGATAATTATGTAGTCTGGATGCCTAAACAGCCAAGTAGAATGTAGGAGTTATAGGTTCAAATAGGCACATAATAGGCACTTTTGATCGTCAACAATTTCAAGAAAATAGAATTCATTGTAACTAGAATAAATTTTATTTATACAAGTTTGGTTTACGTAAAATAGTGACAGCAGTTAAAAAATATTGAAGACAGCAAGATTCGCAGACCGTAGACCGTAGTTTGCTAAATAAAGTAAGCTTTTCATACGAATATGAACTTTATTTGCTTATGTTCATATTTCGTATGAACCGTTTGCTCACATTCGCCTGTAACTATAAAATATAAACATTATAAGTAGAAAAAGAAAGAAAGAAAAAATAGGTTTATTTGTCACAGAAACAAGTGCTTACAAAAGGATAAGTTAAGACAAAACAAAAAATAAAACTAAATGTGTAGGTATGCACAGAACAGAAATAGTCGGCACAGCATGATGCTGTGCCCAGACCCACAGCACAGCGCTGATTTTCCCCCAAAAATCATCAGAATAAGAGCCGTATTTGTATAAATCGCTTACTTAGCAACATTCGGTCTGCGAATCTTGCCTATAGAAACATTCCAGAGATTACCGGACCATGTGGTAATTATTGCTCCGCCCTTTGTCTTGCCCGTAACAAAATACAAATGAAGAGTGCAAATTCACTTAAGTGATTGGGTACCCATTACCATTTCTGTCGTCATATACCTACAGCGTGTCGCCACTCCAGAACCTTTCGGCCCCATCGGCCATCTGTTTTGCGACTTAAGTTTGGCAATTCTTCGGGCTATGTCGTTTACCTTGGTTGTCCTGCGGATTTCCTCATTCCTGATTCGATCACGCAGGGAAACTCCAAGCATAGCCCTCAGGAACCCGTTGGATGCGAGAAGCACAGAACCGGTCGAAGTGGAGGTGCTTGGGGGAGGCCTATGCCCAGCAGTGGACGTCTTTCGGCTGAAATGATTATGATGATACAGCGTGTATTAGAAAGGTATGGTACTTTAATCGCGTTTACGATGACGTTCTCATGGAGAAAGTGGTTCAGTTTGATAGTTTGTAAAACATCCTTAGATACGACCACGCATTTCTGAAGGTACAACATTTTGGTTTTGCACGAATTATAAAGAAAACATGATTTATGTGAGTTGGTAACGTTTGCAGTTACTGTAGATAAATATAATTAAGTTGTAATACCTATTTATTGCCTAAGAGACACTAGCCCATCCGTCAAGAGAAACATTTATACTCGATAAGATAGATTTAAAGATATTTTGTAACGATATACTTAATTATAATTTTGAAAATATATTTGTTTTTTATTTCCGAAAGGCTGACAACCAATCTTTCTAAGGGGTATCGTGTTACCCAGTAACTGGGTCATGGAGGTCGGATAGGTAGTCACTCCAAGAAAAATACTGGTAGGTATTCAGCTGCATCCGGTTAGGGAGATGACTCCAACATAGTTGGGAAAGGCTAGGCAGATGATGATTTGTTTTTATTATTTTTTGTTTCCAATGATAGAAAAAATACCGAGGAATTTCTTAGGGTTTTAAATAAAACAACAATCTATTTTTATATAAAAAAACATCAGAATATATTTCGAAATTACATTTAACAACGGATAAACAATTAATTACTGCACAATAATTCTTAAATAATGTAAAAAAAAACAGAACATTTTTTGAGCCATTATAAGCTGTTAAATTGATATTATTTTGTGCGTAAAACGTTTTCAGAAAATTGTGTAAATCGGATATGTAATAATTAATAATATTATATTTCAAAATGATATTCCGATGAGACAGTCAATTGGCGGTTTATATGATTATTATAGTAATGTATATTATTTTAAAGTATTTTTTCTATAGAATGCGCGGTACACGGTTTTTTTAAGCTTTTTTTTGTCTATTTGCAAATAATTATAAATTAAAAGTAATTATAATTAACATAAATTGATAGCAAACAAAAATTAATAATTATTAATTGTTGTCGTCTAATATTATGTTGCATTAAATTCTTCTGCCTTCTCAGTATGAGAAGAGGCCTTTGCACTGCAGTGGGACAATAATACACTGGTATTATTAATAGTATTATTTATGTATGTATGTATGTTTGTGTTCATAATTTATACATTGGCAACATCTTAAGTGTTTGTCATAATAATTTACTTGCAAATAGACAAAATCCACAATTTTTTTTCAATGTGTACATTTTTCCCAAAAAGGTAATATATTACAAAATGACTGATTTTCTACTACCAGTAAAAGATTTAAATTGCTGTATTGATAATTAATATTGTTATCTAAAATGTTGTTTAATAATAATACATTGATAATTTTAAATTACTACCTATCTGATATTGTAAAAAAAAATAACTTACAATAAAAAAAAAAGTAGTGGTGTTCCATCAAAAGTCTTTAAATCGTCGTATTTAACTTTTCTGCCATTTCAGGTTTTTGTTTCCAAAAATTTTTTTTACAACATCAGATCATGACATCTAATATATTTATTAACATATATAAAATCGATAATAATATTTAAACACACATAAAATGACGTATTCACATGGAGACATCGATACTATAATAATATATTTTTACTATTTAAATATAAAACTCTAAAGTAAGCTACGCCTACTAAAAATCTATGAAATATCTATGGGCCTATCAAATATATAGATATATTGCTTAACGTGGTCCGATGGGATTATTATAATTAGGCGTGAACCTATTTAAGGTTAATAAGATCTACTACGAATTATAAAGACCATGGAATTTCGATTAAACCGATAACCGAAACCTGCGTTGCAAAACTTTAATTTTTTTCGGAATTTTGTATAGTTAGGTATGACTCTGGAAATTTCATAATTTCCAGAGTCATACCTAACTATACAAAATGAAAAAAACGAGGTAATCTGTATATGCCCTAAAATAAATACCTAATGATTATAACGGTACAGGGATCTTTAGGGGCGTTGCTAAAATCCGAAGTAATGCCGCCATCTTGTTTTTTCGACACAATTTCTCAAAATGTACTATTAATTCCATAAAAAATTGCGTAAGTACAAACAAAGTGAAGCCCTGACTCCTGTGCTAGGAAACAATACCTGTGTTACAGGAGCCAAAGCTGAAGCCAAAATGCTTACCAATAACGCCCCTCTGTCAATTAAATTCAGGCGGCAACAGATCTTTTAGCCATCTTGATTGTAGCACTCTAGGTAAATTTGACATTAGGCAAGATTTTGACACTATATCACGCTTTGCATGAGTCCTCCGTTTTGTCCCTCAATCTTCTATTATTTTAGAAAATAATAGTAGGTATCGAATAATTTCAATATACATAATGGTATAAGTACATTGATGTATTCAGACGTCCTCAACCAAAATTCCATGTTCCACATTCGTTCGACCCACGACTTGGGCTAAGAACGTCACTAAAGTGTCATTCCCGCACAAGTGTGAAGACTTTCGCAAAGCAAGCGAGGGAAAGAGAAAGGAAACAGCAGTAGAATTAGTTCCACACTCCATTAATAGTCAAATTAATGTTTCATTTACGTCGCTCTTCAATCATTCGGTTGAAAGTGAAAACTGCCGTAACTGAGTTACGATTTTATACGCTGTCGTTTTGCTGTGTCGCACGGGCGGCGGTTCTCCCGCGGCGATTTTTTTCGTACAGTCACGAGCATAAGTATGTATACACTTGGCTTTATTTAAAGACAATTTTCTCCTTCAGTTTTGAATGAAATTTTATGTTATTACGAACAAAGTATTTTCGAACCCATAGGTTTGCCTTGGTTATTTCACGAAAAAATCGCAATTGAAAGTTGCCAAGTGTTGACATATTAGTGCTCGTGACTGTACACAGCGTTTGCAACGCAATGCTTAGCGCCGAGAGTTGTAAATCCAGTGCTTGATATAATCCCGCCACGATATTTTTACGCCCTTGGGAACGGGGACTAAAAGGTCGTAACTAGACATTGCGCTTTTTTAGACAAACTGCTGATAAATTAACTTTCTTCCCAGGCGTTGAAGCTACGCTAAATAAAGAAGCTTATCTTCTAATAAATATTTTTATAGAAACGTCAAACGGTACGATTCTTCTAATTCGCGATACCTTATTGTCGTTTCCCTGGATACAACTTTGTCTCTTCTAGATGAGTCAGTTATATGTAGCTCCGATTATAATCCCATGATACTGGTAGCTAGTTATTATTTTATACAGCTATAACGAAATACGAGTACTTGAATGTCAAATTGAAAATTAATGCATTCCTCATTACAAATTGATTCGCGTCTGTAAGCGACATTTTAGGAACATTCTCATCACATTTTTGACCCATGTTTATGGATAAAAAGTAGGCATTATAAGTAAAAGCCCTTTTAGATATTGTTTGTATAAATCGTTATTCTAAAAAACGCGAAGGAATCTGTTATAAGAATCGCGAGAAAAAATTGCTAGCAAATGTTACTGGTTCAGCTATATCATTCATTTCGCCAGTTATGTTTAAGTCCCATGCAATAGGGGGCGAGCCTATTGCTATCAACCGGGCACAAATCCAGACTCCAGACTGGTACTGAAAAATTCTGTTGTGTTTCAGTTAATTGTCATTCAAAATCTATTTTTCGCATGTTGATAGGTTAACTTACAGCTGATGAAATTTATAATAATGTAGATACGTTAGATAGTCCATATTTAGTAACCTAGCTCCTAAGAACAACTAAACTCTACTGCTGATTGTCTAGGATGGGCCAGGATAGTCCAAGGGTGAGGCGAAATTGGTGTTTTTTTTGGACCCTGGGGTTAAAAATATGTCTTAAGGTAAACGATTAGAAGCATTAAAAACTTCCACCTTATATTTATTTTGTTACTTTTGGTTAGCTGATCGACTGAAGTTCCTAAAATTTATTTGAATAATCTAGCTTTCTGAAGCACGATGATAAAAATACTTACGTTTTATGATCATGCAGTTTTATGATAGAAACATAATAATTATTTTACAAAACTGTGTAACCTTAAAAAGCTAGATATCACCAATCGATCAGATAACCAAAACCCAAAAAATACTAATTATTACAATACTGAATTACAATTTAACATCAAGTAGATACGTGAAAAATACATCTAAATTACTTTAACGGCTATTAATTCAATAATACTAATATAATATAATATTCATATTCTAATATAATATTACCTAGCTCGCGCCACCTATGAAATTAATACGATACTAATAAAATAAGGCAAACAGGTTTGACGGAGGGATCAAATAATTATGTTATTCCGAACATCAGGCACTCAAATTGAAATCATTTCCTTTTAACGTAACATCGCTAAATCTAAGGCATTTCAACTGGAGACAATATCTTTCGGAATACATTGACTACGTGTGCTAATTGTTTGTGTTTATACTTTGCGCATTTGTGTGTGCTTTGTGCATGTGAACCTTCATTGCGCACGTGTAATTTATTTGTGCATGGGTGCTTGCATTGCGCAACTAATCAAAATCTAATGTAATCATTTATTATTTTGTAAACATGGATAATCCTCAATGTTCTACCCTCACATATGCATTGAAATCTTATTTAATTTACAAAAATGCAGTACGCTGTTACCCATATGTCCTTTATTTGTGCATGTGTGCTTACTTTGAGCATGTGTTCATTATTTGTGCAGGTGCAGATAATTTGCGCATGTATGCGTAATTTGTGCATCTATTAAAATTGATTGTTTGCGAAATATTTCATTGTGTGTTTGTTTAGCTTGATGTTATTCGTGTACTTCTATTCTAATTATTATTGGCAGTTATTTTGTCTCCAGTCTACACGCTCTAAGTTCTAAGGTGACGATTCTAAGGGAAAACAAAAACATTATGTGGGTTTGCTAATAATTGGTAAACTACCGCCCTAACAATTTTGAGGAACATACATTTTGTTTGTTTATTTTCTTCATAATATTCTTTTGGCAATCTATTTTTTGGATGGACTCGTGTTTTTTGTTCTTTCTCTTTTTCTTGTTCCATGTTTCTGAGTTCGCATTCATTCCAATGATATTTTATTACAATCCTTACATTTTTTTCGTGTTGGTTTCAGCCATCATGTTCGATATCTTATTATTTATCTGTGGTCAGATGTTCAGTTGGTTATGCTATTTCATTAGCAGTTTCAGGAATATTACTAAGCACAAGGGTGAATCTGCGCTTAAATCCTATTTGAATAATCTGAGGGGCAATTCTCGTATTTTCGATTGTCGCTGAAATTAGATTTCGTCCAGATTTTGAACGTTTTTAATTACGGGAATTGGGCTTTTGGGATAAGTGTTTAGATCTGAATAATATACTATAAACATATCTGACCACAGCTCAAGAATCCCTTCTTAATCTAATGTCTAAAGACAATTCCCTTCGCCGAGATGTGCGCGGAGCAAAAGAACCAGCTTCCATCGTCCCAGCTTCACATCATCTATGTATAAGCTACGCTAAGCGATACGTACTAGCCTTGTTTGTCAGCTGATGACTATATCAATGACGTCACTCTACTTCTACCTAGCTATGTACTCTCCACGATATAAACAAACGATAGCCTTAATTAATTCGTTACGCCAAATTTTGCAGCGGTGGACCCAAATATTTGTTGATATATTTTATGCAGTTTATATGTGAATTATGAAAGTGAATACGATATCTGAATTTTAGGTGTACGATCAAGGTAGAAAAGTTATGATACAATTATGAAAAATATTATGAAGCGGTAAAAAGTCGTAAGTGCACTTACGACTTTTTTGCTCGTACTTATAGTAATATTAGAAAAAAAAGGTAAAATTATGTTATTATTAGATAATAAATCGTTCATATTTTGATGACTGGACAATAGACATAGATTATTATTTTACTTGGGTTACGTACAAAATGCTAAATAGTTTGGCTAATAATAATAATAAATTACTGTTTTGTGGTTACATAATAGATAAGTTACATATTTTCGTGGAATGGGTTACACTTAGTGGAAGATTACACAATGAGTTTTGGGATTTACATATTTTTTACATTTATTTACGATCACTATAATGTCTGATTCATTGAATAAATGTACAGCGAATATTCATTCTTATGTTTATGACTAGATATACAATATCACACAAAACATAAATTATTATTATAAATTAAAATTATACCGTAACTTATTAATTAGACACAAATTGTAATTTTAATATTTATGCTACATACGGTTTGCATTAAAACAATAATTAAAAATTTTTTTCAACGGTTTTTCCGTGTCACTTATAACACGTGACGTGTCACGTGTTTATAATTATTTTATTTGCAATAATCCAAAATCACACATAATTATTTATTTAGATACAAAATGACATACACTATACGGAGTACAAACATTAATTTTAGGAGACACACTGGGATCACAATTATATATTTTATTTCTAATCATTCGTTAGCTAATACTCAATAAGCCTCTCTAACCTACTTTGAATAATACCATCGTTTACAAATATCTAAAATTCCGATATTTTAAAAATTCTTTCTCAATTTTATTACTGAACTGAAATTTTAAAACCATTCTACAGACTGACGGGTGTTGGCTTAGATGGTGAGGTGTAATTAAACTTATTAATAAATTACCCCATTTTTATAAGAATATTAATAATCTGTATCATTCGAGTTATAAAAAAGAAACAAGCTGGCGCATTTCTATAATACAGATACGATAAAATTGAAGTTAACGCCATCTATCTTCGCAATGCCAAAAACGCCCGTCGTACACTCCAAAACATTTATCGTTTATCTTTACTACCATATTTAAAAATTCAGTCCTCCAACATTTATATTTTGTTAAAAAATTCATTAATCCATTTAAGTAATATTTGTTTTACCGCCGATCCGTCAACTTCCCGAAAGTGTATCTATTTTTACCCGTTTTTCTGTCTATCATAGCAAGTTTAATTTAATTTAGTAAAGTAAGAAGGTCTAGAAGTATTAGGAGACTAATACAAGTACCCTTTTATTTATAGAACAATTAAACCAATTAGGATATAAATATTTATATTGGTTTTATTATTCTAGTTTAAATATTATTTCAACTAAACCTCAACAGATGGCGTTGTAATTTAACGCCATCTATCGACGAAAAGATTAAATATAAATATTCTAAAGGACTCGCAGAATATTACGGTGTTGGGATTCTCGCTACAAGAGGTGCTATGGGGTAGACAATAGGTTTACAGATATAGACGAGTGGTGAACTAGACTGCACTAGATTTAAATGTGAACTTTTAACCTTAATTATTTGCTTACTTAGTAAAATAGAATCGGATTTTTTTTGTCTTTTACAGATAAAAGTAAAATAATAGATTAAAACTTTCAGTGAGAAATACCGGTCAAGTTATTGAAACTAAACAAAGATTCATAGTTAATTAATTGGCGAAACTTCAAAAACTCTAAGGGTATATAATAGATAATAATATAACGCAAAGAGAAAAAAAATATTTTAAAAAGTAAAGCAGGAATATTTGTAAAAGCCATCAACAGTTCACACTCTTACCACACAGTCTATTTCACTTCCACAAACTGCCACGTAATCACGTGTAAGTGGCAGCACAGTCGAAGAACGGGAAGCAGGCGACGGACTCGGCGGCCGAGTGCTAGAGGACGTGCAGGTTCTCGCAGGACTTGGACTTGGAGTCCCGCGCCCATACGCGGCCTAAGAGACCTCGTACCTGAGGAGGACAAAGAAAAACGTTAGTGTTTTTAATTATTTTTTTGCACTTTTATTACCTACTCAACAGCTTCTTGTTTAAACGGCACAAAATTTATTCTTGCTTCAGCACCGCGTAAAGCTGGACGGATTCCTGGAAGAGCGGTGGCCGCACTTAACGGCCGTAGTGACGGCTGTCATTAAAATGACGACAGCGATAAAGATTTACGGTCTTATTCATAATAAGTTATAGAACATCTAAAGTCTTGCTAATGTCTCGTTGTCAAAAATTGTTATTCATAAACGCATTTTAGCCCTAAAACGTTCTATAAACCTACTATAAAGTTATGAAACCCAGAAGCCTACTATAACAGTACTATAAGGAAAAAAAAATGGCCGACTCTATACCAGCTGATAGAAAATGACGTTTGACACGCGTTTGACCTACAAAATGTAACATGTGCAGTTGTATTTAATTTATGTTGCACTTCTGTTTAACCAATTTAGTTAGTTATTATATAACTACAATGCAAAATAGAAGCGAGGAAAAATATAACGAAGGACATAATTCGTCACATCCACGGCAAACTTACGAATCTTCATAAAATGCATTTTACAGGGAATGTTAAGTTTTTTTTAGTAACAGCTAAGTACCGTGGTACATTTGGTTTGGTTTGTTTGGTAAGATTTAATCTTAAAAAAGTAGTATTTTTAAAACCAAATGTACCACGGTACCTATATACCTAGGTATAGGTACCTGTTACTAAAAAAAACTTATCATTCCCTGTAAAATGCATTTTCTGCAGATTCGTAAGTTTGTCTTGGATATGAGGAATAGCAACAAGAATTACTGTGGGACGCTGCTGCTTTGGGCTGTGGAAACAATGCTTTCAAAATGTCTTTTACATGCAACAACCATACTGGCTAGAGCAGTCCTTTACAATATTGCAGTTGACCATGGAGACATTCAGTTAGAGGGTAGGTAGCAATATCAATGAATATCATACAGTCACCCCAAGAAGTTGCAAGGGGAAATGCAAATGCTAATTTACAAACTTTTCAGGAAACATTCCACCGAGGTAGCCTCACTTTACCAGGTTAGAGGTACATCTTCCCACTTGTGTCCGGAGACGGTTCAGGGACTTCCTTGTGGATCATGTAGGTTTACACCCTGCAGGGAGATGCTCCAGTAGGGAGTGGTTGTGAAGCTATGTCGCAAACCATGCTCCGCCTCCTATCCTACCCTATGTGTCCCAAAACATGCAGTCAAAGTGACCTCTGCGCTGCCACTGACAACATTGTGGAAGTGGCAAAGTTTTGGGCCAACAAGATCTAAAATACAGTCGTCCCCGCGACACAAAGAAGATAAAGAGGAAACATTTTAGCAAGTAGTGCATTAATAAAAAGCTTATACATATACAGATATCAGTTTAATTAATTTATTTTTAAAATACTCTAAACTTTAATTTGGCTTCTAGAACTTGTGCTAGCAGAACAACATTTTTAAAATGTTTCTTTTCATTTGCCATCTATGCCACCTCTTCTGTTTATTATTTGTAGTGAAGCACCATTCTTCCTATTGTCCTGAAATACAAAATTAATGTTATAATTCTTTCTCTTCATCAAACGAAGTTCTTGACATGCTTACTCAGGAACTTTGTAACTTATAAGTAAATTGGATAGGCACCTAATTCGTAAATCATGCCAGGCCGCCTTTTTCCCCTTTTTTGCGTTGGTGTCAGTCAGTATGTGTTTTTATTTTCTATCTTCTTATTGTGCCCAGAATTCAGCTACTTGTTTGGCGCCATCACCAGCGTCCACCTTCATTTTCTATTATGGAAACTCTCTCCCTGACCAATTCTTCCAAAGATCTAAGGAAAAGCAAAAGCAAGAATAAGTTTAAGAAATAAAGATTGTTTACAAAACAAAACTTACTTTGAACACATTTTAGTTGTAACAGTACAAACCTTATCGTCCTCCAACCAAAACGAGTATTCACTTCTTTGCCCTTTCTTGGAACTAGTCTCCGGTCTTAATTCCATTTCTTTTAAATACAAAAAAATATTCAAAGGTTTTCGCTCGCCTGACAATAAAATTACATTAACAAATTCACTGTCAAAAATGACGTTAACGCGGCAAAACTGTCGAAACCGTAGACAATAAATTAGTTTTCCGTACGTCATAATGTCTATGGTCACAATTATTTGGTGCGTAGGTAGACAGATATTCTCGTTTGATGACTCAATATGTTGACCAATTTGTTGGATGACTTCAATAAAATGGCAACATTTATATTTATATTGAAGTTATAGCACGTTTTAGTTATCGAACGTTTATGAAGCGTTTATGAATACAAAATTTTATCGAACGTTTTAAAGGCTTAATGAGCATTTTAACTAATGTGTGCTTTAAACCTTCTATAAGCTTTTTTTATGAATAAGACCGTAGATCTTCAGATCGGCTTTCCGCGTCAAAAGGTAGTAAAACTCAAACTCAAAGCATTTATTTCAATTAAATCATTTACAGGCAGGCACTTTTGAATCAAGAAGTCGGTCAGTCAGAAAATATGAAGCTAGTTGCCCATTCCAAAGCGTAGTAGGTAGGTACCTATGGAGAAGAACGAGTAAGAAACTCCATGGACACACTTTTAAATTATATTTTTACAAAAATATTAGTTACATCATTAATGTTGAATTTATAATAATATGTGAGAACGATGTAAAAAAAACGTACGCTTTAAAAGCATCCAGAGGTACAGCAAAAAGTAAGAAAACAACAATCCAGAAATAAAATAATTAGAAATAAGCCGAGGCAGCTAAGAGATGACCAGCCCCAACCCCAACTAACGGCGCCTGTTCACGAACATGACGTATGGATCAGCACCATTCAGCTCCACCATTTTGAAGGGAGCTAAATAATCCAACACATACGCCACCGTCAGCGAGACATTTGAGTGAGCATGACAAATACCAGCATCCAGGGCACATTCAAGTCAATGAAAGACATACTACCCGGTAAATGGTAGCTCTATACCTAGTACATACACATACATACACATACTGTCTCGTTTCTGTTTCGTTTTGACACCTCTGACACACAATAACGCAGTGACTTGATTGTCAAGCGTTATTATTAATAATGTGTGAGCTCCCTCTTCTCAGTATGAAAACTTTTTTTATGAGAGCAAATCTAGCGATTTAAATCTTTGGGCTGTGGAGTTTGACTTGATGTTAAATACTGGTGTAAATGACAGATTTTTATGATTGCCGTTAATTATAACCGCTTTTCTAGGAAACCAAAGCCTCATTTAGGCTTTATGGTAAGTTTTCATTAATGAACACTATTGGCACCGCATCTGCGTTGCTATTTCAGCAACACGTCTTATGTGTTTTTTAATACTTGTACCTAATTACATTAGCCTTCTACTTAACCCTTCTCGTCTACAATCACGGTGTTATGCGTCATACGCATCTTTAAACGATTTTTTCCTCTTTTATATTTTATCTGCCTTCTAAAATTTATTGATCCCATATTAATTTATACGTATTACGTTATTTCACTCCACAATTCATTTCCTTAATGAATATTTGGGAAGTGAATGGTTACCGGTTAGCGGCTCAACATTGCTCAATATCCTATATTACCTACTACTTAATTGAATAATTTCCGACGTTCTGTTCAGTAATGTGGCAATGACAGTTAAATACTCGTAATACTTAGGTACGTTGCGGTGTAAATCGTCTGCCTAGCCTTTTCCTTCCCAACTATATTGGAGTCGGTTTCCAGTTTGACCCGATGCAGCTGAATACCAGTATTTTACATGGAGCCACTGCCTATTTGACTTCCACAACCCAGTTACTGGGTAATACCATACCCCTTGGTAAGACTGGTTATCAGACTTTTGGGCTTTTGGCAACCCTTAACGACTGCCAAAGATCCACGAACGACAGCTGGGACCAACAGCTTAACGTGCTTTCCGAGCCACGGAGGGGGTCTTGATATGTAAAAATGGTCACCCATCAATGAACCAACCGCGGCAATCGCAGCTAATCCTGATCGATCGATCCGTGCAGCTGTTATTACTTAGCCACTTACGGTGTAAATAAAAGAGATTTAAAAAACGGTAATAATTTTTTCGGTCCAAAAGATACATCCAGACAGATGAGTCAGAGTCCACAGAAGACAGGCGTCGTCGTCACCGAGGCTGGCCTAAGAAACGCTACCGTGGCGCAATTTCCATTTTAGTGGCTATTTGCTGCGGGCATTAAGAACGAAGTGGAGTCTACAGAGAGCGAGAGCGGCGCGAACGGACCGTCTTTATAAGCTCTGAGAAGGAGAAGTGCTTGTCGAGGATTACACCTAGTTATTTGGCTTGCTTATCCCAAGGGATCGGCTTGCCGAACTTGGTGATAGGTCGGGGGAGGGTGGGTTTGAGTCGTGGTTTTGAACCGCTTGACTCTTGTCAGGATTGACTTTATTGACTGCGGTTTGGAAAGTGAGAAATAGCTGGACTTGGCTGCGGCCAGTGTGTGTGTGTGTGTGTAGTGTAGTGTTGTGTGTGTGTGTAAATGGCTGTGTCATCTGTGAACAGAGCCCATTGAGCCTTTCTGTTTTTAGGAAAAACCCAACAGAGAGAAAACTCCATACAATCACGCTATGATACTAGGTGTACTACTACATATACAAAGCGCGGCAGTACAAAGCTTAGTAGTTTTTCTGTATGGCGCGACGATCGTTTTAATTCGCACACATGAAGGTTACCGAAGCGCATAACTTTTCTTGTTTAACTGTATGTAGTCGTACCTTGACGCTAGCAGAGAGCCTAGTCCGCTTGCGCGGCGTGCTGTTGGCGGACACGGAGGGGGGCGGCGCGGGCGGCGCGGGCGGGGCGCTCTCCAGCGGGGAGCGCGCGCGGGCGCGGTTTTTGCGAGACGTGCTGCGCTTTCTGGAACACCATGTTCATTTGAAGTCAGGAATTGTGGAAAATATCGGGAGTGTCAGCGAGAGTGTAGAAATGGTCGACAAAAGTGTCAGGAGTGTCAACGAAAATGTCACAAGTGTCGACGAACGCCACCAGTCGCAACGTGTGTGTGCTCACTAGTGTAACATGTCTTACCTCACTCTCTCCACGCACTCTCTCCGCGTGCTGCTGCTTCAGTCTGATCTGAGTGAGCAGTCCCACTAGCAGCTCGTCCACGTTGTGGTTGATGTGTGTGTCTGTGTGTGAGGTTGCTCACTAGTGTAACATGTCTCACCTCACTCTCTCCGCGTGCTGCTGCTTCAGTCTGTTCTGAGTGAGCAGTCCCACTAGCAGCTCGTCCACGTTGTGGTTGATGTGTGTGTCTGTGTGTGAGGTTGCTCACTAGTGTAACATGTCTCATCTCACTCTCTCCGCGTGCTGCTGCTTCAGTCTGTTCTGAGTGAGCAGTCCCACTAGCAGCTCGTCCACGTTGTGGTTGATGTGTGTGTCTGTGTGTGTGTGTCGTTGCTCACTAGTGTAACATGTCTCACCTCACTCTCTCCGCGTGCTGCTGCTTCAGTCTGATCTGAGTGAGCAGTCCCACTAGCAGCTCGTCCACGTTGTGGTTGATGTGTGTGTCTGTCTGTGTGTGTGTGTGTGTGGTTTCTCACTAGTGTAACATGTCTCACCTCACTCTCTCCGCGTGCTGCTGCTTCAGTCTGATCTGAGTGAGCAGTCCCACTAGCAGCTCGTCCACGTTGTGGTTGATGTGTGTGTCTGTGTGTGTGTGTCGTTGCTCACTAGTGTAACATGTCTCACCTCACTCTCTCCGCGTGCTGCTGCTTCAGTCTGATCTGAGTGAGCAGTCCCACTAGCAGCTCGTCCACGTTGTGGTTGATGTGTGCGTCTGTCTGTGTGTGTGTGTGTGTGGTTTCTCACTAGTGTAACATGTCTCACCTCACTCTCTCCGCGTGCTGCTGCTTCAGTCTGATCTGAGTGAGCAGTCCCACTAGCAGCTCGTCCACGTTGTGGTTGATGCCCACAGATGTCTCTATGAACTTGCACTCATAAGAGGTCGCTAGGTTCTTGCCCTCTGAAAGATTAAAGATACATATTGTATACATTGTAATTACAGTGGTGTCTGCACTAATATCAAGGGTTGAGACTTAATTGTCCTAATTATATAATAGTATGTAAGGATCTTAGCAGGTGGCGTTCTGTAGTTTATTCCTACCCCCATCGGATGAAGGCGCGAGTTTATATATGTATGTACAACTATAGGTCTGGCAGCAACCAATAGAACATAGATCACTGATGTATCATCACTAAGTATCTTAAGGGCAAATGCCTCCCTCTCCCTTTTTCACAAAATTTTATCTAACTATTGCTAGTGCCAGCACAATTCACATTTAGTATGTAGACAAGGAATTATTTTACTCATGTTAAGCGAAGTGTATTCATTCATGATTTTAGTAAGGAAATGATCGTTTCATTCCCTTTGCAATTACGAGCTCACAAACGTTCAAAGTACTTCAAAGTTTCAATTCCATGTACTAGCATTTGAAGTACTAAATTTATCTATTTGTTCCACCGTAATTCCGTGTATTGGAGCCGAGCCGCCGAAATTTCGTGTACCTACTCCGGTGACACATAGAATAAATTATACGGGTCTCAATAGTTAGAATTTGAATCTGATTTAAATTGACGTTGTTGTCCAGTCAAGCGGTTAATAAAGAGGAGTTCAAAGGGAAATTAAACAGTGCGTCAGTGAACCAAATGGTGGCTTGTAGCTGACGGAAGGGAGGCAGGTTGAACCCTTTTGAATGTGTAATCAGCCGAGATATTGAGAAAGTATCGAACTTGCTTCATTAAGAATTGTTTCTGATTTTGCTTCATTTTTGCCCGAACCACCGTCCCACCTACTTTTATTGGCCTAACTAGTAACATTTTTTGCAAAACTTAACATAAAAACAGAGAAAAATAACAGTAGCTAGGTAAGGTAGGTATTAAGGTAATTAAATAAGTATTTATCATATTAAACATTATGATCATTACTTACTTTGTGTGGTAGAAGGTACCTGTGTACTTACTACCACACAAAGTAAGTAATTCATATAATTAAACCGAGTTTGTCAACCTTTCAGGAGACGGAGAACCCAAACGGGTTATAGGAAGTAACGAAAATTGTTAGAAATGTAGGTACCTACTAAAGATTGCTGTCAAAAGATTATAAACATAATTGACAATTTGATTAAAGAACTTCATAAAACTGAGTCCTATCTACCCAATCTATAACTTTTGTGTTCGGAAACCGCTTCCTATTAAACAGTCCCCGAAAAAGGGCATTGACAAATTAATTTACTTTGAACGCCTGTCAAAATCCTAATGGCAATTAAAATGTTATCGTATTATTCATCCAAGTTTATTTTGCAGGACCTCATACAAAATTAAACTGGTTATTTTACGATGACGTATTTATCATTTAGGGTACACGAGCGTTACAAGCCAGTACCAATTTACGAAGCATGAAATTTAATTAATGCACATCACATCATACTTATAAAATATCAAGCTTTTCAATAACATCAAGCGCCTGATAAATTATTGTTGGCAAAATGTAGCGTATCGTTGTTAACGCTGTCTGACGTTGCTAATTGGTATGTACACAAATCGTCGAGAATTTAATTAAATTCGTAAAATTTGTGCTAACGAACTTAATTGGCAAGATCTGGCTTTAATCATGAGTTTGTTTCGGTTATTTTGCAAAAATGTAATGGTTTTAACTGTTTGAGCAGTGTTGTAGCCGCTTCGTTAATTATATTGTTAAGTACCTATAATTTTATGCCCAAACATTAGGTTAGGTTTGAAAAATTGCAGAATTTAAATTCGAAATGTTTACAGGCCCTAATTATGTTTACAGACCAATACAAAATAATGTAAAAGTATTTAATAGATAGCCTGTTTTGGTTGTTCGTTGTACCTAATGATATTGTACGAATCTTTTTTTTTCGGAATGGCATCTCGCAGTTCAACCTAGAAGCACAGTCTATATTTTTATACTGTGCTAGAAGATTGTCGTCTGCTTAATCGGACTTGCCTCTGGTTGCTTCAATAAATTAAGGCTTTCAGGCAGGGCGATTCTGTGAATCACGTTGCAATAGCTCTATATCTATATGTATGAGGAATTGAGTGTAAAATCTACTCATCCTCTATAGAAAAGTGTCCTTCGACGGGTGTTGTGTCTGGTGGGAAACTGCCTGATGACTGATGTGGGACCGTTGTATACATACATATATATGCAACAAACAACAACAACAACAACGGCAACTAGTATATGCTAGTCGCGCGGTAAACTCTGCTTGCGCGATGCAGGATTTTGCGTGACGTCAGTGTGATGCGAAGTTCGCATGTGGCGATGTAGATGCCGCCACAGTTCTTTCTTCAACTGTATTAGGTAATCTAAAAAGTGAATACGATTGCCAAATCAATTTATTGAACAAACGTGCTCACAGTTTATTAACCCCCGCAGAACCGTCTAGAACAGCATACAATAAAAATAACCTTGCTTAGCATTTGTCATTTTCTTCCACTTACCATCAGTAGGAACAGCTCTAGACCTGGCCAGGTCAGCCTTATTCCCCACCAGAATTACGGCTCTTCGTGAGGTGTGCCCAGCAGCCCACAAGATCTGCAGTCTCCTCTCGGCTTCCATGAAGCTACCTCGGTCTGCTGTTGAGTAGACCACGCAGTACCCGTGGGCACAACCTTCAGCCTGGAAGGTGGAAGTTATATATGTGTTAGAATGGGACGCCTGCACTCTTAGTGTGAGTGATAGATAATTACTAGTTATTATATTTGCGGCGAATCGCAGTACCTACTAATAACACTTTGCCCGACCTGAAAATCGAACCCAGGACCGGCTTAGCAGTCCAACGGGGCAGGAGATCAACGGGGCAGGCAAAGGGGCTTTCCGTTAGGAATTTCTTAGTAACAGCTCGGAGTTTGGAGGTTGAAGGTTGGCGGTGTCATGCCTTGGAAAGCACGTAAAGCTGATGGTTCTGCGCCTGCTATCAAAAACCGCGAGCTCTATAGCTCGCGGTTTTTGGGTTGTCGTCCCATCGGACTATGAGAGTGTGAAAAGTGAGAGTGCACCTGTGTCTGCGAACACACTTGTGCACTATAATATCTCCCGCGCCGAAGGCTGATCTCCGCTGAGATTGGTCGCCATGGCCGGTTCTGGAGGACTACTAATAATCCCGATGTCCATGCCTTGGTAACGTAATTAAAAGTTGTCTAACGCTAACCTAAAAAAGATAGTTCACCGTCTGATAAAGCCCTAAAACTGCTCTTCTCCATCCATCTGGTAAGCATATTCATCTTTTCCAAGCAAAATCTCATCACATTCTAGCATATTCTATCAGTGCACTTCCTACTTGAACCAAATTGAAAGATGGTTTCGTAAAAGCAAAAGAACTTACAATAGTACTGTCAGGCGGTGCATCCAGGAAGGTGATCTCGGACTCCTCGCCAGCCAGCAGCACGCACACGGAGCGCTCGCCCGACTCGTCATCTGTAAGGTCATTCTCTATGTTTGGGTGAGGCGGTCTGTCTTAGGCATTCAGCTCAGCTAGCTCGCAGAAGGGTCTATCACACACTACTTGAGTAGGCTTCAGATATTCTTCAACCACTGAAGCATCATTCTCTCTAGGGCAGTATTAGCAGTTAGTGGTGGTTAGGGTTGCCAATAGCAATACCCCTCACGTTTGTGGCTGTACTGGATAGTGAAGAGTCCCAGCCTTGGCAGTGATCATCTAGGGGTTGATGATACAGCTAGCTATGTCTATCAACCAGCAGGTCATGTTACCGTGATTATGTGACTACCAAACTGTCACATTCTCTGCTTACGAAAGGGTTCTACATTAACGTGTGGTAATTAATTTGAATACAAGGACTAGCTGCAGCGTAGTTTAGTCTCTTCAGCAATCACACTGACGCTTCTCAAAGACCTAGCATAATCAGCCCATAATGTTCCCACTGCTCGGAACCTCCTATCTGTGAGAGAGAGTGGGCCGCAATCCACCACGCGGGCCCAGTGCGGGTTGGTAGATGTCACATGTCTTTCAATTTTTGATTCAAGGAAATCCCGGTTTCCTCACGTTGGTTTCCTTCACATTTTTGAGAGCAGTGGTGATAAAATTATTAACACAAAGCAAAGCGCCTTCGCATAGACCTGCAGCTTCCTGAATCAATATTTATCAGGACAACAAAACAAATATTACACAAACCGAAAAATATAATAAGTATCTATTGCTCAGAGTCATGTCCAACTCACCGATACTAGTATCATACGCGTGCAGGTACTCTGACGTCATGAACTGCCCCACCAGACTAGACTTGCCAACACCCGGCGCGCCCAGCACCAGCACTCGATACGAACTGAGGCCAGCTGACGAGTCCCTGGACAAAATGAGAAAGATTGTAGAGCTGAGGATATGATGTTATAGATAGTTGTGATTGAAGAGGCCTATGTCCTGCGGCGGACTGATATAGGCTGGTGATAATGATGAGATAGCTGGAGCGAGAGTCTTCAAGACCAAGTGAGGTTGCTTCTTCATCTTCGTGTCGCTGGCACGACAGTATTTCAAACTTTGTCAGCCCGAAACTTTACCACTTCCACATCACAGGCACAGTTTCTTAAAATCGACGGCATCCCCATCACAAAACCTGGCCGACTGCCGTTGCAAAGTGCGGCAGGAAACTCTTCCCCCTCCTACTCACTATCTACCACCAAAGGCGCATCTTGAAGATGCGCCTTTGGTGGCCTAGTAACCCTACTTTTCCCATTTATAATATTAGTATGGATTGTCATGTAAAGCTAAATTCTTACCTAGAAGACGCCAGGGAACAGGGCGCTGAAGCTCTGGTAACAGCTTCTGTGCTGGATGCGCTGGAAGCCACTGAGGTGTTGGAGCGCGAGCGTCGAGACCGCAGCGAGTCACCGCGGTTCACCACGCCTTTACCTGAACGGGGATAAAACTGGTTAGAAACTGGTAGTCAACTTCAAACTTTAAGTCAGTCGGTTTGCTTAAATGAAGAATCATTGGTGTTTTGGACTCATCATCATTCTCCTGCTCTTATCCCAATTTATTTAGGGTCGGCGCAACATTTATTTATTTATTTTATTTCATGTCTTTTCCTTCCATATTAGTCGTTATTTCGGTAGTCACTCCCCTTTCCAAAACCATATCATCAATCACTCAGTTCATCCATCGTTTATTTATAGGTATACTCTTATAGCCATCGATATTCATACTAAAAACTTTCCTCACGACATTTTCCTCATTTCTCCGTAACACACGCCCATACCATGACAACCGGTTTCCACAGAACTTTTCAGTTACCGGTGCCACTTTCAGACTTCCTCTTATATACTACTATGTTCTTCCTCTTGTGTTTCTCTTGTGTTTAAAACGACAGCAAGTGTCGACACAAATGAAAGCGGTGCAACGTGTCGGCGCATCGTAAAAATCAGTGTCGTCACATAGGGATTGCGGGATTTGTTAGGTACCTTTTACATCTGACCTGATGTTTTTGCTTGAAAACTTGAACAAAGCATAAAGTTTTCACTCATATTATGTCACATCAAAATTTTCAGATTTTTCAATTTCCATGTATATATTTTCAAATAATTATTGAGTCTCAAAAAATCGCAAAGAATGTGCGCATTATGGATGGAGTTATGGAACGATGTAGAAGTCTCTTGACGCTG
Source organism: Oligia latruncula (assembly GCA_948474745.1). Classification (NCBI taxonomy): domain Eukaryota; kingdom Metazoa; phylum Arthropoda; class Insecta; order Lepidoptera; family Noctuidae; genus Oligia; species Oligia latruncula. The sequence continues at coordinate 15,273,810 of OX419706.1, forward strand.
CGTGAGCGTGCGTAATTCGATCGCCGCCCGTTCGATGTCTACCGCGCACGGGATGGATGGAAAGCAGCACTTGAAGTAATTTTTTGCTCCGTTCGTGTAATTGCTGTATGTCGTTCCAGAGGGAGGATGGATAAATCAATTATGAACATTTTGCGCGAAAATATTTACCTACACGTTTCTCCGCGAGAGGTCCTAATCCAATCAGCGCGCCGATTACTAGACACTCGGTTCTCGATATAATTAATTTACCTAGGTAATTCATGTCAAAGGGTGCCTTTTAATAGCACATATTATTATGTAGGTGTAGGTTGTATACATAGTATATAAATTATAAGCCTCTTATAGACAGATGCTTTATTTTAATCGGAGTTGACGCACAGAGTCGAAATTACTAGAAAGTTTTGCGAAAAAAAAAATGCATTATGTGTTTAAGGTCATCAAATCCTCCTTCTCCTCCTGTCGCTGTGTCTTTATATTTGCATCATCAAGTGAAAGAGCCAACATGGTATCCGAATTCGCATGATAACGTCCTCTTGTCACAAAGGCTGAAAAGCAGCAACAGCTTTTTAAAGTGTGTCCGGTACTCACTGGCGAACGGTCTAAAGAAAGGCTAAAGTAAAGTTGTGGCGAGATGGTGCTTCCCTACCAAGGTGGCGATTTACAGATGACTCCGCCCTGGAGTGTAAATGTGGTGTTGTCCCACAAACAATGGGGCACTTAATATCGTGTCCAGTGTGCCCTGTTGTCTACAGGAGCTGATAGACACTACTGAAGGTGCCCAAGTCGTAGCCAAATTCTGGGGTGACTGTATACATATAGATTTCCATCGCCGCGCTGAGAAGAAGATTGTCACTTAACAAGGCACATTTTGTCTTCTATAGATTATAACTGCTTTTCTAAATTTTGTTCATCTTCCTTTATAAACAAATCATATATTTTTAAGAGTAAACTAGTCGCGAGTTCGAACTCACGAGTTTTATGAAAAAACCACTCCATAAATCAATTACAAATAAAGTTTACTGAACTCTTCGATAACTGAGCTTTGTCGGTACGGACTTGGTTTTGAAGTTTTTACAGTTCTTTTATTACCTACTTATTTACACCCAAAGGTAAGTTAAAAATAGCAAGAACAACGAATCTTTGTTGGCTCATAACTTTTTAATGGCTTTTTATTTTACTATTCTGTTTCCGTACTGACAAAATTAATAATAATAAGTCAAAACAATATCATGTTTAACTTTGGATGCACAATGTCAAACAGTGGAGTAATACTCTCCCGAAATTTGTATGGAAAAAATATCGACTAGTGGCACCTTAAGAGGATGCGGTAACCTTACACAGACCATTAACTGTGCTACGAATTAATTGAAAAGAGGGAGTAAATGACAGCCATTACTTTAATTGTAACATGGGGTGGGTAATGAGGCTCTTGGCTTGTAACCTATGGGGAGTATTGGGGAGGGAAAGTAATTCCTGGCTGTAAAAGTAATGGTTATGTGTAGAGTTTTCAAGAGGTCAGGGAAAGTCCGCGTGTGCCTACGGTTTTAAATCATTATAGTCTATTCAAATCCTTATTTCCAATTGATTTTATCTCAAGCGAATATAAACTTTATGTAAGAGTAATTTAAGTTGATTTTAGAATATTAAGAAAAGTCTATTTCTAAAAATGTTTGAAGCTGTAGTATTAACTGAACTTTGTGTGTAGGTATTAAAGTTGTTTTTCCAAAAACACAATAATATTTGTTTACATCTTTGGAACCTAAATTGCGAATGCAGTCTATGTAGGGTTATAAAACAAAAAATAGATAGAATTGTTACTGAGAGGCTACGACGAGGTCTGGACTGGACTCGATGGCTAAGTAATTCCAGCTTGCTGATCTTCAAGGTTAAGCAACGCTCGCCTAGGTCAATCCGTGGATGGGTGACCATACATTTCATACCGAGAACCCTCCGTGCCTCGGTAAGAATGTGAAATCGTTGGTCTCGGGTGAAATTCTTAGATCTTTGACAGTTATTACGGGTGCCGGGTGGTCAGAAGCCCGAAAGTCTGACAACCAGTCTTAGCAGCAAGGAGTATCGCATGTTATCAGTAACTGAGTTGTGGAGGACAGATAGACAGTCACTCTATGTCAAATAGTAGTATTTACCTGCATCTGGTAAAGCTGGAAGTTGACCCCAACATAGTTGGGAGAAGTCTATGCAGATGAGATAGAGTTGGAACTAGATTTGTTGCTGTCATCCTAGGATTGACGTCAAGTATACTCTATGAGCAACGAGCGTAAAAAAATTCTAGGCTGCGCTAACAAAATATCTTCAACATGATTGTTACTAGGTAGATATACTTAGTAGTTTCTCGAGATCTTCTCACTAATTTTATTTATTTAACAGTTTATGTACAGTCAACAAACTGACGCTCCTGTATATATCTCCATACAGGAGCGTCAGTTAAAGTTGAAGTTTACTAAGAAACCGATGGATGTTCTGGACTGAAATTTAATTTAATAAATGAGCTGTTTGTTTTCTATTAATAAAATAAAATTTTATTCGAGAACATCCATCGGTTTCTTAGTAAGCTCCCCCCTCCTCCCCCTTTATAATCAACCACAAGAAATTCAAGAACGTGTCTATATTACGAGTTAAATTATCTCTTAAGCCTATACTAAAACTAAATTTAGTCTTGGGATTAATCAGGCTTAGTGTAAACTAAATATATATTTGAGAATTTCTAGTGTTGGCTTAGGTCTGAGCTGGATCTAAGACTGTTTTGATATCCTTTGAGTCTATTAAGGTTTGTCTATCAATGGGAATAATTATGAATCTTTTGGGGTATTGCTTGTAGGTGTATGCTAAGCGATTGAGTCGTGTGTTTTGGTACGTAAGTTTGAGATTCAATTAAATGTTTATTTCTGTAAGTAGATCTTTTTAGACACTTTCTACACGTCAATATTTTGTTGGTCAATATTTTAAAACTATTTCGGCCACATAGCAACCAGAGGCGATGAAAGTTTGGAAAAACTGATTGTGGTTGGGAACACCGAAGGCAAACGATCGCGCGGTCGTTCACCAACACGATGGACCGATCAGGTGAAGGAGTCATCGTTCTCGAAAATTCTACACGGTGGTAAATGCGCTGGACAGAAACCGGTAGAGGCGGATCATCCGCTCCAGATGGAACTCCGAAGCTGACCACGATCCTCAGACCGTGGCCGCCGTGGCCGGAATACGGTCTGGAGGACTTTATTTATTTATTTATGTTAAGAACTAAATAAGAGTAGTTCGTGGTAGTGCCCACCAGACGAGTAAATTACATTGTAGTTTATGTAGGTTCTCGATAGTTAAAGTCAAATCAGTTATTTCAAGTAGGCCATTGAAAGGCGCCTTTGAACATCAAAAGGAGACAGTCACGTTTCATACAAAGTTGTTTCTTACTTTTTAGGGAAGTATATGCTTAAATTATTCGTACTTGTACGTGAGAAAACTAGTAACTAGAACTAAATATGCAAAAAAAAATGTTATGGGAACACTCGCAGAGATTTATTGTCATAGTAGGTAGTACTTGTTCCCAGGGGCTTTATCCAGGTATGTTATTTCTATCAAGACCCACGCTTTGTGACACCAAGGACTCCAACTATGGATATCTTCTACAAAAATTACGTATGTGAAGCCAAATATGTGTAGGTTAGATAACATAATCTTTCATGCTATACTCATGCATGGAAAAATCTTAAAGTATAAATTAAAATCGACATTACCAGTAATACTAAAATGCCTCAGTCTGTAGTACTCCTCCTCGACCCCGGTGTTCGGCATGGACGCCACTCGGGCCCTCTGCTGCGGTAGACCCAGGAGCTGTCTCTCCCCAGTCCTGGAACGTCCCGCCTTGACGGACTGCGATCTTGAGTGGTGAGGACTGCCGTATCTGAGAATGAAGAGCATTCATTGAATAACAGATTTGGGTTAACAAAAAATCAAAAGTCATTTATTCGAACCTGGCAGAGAATCAGCATTTTTTAAACGTCAAAATGACATATAAGACAATCCCGCAAAACTCCCGCCCTCACCACTTCCTAGTGCTTTATCTGGGAAGAAGAAGTAGCGATACAAACTCCCCAGCAAAATCACAAAACACATTAAATCAAAGCAATTAGTAATATCTCAGCTAGCACACGCCAATATATCAACTAAAACATTTTCAATGGTTAACAGTTGCAGATAGTTTGACCAGCCCTAGGCTCACGTGGTGGTTTATAGTGCACTTTCTTTATAGGAAGATTAGGAATGTTACGTTTATTCATGTCAGTGAATGAATTAAAATGGTATTGTAATTTTCCGCTTGTTATAGAAGCATTTTTTTCACAAGAGTTTCTTGTACAGACGCCAGCATAACAAGCTACTGAAATCTGTGAAATTTCTATAATAGATTTTCAACTTTATCGCTAAAACATAAGGTTCAAAGTTGATTGGGAAAATTTGACAGTTCGGTTTCAATTTGGCGTCTGTACCTCAGGCGAAAGTGGCAGGATTTTTGGAAATTCTCTCCCTAAAAGGATTACTTAAGGGATGAAAGTTCGTTATTTTTGCCGATGGGGAACCTCATCGGGCTTAAGGCTTGTCATAGGATAAACATATTGTATTTATTACAGTAATCGAGACCTCGCCTAGTCGCCTCGCGTAGTCAGTTCATGATGACTGGAAAGAGTCATTACAAGTCGAGTAATCCAGGAATTTCGACCAACCCACTCCCTCTCACCGAGAGGAGGCCAGTTTCCCAGCAGTGGGAACATTAAAGGCTAAGTATACTAATCCTGACACTTGCATAGTTCCTCCGTGGACTCAACCCAAGATTGAAGACAGTTGTAATATTAGAGGAAGGTTACTGGTAAACATTAGCTGAGCCACCAGAGACGCGTTCTGACAAAATAAACACCGTGACACAAAATGGTGAGCATTGGGAAAATGAATATAGGTATGTGGTGACACGCTTCAATAATCCCTAATCACTATGCGTAGCTTGATTCCACGAGCTAATATTACTAAACTAGCTGCACCCCGCGGTTTCACACGCATAAGTATCGATCCCGTGGGAATATCGGGATAAAAAGTAGCCTTTATGTTAATCCAGGGTGTCAGCTACCTCCATACATAATTTTATCAAAATTGGTCCAGCCGTTTGAGTGTGAACAAGTAACAAACATATAAACACACACACAGGTTCAAACGTTTCGCCTTTATAATATTAGTGTGATTTAACGGAATTCTATTGCTAACAGTGAATGGCGTGTGATTACACCTGTCCATTTGTAAGATTTGTGGCTCATTTAGTTAATTAATGATGGTAGTGAAGTTAAGTAGGATAGGGAACGAAAGAAACTTCAAGGGGAAATGGATCCGACCATTTGCCCTTTTCCATTAACTGTTTCCTTAGGGCCTACTCAAGTGGCGGTCGCTTTCAAAGCGTTTCGTATCTAATCACTTTCAACAGATTTTACATAAGCTTTTCGGTAGCAAGGTCAATCTATGGTACATTTTACATAAGCTTTTCGGTAGCAAGGTCAATCTATGGTACATTTTACATAAGCTTTTCGGTAGCAAGGTCAATCTATGGTACATTTTACATAAGCTTTTCGGTAGCAAGGTCAATCTATGGTACATTTTACATAAGCTTTTCGGTAGCAAGGTCAATCTATGGTACATTTTACATGAGCTTTTCGGTAGCAAGGTCAATCTATGGTACATTTTACATAAGCTTTTCGGTAGCAAGGTCAATCCATGGTACATTTTACATAAGCTTTTCGGTAGCAAGGTCAATCCATGGTACATTTTACATAAGCTTTTCGGTAGCAAGGTCAATCCATGGTACATTTTACATAAGCTTTTCGGTAGCAAGGTCAATATATGGTACATTTTACATAAGCTTTTCGGTAGCAAGGTCAATCCATGGTAAATTTTACATAAGCTTTTCGGTAGCAAGGTCAATCCATGGTACATTTTACATAAGCTTTTCGGTAGCAAGGTCAATCCATGGTACATTTTACATAAGCTTTTCGGTAGCAAGGTCAATCCATGGTACATTTTTGACTTTCCTCACTGAACTGTGTTATACATTTTAATAAATGACCTTTATTTGAGGTCAGTGCTTTTCCATCATCGTTATCGCTGATATAATGTCACTTTGTCTATCCTCTTATCCAGAATATGGTAGACTTTCACTTCAATGCACAAGTGAGAAAAATGTCAGCCAACAATGATATTATACGTAAATTACACTTCAATATCATTGTCAGCCACCTTATTTATAAATATTCCTCAATTGACTAGATTAGCTGTAATATCCCGTTTATACCCAACTAGCTTTTTCCTGCGGTTTTGCCCGCGCGGAGGTCGGAAAATATCCCGCGGGAACGTACTACCGGGATAATAAGTATCCTATGTTCTAACCCAGGGCATTCTCAGAATGTAGTTTATATAGTAGGTATGCTGTTAGTGTGTTTTTAGGGTTCCGTACCCAAAGGGTAAAACCGGGACCCTATTACTAAGACTCCACTGTCCGTCTGTCTGTCACCAGGCTGTATCTCATGAACCGTGATAGCTAGACAGTTGAAATTTTCACGGGGAACGGGAACGGGGTTGTTCATTCAAAACCGTTCCGCCGCCGCCGTTTTAGCGTGGAAAGGTAACTTTCGCATTCATAATATAAGTATGGTTGTTCCTCAATTGACTACAATAGGTATAGGTACCTAGTGTTCTAAACGGCTGAACGGATTTGAATGCAATTAATAATACCAACCCCGTTTGTAACCAGGAAAGCTGCAAAAATGTAGGTTCTCACACAAAGCCGATAAAGTTTAAACAAATTGTCACATCCGACATCTGCCTATCAATCACTGTACAATTTCGGTTACAGTGTTTAATCCTGTGTCAAAGATTATAAGCGCGTGTCCATTTGTCTGTCATCGGGCCCATTAATAATACCCGCGCGTTGGCACCTTTTGTGATGACACACGACAGAAATGTTGCGAAGGCCTGCTACACGAATCAACTGACTAACATTCTATAAGCATGTATTTATTATATATCCACTGGTAAACAGCGCCTTCCAAAGTCAAAGTCAAATCATTTATTTCAAAAGGACAAAATTTACAAGAAAGTAGTATTGATTCTGTGTCCCTTCCAAAAGGTCGTTTCGTATGGAGAAGAATGGGCAAGAAACTAAATAATATTTCTAATCTTTGCATGAGTTATGCTTATGTTATGGTGATAAGTCAGCAAGTCTGTAGGACTGTCTGCTCAGCACTCAAGGCACTGAAGTATCGTCATCAAGAAGGCTTTTAACTTTTTTTTTTCTTTTGAAGTTTCTTATTGTGGACGGAAAAGGCAACTGCAGCTCGTGTGTATGAAAACTTTAATGAAGGCTACGATTAAAAGAGACACAAACTATGCTGCTACTGCTAGAATGTTCTGTGACAAACCAGTTTAATTATGTTTAGCGTCAAAATTGAATTAGTCAAAACTAATAAGCGTGTTATTGGAAACGAACTGAACGTTGCCTCTAAAGGAGACAGCCTATTTGAGGTCGGAATAAACTACTAATAACTATAAAGTTCTCACTCACAAGCCATCCTCCCATCGAACATCACAACTAATTCGAAGGCCGCCGATCAACTGCGTAGTTCCGCAATGTACCCTAAAGTTTAGGGTACAACCTATTGTGTTAATAATATTGACCTTAAGGTTGGGACTGACTGGTGACACTCGATGTGACATCATGCTAAATGTTGCACGAACTAAAGGTTGGCTAGTTTATTTGTAGTAGGTATATCAATATACCTACAGACCTATCGAAGATCGCGGGGATGACCTGGATGAGACTAGCACAGACCAGTGAAGCATGGCATAAATTGGAGGAGGTGTAAACTCACCAGTGGCAACAAGGCTGCTAATGATGGCACCCCTACATTAAAGATTCATGATTGATTGATGGTATTCCTACACGAGGCCGGTGAAAGGCCAGTGACTGACTGTCAATAGACCTGAATCACAGCGCATAATATAAAATTACGCCTTAATTGAGATTTTTATAAAGAGTTACCGTGGAGTTTCTTGCCGGCTCTTCTCCATAGGAAACGACCAATTGGAACCGTGCACCTAGCTTCTGACGTTTCACAAGTCCATGCAGGTTTATGTGAAATAAAATATTTTGATTTTGATTCGATTTTTCATGATGACAGGCGTAATTTTCTCATGGAGGTAGACAGAAATTACAAAGCGCTCCTATAACCACGATTGCTACAAGAAGCTTTTGTTTAGTTTATCACTATTTTAGAAATATGTTAAACGGAAACCCAACACATTTTTTCTGTTTCACGCAGTATCAAAGCCCGTTCCGGTCATCAATCAGTGTGTGGCGGAGGCGTGGCGGCGGTAAACAAACGCTTATCAGTGTATCGCGAGCACCGAGTGTGTACATACACCGAGTGTGTACATACACCGAGTGTGTACATACACGACCTACTCGATGAGTTACGAGCACAGGCTTGTCGAAAAAATATCAAAGTATCCATATTTTTCATTCGATATATAAGTACTTACTTAAATATTTTCTAGGTTATTTTCGATTTATCGATAGTTTTAGCGATTTAATATTTCGGTGTATCGATATATCAGTATGAAATCTACAGCTACACTAAAATAATAAAGCTGAAGAGCTTGTTTCTGTTTTGTTTGTTTGTTTGAACACGGTCATCTCTGGAACTACCACTTGGATTTGAAAAATTCGCATTTGATAGCCCAATTATTGAGGAAGACTATAGGCTATTAAAAATCACGCTATGACCCTTAGGAGCCGGATTAAAAAAAAAAGTTACGTTAGTAAAAATACAACACCCACACCGCATCTCCAACTTGTCTCTCACTGTTGAGTCGACTTTGTACTTTTCATGTAGACTTAAGGATGATTTCCACCAAATGGCTCGCATCGCATCGGATCGGAAAGGATATGAACGGATGCGGTGACAGCGGATCGCGTCCGGCAGCATGTCGACGCATACGATCGGCTCCGTACCGTCGCTTGCGAACGTATCCGTTGCTGCGCCTAGTCAAATACAATTCCTAAATTCCTACGTATTCTAAATCTTTGAACATAGTTGAAGTCGACGTAGTATTGTTGGCATTAGAAGAAGAAGAAAATAATCATAAAACAGAAGAAGAAAAGAAAAATTTGGATTGATGATTTATGGCACAAATCGGATACGACGACAGGCCAACGGAGCCGATCGCGCGTCGCAGCATACTTTCGGCTACGATCGCATGTCGCGGAAGACGCCCGTGGTCAAGCTGCTGTGCGCGGCTTGGTAATATAGACTTTAAATACTGTGTACACGATTTAATATCGCTTAAAGATTGTAACATCCGTTCCGATACGATGCGAGCCATTTGGTGGAAATCAACCTATACTCGTTGAATTGATAACTTCTTTCTTTTTAGAAGTCTAAACATAAATTTTCTTACAAACATCCATCTACCCATTCTCTGTCCCATGAACCACACATGGTTCAGGTTGATTACTTAACTATTGTATCTTCTCTGTGGACAATGCTAGTGTGAACATTCTTATCTCCACTGCATGCAATCTTTTTACATCCATCTCCTTCGCGGCCGCGGCCCAGCATTCCGACCCATGCGACAGGCCTTATCACGGACTTGTAGATTTCCCCTTTAACTTGACGGGCATCCCTGGGTCGCAAGCGATATCGACATCCTACTATAATATTATAAACGCGAAAGTTTGTGAGGATGGATAGATAGATGGATGGATTGATGTTTGTCACTCTTTCACGCAAAAAGCACTACACGGATTTGGATGAAAATTGGCACAAAGATAGTTTATAACCAGGATTAACACATAGGATACTTTTTATCCTGATATTCTCACGGGATCGACACTTACGCGGGTGAAACCGCGGGGCGCTGCTAGTATTTTATATAAATATTGGTACATTTTTATACTTCCGACATCCAACATTTAACATTTTAAGTTGTTTGTTGTCACTACACTATTGCGGGAAGTTATAACTAGCATATGGTGGTGTGTTGTTCTGATCGCCGCATTTAGGAGTATAACCGGGGACAGGAAAGTCTTGCAAAGGTTTTCATTAGACTCCGACCGAAAACGTAAATGAAATTCGACGAGATTTTATTTTTATTTTTTTTTACTTTTGATTACTTTTATTTTATTAATCTAGCTTCAGTCTTTACAGCTTAAAAAGTATTATAAATTTGAAATAATAAGTTTACAAAAAGAGTACATACATTATGGTTCAGTAGTATTTATATGAATCTAGGCCTTTATTAGGATTATAATAATCTGGATATAAACTATGGTATGACAAATATGAGATTACAGTCAAAAATAGAACTCTGAAGGTAATGTAGTGCGTTGCCTGATCTAGGTTTATTTAAGCCTGTGCTGTACTTGTTAAATAGGACAGTTAGTGAATTAAATTAACATATATTTTCAGTATCTAAGCAGATACAATATTTTAAGTAACCTTATTATAAAGTAGGCTTATGGGATGTATCTATTATCTGTAACTAAAATTATTATAAAATAATATTAGGTTAGGGTCAGCTAGTTTAGGTAGTTCAGCAGCTCTAATAGTTTTTCCGTGTCGGAGTAATTTAGTTTTGCTCAGTAATCGAATAACAACAAAATACACCTATTATAACATACATTAAATATCTTATGCAATTTGTTTATTAGGTACCTATAACCTATATATACCGAAAGGTCCTAGAAATAAATATAATATTTTTGAGAAAGCATGTTTAGTCTGAGGGTTCGTGTAAACCAGATCCTTTCTTCTCTTGTCTGAAGGTAAAATCTAGTTCAGTGTGTTGTAATTAATTTAATTATTTATTATTTTTAATTGATCACAACTTTATTTTGGGTTTTTATCTGTTTTGAATTTAATATTATATTTTATAAGTAATTTTAATGTATGAATTTGAAACTACGGACTAGAATTATGTCTGAAATAAATAAATCATTATTATTAAAACTATACTTAGAACAAAAAGTTGTCGAACTGTTAGCGCCCTGCATGCCACATAAAGCTGTCGTGTGGGAAATCTGAAAGGTCGACGAGTATTAAATGCTATAGGTTGATTTGATCGATGAATTGAGGTCAAGTTAATTATCCTAATACCATAGAATACCGCGCTGACCTAGATAGTTTTAATGTCAAACTATTATTTTAATTAGACCTTTCGCAGAACCATTTAAATTATTATTGTCGAGAACTTTCTTTATTTAAAGAAAAAAAAACCGGTCAAGTGCGAGTCGGACTCGGGCACCGAGGACTGCGTACAAAAAAGAACAAGACATGTTGCACCGATCCCAAATAAACTGGGATAAAGGCAGGAGAATGGTGACGATGTTGACTTCTCTATTAGTCGTCATCTCGGTAGTCACCCCCTTTCTAACCTTATCATCTTTCACACAGTCCATCTGTCGCTTCTTTTGTCTTCTACTACTCCTATAAGCAAAACTTTCCTCACGACACGATAAAAAAAAAACAATTGTCTATTGCTTCATGTCAGGGCAGGGCAAGAAGCGACCAAGTTAACAATTTTTAAATCGGTCACCGAGTAATTCAACCCCAATAGGAAAAAGGTCACAACAACCGAACGAAAAATATCGTAAACAGGTCGGGTGGCCGCCGCGCCGGGCCGGCCCGGTCCTCAACGATCCGGAACAAACCGGAACGGACCGGAACATCTCGGAGACCCGATAATGTGAAAATAATAGCTGACTTGAGCCCTATCGCGAGCTTTTTAATAACTATTGATTCGGGTTTGATTCGCTGTCCGGTCAATGTGATAAGGTTTTTCGTGGAAAAATTGAGGCGCTTTTTTTTTATTCGGGAAGCTTCTGATAACAGCTTTTTCGAAAAAGGAGTTTAAATTCATGTTGAAAAGGGTTTTCAGGAAATAAGCGGGGGGCTTGTGCGCCACAGGACTATTTTATAATCTAATAAAATACCTACTGAACCACACATACCTTACGACGTGTGATATCTAGGATAAACTTAGAAAGTACATATGAAGCGAAAAACTCACATTAGTACTAGTCTGGATTTGAAACTACAACCTCGTGCATGAGAGGCGAGGCCTTGACCACTGGGTCATCACACTAATAATATTCTTAAAACTCAAAGCATTTATTTCAAATAAACCAAAGGCACTTTTGAATTGTCAAGGGGTCGGAAAATATGAAGCTAGTTGCCCATTCCAAAGCGTAGGAGAATAACGGGCAAGAAACTCCATGACACTTAAATTACAAAATTGTTACAAAATAAATTGGTTACATCATTCATGTGGAAATTATAAATGTTGGAACGATGTAGAAAAAACAAAAAAATAACAATTCTGGAATTTAAACAAGCCGTGGCGGCTAAGAGATGGCCAGACTCTCCTCCCTCCTCTCCTCGACCTCTTAAACCTTAGATTTACTATAAACTCACTCATCTTTCAGGTCTGGAACCGGGTACACTGTTGACATGTCATCTACTACGATACTGAAGCGAATCGAAGGCATTTTGTCACTTCACTTAGTCTGGTATTTTCACTTATACGCTCAAACACATTGAAGCTGATTTAAAATCTACCCATTTGTTATACAGCACACATATTTTTTACTTATCGATTTATTTTTAAAGATTCACAAAATGTTACTTGAAACAAACAATATTTTTTTACTTCATGTCCCACTTTTTAAGTCCAAAAGCCACCAAAATAAACGGTTGTTTCATGCTAAGTAAAGCCACACATACAGTTCACTTTCTACTGTTTGACTCCAAAAGTCGTTAAAGTATATATTAAAAGGAAACGCGGTTATCGTTCATTCCATACTAACGTATTCCCCTGTTTTTTTCTAATACTAGTTAGTCCAATCTATTTACGATTTATTGTATGTTGTGTTCATGTGTTTTGTTTTGTAACGTAACCATGAATCATCAGCATATGATTGTAGACTCCCTTAGAGATTTTTAATCGGTTACCGGTACCTTACGCGGTCAAAATGTATGGAACAGCAATTGTTTTTTTTAAATTTCAAAGCTTCAGAATCATGTACGGAATCCACGGCAGCAGGTTGCGAGTGAAAGTCCCTGCCACCTTATATTAATTTTAGAAAAAAATAATAAAAAAATCACACCAAAAAACAAAACAGAGGAATATTTTAGTATGGAATGAACGCCAACGACCACGTGACTACGTTTATTTTTAACTGACTTAGTATTTAAAACGGTTTAAATACATCACAAACGACACGCTCACTCATCTTCAATGCGGTATCTTCTATAAAAAGGGCAGCGGAAGCAATCCTCGACTGCACACAATTCATATAATGTAAGCTACATAAGGCGTAGTGCAGGTTATCGCGGAGGATACAATTTCCGAGCCCCGGCGGTTGAGAAGGATGCGTCGGTGTACCCTCGGGATGAATCGACGGGGTTTATAGACTACTAGCTGCGCTCCGCGGTATCACCCACATAAGTTTCGATCCCGTGGGAATATCGGGATAAAAAGTAGCCTATATGTTAATCGAGGGTGTCAGCTACCTCCATACAAAATTTTATCAAAATTGGTCCAGCCGTTTGAGCGTGAAGAAGTAACAATCATGTAAACACACCCCCACAAACCCCCATACACACTCACAAACTTTCGCCTTTATAATATTAGGGCTGTATAAAGAGATATTTTGCCTCATTATATGTTTGTATTTATAGAATATTACAGTAGCACTGCGTTGTTTTCAAGTTTGTCGTGAATTTGGATGAGCGGTGGTGGCCCAGTAGAGCAGTAGCGACTTACGAGTAGTTGGTCGTAGGTTCGAACCCACATAGGCGCTTTGCTTTGTGTAAATTATTTAATCACCAGTACCTACATAAATAAGAGTTAAAACCTCTTTTATCTGTTCTGTGATCATCACTGCTTTCAAAAAAGTGAAAGAAAACATCGTGAGGAAACCGGTATGTCCGTCCTAGAACCGAAAATTCAAAGACATGTCTACTAACCCGCATTGGGACCGTGTGGTGGATTAAGGCCCAGTCCCTCGCACAGAGAGAAGGCCTGTGTCCCAGCAGTACAGGTGACTGAAAAATACTGGCGGGCTCGAAATTTCGAAAAGAACAGGTGTGCCTGATGGAACCGGCAAAACTGATGAACTTCCATAACAACTTTCATCTCCTATTTACGCCCTTAGATTTTTTTTTTTTCACTTTCTGTAAGTAAAGAACTCTAGAACAACATTTCATGCTGGTTGAGTGAGGCTGACCGTTGTCCGTTAGTGAATTTAATCTTTGGAAGATATTATGAAATCGATAGATCTATTGAAGTTGAAAGGCTTATTTGGTACACTGTGGGTTGCAGGTTCAATTCTCACATAATAAATAAGTATTTTTTTATGAAACAATATAAAAAATAGTGGTCCGCCGGTATCGGGAGCAGGATCCAAGCTACCGGTGGTTAGGGCTCCAAAGACCGGAACATCCTCACAATGCGAACCGTATCAAGGAATCAGGCCCTTGATCCAGTCGCCTAACGAGAGCCGCGAGAGATGTTGATCGAGACTTTCGGCTATCAGGCCATTGCCCGATGCCGCACAGACATGCGCGCAGTACATCTAGTCATTAAAACTACTGAAATATAGTTTAATTATTTTAACTCCTAACTCAGAACTGCCATTATTTCCCACATAAACCTGTAATTATTTTCTGCACTAACCCTAACATTTCACATTACTCTAGTAGTTAAAACGTCGGAAGCAATACGTTTTATAACACAAAGCGCAGCACGCGGGAGAGGATAATAGTGGTTCCGCTCAGCCGGGCGCGGTATTCCTGTCCATATAGAAACTGGTGTAGAAGTTCCACTCTACGCAAACATTAAGAAAAGAAAAAAAAAATTGCCTCAAGTGCCACAAATGACCAGCAACTTATAAGTTTATATTTACAAAAGAAGAAGGAAAAAGAAATTTGTAATAGATAGAAATAAAAACTGGCCAAGTGTGAGTTGGACTCGCACACGAAGGGTTCCGTACCACAAGGCAAAAACGCCGAAAAAAACACATTTATTGTATAGGAGTCCACCCTTAATTATTTATTTTATTGTTTTTAGTATTTGTTGTTATAGCGGCAATAGAAATACATCATCTGTGAAAATTTCAACTGTTTAGCTATCACGGTTCATGAGATACAACCTGGTGATAGATGGACAGACGGACAGTGGAGTCTTAGTAATAGGGTCCCGTTTTTATTCTTTGGGTACGGAACCCTAAAAATTGTTTATTCTGCGTAAACGACACGCACATTACAAAAAAGACACATATACAAAGTAGACGAAAAAAAAGTTAAATTAAAAGTTATTCAACAAATAAAAGTTTGACAATTTTGTCTATTGCACTAAACAATTTACGGCGCGGTTTTATGTTATCGCAATGGTGCAGCTAATGTAAGACCATGGATCGGCAAATATGACTCTCGATCTAATGAAGACTGTAGAAACTGTTAAACAAGGTATGTCCCTAATGTGTTGCAACTTGGGAACTGCTTAAATTTAGCAATGGACAAGCTGAGTTGATTTAGAACCTAAGTTTAAAACCAAAGAAGAAAATAATACACTTTTGCTCCATATTTTTATATCTTTATAGAACTATTTACCGAGTGTACTTTCTGCATGTATCTGTACTGTGTCACTGAATCCCTGGAAATGAGTTAGCTCGGTATTTGAGATTTAATGGAATTTCAAATGTGGTGAATATTCACGTTTCTTTTCCTTTTATATTTAAGAGGGGCGAGGAGGGTTAAGTACAAGATTACTGGACAATTTCTATTTACGTCGGTTTCATTACTTATCTTAAAGGGGTTACAGGAATAAATTTCATTGATATACCTAGATCAGGATCCTGCCGTTTTGCCGAAAATATTTTGCCAAAATTTCTACTACTGGGCCCCGTTGGTACTTAATATTTGGCTTATTTTATTTTGCGTAAAATGTGGTATACAAACTGAAATATTTGACTAAATAAAAATTGGTAAAAGTACTAGTTGGTAAGCAAGTGATTGTTTAAACGTTCACTTGCCAAACATTAGGTTTGCGTTACAATTTTTTGTCAAAACTTTATTTGCTAAGTAATGATTTGGCAATTTCTTTTTGATGGATCAAGGGAGACCCACCTAGATCAGCAGACTGCCTCACTCGCAAGAGCTACTGCTGTGCATAAGTTTCCCAGTAGCAGCCCGGAGCCAGGGTTTGTGTCCGGTTGATGGCAATAGGCTCGCCTCCTGTTACATGGGACTTAAACATAACTGGCGAAATGTGGGTGTACTATAGGTATACCCCTGCCTAACCCTTCGGGGAGTACAGGTGTCTTATTTACGTTTTATTTACGTTCTGTGTACGTTATGTTTACGTTCCGTATACGTTCTGTTTACGTTATGTTGACGTTCTGTTTACGTTACGTTTACGTTATGTGTACGTGATGTGTACGTTCTGTTTACGCTATGTTGACCTTATGTTTACGTTATTTTGACGTTCTGTTTACGTTATGTTTAGGATAGATCAGTCAATATATTTTGTAAATCTCACCGTGAAAACGTAAGTCAAGTGAGCTGTCTTTCAATCTGAAGACATTACTGACAGCATACTTCTAGCTCACTTCACAGGCACCGGCTGATATTCCACACAAGCAATTGGTCACTTGTTAAACATTTATGAAGGAACCGTGGAAGGCGAGGCACCATCGCGGACACTGGCGGTGGACCACTTTTCAACCTTATTACTAAGGGCATAAGGGTGAAGTGGTCGACCGCCATTGTCCGCGGTTGTACCTATTATGTGAAGGGTATGGACGGATAGTATCAATCTTTTGTCTGATAAGAATCACAAACTACTTGTCTACCCTGCCCCATATCATTATACAGTATGGGTCAATATACAGTACAGGTTCATAGTAGGTAAGTACCATCAAATTATAATAACATCTGCGTTCAAATGGAGATTTTGTCAACCGCCTAGACTAGTAAGTACATAAGTAGTAATATTATCTAAAAGTAAATAAAAATAAAGTAATCATTTTGAACATTTCAAAACCCTGAACATGTTCGTACTAGGTTTTTTAATGGATAAATGTTTCGTGAAAAACCTAGGAAATTTAGTTTTTAGCACTGAAGTACTAGGTTTTGCAGGAATTTCTCGGTAACAGCCCGGAGTTTGGAAGTTGGCAGTGTGATACGTTACTCGGAAAGTGATCCTGCGCATGATCTCTCTCCGGTCGTGTCGGATTGCCGTCCCATTGGACTATGAGAGTAAGGGAAGATTGAGTACTCCAGTGTCTGCACACACACACTTGCGCAGTGTAATATCTCCAGCGTCGAAGACTAGTCTCCGTTGAAGACTTCGTTCATCTGGAGGACTATTACTGGGTTTTGATATATGGCAGCCGTACCATCGTCTGATTGTCACTAATTCGCCATACAACCGTGGTGATAAAGTAAAAAGTCCCCGCGACTATAGAAAACAAAAAACTGGTCAAGTGCGAATCGGACTCGCGCACCGAGGGTTCCGTACACATTTGTGATACCTACTATGTAACTACAAATTTACGGTACTCAGTTTTTTTCTTTTACTTGTGCTACCTGACATTGCTTCTCGCCAAATTTCATGGTTCTAGGATTTCCTATAGGTTTTGATTCCCTTGCAAGTGTCAAAATGTGCGGCATAAACGGAACATAAACGCCTATATCTTTTGATTGCGTTGACTTAGAAATTTGATTTTTTTCACTGCTTCAAGGCATTGTAGCCCTGAGTATTTGATATTAATTTCAACTTGATAACTCTACGCGTTCCTGAGAAAAAAGGGCCTCGTCTGATGGACAGACAGACGGACAACGAAGTGATCTTATAAGGGTTCCGTTTTTCCTTTTGAGGTACGGAACCCTAATAACAAAAAGAACGCACCAATAAAGCATCCCATTCACAGCGCCACCCAATTAAGAGTCCCCACTCACCAACAATTGAATATGCCGTCGCCGCGGAGCATTTGCAAAGAGATGGAAACATTTAAGAGTGGGCCCAATGACAGGATAAAATCTGATTTCACCCGCGCGTCTCCCAACCCCCGCATTAGTGCAAATAACAACCGCGGGTGGCGTGACGACGCGCGCAACGAAACTCTGTACACTAAACTTCAAGTGCAGTGCGTTTGCGTAGTATATGCAGGATATTCAGATAAAAATTGGCCAAGTGCGTGTCGGACCACGCACAATGAAGAGTTCCGTAGTTGAAATAAATTTACCCAAGAACAAACTTAACATTATAGTTGAAAATCATGTTCTCCCATACATGTAAGTTGGTCGACTATTATTCGTAAACTTGTAAAGCCTACTTAGCCGTGATAGTTTTCCTTTTAATTTCGTTATTATATACTACTACCATGAATTTTTTCACATATCCAAAGACAACCATTTAGATGGCAGGGGGGAACCCCTGTCAGCTAAATGTCAGAAAAATCATGTGATCGGAAACGCAAGCGAGCCCTACCGCTTTGACACGATCATCGGTGGACGGGATTCAGCGAGGACTGGTGGAGAGACCGAGTGTTGCGACAGTCGAGCTCGGACATTCTAGGCAAACGCTCAATACCAACGCACGTGTTAGTTCCCGACACACGTGTGCGTTTCGGTTGTTAATCGCTAGTTTATTAAAGTTACTTCAAATTCAAATAATCTTTTCGTTCGAGTACCCACTGCAGTGCCCATACCTATCTAAACTATGTTGGATCGTGAAGAAGACCCGATGTATCGCATCTCGGCCATCCAGTAATGCGACATATAATATCCATGCCAAATTATCGCTATCTAGTACTAAGAGTCTCTGAGCTAAGCTGCGGACGGACAGACGGACAGGGCGAAACTATAAGGATTCCTTGTTGACTACGGAACCCTGAAAACAAAGACTTTTTTTAAATTCTATTTTTAAATTTCTTTGGACAAAATAGTAATATGCGCTACGCTCTCGGTTTCACAAAATCATCAATTCGCAAAATGTAGCAGTGCTAATGTGCAGGGATAAGAATGTCTTTACTTGTGTAATATATACAATGCAATCCTATTTTGTGTTTGTATGTTGAGAAATAAAAGTTCTGTATACTCCATTCCACCATAAAAAATTAGAAGTGATAAAATAGGTGATAAAAAATCCAAAAGGTATAAAAGCAAATCAAACACAGTGATAAGAAATATCTTATAATCATCACAATTATTGTTTTTGAATTTATTTTTCGTCGGGTCCTTTATTCAGTGTCGATTCAATGGATGAAAAAGTCAATCTGCTGACAGACAATCAGCTATACGATGTTCACGCTCAATTCATGCAGTAAAAATCAAGCATCTGCGACGTTATTACAAGCATCATGCATAAGAAAGCTGAAACTAAAACAAAATTGAAGTATCGGCCCTCTTCATCAAACCGTCCTTGTGGATGCTCACAATCGCTGCAATAACAATAATACCCACCGGTAGAGATTCCCAACGCTGCCATAACCACACATCACTTGAAAACAGAGATCTAGGTAAAGTCTGGAAATTTCATAAATCCATGGAAGTTAAAATCACGCCAAGAATCGATTCTTAGATACATATTATTGATTTACTGAATCAACACTTCTCATCTACACCCTGCTGTAATGAGAACTTAAAAGCAGCCACAGTAAACTATCTTTCAAATGTTCCAACTCCGGACCATCCCCCATTTATTTTTAGTAAATTTTCTGATTGTTAAGAAGAGCGTTGTTAAAATCACGTCTAATGCAGTTAGTAGTGACTGTGTCAGTTGGAAAATGATGCTGGGATGTCCTCGACGAAATCCTTCCTATTCTATGCTATATTCTAAACTACTCTTTAACCTATGGTGTCTTTCCTTCCGATGTGGAAAGAGCCAAAAATCACTGCTTTACCCAAAAAATCTAATCTTGCTTCCTTTTCAGAATACCGACCTACTTCCATCTTGCCTTTCCTCTCCAAAGTCCTTGAACACCTTGTTCACAATCAGCTTAGTGCATTTCTTTGCAAGAATAGTCTGCTGAATATTTTCCAATCCGGATTTCGTCCTGGTCACAGCACCGCTACTGT
Organism: Oligia latruncula; assembly: GCA_948474745.1. Lineage (NCBI taxonomy): Eukaryota > Metazoa > Arthropoda > Insecta > Lepidoptera > Noctuidae > Oligia > Oligia latruncula. The sequence continues at coordinate 15,293,999 of OX419706.1, forward strand.
ACGCTAGTGAACGTTACTAATGACATACGCTTAGGCATGGGGAGGAAATCTGACGATTCTTTGCTTATTGGATTTAAGCAATGCGTTCAATATCGTCAATTTCGATATCCTGCTTGGCATGCTTCGCTCGCTTCGTAGTACCTGTATGGCCGCCGGCAACGTATATGCATAGAACAGACGTGTTCTTCTTGTTGTTATACTTCTGCCGGTGTACCTCAGGGTGGTGGTTTAAAATAGTTTTCGAACTCAATGGTACTACCGATAGAACCATCAACAAACTCGATCACTCGATTAATATCCTTTTCCGGGAACTGATACCTAAAACAAGCGAGTTTTTGGAACAATCTTATATTCTTTGTTTTAATACCTCACTCGACTAGTTGTAAAAAAGTAACAAACAAAGAAAGAGACGGGTCGAGAGGGAGGGATATTGTAATTCTTTCGTATTTCTAATTTTAGTGAGGAAGCGTGGACAACACTCACATATTATCAAAAATAAATTCTAGCTAAATTATATAATTTCGCACGAAAACAATAAACGATCATATCGAGCGGTCAAATCATCTGTTTATTTTGCGTATACTATACGCATAAGTACCTTGATATAAAAACAAACCTTCGACTTCGGCAATTAGCAATCATTTTAGTCTTCAAGTGTTTAAGTTCTCGCTTTTTCATTGTATTTTTTTGTTTCCCATTTATTATTCAACAAAATGTCGATAATAATAATAGTTGCTAGGCGCGGAGAAAATTGTCATAGACTTCCCGTCTCAACAGAGCGAGGGGTACTGACTGGTGAAACAAACTGATGCCTCAAGCTCGTGTCACGCGAGACGGAAGACAGCGTATCTCGCGGATTAAAAATGTAGTAAGCGCCAAATGCTTTTTATTCGATTATCTTTTAAAATAGACATTATTTTAAAAAATCGCTTGGGTCATCGCTAGGTTATAATGAGTGTTATTACTTGTCTAATTTGTGGTTCAGTAATATGCACCAAAATAGAATGCAAACCAAATTAGATGAAAATTAGAGGTAACTTTGTGATGGTTTTCTATCGAGAAAATTTTATCGTATCGTGTTTTCGTCTGGGTCGACCCTCACATTTATAATGAAGTTTCCTGCCATATACTTTTTTTCCAATTTGAACATGATTTACTACTGTTTAAATCTAATCTAAGATTGAAGATTTTCCTTTGGGCCTGCCCTTAAAAAGTTGCGTCGCCGGCCCGAGGCACGGGCAAAGCGAATTACCTCCACAAAAGAAAAAAGAAACGCCTTTTATCTTTTAAAAATAGAATGTCACAAAGGAGGCTTTTACACGGGAAAGTTGGGCTTCTTGGAGTTACGAGCAAAGTTGAAGACTGGAAGTCGAATTGTGATAATTTATGGTCTCTTTTGTTTATTAGGTGATTTTAGTAATTGGTGTTAATTTGAAGTGATTCGCTGTTAAATGTTAGTAGTTGGTGACACGCGAAGTGTTTACTTTGTTTAGTCGATTTTTTTTGTATCTAATTAATCGTTTATACAGGGAAATTATAGATAATAGACGTTATTAAGTTAAATGTTAGTTTTGTAAAGTGGTCTATTCTATCATATTGTTACTTTATTGATAATATAGATAATAGACAACGTTATTAAGTTAAATGTTAGTTTTGTAAAGTGGTCTATTCTATCATATTGTTACTTTATTAGAAATAAACAGTTAAGGTTTTATTAATGTGAATTGTGTTCTAAACATTAATATTAAATTAAATCTTATATTAAGACTAGCTGTGCCCGCGACAGCGTTCACTTGCTGTCGGAAAACAAATTGGATATCATGGGTTTTAATTTTTATGCGCGGAACCCTAATTCTTTTTCTAAAACAAAAGTGGTCTAAGTTACTCTTTATAACATCAGCTATCTTCTAGGGAAGGGTCAGCCGCTTCGGAGATATAGATAGCCGGAACAAACAGACAGAAAGAGACAGACAAAAAATAAATAAAACCTACATAAATAAGTACTTTCATATGCATTTAGTAAGAAACTTATTTTGAGATTACAAATAGACACTTCAATTTTATTTATTTGTATAGCTATAAAAAATACCGCAGTCGAAACCAAAGGCACAGCTAGTTATATTTTAAAGAAGCCTGTCTGTGGCTAAGCTTCCCTAGAATTGTTTTTCGTTGAATAATTTTTCTGCAGATAGGTTTTAGTGCAATCTTAAGAGATTATTTCACCAATTTCAAAAAACCGAAAGAAGAAGTTCAAAATAGTATGTATCTACAGAGTGTAAAAAGAACCATCATATAGCCGTCAACTACGCATTTTGTACATTAAACTAAAGTAAAAATAAAAGTCGTTTTCCAGAAATTATTCTGGTAAACGACTTTTATTTTTCGAGTCATGTTTGCGGTTGGGCGCAATGTAACGCACGCAAAACATTGTGCTTAAGGGTGCATGCAATGGTACAAGGGTCGTGGGGGTATTTAAAGTTGCGTTATATCATTAAAAAACTTGTTTTCGTAAAAATACGTCAGTAAAATTTGAAATTTTGACCTTCAATATCTCCGTATCCAGAAGGTTCCCAGGTATGGTTCAGTACAAAAATTGATTACAATGACGGGAAGTACAAGTAGCTCTCGGCTTCGTTAAACGTTTATATCTATACCAACGAGTATAGACGCTTAACGAAGCCGAGAGACCGTGTTCCGTATAACGATACGGCATCTGTTTTATTCTTTTGTGTACGACTATGCTCCGATAACTCCAACATGTGTGTTTCAATTGATTTATTTATAACTTTATTGGGACAAACTTGGTACGTTTCCAATTCAGTCCTATTGCGAGAGCACACACGTACGTTACATACATTTGTAACCCTATCTCCGCTACCATTACGGACCATTAGCCACATAGCCAGTACAAACGATGCACTTCCTTCATCAAACATATCGTACACATTGTAAGCATAGTGTACCTCTCCTTGTTCGAATAATTTCTAACAGACTGTTTAAAATGGCAAGTATTTCATCAAAATTCAAATAACTCCCATTTTGCGCACCTAGAAAAATGTATGAATACTCTAAAATAATAATTGCGTCTTTTTTTGTGAACCTCAAATAATTACAATTTAGGGGTCCTGAAAATACTAACTAGCTAAGTAATGGCGACCAACCTGGAAGCAGAGCTCGCCGACCGATGCGCGGTAACTATAAAACAAAACATAAAGGCCTAAGGGGTGCTTAACGATGAAGACAGGATGTGACAAATAGCGACAAATGCTGACAAATGCTGCAATGCTGAATGTAATGATATACTTATGAAATTCAAAAAAAGTTTAATTGTCTTAGTCATTCTGATATTTTCTGTCTCTATATTTTAGGCGCTGACTGCACAACCCTATAGTTTATGTCAAACCAGGTTGTCTGAAGCCCCGCCTCTAACTGTCACGGCCGGAAATAGGCTCATTTCCTTATTGTTTTCATGTTGTTGTGGCGGTCTTTAGGAAAATTACGAATAGTTCATTATTTTACTCCCGCATAACGATTTTAAGGGGCTGTTAAATAGAAGGGACGCAGAAGTATTCCCAGGTAAACAATGAAAATAGCAATAACCTGACAAGAGGTTTGACAGTGTGTGGTCGTATGTCGAGTAAGCTTGGTAGCTTACTCGAAACGGAGGGTTAAAACTGTTAGATAATCCGGTCCAAATTGTTTTCCTACGCGACCCATATCGCTATTTTCTGTGGTCATTTGATACATTTAAAAAAATATCGCCGCTACGTGCTTTTTATTAAGGCTGCGCCGCCAAGTGGCGCCCTCATCGTTTGTTTGGTTATTTCTTTTATTTTTCAACGGATAATAGTCACTATTATCCGTTTTAGTGATTACAATAAAACTAAACAATCTAAAACTACCGTTTATAATAATATTAACGTATAATATTGTGGAGCACAACTTAACGTGCTTATTTCGCCCTATGTCGCAGCCGTCGCAGGCGATGGTTTACAAATTACGAATTAATTTATGTTATGTTTACCGGTCACTCGCCCTACCCGTGTGGTAAATTAATGTCGCCACTGTAGCGGCACGTTGTATAGAACAACTCGCAAAAATGGATACCTACACAGAAAAAAAAACAGTGGCACTCCAGGAGTGCCGACAGAAATGAAAACTTGAAAAAGCATAGTAATTTTATAAATACGAGTATGTTTGAAGGTCATTCTTCCCAAAGAAAATGTACCGCGCGTTGATGTCTTTATAATGGCCAAACCGTAAAACAGAGGTGTCGGTTACGGAACAGTGTCGCGAGTTCAATGGTTTTTTCCCAACGCGCCTAATGAAGTTTTCATTTCAAAAATCTTACCTCTTATCAAACTCATGCAGATCCTCTGAAGTGAACTGGCTGGTGACATCCAAAAGCTGCTGTATGTGGTCACTACAGACCCTGCTCTTGCGCCGGTCCTCCCCATCGCGCACTAGGATGGTTGCGCAGCCCCCGTAGTCCAGGGACAGCGAGGGTTGCTGCACCACGATGGTGGTCCTGCCAGCCGGGATGGTGCTGTTTGCCGAGTCCAAGGGGTTGGCAGTCACGTGGACTTGGGCGGCTGGGGAGAAGGAGAGTTGGTGAGAGTTTGTGTTGAAAATATTGTATCTGTCGTGTTGCTAATGAAAATACACACTTTTGGGAAAACACCTACAATTAATTTTCGTTTCTTTCCAGTAAGTGCGTTTTTCTACCGGACAATAGATAAAGTCTTCGTAAATGCTTCACCACTTGACTAAAACTCGCAGTATATTGAAACTGGACACTTCTAACATTTACATTGGTCGTTTTGTGACGAGCAGGTGACATTCAACGTTAGTGATAAAGCAATTACGAGATCGACTACTTATATAATATCTATACAATATCAACAAAAATGATTGAATGAATGATTTTAATAAACTAATGAAGTTCTCATTCTCCCTCATCCCAATTTATTTCGGGTCGGCGCAACATGTCTTTTTCTTTCATGCTTACTTCCCTATTAGTCGTCACCTCAGTGGTCACTCCCTTTCTATCCATGTCACCTTTCACACATTCCATCCATCGTTTCTTTGATCTCCCCCAACTCGTATAGCCATAATGAAATATCAAAGAAAAACAGGGTCTGTTTGTTCGAACCTTTTCATAGGCGCAAGACAGTTTTAAGAGCGTTTACGCCGTACAGCATTTCATACCAACTTACAAGCCCTTATTTTTCGATATGAATGAACCGATTTTAATGAAACTTCATAATTATGCATAAGCAGGATATAAAGGTCTAAAAAGATAACTGGAAATCTGTTTCTATCTATGGAAAATTTAAAATTGGTCTAAATTTGGCTGTAACACTATTTTTCGAAAATGTTCTCTACTAACTTTTTTGACTTTTGTATCCTACTTATGTGTATGAAGTTTCATTAAAATCAGTTCATACATTTCGAAAAATAATTGCTTGAAAGTTTGTATGAAATGCCGTACGGCGTAAACGCTCATAAGAAAGGTCCTATGTCATTTTAAACGCCCGTCAAAACGACCAGAAATTTTTAACTCCGTACAAAATAAAAATAAAAAAAACTCAAAGATACCTTATGAAAGATTATTTTTAAACATGATGTAAACGTTAAACTTCTAAAATAACTATGAAACATAAAGTGCTAAACATAATGAGATGCAGATCTTGATAAAGCATCTATCTAACTTTACGTAATACGTTCCGGTAATCGCCTGCGTTTACGAGCTGAAGGCACGGCACGGTTATCTGCTCAACGAATGTCTAACTATTTAGAATACTAATGCATCTGAAGATAGTAGGCATAGTTAGAAACCAAGTTGGATTGAAACTAAGGCTTTATTAAATAAACGGCCTACTTTTTGTTAGAGATGTAGGTCTTATTTTATGGCTACGAGTATGACCAATAAATAATGACCAGACACATAAAAAAACCGGTCAAGAGCCAGTCGGACTCGCGCACCGAGGGTTCCGTACCATCACAATAATATGTTTTAAAATTTTCATCGGCCAGGCCTATAATCGTCAGAGAATTTTAACACTGTGCACTGCGGTGTAGAATATTGCAGTTTTAGGTCAGCGCCATCTCTTGAACGATATTGGAACTAATGTAACTTTTGTTGATCATTTCTGAAAAGCGTGCTATTTAGAGATATCGTTTTATTTTTCCTGTAATCTTTACATAAACTTCTATCACATAGAATTATTTTAGGTTTTTCTCTTTGCAAACTTCAGAGGTAAGGGGGGGAAACAATATATATTTTTTTAATTTTTCATCAAAAGTCGAAAACTATGCGGCCTAAAAAAATAAAATAAAAAATGTTTGAGAATTTGCAAACTGCGCTCTTTCAATGATACCCCACATGCCCTAGCCCCACTTCGAATTTTTCAGAACCCCTTTCAGTCCCTGTTGCAAAAATAAAAAAATATTTCTTTCTCATTTGAAAATTAGTTGGGCAAACGTCATCTAAAATTATTCCAAATTTCAAGTTGATAGCATTAGTAGTTGTTGAGATATCCAGCTGTGACAGACGGACAGACAGACTGAGTCTCACCATAAGGATTCCGTTTTACCATTTTGGTACGGAATTCTAAAAAGCCACTTGGAAAGAGTGACAATGTTCCTAACTCCGCGATAGCACTTAGGCATAAAACATGTGCTCTACGTAGTTGTGATTATATCCATGGTACTATTCTGTAAACATCTCAACGTGAAAATTTAGGTGAAGTGAGCGTGACGTGACCTGACATTCCACCTGATGCTAGGGATTGACATTCTTGACAGCTCACTTCACTTAAGTTTTCACGGTGATATTTATACAGAATACCTCGGCAGTTTTCGTTTATAGTTAACATCAAAAAAGTTGTAAAAAAACTAGTTGAATTTAAAACTTGTCAAAAATTACAAAACGGTGAACGAAATATGAACGAATAAAACAAAACACGACATGTCTAAAAGTCAATAGATATTTTATACTCGAAATGATTTTGAGAACGAGAACGACAAAAAAATTTTGAAAACGAGTATGTCAACATGTACCTATGTATAAGGGTGTAAAGGCGGGGTAATTTAGCAGGAAAACTATCAATAGGTACAGTTTGGGACAGTCGCAGGAACTGAGAGGGTTTTACCACCGCGGGAGGCTGTAATAAAGATGTCAGCTGAAACAAATGGTCTACTGTCAACCTGTGTCAACTGGAACAAAACACGTGTGTTGTGTAGCCAATAAAAGAGGAGACAGCAGCCAACTACAATTTCTTTTTTACACCATCAATTTTATTTGCCCTTTTACTCTGTGAGTTCTCGTGCTTAATAGTCAATTGCCATTTTGTTGACTAAACAAGAACAAATAATTATTTTGTTTTCATACCTGTAGATTGTCGTCTCGAAGACGGCGGCGGCACAGAATGCTGGTGCGCTGAAGACCGTCTTCTCGACGTCGTGAACACCTCCGTCCCTTCCAACTGCCTCCTCAGCTTCGCCACCTCATCCTTATAATACTCCTTCTCTATCTTCTGTTTATTCTTCACCCTGGGCTCACTCTGTCTCCTCTTCACAGGATCAGGTTCAAACTTAAAATGCGTCTCGTACTTCGCCTGATTCGCCTTTGGACTTTTTGGAGTATCCATTTTTGGATCGTACGGAATTTTGATCGACGTGGACGCTACACTGGTCTGACTGACTTGCGTATGTGTTCGGTTTCTTGGTTTCTCATGACGTTTAGGATCAGGCATGGGAACGTCAAAGACGAAACGACCTGGTCCTGGTCTGGGGGAGTCTATGACGTCAGTAGCTGATTGAGGTTTGGTGTACGCTGGAGAGTCGATATCACAGCTGTTTGAAGGTCTGTGGTAGTGAGGAGGTGCTGTGCTGGGGGGGTGGGTAGGCACGTTGGGGTCGTCGATGAGGGAGGGCTCGGACAGGTCGGGGGCGTCGGGCTCTGCGTCCATGGAGTCGTCGGTGCCGGTGACCGAGGTGAGCGCGGTGGCCGCTGAGTCGGTGCTCGTGTTGATCGTCTTGTCTGACGTGGTGCTGCTGCCCATGACGACCACCTGGAACAATTAGCAGGATTTTAGAAGAAAGAAATTAGTTTAAGAACAGAAAAAAAATATTTATCATCCATCACATATTAATTTAACCGCAGGTTGTCAATTAGACAAAGAGTGAAGCTGCACGTGACTCGAATTAAAAATGTTCAATTGCCTACAGGGAAGGATATGGCGTATCTAAATTAATATTGTAAAGAGAAAAGATTTAATTTTTTGTTTGTTTGTACGCTTTCACGTTTCACGGCTGAATGGATTTGGTTGAACTTTGACACATCGGTAGGCCATGACCTGGCATGGCATGTAATTTAATTAGGTACTGCGATCACTAATCCATCGCATCAAGTGTTGTGGTAATTGATATTTAATGTTATTGGTAATTAATGTTTTTAGCGGACAGGAAAACACCGCTACATATCCGAGATTTTTGTAATACAAAATAAGAAATAATTATAACTAGTTTCTGCCCGCCACTTCGTCCGCGTGATAATTTTTTATATACCACTTCTGCAGAAGTGGTATATAAAAGTCCTCAAAAAATGTCTGCACTCTTTTCCGACGTAATATAAATATACAATGTACAGAATACTTCATAAGATATAACTGCAACGCGGGGGGTATTGCATGTCGCGAACGAATCTAACTCCGAAACTATTTGTTGAGCGAGACGTCCTAAATATACGTAGGGATGCCGAGGAGTGGAAATTATGTACTTGTAAAAGTTTTTGAATGGTAATTTAGTTGGGCGATGCCTATGTCCAGCAGTGGACAGGTTTCGGCTGAAACTATGATGATAAAATGATATTTATTTCTGAAAATTGGTTCAAAACAACACTTTTTTACACGTCAAAACGCAATATGAATTGTTACCGAATAAATATATTGAGCAGTGGTGACCCAGTCGTAACGGCCGGCGGCCCCCGTCTTACGAGTTGTAGGTCGTGGGTTCGAACCCAGACAGGTGCTTTAATTTGTGTAAATAATTTCATCACCAATGCTCTCAAAACGGTGAAGGAAAACATCGTGAAGAAACCGGCATGTCCTAGAACCAAATATTCGAAGACATGTGACATCTACCAACCCGCCCTGGGCCCGCGTGGTGGATTAAGGCCCACTCAGTCTCACAGAGAGGAGGCTGAATTGCTGTCCCTTTTGGCCGAAAACCTGCACAAGTCTATGTAGCCTCACGGCCACGTGCTACAAGTACCTATATTTCCCCACCTTAGTAGATTTTAATAAAACCGAAGATGGATTTATTAAAATCTTCGAATACTGATTGGTAATGTTCGCTTCAGTGGAGATCTTAAACTATTGGTGCCTAGGGTTTATGATTGCGGGGAAAATGCAGTTCTTCTACGGAAATACCTGGAAAGACGTCTATTGAAAAAAACTGGCTAAGTGCGAGTCGGACTCGCACACGAAGGGTTCCGTACCACAAGGCAAAAACGCCGAAAAAAACACGTTTGTTGTATGGGTTGTTTAGTGGCAATAAATTGTGAAAATTTCAACTGTCTAGCTATCGCGGTCCTTGAGATACAGCCTGGTGACAGACATACGGACGGATGGACAGACGAACGGACAGACAGCGAAGTCTTAGTGCTATGGTCCCGTTTTTATCCTTTGGGTACGGAACCTTAAAAAGCGCGTCTGAAAATTATACAGTTTTTGTTTTTATAATAATATACAACTTTATTCGCATCCCTCGCCAGCCGGGCAGCCCTGTGAGCACGCCGGGCGCCGGGCGCAAGCGGGTGTACATGCAAACTTTGTACGTCGAAGTTGTAGCGCTATCTAATTGGCAAACCTTTAATTAACGTGGTTTCAGCCTTCAAGCTACTGAATTACAGCGAGCTCCCTTTGTTATGCTTCGGGTAATAAACACTAGCTTCCGCCTGCGGCTTAAAAGTAAGTCCTATATCCTTCCCCAGGGTTCAAAGTATCGCCATACCAAATTACATTACAATCGGACCAGCTGTTTCTGAGATTCGCCGGAACAAACAAAAATTAAAAAAAAAAATTGTCATAAGTACCGTATATACTTTCATATACATTTAGTAAAAAGCTGTTCTTTTGACATTACAAAGAGACACTTAAATTGTATTTATTTGTATGTATGTATAGTAGGATTAGTTGCACCATTCTAGTTGCTTCGTGTCTCGTGGTTTTGTGGTAAAAAAAATAAAAGAAACCCCCAACTTATAAATTGTAAAATCTATTATCGTCCCAGTACCCTATTCTCTCTTATAGTAGGTTGTAGGTAGTTAGCTCTCAATGACTTTGTTAGTTCAGCAGTATTCATTTCAATAGTACCTACTGCGTAGGACGTGGACACTGACAATCGGTCTGGTCCACAAATTCAAGGTCGTTCAGCGCGCTGTGGAGCGAGCTATTCTCGGAGTTTCTTTGAAGGACAAAATCAGGAATGCAGTTATCCGGAAAAGAACCGAAGTTACCGACATAGCTTGCAGAGTAAGCAAACTAAAGTGGCAGTGGACTGGCCATATTTGTCGAAGGACCGATGGCCGGTGGAGCAGATGAGTCCTGAAGTGGTGACCGCGTAGAGTGGGACGCCCCCCAGATAGATAGACCGACTACCTCAAGACTGGCTGGTGGCTGGGATCGTGGATATACTGGATGCGGAAGATGGAGGACAGGGTGTTGTGGTGCAGCTTTGTAGAGACCAAAGTCCAGCAGTGGACTGTGATAGGCTGAGTTAAATGATTGATACTACGTAGGTACATTTAAGTGTCATCATCCGTGAAGGCTATTTGAATGCCTCCAAATTGTTACACAAAAGAATATTAAGCAAGTACTTAAATATTTAAACACCCCCATTTTGTAAAATTCCCGATAAGCAGTAGATAATTCAGTAGCCACTGATCTGCTACAGAGAGCAGGCGCCATTTGAGAGCGTCGATTACATAAGGATTAAGCCCGGAATCGCTCGCCGCCATCAACTGGGCAGTTCATTTGTCACGACTCGCGACGCGGGGACGACACGATTTGAATTTAACTTATCAAGCATCGACTAATGGAACACAATGAATTATTTATTGTTGCGAGAATCTCTGGTCTTGCGTCGTCTTGTCAATTATATTTGAATTAAGAATTTGAGATAATTTTCAAGTTATGGAAAAACTAACCGAATATCATACTTATAAAAGTACAAAGTCCATTGCAACTAAAAACTTATTAGGACCTTTTTGTTGTTACAAATGGTTGCTCAAAAATCAACTTGGAATAAATTTCTCTAAGGGCTGATTTTTCAAACGACAGATAATTTTTATTCGTGGAATTAGATTAAAATTATTCCTCCGATAAAATTATTTGGGGTTGGGAAAATCAGGCCTAAAGTAGGTAACTGATTAATGGCGATGGAAAGTAACTTTTCTAACAATCTAACTGTATAGTCTACCATTCTTGTGATTAAAATTCCAAGAATTTCTTATTATAAACCTTACACTATATGCCGAGTTGAGGCGCTGCTAGTTTTTCTATAAGTATATTTGATCAATTCTCTATAACATTGCAATAATGGTATTCTGCGAATCGTTCAGCATAAAGGCACCTCCACTGAGGCCCGTTGTCTCTCACAGAATAATAAACTGTCCGACATTATACGCTGCTACGGAGGTTGTATTATACGCTGCTACGGAGGTTGTATTATACGCTGCTACGGAGGTTGTATTATACGCTGCTACGGAGGTTGTATTGTATTTAGTCCAACGGTGATGACAGGATGTTTCAGCGATTATTTTGGCATTCTATTGAGAATTTAAATATAAGGGGCTCGTGGCTAAATAATAACAGCCACACGGGTCGATCTTCAAGGCAAGGCGAGGCTTCTTCTTGCAATGCCGAGATCGGTCCGTGGATGGGTGAGCATCCATAACATATCGAGACCCATCCGTGTCTCGGAAAGTAAGTAAAGCCGTTGCGCGTTGCTCCCGGCTGTTATTTATAGATCTTTGACAGTCGTTACGTCAGAAGCCCGAAAGTGTGACAGCCAGTCTTACCAAGGTGTTATCCAGTTACTGGGTTGTGGCAGTCGCTGCATGTAAAATAGTAGTATACTGCTGCATCCAGTTAGACTGGAAGCGGGGAAAAGGCAAGCAGATGATGATTTAGAAGTTAAATACAGGGAAACCCTTTTAAAGTTCTTGAAATTATCTAAACAAATAGCAAGCTCTAAGTCGGTGTGTTTCAAATCGATTAGAACATAACGTATCATCAAGCGATTAATCCCCGAAGGGTTAGGCAGGGGTGCACCTATAGTTCCCCCACATTTCGCCAGTTATGTTTAAGTCCCATGTAATAGGGTGCGAGACTATTGCCATCAACCGGGCACAAATCCAGACTTCGGGTTACTACTGAGAAAAATCTAATAACACTTTGCCTGACCTAGGACTCGAACCTAGGACCTCGTGCTCAGCAGTAGTGCTTGCGACCACTGGACCAACGAGGTATTGGTACTTCCCGGATGGAGTGTTTACCTACCAACAAACAATTTCTTCTCCATTTCATTTCTTCAAAGTCCAAAATTAATTGACTTACTTATTAAATATTAACTTAACCTCTCCCAACCTTTTCACGTCAACCTCAATAGAATAGAATAGAATATGAATTATTTTCCAGAAACATGGTGTTTACAAAGGTGTTAATAACATTACATACAGCTATATGTCTCACCGTTATAAAGGTTTTTTTTTTTAATTAGCCTGCGCTGTCCCACTCCTGGGCAAAGGCCTCCCTCCACTCCTTCCATCTCTCGCGAGCCCGCGCTTCCTCGTTCCAGTCTTGGTGGAACCTATCCAGCTCGTCCCGCCATCTCCTACGTGGTCTGCCACGACCCCGCCTCACTGTCTCAGGGCACCAATTCTGCGCTATTTGGGCCCACAGTTTGTCCGGCATGCGGCAGACATGTCCTGCTCCATAACAAAGATAGCTGACGTGGCTCATAAGGCTGCTCAACTTATAAAGGTATGCAAAATCAATTTAAAATTAAATGAAGTTCTTACATAAATTTACAATTTACATTAGATAATTTAAAAAATTGAAATATTATTTCAATTATTATACATATATAGGGTGACTGGTAATTAGTGACCGATACTTAAACACGTGATTTTACTCATCAATAAGAACAACTTTTACTATGGGAAACCTGAAATCGCCTGAAATTCCCTACATTTATGTTCGCTTAACCCGTCAAAATGTAGGGAGCAGCTGATTTTTTTTTCGCGATTTCAGGTTTGTTCCCATAGTAAAAGTTGTTCATAATGATGAGTAAAATCACGTGTTTAAGTATCGGTCACTAATTACCAGTCATCCTATATATACCTATATACCATCCATCATCATCATCTGTCATCTTCCATTTTTACCATATTATTAAATAAAACAATACATTTAACATATTATCACTTAACTTAAATAATTACATAAGTAAGCTTGTATTTTAATGCTAGATCAAGAGAAAAAAAATTACATGGACATTTTACAAAAAACTCGTGAATTGAGTGAAACATTCCTGCATTCCTCAGAGAAAAGTTACGTCAAAAAACTGAGGTGAAACAATTTTAAACATTTCAATGAATATTTTTTTTCAAATTGGCATTTTATCATTTTGTCTTGTAAATTTGGCGTCCATCGGAGCGGGGAATGTACCTCGCTGACTTTCATTTATAAACTTTGAGTTTACTGTTTTAAATTAAACCTGATCTTTTTTTGTTGAGATTTATAAAAATGCTAATTCTGAAGATTGGTCAGTTGGCAGGCGGAGATAACAGGTAGTTATGATTAATTATTTTCTTAACCTTTTTAGGGTTGTGTACCTCAAAGGGAAAAAACGGAACCCTTATAGGATCATTACGTTATCCGTTTGTCTGTCAGTCTGTCAAGATGTTTTTTCTCAGGAACACGTGGAGGTATCAAGTTAAAATTAATATCAAATCACGTGACATGTGACATGTTAAATTGCGTGACTTGATGTTAACTTAAGTTAATACATATTTACATAGATAAACTTACGCCTTCTTCCGATCTGACAAAAGTACTAAGGGCGAATTTTACCGTATTTTTTCTCTAGAATAAGGATCGTAGTGGCGTTTAGTTTGCTTCGTTTACGTGGGCAATTCTCGTAATTTTAAGAACGTTCACAGTCTGATCTGTTTCAATCTGTCAAAAATACCTCTAATTTCTCTTAATTGTTGACAAGTTTTTGACATTGATTGTTGCTGAGATGAGATTGCGACTAGATTTTGAACGTTTTTAATAACAGGAATTGGTCTTCTGGTTATACACGTACGGTTAATATTTCATTTGTAATAATCAGTGTAGGTACCATTATATTCTAACCTATCTGTGTAGTATATTATCGTCACACTCGCTCGGGAACTCGGAAACAAACACGAAAACTGAACGTATATTTTCTAAATGTCAGTTATTTTAGAACAAGAAGCGACGTGTTTTAGGTAAATTTAACTAATTTAAAACGGTGAATAGAAATTGTATATTATTTAGCTCTAAAGCTAGTGGCACAAATCAGAATATTGTAGGAAGCGGAATGCGATGTAATTTTTGCTTCAAGGTTTAGGCGATGCGTAACGTGAGAAGTTTGCAAAAATCCTGCCGGTCGATTCTGTAAAAATCTCACCGTGAAAACTTAGGTGATGTAAGTTTGTTTCTGCTAGGAATTTAAACTATTGACAGCTCACTCCACGCTCACTTCACCTAAGTTTTCACGGTGAGATGGTTACAGAATCGCACAGCTGGTGAGATTTTTAACACGCTTTTATATTAGCTTCACTTGTAACAAAATAAGAATGAAAAAAAATTTAGAAGTCAATTTTAACCTACTCCTAATTGTCGTATCGAAATGAAACTTTGTATGTATATGTAGTTCGGAACACAACTATAATTTGGTATCTTGGAGCTGGTCTGATGATGGAGCCAGGAGGTGGATAGTGGAACTCTTCAGTGGCTACTAGTAAACTCCTTGAGTTTGCTAGTACCCCTAATGGTCATAACTTCGTTGACTTTGTACTTATTAAATTAGTGAAGAATATATATTCCTGAATTTTAATTATATAATTCCTGTATATTCACTTGCCAAACGCAACACCTCAGACTCATAGGGATAAGTATACTGTTCATAACGTTTTCCCCTACCAAAAATCGCTCAACGCGCCTAAAGTAAGTAGGTACACAGGACTGAGCACGAAAGTGGCGGCTTACAATTTTTGTATGTAAGTTGGTGCGATTTTTGGCACGCGAAGTAGTTGCTCTTGCATTATCTAGGTGTATCTATATCTGTGGTGGTCACCAAACTATATATTTTAGGCCTAGATAACGATCACAGCGATAAATCTCCATTAGGATTTTTTGCATACAATTTCTTATTTTCCTGAGCTACTCTATTTATTTATAAGAAAATAGACAACTTAAAACACAATAAAACTAAGACAATTTTTTCAAGCTAACCTCAAACACAAGAACCACACTTCATATGCAGGGCTTGTCAGTATGAATTAGAATTTCTTTTCCCAACCTTTGTTCAAACGTGTCAGATATTTTGTAGAGGCTTTGAACTCGTCTCAATACCCTTGAGTGCCCTTGAGCGCCATTTTGAAATCATTCAGAAATCCGCGGGAATTTTTGTTTTAGAATGAATTTAATGGGATTATTGTGTGAAGTGTTAGGTTACAACTGAGTCACAGTTTTTTAAAGTAGAGAAAAATGCTAATGCTTGAGATAAATAATACATGATTTTGCTGTAGGAAGGTTTGTACTTACTACAAATACATTTACACGTCAATCATATTTTAAAAACTAGATGAAGTCGGCGTTTGCTATACGTCTACTCTGAGAAGAAAGGCCGAAACAAATTCAGAGGTCACAGTATCTTTTAAAGTCCAGACGTAATCTTGGCTAGATCAGGAGTATGTGTCTGAAATGGTCTTTTGAGTGGAACAGTCCATTCAGTGCACGCATTTGTCAGGTATCGTGTAGCTCAGCTCAGAACTTAAAGAGCTTTCAGGACCTAAACGCAAAAAAATGCAAGTTTTAGAAACAATAAAAGTATATGATCGAACTACAGTAAACAAAATCAGAAAAATATATGATATTCTTCAGGATATATACTAGGTAGATAGTGTGTTGAAAACATTAAGCTGGGTACTCACTTAGCAGTGTAGCACGTAACGTATCAGATACGGTATCAACCTGCAAGTGGGTACGGCTCGTCCACGGTCCTCCGCGTATCTAGCTACGAGCTGCCGGATCCGCAGTGCTACGTTAGTACTTATTCTTATCTATGCGCAGTGCTCGCAACGACGTCACGCCGACAACATGTCTCAAATGGCTAGTGCTGCGTTCATATTCATGTACTTATAATATTTTAGTAGATAATTATAAAAGCCCACGTCAATTTTGCAAAGTGAAATTTTCAAAGATAGAAATCGTTCTAACAATTTAGTTATTCTTATTTTTAGGGTCCCACAGTACTGGAGTATTCTGTAAACCTCAATTAGATTTAACATTTTTTCTTCAGTCCACTCCATAATGAATAATTGAATACGTAAGTTCGTTTGAAGCTCGCGCGTACGTACTCACTACATAAGCGGTCGTGACGCCGTCCACGAGCACACTGCGAGCCGCCTTTGTGTTCGCAGTGAAACCGCCACTCGGCGGGTCACTGCGAGCTTACAGCGCTCCACGCGCGAGCGGCTCGCAGCGGGCTCGTGCCTACGTACTCACTTGGTACCGTATCTGATACGTTACGTGCTACACTGCTAAGTGAGTACCCAGCTTTACACAACTAATTTGATACGATAGAAAAAAATCATGAAGATACCTCTAAAAACTTTCTTTTTACAATAAAAACCATACTAATATACAATCATTATGACTTTTTGTCAGATTATTCTACAAGCAACATACTAAAGCACTAGTGTTTTAATTTTTTAGCCCAAACAATAGATTTTTTGTAAATAGATAATTGCTTCATATTTTGAAATAAATTGCGTTGTGACCGCGCTTTAGGTCATGTAGTCGCCTTAAGGAGCTCAACGACTCGACGAACAATACCAAAGAAAGGACTTTTGGGTTGGCCGCATAAGAATGAGTGTAATCTATTCACATAGATACCTATACGAGTACAGTGAGAGTGATTGAAAATCCCACTTATTCTTTGAAAGGAGTTAGAGGTCTGTTTGCGACAAATTCAACCCCGAATTGCTTTAAAAAATCAGTCTTTTTCATCTAAAATTTGTTTGTTGTGAGAAATCTACTTCACTCTGTGTAAAATCTTTTGAAAAACACGTCAGTAAATAAAAACTTTTTTACAAAAAAACAACCGACTTCCAAAAAACACTACAAAGTGAAAAACAGGCGGATCGGGGTCAAGAGCGGGCCCATTTAAAATGAATAAAAAAAAAACTTTAATTCCGGAAGTCGGTGTCTTTGGATCTGTATTTTAGTTTTTGATATATAGACACACAACCTGTTATAATGGATACAGTCCATGATTCTGAAACCCCCTGGGGTCTAGATAATAACCCCTGAGGTCTAGAGAATCATAATGCTGAGTTCATGGTCACAGTTTGATTGATTTTCGTATGCAGACTGGGAATGAGATATACGCAGATTAATTTATTCTCGTAATGTCGTCACCAATGTAGTTGTATAACCCAAAGATAATGGGAATGTAGTTTTCAGGTTCCAATTTAAAATAACTCCCAAAAGCTAGTTCAACTTTTACTCGATTTACATACCTATCTAGCACATTACCTGAATTTCAATTAAAACTTTAAAATGCTTGAATATACTAACTTCAAATGCACAACTTATTCCGAACCATTTATCAAACAAAATTTTCTACATAATATAATTTCAGGAATATTAGGTACACTAGCTTCTGCAAGCGACTTCGTCCGCGTTAAATTTCGTGCTCCCCCCCCCCCGTCGCATCGCATCGCCTGGCCGCGCTATTACTTCGTTTACGCATAACGTTCTTTCGAAATTATTTTTTGCTCGGCTCCTGAGGAACACTATAGTTGATAGTATAGTCTATTTAAAATCACGCTAGGGCCAGCGTGATTTTAAATAGCCTATAGTCTTCCTCAAGAATTGGTTTATCAAACGCAAAAAGAGTTTTTGAAATTCGACAGAGAAAGAGATTAGCGTGTTTAAACAAACAAACTCTTCAGCTTTATTATTAGTATAGATATGTTGAGTCATTTACAGTATGTCTGACTTGCAACGATTTTCATCGTAATATAGTAAAGCCTCCACTTGAATTGAGCTGGTTCCAACGAAATCCTCTCCAAATTGAGTATCGGAGCACGGTTATTAATGTAGAGTGTATGTGTGTGTTGTGAGCATACAATATACGACTACACCATCATACCCGACTACTGCAAAATAAAACGAAAGGGTTATGAATCTCTATAGTTTTGTGTACGTATATGTAGGTCGCTCAGCGCGCTATCACACGGGCTGTGCTCGGAGTATCTATATATATATATTATATATATAAAATGGTAAACTGACTGACTGATTGTTGATATATCAACGCACAGTCTAAACCGCTGCTCCTAGAGACATGAAATTTGGAGGGTGTGTTCTTTGTGAAGAGTAGGTATCCACTAAGAAAGGGTTTTTCGAAATTCCACCCCTAAGAGGGTGAAATTTCACGCGGACGAAGTCGCGGGCAGAAGCTAGTATAGGATAAAATCAGTAATGAAATTATCCGGAAAGTTTAGTTTTTGCTCTCCTGTAGTCGAGATATAATTCGTAGATTTATTTAAAGTGTTTACATTATTTTAAAAGCGAACAGTCTTAAAATAACAATAATAATATGTACAAGTATATAAAAAGGAGGGGAAATAATCAAAGGGCATCAAAAATTCGTCCGCATCGCTGTCAACAGGAAACGTGCCCAAAAGGCTGGCCGCATTGCCACGTCTTATGGCAATGCTGATTCTTTGGCCAAAAAATAGGCCAGCTTTCTGGTCACGTGAAGAGTCGAAAAAGAAAAGAACTGGAGTTACTGACATGGCTTGCAGAGCAAGCAAGCTGGAGTGGCAGTGGGGTGGCCATGTTTGTCGAAGGATCCGTGGCCGGTGGAGCAGACGAGTCCTGAAGTGGCGACCGCGTATAGGCAAACGTAGTGTGGGGCGCCCCCCAGCTAGATGTACCGACAGACTGACAGAAGTGGAAGGGGGCGGATAGGGTGTTGTGGCGCTGCCTGGGGGAGGCCTTTGTTCAGCAGTGGACTGTGATAGGCTGAGTTGATTGAGTTGTTAGCTTGTTGTTTTGATTGGTGATTGGCAGGCGATGTCAAATTTTAAACTTTACAGGAAAGATGCGGAAATTCAAGAGAATAAAATCTTAATAGGTATGCTCAAAAAAATTTCAGGAAATTCAAAATTCTGGAAAGTTTCGTCGTTTATTAACAGGGTTAAACTTCCCTTTCATCCTTAACAAGCGTTTAAAGGTAACCTTCAAACTTAGTTCAAAAGATGAGTTGCGCATTAATAAATAGGAGCAGTGGCGTATTTTAAGATTCAGCGCCCTGGGCTGGGCCTGTAACCTTTGCCGCCCCATAAATTAACGAAAAAAAGCTAAAACTTTTAATAATAATAATATTATAATCATTTTAATATCAGGCAACTGAGGCCCATAGGTAATGATTAATGAGATATAAAATATAATCCAGCAGTGTGTCGATGTGGGCTGAGAATTATAATAATAAATGAAAAAACTAAAAAGTCCATACAAAGAAATAAACACCATTTATTTCAATATTTATTTCCGATGAACAGATTGGTTAGTAAACTCATCAATGACACTGTCATAATTAACGGAGTTTATCAACTCAGCTTCTATATTCAGAACAGCTAAACTGTTTAAACCTTCTTCGCTTAAACGGGAACGGATTTTTTTTTTATTCTTTTAAGTACGGATTTTTTTTTATTTCTTCATGCCTAGTAAGTCAAAAAGAAAGGCGCACAGAGCTGAGCGCGAGGTGCAGCTTGCACCGCCCCTCGCTGGCTGCCGCCCCTGTCCATGGCCCTTTTGGCCCTAGGGTAAATACGCCACTGAATAGGAGTTACGATTAAGCAACTTATAAGAACCACTCTTAACTTAAGAGTGGTTCTTATAAGTTGCTTAATCGTATCATCATCATTTAAGCCGAAAAAAGTCCACTATTGGACATAGACCTCCCCCAAGCACCTCCACTTCGACCGGTGCCGTGCTTCTCGCATCCAACGGGTTCCTGCTTAACTTATGGTATACCATCAAAATCAAAAGTCAAAATTCAAACTAGGCTGAGAATCAGCAACTTTTCGAACGTCAAAACTACATAAAATAGTCCCCCAAAAACGACTTTAGGTAGCACTTCCCAGCTAAAGCGCTTACCGTCTTTCTTCAACTCGCTAGCTTGCTACTGTCCCTACGCTGATGCGTGTTTGTATTGCTGCAAAAACTTTTTTTTTTGCCCCACTCTAGGAATTTCTCCTGTATTGTGGGTGCGTTTACAAACATTTAAACTCACATACACAAACAGCCAGACCCGGAACAACTACTTGTAGGTGATACAAATATTTGTTGTGTGTCGGAATCGAACCCGCGACATGCAGCGCAGCAGTCAATCGCTTTTCCACTGCGCCAACCGTGCCGTCAAAAAAATTCTCCGTGTATAACGGCTCTTACCGTACACGTCTTATCGTCATTAGTACAGATATATATAAGTAGGTTAGCAACTCATACAAACTTTATATTAATCATCAAGACATGTAAATCTCGAGGGCTGGAAGTTAAGACAGCTGCTCACTTCCGCTAACCGAGAATTACAACTTAATTCTCCGCGGATTATATCTTGCTTAAGGCTATAAATAGAATTTGGGGAGGATTCTAATGTTTGTTTAAGCTTGACAGGTTTATAGTCACATGAAAAATTCAAAATTATAAACATCTTTAGGAATTCCACTCATTAAACCTTTTCTGAACCTCGTTAGCTCAATGTTCATGTTATTTTGTGGGAAATACCTACTTGAATGTTCATCCTGACCGGTTAACCCTTGCTAACGGGCATCATCATCATTATAATCAGCCTATAATGTTCCCACTGCTGGAACACAGGCCTCCTCTCGGTGAGAGGGAGGTAAATATTGTTACGACAACATAATTATTCAGATAATCTTGTACATATTGCAAACTGGCCAGTGATTATAATTATATTCTTACCACATAATCAGCCTATAAAGAGGAAGCCTAAAGAGCCTAAAGAGGAGGCCTGTGTCCCAGCAGTGGGAACACCCACTGCTGGGACACAGGCCTCCTCTTTTCGAGAAGAAGTGGGCTCTAATCCACCACGCGGGCCCAGTGTGGGTTGCTGGATGTCACAATCATGTCTTCGAATTTTTGGTTCTAGGACGGGGTTTCCTCACGACGTTTTCCTTCATCTTACTGAGAGCAGCGGTGATGGAATGATTTACACAAAGTAAAGCACCTGCCAGGGTGCAAACCCAAGACCTACTACTCGTAAGTCGGGGCGTCGCGCAAGCAGTGATCATTTTCTTTGAGTGTTAAGGTCGTGTTGTTCATCTTGTGAGTGAATATTGAGCCTCTAGTTGCATTTGCCTTGGTGCCGAAGCGCATTCGACTGTAGTCGCATCTAGTCGCTGCGGCAAGTATCGAGAGCGTGCGACTCCTAGCCCGTTCTACGACTCTGCTACTGGAACATTGTGCGGATCACGGATATCGAGGGATATGGCATAGAGGCGTGGCGCGTGTCGCCTGGTGAAGATCAACCTGACCATGTGTTGCTATGCGCGACGGGCGTGGCGGCGATAAACACCGTTGTCATATGTTTGCATCGGAACGTGTAGTGTTAATTCGTATTTTTACAAAATGCCGAATTGTTCCGTCCTTATTTGCAAAAATAGAGCAATCACAACAAACCTTAAGACAACTGGCGTGTCCTACCACCGGTAAGTAAAAAATCACTGCACTAATTATAATATTTATGGATTTTACCAATATTTCATTGTGAAATATTTTTGAGATAACATGAAAAAATTGCCTAGCAACGGACCCATGTCAAATAATGCACTAGTGATGCGTAGCGCTGAGATATGAATATCGATAATTGTTAGTTTTTCTAAATACGAAATTATATTAAGAACCTATTTTACAAGAATTAATACATTTTATTTCAGTTTCCCAAAAGATCCAGAAATTAAAAATAAATGGATAGATGCAACAGGTAGGGAAAATAATTAGTTTCCCTCAAACCAAACTGTAATTTGTTCTGTACATTTTAAAGAGGATTGTTTTATGTCGTCCGCGAAAAGACACATGCTTTTTGAGTGGGCTGTACCTACACTCAAATTAAGATACGTATATGAAACCGTAAGTTAACAATTATTAGTACAGCCACATTTTGACGAGGAGATAGATGTGCTCACACGAGACATCACAGAAACAAATTTACCGGTGATAGCATACACGGCTGGGTTTGTGGCACATGCGCTTGTCAAGAAGTTGAAGTGTAATATCTGTGTATGGGCGTTGCTAGCTACCGAAATAAATCACCATCACCGATTTATTAAACATAAAGACAGAGATGGTCTTGTTTATCCCTCTGAGGATGTAGTAGTAATTTGTAAGAAGATGGAAGGGGTTATAAAGAAAACTGTTTTACCTAAAAATAAATTTCGAGTGACTTCAAAGTTCACAAAGTCGTTGCTAGTTTCAAAAGCTCTTAGACACTTTGTCATCACCGATGGTAGCGCTTGTGTTGGATCATTCGGTTCCCAACAAAATGGTTGAGCTGGATGGTGCTGATACACGCGTCATGTTCGTGAACGAGCGCCGCGGAAGGTTGAGACTGGTCATCTCTTAACTGCCAAGGCTTATTTTTAATCTTATATTTTGGTTAGATTAAAATTGCTTGTTAATTAATTGGTAATTAATTATTAGGAACCTGGTTATTTTAATAAAAGTTTTTTTAATGTTCAATAGGATAATTGAATTTTGGTTTTAACAATAGTTAAATAGTTTTAATTTTACGTAAGAGAGAAACTGAAGAAACGACTTATTTACTTAAATGTCATTTGTAAACAAATATAATTTATATTATTACGTGATTTGGTTTTATTTGTTTTAAATACACCACATTGAAAAGCAGAAAAAATAAACAATACTAAATACACTGAAAACCCAAAAACACTTCTCTTTTTTGTAGTTGATTTCTATCGATATTTTTATCGATCAAATATTTCTATTAACCCATCTTCCCTAGCTGATGCTAGAATTGCATGTGTGCATTCAGTGACTCTATCTATACTTTCCAGTGCCCGCCCCTTTTGAGCATGTGTGCAATAAGATATCACAAAAGTGTTACGCTTGTTTTCTTGTGTGCGTGCGAAAAAAGCCGCCCCTTTTGATAATGTGTGCCGTTTCTATTTCTTTTGTTTTTGTGGGAGTTTCCGAGGCGGGGAAAATGTGGCGACACTTGAACTTGAACAAAAATGCAGTGAAGGCATATCTCCGGATATCTATGGTGCGGATCTTTTGAACAAAATATATAAAAATTGTCGGCCGCAGCCTGCCTGCATCTAGTCGCCGAGCCGTCCCAGTCACATGTCGAATAATGTGCGCCATGTCTTACAGAGTTCGTCCCAATACAACAAAAAAAAATAACAGCTAACAGTACCAATTCCAATTTAATTTTTTGTTAAGGCGTTAACGCGAAAAAATATCCCAATACGTTTCGACAAGCGCATGTATGAGATGACACTTTCAGTCTATCAAAAAGTACTCTGTGGATGACAGTATACCATTATGTCACATTTTGTCACATTCTGCCTTTCGCAATCAAACTGTCAATTATATCAATAGCTTTCTGTATGTGTCTCAAGTAATTCGAATTACTCACGAATGAACAAAATGTGTCAGTTGGATCGTTCACTCCATTTGCCAATCATTCGTTCGTTCACGTGAATGACATTTTGTTTCGTGTTCAACTGTTTTATTATACAGCGGCAGCGTGTAGTGAAAATAATTCAGATATCTTGTTTTTTTAGTGGATGTTTTAATCAGGAGAAATTCTAAGAATAGAGGTAATGTTGTCGTAATTATGACTGAAGGAATAAGGTACCTACCTATGTCACGTTGTTTCTTGGAAGGGAAAAAAGGAAAGTTTGGTGGAAAAATATTGAAGCCCGTGTAAGAGAATCCTCACTAACTCACCTTAAGTAATTAATCAAGTTTCGTTATCGGAAATTACCACAATAACACCAGTACACCCATGCCACACACAGACTTACATCAAATGTTATGGCGCAGTTATAGCCCCACTCACACACGTAGGGATATATTTCATAAATAGCTGACCCCGCGACAGACGTGGTCCTATCCACATTTCAATAATGACAAAGTTAATTGTAAATGACAAATCCTTCAATTTTCCGGGCAACTTTTAAATTTTTTCTTTTCCATATAACCTAATTGGGACTATTACAAAAATTTCAAAACAAAAATAGTCAAATTGATCCAGCCGTTCTCAAGTGAGAACCGTGGTGGCGCAGATGTAACGGCCCCGACTTACGAGGTGTAGGTCGTGGGTTCGAACCCAGCCAGGCGTGATGGTGATGAAATTATTTACACAAAGTAAAGCTTTGTGTAAATAATTTCATCACCACTGCTCTCAAAACGGTGAAGGAAAACATCGTGAGGAAACCGGCATATCCCAGAATCAAAAATTCTAAGACATGTGACATCTACCAACCAGCACTGGACCCGCGTGGTGGATTGCGGCCCACTCCATCTAGAAGAGAGGAGGCCTGTGTCCCAGCAGTGGGAACATTATAGGCTGATTCTGTTCTCAAGTGATGCGCTTACCAAAGATCAATATTTCATTTGCCAAAACAAACAGCCTCAAACTAGACATGCGTTTGCTAATCGATTTTATGTGTTCTTAGAAACTAACACTCTAATTCCGAACAATCATTAATTGCACATGTAATAAAAATATTTTAGTTTTAGTTAATTTTTAGGCGTTATAATTGTATGGGACTACTGTTGACTAAATGCGTCATTTGTAAACGTTTTTATTAGATAAATTATTCTTTCTTATTCTTATTTATATATGTAGATAAAAAAAACACAGAAAAAAAGTAACGACTGAACATTTTAAAAACCACTTAACATTTTATTGCCTTAGCTCATGAATTTCAGTTTAATAAAGAACCATAAAAATTATCTCCGCGTGTAATAGACAAGATAAGAGAAATGGACCAACTTTTTATTATTAGACTTTTATTTTCCAAGTTATCTCTGTCAGTTCCTTTTCAACTGTGAGCGAGTTGTACAGCCCAGGCTGGCAGGGGCTGGGAGGGTCAGGACAGACAGACAGACAGACGGCCAACAAAGTGATCCTATAAGGGCTCCGTTTTTTCCTTTTGAGGTATGGAACCCTAAAAAGACAAAATATACACATACAATTAGTCAAAAGCCTCGTACTCAAGCGTAAAAAAGTTGACAATTTCGTCCATTGCTTGATGCCAGGGCCACGGACCAAAGACAACACACATTAATTGACATTGACAATACAAATTATCCGTGATGCGCCCGCGACACTGGGCTGCGTAGACTGCGTAGTGCTCACAACCGGCGCGCGTATATGACCAGTTGTATGAATGTAAACGAAGCAAAAGGTACCTAAGGATGGTAGCAGGTCCGAAAGGGTTACCGCTGGCCCGGAACATAAAGGGCTAAGGAAGGGGTGGGTTTTAGTCAGTAAGAGTCTGACACTCCCTTCCGCTCCACCCAGAGCGGGAGGGGTCATTTGATGATTTCCTATCCACAAAAAAAAAAGGCTGGCAGGGTCATGGGAGCGCAGCCTGTTACCATGGATTCAATACCTGCATGATTCTGAAACCCCCAGCGTTGAAATTTTTGTGGGTAATTAAAAAGAAACACCCTACGTTAAGACCTTTGTCTATTTTCCCGACTGCTCCAGAAGGAGGGTTATGTTTTTTGAGTATATGTTTGTATGTATAATTCTTTGGCACGCTCTGTAGTTTTCTGTTCTTTTCTTCTTGTCTGTATTTTTTTTTTTGTGATAAAACTAGGTACAAATGAACGAATTTCGAACTTTTCCCTTTTGGTACCTACTTGTGCTATGAGACCTTGATTCTTGCCCGATAGGTTTTGATTTATTAGCGAGTACCTAATATCACGTAGATGACCGTATTTTTTATTGCGGTGACCTAGAAGCTTTTTAGAGCTCCAAGGGATCGTAGACCGACGTATTTGATATTAATTCAACTTGATACCTCCACGCGTTCCCTAGAAAGAGGGTATTGACTGTCTTCAACGGCTGCAGTTGCTTCTGCCGTCGACGCGTCAGCACTAAGGGTTCTGTGTTTTCCTTTCGAGGTACGGAACCCTAAAAAACTTTTCCATACGTTATCTTGTTTGTTCTTTGCACATAACGTGTAAAGTGCCTAATGTAAATATCATCACAAAAGTTGTTAAGTAGAATATAAACACGGTAATAAGTTCCCCTAATCTGTTGCTACAATCACTGGTTTCTTGCCATTATTTCGCCGTAATATTTTAACTTTACGGCGAAAGTAAACTCATAAAATTACCGTAAAACTCAGTAAAATGCGGCTTCTTAAATATTTTCATAGAAATTTATGAAATTTTTCCTTTAAAATGTTGCTGAAAGTGTCAAAAGATTGTGATGGCTTCATAAAGACGAAGTGTTTTTTCATTTTATAGACGAAATCAGTATTTTGTGGCGTAAGTAAATAGAATTTGGAATTTACATTATATTTTAAGTTCATTTTACGTTGAAGGTCTTTCATATTAAAATTCTGAAACATTAAAATGATTTTAGCTTTAGAAGTACCTAATTATTAGTCCCTTTGGGTAGGTATACTAGGGGTCGTATTTATACCTACTTATAACTATAACTTGTATAACTACGTTGCTCAAATAAGCAAAGCAGAATGACAAACTCAAAGCATTTATTTAATTTAAACACAACTCAACTAAAAAAACTCAACTTGCACTAAGTAACTCATTAACACAATGCATACTCACACTATTACACACACACACACCCACACACACACAAAAACTCACTCGCATATATCACACAAGTGCGCTCCTTTTTAGGATTCCGTACCCAAAGGGTAAAAACGGGACCCTATTACTAAGACTTCGCTGTCCGTCCGTCTGTCTGTCACCAGGCTGTATCTCAAGAACCGCGATAGCTAGACAGTTGAAATTTTCACAAATTGTGTATTTCTGTTGCCGCTATAGCAACAAATACTAAAAACAAAATAAAATAAATATTTAAGGGGGGCTCCCATACAACAAACGTGTTTTTTTTCGGCGTTTTTGCCTTGTGGTACGGAACCTTACATTTTTTTTAAATTTGATTTTCTGTTTTATTTCAATTTTATTTTTTTGTGTTTGTTTTTGAATATTACATACGTGTTATCATACTAAGTGGAAGAGTGGAGTCACCTAAGACAAGCATCTCCTTGCTTAAAAGGTCATCTCCAACTCATGTGTGTGTAAAGCTTTGTAAATAATTGCAATAAACATTTTAATTTATTTATTATTTTTATTTAAACCATTTACAGGCACTTTTAAATGGTCTAGAAGTCGATCATTCAGAAAGATGAAGCTTGTTGCCCATTCCAAACCGTAGTAGGTACCTTTGGAGAAGAATGGGCAAGAAACTCCATGGACAATCTCTTTTTTAAATTATAATAATAATGTTACAGCTTATAAGTTCCAACATTAATGTTGAATTTATAATTATATATGCGAACGATGTAAGAAGACGCAAAATGATAATGACGATAGAAGATATGGGTCTCGACCCTAGTAGAAAAATTTATAAGTAATTGTACTACCAGAGTCGCGTAGCAGCGTCGCGTCGCACCTGTCTGCGGGACCCTTTAAAGACAACAATAGTAAAAGCAAAAATAATCCACTCAAACAAAATAATTCAACGATATTACTTCTAACATTCCACGACAAAATAAATGAGTTTCAAACCCACACGGCGAAATATTCCACATCAAAAACTTGTAAAAATCAAATTACCAACATGACACAACGCGGCTAACTTCAGATCTCTTATGAAGCGATACTCCAAACTTTCTTCTGTAATACTTACTTTACCTAACTTATTCCCCCTCGCTCCCCTGAGAGTCCTTCCTCAGGAGGCGCCTCACGCAACTCATTTGTGTCAACGTTTTACCTGACATTAATGTGTTCTTATTATGGCATGAGAAGAAGCGATTCTCTTGAATGTTTTCGAAGAATACTGGCTAATGACAGGGCTTTAGTTATAATGACAATAGGAGCCATATTGCCACTACCATATTTTGTGTTCCTCCCACGACAGGTTCTTCCTGTCAGTTAAATGATAACGCAGTATTGATCTTTGATCAATCTGAAAAGACTCCAGTGAGAGGTGGAAGGAGAGTAGCGTGCCATTATTAAAAAAAATCTGAAAACTCAAAGAACACCCATAGTGCAAACTTTATACGTTCCAAAGCTTTAAAGTAGTTATTTGTCAACATCTTTTTTCTCAGGCGTGTTTTTGGCTAGGAACTGGGGAATAAATAGTTCTTATTCTTTTTTTAAACGCTTATGTCCATGAGATACAGAATTCATAATCGACTGATCACGCAAATAGTTCGCGGTCGGTTTGATTGACGTTCTAATCAACTGCGCAACTCAACTTGATTTACCTTTAGGAAACACAAATGGCCACGTACACTTTGAAAGCTTAAAAAATACGTGATGACGATAAAATCGCTAACGCTTATGACTTACACCCTCTCCCGGACATAAGACAAGTAAATCGTAGGCAATTTGCCGCATGATCCTAACTATGGAACAACGATCTTCAGCGACACATCCCTCATGAGGGAAAGTAAAAGTAAAGTAGGTGAAAGTATGTTAAAGTCATGAATAAGTATATCATGATACATTCTTGACTTTAACGTACTTTCACATACATTACAGAGTAAATAGATGCTTATTTGTTATATTATCTGGAGGGGGAGCGCTTCAAGTGAGAAATATGGTTTTGTGGTGTGTGGTTCTTGTTAAAACCGGTCACGGATTCGAGTCCTGGATGGAGAAAATAGAGTTTGTTTTTGTTAATAAATATAATTAATAACGTTGGTATGCAAGAGTTGTTTTTTATATACATATTTTTTGTTAAAGTCTCATTGTGGACAATATCTAAATAAAAGCTTGTAAAAACTTATATTTCAGTTTCTGGTACTCATAAAAGCAAGACGAAATTTTAAGTATATGTATGAATAGTTTAGCGTATAGGTGAAAAACGGTAATTTTAAATTATGTTTATTTTAAAAATATAGGAGCCAAGTCTGCCAACAAACTGATTTAAGAGGGAGGTGGGAGTTTGTCTTGAAATATTTTTTGTCTGTGAGTAATTCTTTTCCCTTTTTTATTTTTTTTTTCTTTAAAAGATAACTTAAAATCATACTAATTTAGATAAGTGGTCTAGTAGCCTGGATTGAGCTTTAAATCGAATGCTGAAAGAAACTGCTACTGCCGTTAAAAATAACTACTTCAAGTGGTCATATAACCATTTTGCTGTGCCAATCTTAATAATGCGACCTTTCAGTTTTTTGTGAGAGAAGGGACGTCGCGGCATCTAACAGGACTCCAGTGTAAGTAACTGCCCTGGTCTGCAAATTATTGCAGACTGAGAAAATTCTGCGGTAAAAATGAAATGAGCGGTCACTATATCCCAGACTAGTTTGTCTACCTATTTTATTTGATTGAGTCCGTTCTTCCTCTTAGCGTGTCGATGGCAGAAATAGCATGAAAAACAAAACGTTTTAACCGACTTCAAAAAAGGAGGTTCTCTATTCGTATGTTTGTGTGTTCGCGATTTTCTCAAAAACTAATGAACCAATTTTGATGTTTCTTTCATTAACGTGATTTACATACTTTCAGGGAGGTTTTAGTATATAATACGTTAGATAATTTTTCTTATGTACGAAGTTATATGCATAAATGTACTGCATCTCCGGCATTTCTGTGCGAATTTTGATGATTTTTATTATTCACATTTAACGTGAATTCCTAGTCTTACAACCATAATTATTTAACTTCCTTGCAAGAGGTAACATGAGTTCCTAGTTACTCACAGTGCAGGGTTTTTAAAATACATTATTTTCCGCAAACAAGGAAGTGCGTCACGTATTATGCATTTATGAACGCACCTTAGAATACGTGGCGTCGCCTGTATGTTTTAGATAAGTATTTATAAGTTAGTCAGGGACGCACCCTTGTAAAGTGGCAACACGAATCTACGATCCGGGGCACTAACCATAGCGTTCCTTAAGTAGCGTCGCGTCCCTCTCTTGCTTGCCAACCGTCACGGGACACGGACTAGATATTTTATATCATTAGTTTTAATTAGTTATATGTGCTAAATAGTGTATTTAACTGTAAACTATAATACGGGTGTGGCAATTACAATATTATTAACTGCAAGTTGGAGTCTCACTTCCGCTCTTCGATCACTACTTCACCTCCAATACGCGTAAGAGGAGACAGGTAGAATACCTTCCACCTATGTCTCCAAAGAAGCAATCAAACGAGTTGGCGTCTTGTGTAAATACGCGGTATTTAATCTGTGACTGTGTCGACTGGTCCATATCAATTAATACTTCAAACACGGTATGTGTGTGCCTAGGCTTTCTCTTTCACTCTGCTCTTTTCAATGATATTCTACGTAGTATTTACTAAGCACTCGAAAATATATTGGTATCGAAATAGTGATGTGAAGAAGGTAGATATAAGTACATAAACTCACACCTTCCCAAGGGGGTAGGTAGAAACTATAGAACGCCACCTGCTAGGCTGCTACTATACTTACACACTTCTTTTGCTTCGTTTACGTTCATACACCTGAGTGGTAATTCGGTTTCTCGTAATTTTAAGAATGTTCACAGTCTGATCTCAGTCTCAATCTGTCAAAAATACCTCCAATTTCCCTGAATTTTTGACAAGTTATTGACATTGACTGTCGCCAAGATGAGATTGCGACTAGATTTTGAAAGGTTTTAATTACGAGAATTGGCCTTCTGGCCATACACGTACGCCGAAAAAAATAGATCTTTCTAAAAAAACATAGAACGGTATGTAGACATTTTAGCATTGATCGTGGTTTCGACCAATTTTTTTTTAGGAAAGTTTACAGGCATTGTATTTTGTAATAGCCTGGAGAAGGGTTCGCTTTTCTCGCGAGTACAAGGTTGCAGGATTAAACCTGGAATGTACAAGTGTGCTTTTTTCAGATGTTTTCTTTCTGTGTTATCTACATCGCCGACTTGTGAGATCCTTAAAATAAAACATCGTAAGAAAACCTTAGTCCATGCTTAGTGAGCAAATGAGGTGATCAATGCTTTGTCCTGTAGCAAATACAGTCAGGAGCATAAATATTAAAAAAACAACACTTCACTCCAAAGTCAAAAAGGATTTTCTTTTATATTTGACAGTTTCGGGTAGCTTGATGTGCTGGCGTCTGTACAGTTTTTGTAAACGTATTTATAAAATTAATCCATCCATACTAATATCCATACTTACTAATCCATATTAATATTATAATATAATATAAATGTATTCTTAATAGATAGAGTAGAGATTAGATATTTTATGGTGTTACGAACACCATCATCATCATTTCAGCCGAAAGACGTAGTGGACGTCTTTCGGCTGGATATAGGCCTCCTCCAAGTACCGCCACTTCGACCAGTTCTGTGCTTCTCGCATCCAGCGGATGCCTGCGTGCTTCACAAGGTCATCAGTCCTCCTTGTGGGAGGTTTTCCAACGCTACGTCTTCTGCCGTGCAGCTGCCACTTCTTCAGTGAGCAACGATTACTATTCTGTTGCAAACATACTACATATTATGAAATAGTTATTTTCACAAAGTTGTAAATATTATTTCACGAGAAAGACGCCTTTGCGTTTTGAACGAAAGTGTTCTACGAAATAAATAAACCAGCTGCCTCAAGTTTTCTACAACACAAGCACTACGTTATTTCTTTTACATAAATCTCACAAAAACCCTTTTACGTAATATGTTACCGAATACCGGATACTCAGTAAATATAGCTCACATACCTAATCCTACTAACGGGGGTTCGATTCCCTTCCGCTCGATCAAGACTTGTAGGTAACGCGTATATCTATCCAAACTTACTTACCAATATTATAAATTCGAAACTAGCTCTGTGTGTGTGTCTGTGTTACCTTACGGATTTCGATGGAATTTGGCACACAGATAGATGGGATTTGGGCTAGGATACTTTTTATCCCAGTAGTACGTTCTCGTGGGGACTCTAGGGTCATGGTGGGGAAACTCCATGCGGGTGAAGCCATAAGGTTGTATCAATATAAATAGTACAAAACTAAGGCTGATGATGATGATTCCGGAAAGTTTATAATGTGTATCATACATTATTATTTAACTTAGATAAAGCACTGCCATCTATGTTATGACATCATATATGTTTTGACATGTCGTCCCGCAATCGGGGCGGGTCGCTAGGTTAATATTATAGGTATAACCTTAAAATATTACCTTTCATTTTGACCGAAAACATTACTGGCTTTTTATTAAATTGAAGAATTTTACATGGGTGGGTGGGGTTAGGTAATGGTCTTTGTTTAGCGATTAGAGGGATTTCCTTAAGTTTGTGTCCACGAAAGGTATTTTATTATATTTAGATAGACAAAAAGTGGGACGTTATTTTTTGGGGGACACTGAACCTGCTGAGCATGAGGTCCCGGGTTCAATCTCAGGTCGGGCAAAGTGTTATTGGGTTTTTCCATCAGGAATTTCTCAGTAGCAGCCCTTCTGTACTTCTGTCCGGTAGATAGCAATAGGCTCGCCCCCTATTAAGTACAGACGCCAGCACATCAAGCTACCCGAAACTGTCAAATTTTCCTAATCAACGTTGTACCTTATGCTTTAACGATAAAGTTGAAAATCTGTTAAAGAAATTTGACAGATTGCAGTAACTTGATGTGCTGGCGACTGTACATGGGACTTAAACATAACTGACATCCCCATCATCATCTGGAGCCTTTTGGCCTCGTACAAGACTTTCCGGTTTTTTACTTTCTTTTGAGTGCTCATGGTCTTTTTAAAGAAATTTCGAAACGGCTGGTTGACACA
Source organism: Oligia latruncula (assembly GCA_948474745.1). Classification (NCBI taxonomy): domain Eukaryota; kingdom Metazoa; phylum Arthropoda; class Insecta; order Lepidoptera; family Noctuidae; genus Oligia; species Oligia latruncula. Next base: position 15,327,336 of record OX419706.1, read on the forward strand.
TCCCGTGACCCAAGGGCTATGGCTTTTACTTTGGCCAGAGGCTAAGTATCGCCATACAACGTGGTAATGCCGCCAGTCTCTTGGGTACATTACCAGTCGACACCGATGCGGATGAATTTTTTGACGCAACTTTATAGTTTCTATATAGGTAGGATTACATAAGTTAAGATTTAATTTTGTTATTTGTAGATTTGGTCAAAGTAAAGTTGTATTTATTTTGATTTTAATATACTTTCTTTTTAAATAATTTTGTTTAATATATTTTTATGATTTTGTTTAGTTTAGTTTGTGATCTTCCTGTGAGAGTAAAATACATACTTTTTCTTTTTCTTTACATACTCCAGCATAGATTCTACACGACAGCAGTAGCTTTCACTATAAATAAAAGCCTTTCGTAACAAAACATTCAACCTTCGACACGCAAACCGATTCAGTACACACGTAGGTACTGCGCAATAAATAGGTCAATGAACCGATTACTCGCCGTAATGAGCCGGAATGATACCGGATATGTAGTTGAACGGCTCGTCGGCCCGGACGTGACGTACAACCGGGCCGTGGGCGGCGCGCTGTGCGAGGTGACGTATGATGAGACTTTAATTAGATAAACCACTTATTAAGAATTGTGTGTTATGTTTGTTCCTTTTTCTTTAATTGGTGTTAAATAAAGGATGCACACACGTTTTGCGTTTTTTTAAACAAAAAAAATTACTTAATTATTTAGAGATGGACAAAGCTCGTCAGTCACCGGACGCCTGAGGGAGGACATCGCCGTCGAAGTAGACTACAGTGTGACGATTTGATAATGTTTGCAGGGCCAACATGCTCAGAAACTGCAGGAAGGTTTGGAAGGAAAAAGTTTAAACTTTTAAATAACTGGATGGATTTTGAATGCAGTTTTTACTAAAGCCGATATCTAACGGGCACGTGCCAACACGTGTTGAGCCACGTAGTTATTAGTTTGTTGTATGTTAGTTTGTAAGTTTAACTTTAACATAGTTTTGTAAGTTGTTGTTACTAACTCTTTATGGATTGTGTGTATTTTATATGTTATCTGCAATAAACGATATTATTATTGTATTATTACTAATAAATTAATTTTACACTTTTGATTCATTTTCCTTGAAGAGTTTCCCTTCGAGTGAAAGGTGGCGAATAAAAGGAAAACTGATCCAGAAGCGTCTGTTATCGGTTTAAGCGTGTTCGCTTTTTTTGATAGCTGTTAGACAACATTTCAGGTTTGTTGGTGCTGATGTTTAATTAGTTTTTGGGTGACGTCTCGAGTGTGGAAATTGTGAATACCAATGTAAGTGATAATATTAAATAAATAAATATGTATACTGTGGATGTATTTGTAGTCAACCTAAAATGTTCTAGAGATTACAAATAGTTACAAATTCACCTGGTTTGAATCCCAGTTAGGTCAAAAAGTAAGAGTGTAACAATTTATATTAAAAATTCCATTCGAAAGGTCGTATTTTTATACCAACTTTTAATATCAAATCATCATTAAGTTTGACCTATACTTCGGCCCAATACAATCAGTAAATAAAGTGTATTTATTCATTAATAAACCTCCGACCAGTAATCACAACATTATTGATTGACTCGACGACAACGCTTTGATTATTCGACGCGACTAATAGAGCGTGAACTATTAAACGAGCCGTTAACTGAATTTCATGAATGTATTGATTTTGTAGAATAACATGTTATTATAATGTGTTGAAGCATATAAATATATATGTACGGCTGCATTTAGTAGCCAAAATATATAGTTTAGAAAGAGATTCGTAGACCGAGCGTAGCACTTTCGTTGCTACGGCGTAGCACTTTCGTTGCTACGGCGTAGCACTCGTAGCAAATGCGTAGCACGAGCGTAGTCAATACAAAAGACATCGTTTGTTTAGTTTAGCAAAAACACACTATACTATTATTTTTGAGGTGGGTAACAACTGATTACCGACACTTATCGTCGGGCAGTAGCCCACCAGGCACAACACCCGTCTCGTCTGAGGATCATCCCTTTTCTATAGAGTACTGAGTGAACTTTACACCCTGATCCTCATACCTCTATAATATAATAAGGTTAAGTGGAGAAAAAGTTGAAATAAGACATGCTTCTGTAATATTACACTGCATTTAATAAAACCTACATAGTAAAAAATATATATACCCCTTAAACTAGGACGCACCAAATCTGTCAAGTGGCAGAAATAAGTATGGCGGCAGGACTTATTCAAACGAAACCAAATAAAATCACAATGGACGTCTAAAAACACGTTTCCAAAATACCTTTCAATACGTTACAAATAACAATTTATTTACCTTCCCCACAACCTCGTTCTACAATCCACAGAACGATTGTTAGCTCACCACTCAAGCAATAGTAATTGTATGTAAAGTGGAGAAAACCCAGCACATTGTGGCAGTGAACAGTGTGTGATGTGTGTTAGTGATGTGACCCACCTGACCGCCGGATATAAATATACCAGGATCGATAACACGTACGTATGACACGATGTTAGGGATGCAGGGACGTGATTTGATTTATAAAGTGGAATTTGGTTGAACCAAAGTAAATGTTGATCGTTGAGAGACATAAAAAAAAACTTGATGACGACTAGGAATTTACCTGTATTAAAATGATGACACAGTGGGTCCCTCTCACTGACAGGAGGCGTATGTCCCAGCAGTGGGAACATTATAGGCTGATTATACAGTGGGTCCCAAACAGGAACAAACGGCAACGCGACAGGCCCCGGCAGGAGATGGCAGGAGATGGCAGGAAATGGCAGGAGATGGCTGGACGAACATAACTTTTTTTCTAATGGATTGGCCACAAAGTAGATAGGGATAAGTGGAAGGAAGGAAATGAAACCTTTGCCCTGCAGTGGAACAGAAACGGCAGATAATAATATTAATAATGTTGAGGACAATGTCGGATGTGGATTGCAGTGTAGTGCTAATTAGGAAAGGCGATCAACAGACATTATTTCATTGAAATATAACTAACTAGCTTCCGCCCGCGGCTTCGCCCGCCAGGTATGTCTATAAAAACTATCCTATGTCCTTCCCCGGGATACAATCTATTTCTCCACCAAATGATATCGAAATCCGTTCAGTGGTTTAGGCGTGAAAAGGTAACATACAGACAGACTGACAGAGTTACTTTCGAATTTATAATATTAGTATGGAAGAGGCAGTTGATAAATGTTTAAGGTACGGACTAGCGAGCGACAGATGGTATTGAACCCCACCTGTTGCAACATTGACGGAAACCCTCTTCAAACAAAGGCAAGTATATTAAGCTTTCTTGAATGTTTATAAGGAATAAGTCAAAATGGCACATGCACCATGCCTTCTTTATACTCTAATATTATAAAGAGATAAAATTTGAGAGTTTGTACGTAGGAGGTAATCTTCGGAACTGTTGACCCGTTTCCGAAAATAGTTTCACTAATGGGAAGTTACAGTATTGCCGGGTGTCGTAAGATATTTTAATGTTGAAATAAGAAATTTCGTAGAAACTTGTCGTTTATATGGTTGGTCAAGTCAAAAGTTAGAGGTGACCAAAAAGACTTACTCCTAGTTTGTACCTTGAAACAAATTCTCTCAGTATCTAGATATAATGTAATACCTAATTTTCCTCCCACACACTCAAACACTTCACACATTAAAATATTCCACGCCTACCTTGCATTACAAAGTATATCCAGACTACGCTAACACTACCGCCCGACACGCCCTTATAAGCTTCCCTTACTTTGTTAGCGCACTACACCACCTTATTAAGTTGCAAACTTGGAATTTGTAACATTGTATCTTGATTTAAAGGTCAAATTATCTGACTACTATGTAAGTTGAGGATGACTTGCAGTATCTTGCTTTGAGATTAAGGGGATGTAGCGGCATCCATCTTATATGTCATAAACTTAGATGCTCAGATCCTGATTTAGATATAAATATTATTATATTTGTTGTTTTTTTTTTTGTACATATTCTAGTGGTTAATAAAATCACGTTTTTTAATAAGTACAATTTTTGTTATAGGTATGTTGGATACTAAACAAGCGGACAGCCCAGCTGATGTTTACTGCACACCAATAGCTATGGACATCTGCAAGACCAGAGACATCGCAGATGCGGCACTATATCCCTTACAGAAAGTTGAAATAACTCATGTGTCTTGACACCAGCACCCATATACCATTTAAACCGGAACACGGCAACACTAGTGCTTAGCGGCGTAAATAGTACTTCCCCAAACGAGATAGAGTTCATGCGGGACGTCCAATCCATTGAATCTTTAACGAAATTTTATTATATACTAGCTGCACCCCGTGGTTTTACCCACATAAGTCTCGATCCCGTAGAAATATCGAAATAAAAACCTCCTATGTGCTAATGCAGGTTATGGTCTACCCATGTGCCGAATTTCATCCAAATCCGTTCCGCCGTTTTAGCGTGAAAACGTAACAAACAAACCTACAAAAAAACGAATCTTTTCTCTATATTATATTAAATTAGTTTAGTTAGGAACCTATAAATATATATATATATAATTAACTCGAACCTCTTCCATCACTAGGACATTCGATTATTCACGCTATCCAGGCCATCTAGGGTACCTACATATGTCAGGTCTATAATCTAGATTGATAGATAACCCCCACATGGATGGGCTTAATTGAAAGACAGATGCTCTGTTCCATGCTAGAATCAATCAATCAACTCTGCCGATCGCAGGACACTACACTTGACCTAAGATGTTCTAATACCTGAGAGATTGGTGATCTTGCGATGCTACTAATCTTTTTAAAGATGGATGACAAGTAAGATAATTTTACAACGAGATGTCAATAGATCTTACTGGGGGTTGTGGAGGTCAGATAGTCGGTCGCTCTATGTAAAACTCAGTACCTACAAGCTATTCCGTAATAAACGATTTTTTTGTTGTTGTATTTTTATTTGTAAACACAATTTTGCATGTTATTTTAAAATTATATAGTTATTTTTTCTTTTTCATGTACAATACGCTAATTAATAGTGCCGTGCTTTTCTGTAATTAAGATAAATTCGAGATTTATAATTAAGACAAAGATTGTAGGTTATGCTGTGTATATATTTATAGTAGTCGCGTGTTAGCGTGTCAATAGCGGGCCCCTTTCCCTAATCTCTCTTTAGGAACCAAAACAACAAACTATGTATGGTTTTACGTTATTGGAATATGTTGAAGATCTCAAATTAAACACAGAAAGTAGGTATCTACATCATCATAAGTGAAAAAGTTTCATTGGTACTTGCCTGATTTTTATTTACGGAGGATATGTTTACAGATTTATTGTTCAACTAGGACTAAATTACATGGCAAAGGCTAGCTGCGCCCCGCGGTTTTACCCGCGTAAATGTCGATCCCGTGGGAATATCGAGATAAAAAGTAGCCTATATGTTAATCCAGGGTGTCAGCTACCTCCATACCAAATTTTAGCAAATTTGGTCCAGCCGTTTTAGCGTGAAGAAGTAACAAACATATAAATACACACACTCAATCACACACACACTCACAAACTTTCGCCTTTATAATATTAGTGTGATGAAAGCGAAAGTTTGTGAGGATGGATGGATTTGTTACTCTTTCACGCAAAAACTACTGAACTGATTTTTATGAAACTTTACAGTAATATAGCTTATACATCAAAATAATACCTAGGATACTTTTTATCCCGATATTCTTATGGGATGGACACTTATGCGGGTGAAGCCGCGGAGCGCTGCTAGTATAATATATAGCACAAGCTTATAGTTTCTTAACCGCGTGCATGAGACTGGGACACAACATGCACGCGCTCATACGGTGGCAATACATGACATGATCAAGCTCCGAAGCACATGTCCGAAGTTACAATAGGCTATTTGACTGGTTTCTGATAAACATCTCAGATTATTTAATGGTGTCTAACGAGCCCACAAAAACCTATTACTTCAAATTGCATAATGTATTTCTTTTAGAAAATAGTAAATAAAAATGTACTGTTTAAATAAGCCGCCAAAACGCTATCTTTAACAATATGGCGTCGTGACGTCACAATACACGTAAACAAACGTTGAAACGGTCGAGATACTAGACAAAAGTCATCTGTTCTGTCAACGATAGACAAAAATTGACTATATCATGACGTCATCATAAGTTCAGCCAATCCAGACCGTTTTCGATTACGTGGCGCCAGATTTAAAAAGATGAAGTTTTTTCGGGATTTTTTTAATAAATAATACATTGTTTTGTAGTAAAATTAATGCAAATCGATTTTAAAAGCGATAATCTATACGAGTGTCAATAATTATGACCTTATTTTTTACATTGTCAAATAGCCTATTACGGTAGTCTTTTAAAATCACCAATAAACAAAATATAAATCTTTGTGCCTTCTAAATATGTCAAAGCAATGTTGCAAAGCGTCGATTCTTCACTATTTGAAAAGGCAGCGAGCGCTACCTTTTGCTTCGTCAGATTTTTCCTGTGTAGATTGCAATTTTGCTGACAATACATTGGAAGGTGTCTTGCTGGGTGTATATTTCTCATAACGGATGATTCGATGCAGTGCATTTTTCTTGTTTATATGAGTGGATGGCGTCTGGGGATAAGCTTCGCTTGGTACATTGGTGTATGGATGGGTGATCATTTACACATTGAGGAGACTTTGTCTTTTGAAGATCTCGCTAAATTAAAATTGGCAATTTTTATATTATTTTATTTTGCTAACAATCGTAATTAGAGTCATTATTGTTTAAGCACTGTTCACTTTGAAGAGCATACCCAGCCAAACTCTTCCTACAATAATTAGAGACGGCTTAGTCTCGCCCGATCCGGTCAAGACAGGAATTTCAAAGATGTAGAATACCTGTGGCGGCATCTACATCGCCACACACGAACTACGCATCACACTGACGTCACGCAAATTCCTGCATCGCGCAAGCAGAGTTTACCGCGCAACCAGCATATACACACACATTTATGCTACTTTTTGTATAGCAATCTCATCAGTAAAAATGCACACTCAATAAACTTTAACACCCACCCATAAACGATAAATCTTACATTATTTGCTACTAACTCCTGAACAAGTACGGTCCAATAAGCAGTATATTATACTTTTACCCCTCAACATTATTCCTTTTGAGGCCCGAATCACGTTTTAGTCAACCTAACTGTTCACACGATAACATATCAAGTTATACAGTGTGAGTCTTTATAATGTGCACATATCGAAATGCTAATGCTAAGCTTAATTTTATCGACGGAAAAAATATTTGAAAAAATAAAAAAATATTTAAAAGGATCTTTATCTGCTAAAGTATGGTGATATACCTCTCATTGTACGGAAAGTGTAAAAAACCATTGTCAGATTCGAGTGAGGCAAAAAGATACTACAAAGCATTGTCGAAAATTTATCATCACCATCATCATCATCATCATTTCAGTCCAAAATCACCCACTGCGGGATGGCCTCCAGGCCTCCCCTTTCGTCTGCCATACTTCCCGATTCTGTGTCTCTCATCCAGGTGTTTCCCGCCACTTTGACGATTTATCGTCACCCCAGCGCTTTTGGACGACCCTGGCTTCTTTGGCCTAACCTTGGCCACCAAAAATTTATAAAACATCTTATTATTATTAACCCAATTTATTTTTTTTGTTAATCTGATTTTTTACAGAGATTGAAAGTCATGACAAGCTGTAGACACTCGATACAGGGTGTCATGTAATACCAGAAAAAACTCCCAAATAAAAAAAAAATAAAATGACAACGTGAATGTAAGCAAACCCGGTCCAGTCCATAAGAGCGTTGTTAATTTTTTTACATATTGTATAGGGCGAGGTCAGCTTATACTGGAATGGTTGGTCTGTAGCTTGATATTACATCGTGTGTATTAGAAAATATTTTGTTCGGGTATTGAGTAAATCTGACATAATCCGGTTCAGAAGACTCACGGATATCGAAGAAGGCTAGTAGTAGAGGGTAGTTGTGTCGTAAAAATGGGATTTTTGTTAAGAAAAGCTTTGTACCTAGAATGGATGGTGAATGGGTTAGGATTTGTAAAGGCAGAGTTTTTATACAAATGTTGATATATAAACATTCAGGGCTGATTTACACGATGACTTTAATGGGCTACTCAAGAACTACAAAACAGCTGGTGACAGACAGACAGACGGACAGTGGAGTCTTAGTAATAGGGACCCGTTTTTACCCTTTGGGTACGGAACCTTAAAAATCATGTTTTTGTGGTGGAAAATGTGTGTGAAAATATGCAACACAACATTGCAACTCGCGGTATATGGTTTGCAAGGCATGCAGATAGTGTCTCTCCCGCATGTTAGTTGAGTTCAAGGTATGTGAGTTAGTCACAAAAGATGGGTTATTAGACCTGCGATAAAAAGGATACAATACCTTCAGCAACCAAATTGCTTGTGTGAAAGCACCTTTCTGCTTATCCACTTCGGCCAGTACGCACACGTGTGTTATGTTTGTTATATACCATACACTTCTAGATTCAGTAAAAAGTCATTAAAATATCAACGTTAACATCCGTACTCTAACCATACTAATATTATAAATGCGAAAGTGTGTCTGTTTGTCTATTACCTCTACACGCATAAACCGCTGAACCGATTTAGATGAAATTTAGTAAAGAGATAGTTTGAGTCCCGGGAAAGGACATAAGGTAGTTTTCATCTCGATATTCCCACGGGAAACTTATGCGGGTGAAACCGCGGGGAGCTGCTAGTCACACTAATATTATTATAGAGGCGAAAGTTTGTGTGTGTGTGTTTACATGTTTGTTACTTTTTCACGCTCAAACAGCTGGACCAATTCTGCTAAAAAATTTGTATGGAGGTAGATGACACCCTAGATTAACTTAATTATATAGGCTACTTTTTATCCCGATATCCATTATCGATCTTACACCGGACTTTACACTTTTTATTTGATCTTTATTTTGTTTTTATCTGATGTATGTATCTGGTGTATTGTGTGTCTTTTAGTTTATCTATACATATAATAAATCTGTAGACGAGGCGTTTCTGTACAATGAAAATATAAAAAAAAAATAGTTGGGGTGTTATAGGATAACCAACAGATGCAATTTCATCAATTTTTAGAATTTTTGTCTGTTTGTCTGTTTGTCGGTTTGTCGGTTTGTCTGTTTGTCTGTTTGGATGTGACAAAATTTGATTTGAACACGTTCAACGTAAAAAGTACCAAACCAATATGGTAAATTTTTATACTCAAATATAGTGTAGAACTCGGAGTAGTAGTTAGTTTTGGTTTCATCGCAATCGCTTCACTGTATCAAAAGATATAATCAATTTAATGTATTCTACAACAACTTTCATTACGTAAGTTGGATACACGTAATGACATCTATTGGCGCTTTATAGTACTAACGAAAACATAATTATTGTGTTTATAACATTATTATGTGAATAATCACGTCATGCAGGCTTACCTATAAGATGACTATCACAGTCACTTCTGCCTGTGTTATTTGAAAAAGTAATGATAATGATTACATGATGTTGGTGGCGCTAAAAGAATTTCAAATAAAAAGTGAGGATAATGTAAGATAATATTATGTGATGTGGTGTTCTGAGTGATAAAGATTGCAATGATAAATGAATTTATTTTTGTAAGTAGGTTTGTACAAACACTTTTACACGTCAATCATGTTTTTTTTTTAAACTAGATGAAGTCGGCGTTTCCTATCTGACTACTCTGAGAAGAAAGGCCGAAACAAACACACACACGGGCAACTTTATTTAAGAGCTCTTTCGAGGGGCAAGCAACCTTTCTAACATTGTTAACAGAGAAGCATTTCTTAGTGACATAAGGTTTTAAGATCATATCATACTTTCATAGTTTTTGCCTTTTTTCTCGAATTTTTTAAAATTTCTTTACCATGATAATGCTTCAACGCACACCTCCAGACGGGCTGTTGATTTATTGAGTATAGGTTCGGCAGATGCACACCCTTTTTTTTTGTTTCCGGGGTGGAAAATCTTCATGGATGTTCGCCGCCCTGGGGCGGGCGGCGAGGTCTGTCAGGCTCTTACTGACTAAAAATCACCCCAGTGTTCCGTCTCACACCTACGCCGGGGGTTTCGGGACCGTACGATCCTTCCGCAACCCCCGACTGGTGACGTCAAAGAGGGGCGCGCGTGGAACACTACGCGCCGCCAGCTCAAGTCCTGATGTGTTGGCGGTGACAGACGTCCCCGAATTCGTCGCCCCTGGACCCGTTTAGGGGGGCTGGAAGAGGGCGTTGTACGCCCTCCGCCGACGCCCGATGCGCCTACTGCGGGCCGGGTGAGTGGATGAGATCTCCCTCTCCCTTTCCACAGCCTCCTTCTGCGAGACGATCGACTACGGCCGGCAGCGATACGTCAAGGTGCACACCCAATACAAGTAGCACTGCCATGTCGTAAAAAGGTATTGTAAATTATGTTTTCGAGACAATAACTAAATTTTTAGCTATTGTCTTGGTTAAAACCATATCGACCCTTTTTTTTTTCGGATGGGAAATCATCAAATGACCCCTCCCGCTCTGGGTGGAGCGGAAGTGAGTGTCAGACTCTTACTGACTAAAACCCAGCTACCCATTACTCTCCGCCCGCAGGCCCGCGCCTACGGTGGCCGGGAGTCGTCACGCGGCTCCCGACACCCGGAGCGTCTCCCACGGTGGCTGGGACGGGAGGCTCTCTCCATGAGCCATCCTGCCACCTCCTTTGCTAGCATGACTGCTTCGCAGAAGGAGGTGACTGCCTCCCACTCCCTCTCGCCCCGGACCATGGCTTGCACCAGGGCCGGACGCGAGAGGTCGCCGCCGCTGCCAATCGCCTCTACGAGGACACGGCGGTGCTCCGCACAAGCGGGGCAGACCTCCACCGTGTGCTCCACCGTGTCCTCTGAGCGATCCTAGCAATGGTGACATCCGGGCGTTTCTTCCCGCCTGATGATGTGCAGGAACCTCCCGAAACTTTCGTGTCCGGTGAGGACCTGCGTCAGGCGGTAGGTGAGGGCGCCGTGGCGCCTCTCTAGCCACTCCTTAAAGAGGGGTCTTATCGCCGCTATCGCGGCGTGCCCTGCGCTGGGTAGCGACAGTCGCTCTTTCCATGCCGCCATGAGATCGCGCCGGAGATCTGTCCGCTCCGCACCGATTTGCCGCGGAAGCGGATCTTCCCCCCGGCGTAGTGCTTCCGCGCGCCACTCATACAGGCGCGCGAGGACTATCGCCTCCAGATCCCATGGCGGCCCCGACACGTTCCAGTTTGGGGGCCAAACGTCGGAAATGCACCATATCGACCCTCAAGGTATCTTATGGTAAATGGACATAATATGGCTATTTGGTCAGACAATCAGCCTCGAGCAGGCGCTTTCATTTTTATTTATCCTCAAAAATCAAAGTGACACTTCGTCGCATTGTCATTATGAACCCTGAAGACGCAGTGACTGCTGTGCAGTCGAAAGGGCTATGGTTGAGAACCCCAGGCAAGGAAAGCGTTACCAGACAAGATCGGAAGATTTTCCTTTTACACCTTTCCTAAGCGACACATTATTGTGTTCCGACATCCACGCGAACGAAGTCGCGGGCACAGCTAGTGCTAAATAAATGTATTTTCTTTCTTAAAAAATAAAGTTAGTACACCGTAACGTCATAATTTCTTAGAATATAAATTCTTCACCATTCGGCTGAACTCGCCCAAACTCGTCCGAATCCGTTCGGTTGTAGTCGTAAAAGTTTTTACGAGCTCCACGACAGCTGCAATTACTTTGTGGTATTTGATTCAGAGTATTTTCGATAAATATACAGGTGTAGAAGGTGACACAAGAGTTTGTAGCTGAAGAGAGATTGGAGATTTAACAGAATGTTTGGAGAATGTTCCCACGTTTAAGTTTTGGATGGTCGACACCACATTCCGGCTCGCTACATGTTTGCGTCTGGGCGCTCCTTGCGGAGCTCCACATCGCTGTCAATGCGGTGAAGCAGTCGACTGCGACACCATGGTCTATCCTGCAGCAAGAGCGCTTGTCGGATGGCACGGCACGCCAGCATTAACGACATCATCCGTCGGGCCCTTGTCACCGCCGGGTGCCAGCTGTTTTACAACCCAATGACTTGGCACGCGACGACGGGAAGAGGCCAGATGGAATGACCATTATGCCTTGGAAGTTGGGTAGGCCTTTGGTGTGGGATGCTACCTGTGTCAACATCCTCGCGCCATCCCATCTTTCTAGCGCGGTGGGCTGTGCTGGGGCGGCTGCTATAGGAGCAGAAAACCTCAAACTCGGGATCAAAGGGCGCAAATATAACAACCTTATTGGAAGCTATATGTTTGAGCCGGTTGGGGTTGAAACACTATGGCCTTGGGGTCCGAGTGCTCATCGAATATTTCGGGATATCGCCAAGCGGTTGGTTGACTCTTCACGCGACCAGAGGGCTGGCCTATTTTTAGACCAAAGAATAAGCATTGCCATCCAAAGTGGTAATGCTGCCAGCCTTTTGGGCACTTATGCCATTGACAGCAATGTGGACGAATTTTTTGATGCCCAATAAGCTCCTGCCTTTTTTTTACCTTTTTTTTATATAACACTTGTATATACTATATAATATGTATATTAGTGTTAAATTGTAAAATAGTAACATTATAAACTTCCTGTCGGTAGTTAAAAGAATTTGTGGCGCACGAGATAATTATGCACAATTTCAGTTATTATTTTCAAGTGACAAAGCTAATAGTTGCTCTCAGAAACAGTTGTTCTTGGTGTACAATGTTGGGCCTTGTGAACTCGTAGACGTTTCGATTTGTTGACGATTTCCTATTTTGTAAAGTACCAGCAGGTACTTGTTGACAGACCTAAACTGTGCTCCCATACCGTTGAGCACTGTAATTTCAAAACATTATAAAAGCCAATTATTTTTGAAACAGTACCCGTAGAATTTCTTGCCGGCTCTTCCCCTTAGGAAAAGACCAATTGTAATTTCTGGCGTTTCGTAAATGCCCATGCAGGCTTATGTGAAATAAAACATTTTGATTTTTAAGAATACTTTTCAGAATTACCTATCTGTTTGGCAAGCTGTAAAGTATTGTATACTAACTGCGCCCCGCGGTTTCACCCGCATAAGTGTCGATCCCGTGGGAATATCGGGATAAAAAGTAGTGTCTGTACATTATTACATTATAGCATTACAAGTAACACGTCACGAGTGATTGCGTTTTTCGTAGAATACAACTAAAATAGTAAACACTTTCGTTTATTGCTTCGATTTTTCTAAACACTTATGAAATTACTTCCGATTGCCGATTTTGATGGGAACCTGGTACAATCCTACCTGCTTTTGATTACCTCAAGGTATCAGAATTTTACGATTGAATCGGAAAAATACCATCTACCTAACCGGATGCAGCTGAATACCAGTATTTTTCATGGAGCCACTGCTTGTCTGACCTCCACAAACCATAATACGATAGCCCTTGGTAAGACCGGTTATCAGACTTTCGGGCTTCTGACTACCCGTATAAACTGTCAAAGATCCACGAATGACAGCCAGGACCAACCACTTAACGTGCCTTCCGAGGCACGGAGGGGTCTCGGTATGTAAAGATGGTCACCCATCCACAAACCAACCGCGGCAAGCGTAGCTTAACCTGGTCAATTGACCTGTGCGACTGTTATTATTTAGTCGCGGGCTCCTCGGAATCGGAAAAATGCCAATACAGCATATTTCCAACTCTGATTTCTCTAAGGAAATATGTACTTACAGAAATATGTACTTACAGAAAATCGTTTCTGACCTCTAGAATTTCTGAGGTTTATAGAGAAATCAAAGGGTTTTTATGACTATTGGCAACTCAATGATTTCGGTCGGCTTTTCAAGACAGAAATATTTTCTTCTTATGTTCTTTTGATGGTAAAATCTCGTGGCGTAAATTCAAGGGCTTGTGGCGAAATGAGAACAGCCGCACGGGTCGATCGAAAAGCTACGCTTGCCGCGATCGGTTCGTGGATGGGTGACCATCCATTAAAGTTGAGTGCCTCCGTGGCTCGTCTCGGCTGTACTTTGTAGAACTTTGACAGTAATAATAATAATAATAATAAATTTATTTCATAAAAAAGGGTGAATGTAGTACATGAGGCATACATAAGGTTATACATATATGTATGCCTCATGTACTACAATCACCCTTTTTTATGAAATAAATTTGACAGTTGACCCGTCCGACTGTCAAAGTTCTACAAATGACAGCCAGAAGCCCAAAAGTCTGACAACCAGTCTGAAATGATGATGATGAAGCTGAAAGCCTGCAAAATTCAAAATAATTTGCAAAACACGTAAGAAATTTTGAATTTCTCAGGCTACATTGAAGAAATCACCTAAAGTAAAGCTGAAGTAGACAGGCGCTTTATTTTGTGTAAATTATTTCATCACCACTGCTCTCAAAACGGTGAAGGAAAACATCGTGAGGAAACCGGCATGTCCTAGAACCAAAAATTCGAAGACATGTGACATCCATCAACCCGCACTGGTCCCGCGTGGTGGATTACGGCCCACTCCCTCTCATTGAGAGGAGGCCTGTGTCCCAGCAGTGGGAACATTATAGGCTGATTATGGTAAAGCTGACATGACATGGTAGAAATTGACAAGTTCTGAAATCAGAATCCTGTTTTTTGTCTAGGCTCTCTGGTTTGGGCTTACGTGGGCACCTAAGGGAAAACAAAAGAATATTCATAGAGATTTATTGATATCAAAGGGGATGAGTTCGTGATTGGAGCTTCAAGCTGATCCTAGATGACATATATTGCTTATTGACTGCCAGAAGGCTTTGCCTATAGTGAAGGATTTTATTGTCAACGTTGAGGTTTCCTTCTTAGGGTTTCGTACCCAAAGGTTGACAACGGGACCCTATTACTATGGCTCTGCTGTCCGTCCGTCTGTCACAGGGCTGTCTCTTTTGAACCGTAATAGGTAAAAAAATTCACAGAGTGTGTAAAATTATCATTTGTTGTTACAGCGGTCATACTTTGACCGCTGTAACAACAAATGAAAATTAAATTATGTTAAAAATTAAAGGGGTCACCATACAAGAAACTTATTTTTTTTTTAATATTCAGTGTTAAACATTGTACGGTGGTACGAAACCCTTCGTGTGTGAGTCGGACTCGCACTTGGCCGGTTTTCGTAGAAATCTGTTACTATGGTAATAGGTAGATTAATTATGTAATTTTCACACTGGCAAAGAGTTACGTTTTCTTTTTGTTCTTCTCGTTTAATTCTGGTTTGAGGTGGAGGACTTGTGGGAAGCCTTTGCCCAGCAGTGGGACAGTGTAGGTAAGCTAAGTAATTTTTTTTTTAATTCGGTTTAAGTTTGCACCTCTAAGAAACTAAAACTAAAAGCAATCCGTGGCAAAAGCTGGATTTAATTACGATACACAAAACAAGAAAGAAACCCACTCTAAAACCGAATTTTAACGCAATCTTAACTTCAACGATTTTAGTAATAAATTAATCTAAGACATTGTTATACCAACCGCGAATCAATAACAATCAGCCGAGTACTTATCGAAAGTAATTACATTATACACAATAGGTCGGTGCGATTATAACTACTATTTACGATAGGTAATACGGGCTGGTTTCCGCAACTCCACGCCAATGCGCGTATTTTGCGTACGGTACTATTTACGATACTGAACTAATCGTTATTTGAGATGTTCTGACCCGTGCATTTGAAGGAATTTGGAGAGCATGTGTCCATTGTTGCATGGCCTGACGTATACCTAGTATTGTCGTGTCTGAAGAGTGAAGTTAGGACTGCATAGTTTTATCTTCCTAGCTTTTTCCCGACTATGTTGGGTTCAGTATCCAGTCTAACCGGATGCAGCTGAATATCAGTATTTTACATGGAGCGACTGATTATCTGACCTCCACAACTCAGTTACTGGATAATACGGTTGTCAGTACCTGTAACGACTGTTAAAAATGTACAAATGACAGCCGGTTTAACATGCTTTACTAGGCACGGAGTGGGTCTCGATATGGTCACCCATCCACGGACTGACCTCGGCAACAGTAGCTTAACCATCGATCGACCCGTGCGGCTGTTATTATTCAGCCACGAGAACGACAACTTGGGATATCCAAATAAAGGGCTTGACAAAAAGAACACCAAAAGGTTCGGCATCTTCGAATTTTTGCAGCGCCAAGTACATCTTTTATCTTTTCTCATTTTGTATCCAACAATGGAAACTCGCTCCTAAGCTTACCCCTTAGTAACCTGCGTGTCTTAATTTTAAGACAAAGTACACATCGGCCGGTGCTTTACAACTTAATAGAGCATGTTGTATGTTATAGGGCCATTGTGTCCTTATTGTGTCATACGCCTTATATGAGGGGAACAGTTGTGGTCGAAGGGACAAAAGGAGATTGGAAGGCGAGAGAATGAGATATGGGGTTAGCTTAAGTTGGTATTTTGGCGTGTGCTAGCTGACATATGGCAAATTTTGTGTTTCGTAACGTTAATTACTTTATTGTATAGAATTAAGTTTTTCTGGCTGAACGGTCAGCTGTGCTGCTGGCAGCTGCACAACTGAACTTAGTTTGAATAAATGAATTTTGATTTTGAGTCAGTTTGACCTCAACATAGTTTGGGAAGGCGAGGCAGATGTTTGAGAACAGATGATGATGTGTTTGAGAACAGATTGATGAGAGAAAAATATCGTAAGGCGGAAAAATATACACAGGAACGATCTCTTTATGTAAAACTAACGACCCGCCCCTGCTTCGCCCGGTTTTTACGACTTGATTGATTGACGACGTGATTTAACTGTTTTGATTTTGCACGACTCGACTATTTAATTAACGTTGATACACTTTTTTTAACTTATTTTATTTTCATTCTCTTGGTTTAATCGCTGTTGACGAACATAGTCAACGCAAAGTATTTTTAACTAGATGTCTATATGTGGAAGCTTGTAATTAGCAAATTTTCCTGTCTACGAATGATTTTCAGCATAAGTGTCGATCCCGTGGGAATATCGGGATAAAAAGTAGCCTATATATTATCGAGGGTGTCAGCTACCTCCATACAAAATGTTATCAAAATTGGTCCAGCCGTTTGAGCGTGAAGAAGTAACAAACATATAAACACACCCCCAGACACACTCACAAACTTTCGCCTTTATAATATTTGTGTGATTATATACCTACTTTAAAAGTTTTGTAGAATTCATCAAAAATAAGGTTTGTTTGTAACTTCATCTTTCTTTGAGCCTCTTTCCACGAAAAACCGTTATAAATATTAAAAACATACCTACCTATACATGAAAGATAAAAAACCGCAGTCACGTGAGTTAATACCAACTTATAACGGGTGGTGGCTTCAACAGTATTAACTTTGAACCTTCATTTATCACACAGAGCCTCTCCAATATATTTCAATGTCATATTTAAAGCCTCCATAATGTAGAGGCTTGTAAAATGAGGAACTTTGGTGAGAGGTTTTTTTTATCCACGTGTTTTAATACTACCAAAGTACCTACCTACTACTTTAGCCGGTATATTCTGTAGATTGACTGTCCTGATCTTGTTTCAAAATGAAAGATACGCAGCAATCAGATGGAGCTGCGACAGTGACCACTTCTACATGTACAGAATCCAGCACATCAAGCTACCCTTGCGGATTTGAAGATTTTATTAACCACTAGCTCTTTTAAGGCTAAGCTCAAAGCATTTCTGTTAGATAAAAATTTGTACTCAATTGACGAACTGTAATTTAATACTAATATTCCAAATTTATTTTTATAATTTTTTATTTTTATGGATTTTTATAAACATGTTTTTTTTTTTAATTTTATTATTAGATATTGCTGCATGTTCATTTTTAGAAATTCTATTAATGTTATTAATTATGATGTATGTAATGTATTACACACAGTATAAATTGTTCCTGATAAATAAATAATAAAAATAAACCCGAAACTGTAAAATTTTCCCAAACAACTTTGAACCTTATGTTTTACCGATAAAGTTGAAAATCTATTAAAGAAAGACAGATTGTAGTAGCTTGATGTGCTGGCGTCTGTACCTTATGCAAACACTAATTATAGACGTAATGCATTATACTTTCTGAGCCAGTCGCAGTTTTAACAAAATTTGTTGTGAACAAGGCATTGACCTTTTTTGCACTAATGCAAGCACACTAAGGAAGCTCTTAGCAAAGCCTTATTTGGTACAGGAGGCACCTGCCTGCATTTGAACCGTTTGTTGTCCAGATTGACTTAAATTTGAACAAATTAGCTTAAGATTGAACGAAATGAACCAACTTAGAGGGAATATTTAAATAAAATATATAAGCTGTACGAGAACTTATTAACTTATACTTGTTATTGACGTGTAAAAGTATTTGTAATGAAATGAAATGATTGAAATGAAATGATGAAATGATTTTATTTTTTGTAAGTAGGTTTGTACAAACACTTTTACACGTCAATCATGTTTTTTTAAAACTAGATGAAGTCGGCGTTTCCTATCTGACTACTCTGAGACGAAAGGCCGAAACAAACTCAGAGGTCACAGTCTCTTTTAAAGTCCAGACATAATCTTGGTCAGGTTATATGAAGACCATGTAGATTGAGAGGACCTGTCCAGTCAGTGCACGCATTTGTCAAAAATCGTGCAGCTCAACTCAAGACTTAAGGAGCTCAACGATTCGACGAACAATACCAAAGAAGGGACATTTGGGTAGGCCGCATAAACTACTCAAACTGCCAGATCATGATTAAAACTAAGAAGGAAAAAAAGAAATGACCCACAAACCTACTTACAGAAATAAAATCATTTATCATTAGACTATGAAGGAGTAATATTTTTTGTATTTATCTGTGGAGGCTTGTAATTAGCAATTTAGTTATAGGTATATTATTGTTACTGTGCAGTCAGCTTTAGCAATTAGTTTGAGTCAATTACCGAAAGCGAGAAAATAAGAAATACAAAGCAAATAATAGGACATTTAATTTTTGTCGGCAAACATCAGTTTCATCCTAAATAAATATGTCACGGAGAAGGTATGCGTGTCTCGTTATTATCAGGCATATTTTAATTATTGTGGGCGTACTATTGGGTAGTGTTAGTTATTGCGCAATAGAAAAACCGTTTGCAGTTCAAATCAGATTATAATTTTACGAACAGTTTAATTACACTATCGAATCACACACTGTAGGTACACTCAACGATACGGAACGCGTCACAGTTTCTAAGCACATGTTGTCCGTACGATGTCCAATGGTCAAGTGCGCCGCTCCACCTCGAAGCTCGCTCTCCTCGACCCCCCCACGGACTTAGGCTAGACTCTGTCCATCGCCACCAGATGGCGCTGACGTTCCGAATAGTCAAATGAATGACGTTTTTCCGACATGTGTATCTACTACTAACAATTGATTCGACGACAAACTTCTTACAAAATGTTCCACCGAAACAATTAATCGTATACCTCACAATGTTTGCGTCGAGCTGTCGGAGCCGCTTGCTGTAAGTTAAACTTTGTGCCAACAACAACAAAGCATTAGATTAGTTTGTTGCGCATTCAATTAGTTACTTTTGCGCTGGGAATTAAATGATTTTGTAGATTAAAAAGTTTGTTTTTGAATTTAAAGGTGTTATAGAGGTATGAGGAACAAGGTGTAGGTAAACTCAAACTCAAAGCATTTAATTTAATTAAACCAGTCAGAAAGGTCAGTCAGAAATTATGAAGCTATAGTATGGGCAGTGGTTTAGGCGTGAAAAGGTAACATACAGACAGACAGACAGACTGAGTTACTTTCGAATTTATAATATTAGTATGGATTAATCCCAGCTTTGTTAGGAAGTAAATGTTTAAAGGATGTTTTGATTAACTTTGTTAGCATTGGAAAATTAAAATGAAAGCGCTTCGGGCACAAACACGCTTCCAATACAGATTGACTGAGAACTTGTCATTTGTGTACTGTCTCTGGTTTGATTCCCGGAAAGGCGTACAGACACAATGATATATTTCACGTTAGTAAACGAACCCCACACTATAGATGACGCAATTTATAAAATCAGGGAGTACTAAAAAAAACCTTTGAGATACGCAGAAGAAGTTTGGGGACCTACGACGCGAGTTTCATGTTGCAACTTTCTTCGTATTAAAACCTTATTTTTTATCTTTTGGCCTTGAAATAAGACGTTTCTATATTTATGTCTGTAATCTATATGGTGTACATAATAAAGAGTATTCTATTCTATCCTATATGACCAACCAAAGTATCACCCTAAAAATAACCCATAAAAGATCCCACGTTGCTAACTACAAATTGTAGCCACTTAGGGACCAATACCAACCTACTACCTACCTGCGAATTGACACAATTTACAACCACATATTACTACAACCCCCATTAATAAAACTAGCAGAAATTAGGACAGGGTGGCAATTAATTGTTAGCCCCCCCTTTCCCCCCTCGATGGATTTATGGCACAGGGGGGTCTCGTTAAGGACGTAACTTTGTCCTTGAGCAGCTTGTTTATGATAGCCGATGGGTTATGGGTTATCTGGTAGGTTAAGGGGTCAGCATTTCCGTAATAGTTTAAGGTAGGACAGGATTTTGTTATCCTGGGTTATGGGCCGGTTGGGCCAGGGGTCAGATGTGTCACAGTGGTCAGGTACGGATTAGTACTGGATTCGATTTTAAAGGCCAGTGCAAGATGGGCCGTTTTGGGAAGATTTATAAGACTTCAGAGTGACAACGAACATTTTAAACATCTGGGAATGTACAGTAAACATCAGTGTCATCAATTTGACATTGACAGCCAGCGCCTTTATCGTGTCAGTAAGGGTCATTTTTATAGTGCAAATGCTACTACTAGTTTGTCGTTGCCTGTACAATGTTGATGCTTGGTCATAAAACAATGTTGCGATATTACATCGATTGGAAACATAGGTAAGCAGAGGTATATAGAACACCCATATTTCGCTTATTATGTTCAAGTCCTTATTCACGCTTAGTACTTAGCCAGACGCAAATTTAGACTCAGGGCAGCAACAGAGAATTTAAAATCAAAGTTTCAAGAACAATTACAAGGTTTCTTCTACTTACAGACTAGCTTTAAGTGTATTTATTTATTCATATCTACTAGTATTATAGCTTCACTCACAGAATGACTGAAATATTCAGCTTTAGAAGAACTTTAAGTGCTTTCCTAGTGTCAAAGGGTCGCGTTGTAGTGAGTGAAGTGCAGTGAGATTAAATTGTGTTAAAAACTCCTTTATGCTGGAAAAACGTAACCTGGAAAAGTTATACTGAAGCCTGGACTGGGTTTTTTATCGACTTTACCTACACGAGAGTGCTTTCAATTTGACACTTTTGTCTTTTTAGTCACTTGTCTCTTGAAAGAGAACGCTGGTATGCTTATATACGAGTATGTACAGACTCCAGCACATCAAGCTAGGTACCCGAAACTGTCAAATTTTCCCAATCAACTTTGAACCTTATGCTTTAGTGATAAAGTCGAAAATCTATTTAAGAAATTTGACAGATTGTAGTAGCTTGATGTGCAAGCCACATCAGCAAGCCTTTACATCACAACGCTTCCTTGTCTTAATTCTTTTTACCTTTTGTGGTAGACTAATTTTATTCTAGGTGCATCCTCTTCACATATAATTATATTATGTATACAAAACTTTGTAAAACATTTTAAAAGACTAACGGTGGAGTTTCTTGCCCATTCTTCTCCATACGAAAACTACCTTTTGGAATGGACTAGAATCAATTCTATTTTGTAGTTTTTGACGTTCAAAAGTGCCTTTAATGTGCCTATTTGAAATAAATGATTTGACTTGACTTTGACTTGACTAGCTTCATAGAAATACTCGTAAATCACTAAACGACCGCTCAAGCACGCCTTCTAAAACGAAACATTTATTTTGATTCCCTATCTCAACAGTAATTTTATGACTCCTACCCTAAAGGTGCACAATAAAACAATTAGTAACAATCACGAAACATTTACTACCTTCAATAACAATAGTTTACGACGCTACCACGCTTCACGATTCGTAAACTGGGAACCGACAGAGATATAAAGTTAATGGTTCAGGTTTGACGGACGGTTATAAGATGTTTAATTACTTTTATATAGAACTGCAGATATTAACGAAAAGGGTGATTTCGTTTTCAATTAAGTCAGTTTTATTATGTTACTTTCTTGTAATAAAATGGCAATTCGGAGCGCAGTGTTGACTAGGTCGGTAATTTCATAAAATCAATGAAGTGAAAGAAAGAAAACAAAGAAAGAATTAATAACTCTTTGGAACTTATATGTTCGAGCCGTTTGGGGTTGAAACACAAGGGCCATGGGGTCCAAGTGTCCACTTAGTATTTCGAGACATCGCCAAGCGGTTGGTCCACTCTTCATGTGACCAGAGGGCTGGCCTATTTTTTGGCCAAAGAATCAGCATTGCCATACAACGTGGCAATGCTGCCAGCCTTTTGGGCACTTTTCCTATTGACAGCAAAGCGGAACAATTTTTGGATGCCCTTTGATCCCCTCATTTTTATATACTTGTAAATATAAGAAAATTATACATACATAAATAAAAAACTTTTTAAAAATAATAATGATGTATGTTTACTCTATCTAGAATATATATGAAAAAAAAACAGATATTTGAACAGCGGTCCCCCAAACACGGCAGCGCCCATATCTTGGGGACCTGTTTGATCACATGGTCGGGGCTGTGGCTAAGTGTTTGACTTGTACGTTATATGGAGAGGGTTTTATTACCGGAAGAAACAAAATAAGTAAGGATTACAGATATTTGTTTTCAGTTTACGTGTTATTGCGTGTGAAATTTTGTTTTGTGTTGTAACTCACGAGATTTTGATCCCTTTAGGGACTACAATGTAAATATACTTACTTGAATTCTACTCCCTAAAGGGATCAACAGAGCTGTTAACTGCTATCCATCATATTAAAAGAAAGAATAACACAAATAAAAGTATCAAAAACTGATGCTCATTGTGGACACAAAACATGATAGTACAAACAATAGTTCGCCGTCGATTGTAATAGCCCCAATCAGAGCAATAGGCATAAAAGCTGATTGCATTGGACTTGCAATTGCAAACGAAGAACTACGCGCACCGTAGTAAAACGAAGCTACGAAACTGCTACGCTGATGCTACGAATCTCGTAGCTCGTAGCGCTACGAACCAAAAATAGTGCTACGGTTTACTACCAAAACAACAACTATCGAGTTTGTAGAACGACTGTTTTAACTTTTAAACTTTCTTTCAAATAAATATTACATACAAACTCTGAATAATGGAAATACAGAGATATATTCTTAATTTATTCACATCTATGCAGAGATTTATTCTTAATTTATTAATTTAAAACTTAGGAAGACTTATTTCTAACTAACCATTACTATCCCACGGCTGGGCAAAGGCCTCTTTAGTCTTTCCAGCTACGCGGAGCCTTTTTGGCGCAGTCGTGAGGCACACACTTTCCTGCTAATAACTTAAATCGGAATTTTCAGTATTTTTATTTGATTCTTATTTCTCTCTATCTGATGTACCTTTATCATCCTGTGCGCCTTTTAGTTTGTGCTAAATTAATGTACTTTCTTTCATTCTTCTAGAAAAAAAAAGCAAAAAAAAATAGTTGAAACACATTTTACAGTCGACACAACTATTAACACCTTACTTTAGTCACACTCCACCAACCCCATTATTACTAATCGTAAGCAATTCCATGTCACACCACTACAACCCATTTCCTAACACAAAAACCCAACAGCACTATCTCACTGCCACTAAACTAAAGACCTCAACAGAAACATTAATCATTCCACACAAAGACACCGAAACATTAACACGTAAACATTAATAACAACCAACACTAAACCCCAACAAAGCGCGCAACAACATTTTAAAGGGGAACGCACACGACAGACTTTTTGTGTAATTAATTCTACGAACAAAAAAATCTGTGAAGTTTTTGAGCGCCATGTGTGTCAGACAACGTATAATTCGTGCTCACTTTTTTGCCCCTCAAAAGGGACAGGAGTAATAAATTAAAAACAAGTAAAAAAAAAATTCAGACCACACAGATTTCGTGAGCCGCGTTGCAGACTCGATCGCACAAAAAATCTGTTGGTCTGACGAGTAGGCCCGACTCTCTGCCACCGTAATAGCTGCCACAATTGATTGGATGTAACTTTAGGTTTACCTTATTAACGTGTGTTCATGCTATGTGCACACGGTGATCAGAGCGACTACTATACTCCAAGCAAATCAAACTAAACACTCACCCTTTGAATTCCGCATGCGGTCATTTCATACTGACACAGATTCTCCTGTTCAGCACCCCAATTGCGTAAAACACTTAAAAAAACAAAACCCGAAGTGTTTTGAAGGAAATACAATAAACTATCACACTAATATTATAAAGGCGAAAGTGTGTGAGTGTGTGTGTGTGTTGTTTGTTACTTCTTCACGCTCAAACGGCTGGACCAATTTTGATAAAATTTTGTATGGAGGTAGCCGACACCCTGAATTAACATATAGGCTACTTTTTATCCCGATATTCCCACGGGATCGACATTTACGGGGGTGAAACCGCGGGGCGCAGCTAGTTGCTTCATATGTTTGAAAAAACTCGTCTGCTCAATATGTATTATGTTATTGAATAGTCGAAATGAATTGGCATTGCCATTGTGAGCGTGTTACCCAATGAGGCGACGGTTTGGTCTCTCAATGATTTCAGTGATAAAAAAATCGGCCGATTAAAAGTCGCCAGTGCGCGGTAGCCCCAAAATTAGGACCCTGTGACATAGCTACTCTAGCGTACAGTACCGTGTGACAGCTATGATTGTGTTAATACCGCAGAGTTATGCTGTAGGTATTGTAGCTACATAACGTTGGGTTGTGGATAACACCATGCACCTGTCTCACCGTCGACGAGGAAGCGAATAAGCTATCAAGGATGTTCTCGCTCAAGAGACGTATAAAAGATGGTAGGGCCCGTGAAAGAGATACATGTTTTATTGGTTGATCGCTCACTGTTTACATCGCCACCGCCGCCGGCAAGTTCTCGTTTGTCGCAGCGACAAGAGTTAACAACAGTACTCGCCCAGAGACGCTCGCTTGGCGGCAGGACACTCGCTGAGAGACTCACGCTTGGTACATACGCATCATCATGATCCACATTTGGATATAGTTCTCGTTAGAGGTAAGGCGAGCAAAAGACCAGAAGGCCAATTCTCGTAATTTAAAACGTTCAAAATCTAGTCGCAGTCTCATCTCGGCGTCAAACAAATGTCAAAAACTTGTCAAAATGTAGGGAAATTAGAGGTATTTTTGACAGATTGAGACTGAGATCAGACTGTGATCGTTCTTAAAATTACGAGAATTGCCCCTCAGCTCACCATAGCCTGTAAGACGCTCCGTGGCTGTGCTGGCTCGCTCCTTTGTGCCAGACAACTACTGCCACGGCAGAAATTAGAAATGCAATATTGGAATTTCCCAATGTTATAACCAATTTATACAAGAAAGCAAAAATCTATCTTTTATCAACTTTATTAGTAAGTGCCTTGACCAGAAAAGTAGCATTTTATAGAAACATTTATTATAACGAGTTGATAACTTAACGAATTGTTAAGTCCGTATAATTGAGTCGGAGTATTTACTTAAACGTCGGCAAACTCAATTACTCGTCCATCTGTATGGAAGATATTAAATCCGAAGCTTTTGAACAGATCTTAAGATTCTTAGTCCTCCATTTTACTATTTACAGTACCTACAGTAAAGTAGGTATTATAGGTACAGTAAAGTCTTTTATATCTTCGTCAGTTTTCAAATTATTTCCTTTATTAAGTCAGGACACATAATACCTTTTGAGGTTACGGCACTGAGCAGACCGTTGCATAGAAATATATATTTAACTAGCAGCGCCCCGCGGTTTCACCCGCATAAGTGTCGATCCCGTGGGAATATCGGGATAAAAACTATCCTATGTCCTTCCCCGGGACGCAGTCTATCTCTTGCCAAATTTCATCGAAATCCGTTCAGTGGTTTAAGCGTGAAAAGATAACATACAGACAGACAGACATATAGACAGAGTTACTTTCGAACAAGGGTCAAAAAAATTACACCTTTAACCAATGTATATTATCACTTTATATAAATCTTTTTTTTTTATTTTGTTACTTAACTGTCTGTTACTATCACATTTTTATTGGGTCTGACCACGGCATGATTCCAGTCCGAAAAAAGGATGGAGTTATCGGTCATACTTAGCTCCTACTCTTCTTCTTCGGCATTTAAACGTCATTATACGTCACCTCACATGTAAAGAAGATGACTCATTGACTTAAATATTACTAGCTTGCTGAATTTTTTTTGCGGTATTAACATTACGAAGCAATATAAAATGCTGAGTTGGTAGAGCGGATTCTATCGAGAAATGAGCAGACTAAAATAGCCCTTATGTTAACGAATATAATGTTGGATGTGACTATACCTACTTATAAATTGGACCCCTGCTTATACACCTTTATGGAATAGAGGCTTATCATGTAATGTTTTTCAAACTACATAAATTAATTACCATTCGTAAAGAAGATCATAAAGTACATAAAACTCCAGTCCTGATATAATTTCATACGAATAAAAAGCTCCTCGTGTTCAATAGAATATTCCTCGATACATAATACAATTCAATATTATTCAATACGAATACAATTTTCTATAAACTTATTGAATACCCAAATAAACCTATTGCGATTGAATCAAAATAATTGGCTCATAAAAATACGGTTTTATTTCATTCCGATCCGAATTCGCCATTCAGTAAAAAAAAAAAAAAAAAAAAAATCTTGCATTCATACCTTGTTGACATGTCATTTATCTCATGCCCACTTCTTGTAAACTGACTGAGTTTTGCATGACCATTTAGATCCGATGACAATTTATGGCACCTGTACAATGCCGAACCAAGATGCTTCACTTTGCTAGGAATTATAGCAATAAAACAAAGACAATGCTGTTTTGGGTATTTTAATATTTTAATAATATTTCGCTCCTTATAGCTAATCGTGTGTAAAGAAACCATAGCGCGTCTTTAAACAGCGCAACGCCATCTATCGAGCTATGGGACAAACCTTTGCGATTATTGACTGAACAGCACCATAAAGTTGATCTGATCAACAAGATCAAGAACAAGAAGAAGAGAGAAGAAGAAGATCTGGCAAGATCATTTTACTTTATAGCTCTGCACCACAATTGCGTAACATACTGTATTCCTCAATCCGAGGGATTTTTAAAGAAATTCCTAATCCATTGCTTTAAATGTTTGAAAAGTTCGTCTGCTCGACGACGTAAATAACGCAAGGAATCTTGTCGAATTGTCAAAATCAAAGGCATTGCAATTGTAAGTGTGTTACGCCGTTCCCCTCTGGTTAAACTGAGGCATATCCCGGACGATATTAGCTCGCTAACTTGTATGCAGGTGTTCGAATGGTAGTAGTCGCGCGACTTTCGATGTACAGACAAGCACATCAAGCTACCCGAAACTGTAAAATTTTCCCAATCAACTTTGAACCTAATACTTTAGCGATAAAGTTGAAAATATATTTAAGAAATTTGACAAATTGTAGTAGCTTGATGCGCTGGCGTCTGTACGTAATCGTGCCCCGCGTTTCGCGCGGCATTCGTCACAGTTTACACAGACTCAATCGTTTGATTATAAAATTACATTTTACCTCAAGACGACGCAATTTTGTTCAGACAGATAATAAATTGGTACTCCTTTACATGTCTGGTCTCACCCTTCACTTGACTTGACATCAAACGAGTTCCTAGATACGTACTTTGTCTTGTCCTGAGAAATCAAATATTTTATTTAAGATGTAGGTACGTTTTCTCATCTCAGTTGCTTTGACTCGAAATTGGTTTCATTCGAGTCACATAACCACTAGAATAGCTTTATCTATTTGTATACATACCTATACTTATTATAGAAGTCGCTTCCCGCGTCTGTCTGCGTGAGCATTGTTCTTCTAGTTAGACTAGATTTCATGCGGTCCTCACTATCACTTAGAAAATTTATTCCGAAAGGAAGAAACGGTGAGGGAAACATCGTGAGGAAACCGGCATGTCCTAGAACCAACAATTGGAAGACATGTGACTGATTCTCTGCGAGTAACCGCGAATGGAACAAAACGCACGTTGAGTACGCATTCAAATTGTCGCGTCACTACATAAGAGACGGCAGAAGTCACAACAAGTCTAATTATTTTCCGGATTATTGTCGCAGGGTTTCTTCTTAGATGTAGGTACCTAAAGGCTGAAATTTTTCTAATAAAGTCCAAGATTCCTCACATTTTCTTCAAAGTACCCTAAGTTAGTGGTATCCGAGAGATAAAGT
Source organism: Oligia latruncula (assembly GCA_948474745.1). Taxonomy (NCBI): domain Eukaryota; kingdom Metazoa; phylum Arthropoda; class Insecta; order Lepidoptera; family Noctuidae; genus Oligia; species Oligia latruncula. The sequence continues at coordinate 15,355,842 of OX419706.1, forward strand.
ACTCGTGGGTACTTACGACATAATTATTATGAAACTACCTGCGCCTGCGGTTTCACCCGAATAAGTCACGATCCATTTAGCCGGTTTAGCGTGAGGGGCGTAACAAACAAACTTGCAAAAAATTTAATATTTTCTCTCTTCGATCATTAGATTAGATTTAGGTGAACACATCCCAATAGATCAAATCTCTTATCAATAAAACAGGTGTCGCGTAACCTGTTCGCTGTGTGATAGATTCAATAAAATCATCACTATCTGTGATAATAGTTTAAAAAGAATTGGCTTTCAAAACCTAATGGTCATACCCCTATTAAGCCATTCCCTGTCCCATGAATCACATGTGATTCATGTATTTATAGGCACGTGGGTATCTAATATCAGAAACACTCATTGTAAAATGGGTAATCGGGCGAGGTATTCTTGAAATAGCTAGACAGGTCTTCAATCAGCAGCCTTATAATTAGGGATCTCAATTTACATTACAAAATATATCACCACTATAATCAGATGAGAGCGGATTATGATTTAGGACGTAAGCGATCCGTCGTGACCGTCTCGAGCACGCCACCTTTTCTTCCAAACACACGAGTCAGATGGCCGCCTGACGTTCATGACGTTCCGCTAGAGTGACAGTAGTGACACCCCCGCTGCCACTCTCGTCCGTACAATGTTCATTCATTTGATCATCAAATCCCACCAGATGGCGCTAGGGACACGCCTTCATATTTATCATTTATTATACATACATTACCAACTATATAGTGTAAATGACTAACTAACTTACTATACAAATAAAAACAAAGGACACTAAGGGCTGATTTTACCAAATCTTTAATTCGTGGATCAAAATTGACGTCTGACAGTTCTAGTATGGAAAAAATGACAAAAATTCAAAATGTATTGTCAGGTTATGACTTATTCTAGGTAACAAGGTTTGTTAGAATGCGCCCTAGTACTCGTCCGCATCGCTGTCATCCGGACACGTGCCAAGAAGACTGGCAGCATCAATCAACTGATTCATGTTGATTGTTTAACTATTGTGTCTACTTTGTGGACAATGAACCTGTTAGTGCAATAATTCTGTCGCAGACCTTCTGTCTTATATTCTACGTTGGTAATGCTTTCATTCAGGGCAGTAATTACGGAATTAATTGGCTTAGGTGCACGCTCTGCGCCTGTGTGGCATTGTCGCGGGTGACGTATTGTGCTGCAGCTGCGGGCAGCCTGGTGGATGTGTGGCATTGTCGCGGGTGACGTATTGTGCTGCAGCTGCGGGCAGCCTGGTGGATGTGTGGCATTGTCGCGGGTGACGTATTGTGCTGCAGCTGCGGGCAGCCTGGTGGATGTGTGGCATTGTCGCGGGTGACGTATTGTGCTGCAGCTGCGGGCAGCCTGGTGGATGTGTGGCATTGTCGCGGGTGACGTATTGTGCTGCAGCTGCGGGCAGCCTGGTGGATGTGTGGCATTGTCGCGGGTGACGTATTGTGCTGCAGCTGCGGGCAGCCTGGTGGATGTGTGGCATTGTCGCGGGTGACGTATTGTGCTGCAGCTGCGGGCAGCCTGGTGGATGTGTGAAGGGTTATTGTACTGCGAGATGAGAGAACAGAGGAGCGGTTTCTAAAAGATGTTTAATAATAATCTGATATTAAACGAACGTCATCAATTTATATGATTAAGATTGCGTCGTTGGCCTAGCGGTCGCAAGCGCTACTGCTGAGCATCAGGTCCTCGGATCAATTCCTAGGTCTTGCAAAGTGTTATTGGTCCAGACTCTGGGCTGTAACTGACAATTTCCAGATGGAAAACACAATGACACTTTGCTCGACCCGGGAATCGAACCCAGGACCTCAGCAGTAGCACAGCGCTTGCGACCACTACACCGACGAGGCAACTTTTTATTATTTACAGGCAAATCGATGCCCCTTATTGATTGTGTAGACGCCAGCACATTAAGCTACTACAATCTGTCAAATTACTTTAATAAATTTTCAACTTTATCGCTTAAACATAAGATTTAAAGTTGATTGGGAAAATTTAATAGATTGTAGTAGCTTGATGTGCTGGCGTCTGCATAACATCATTTAACATACACAAATCTATAAAAAAGTTTTAAGCCAAAATTCTGTTTGCCTAATAAAAACCTCTACCTACTCTAATTTGATAGCTTCAGTACTAAAACAATCACTACTTAAGTTAAGTAATCACTTGTGTGTAACTTGAAAGCGGTGGCTAACCTTTGCAGGGAACTTTAGTGTTAAGCTATAAAAATAAACGATAAAATCTGTACTTAAAGTTAGTGTAGTTAGTTATGCTATACATTTGTATGTATACAGGGTGGAATTTTCGAAGCGTAGGTACCTGGAGTAAAGGTAAATACTGAAGACAGCAAATTTTAACCAAAGGAAACATTCCTATATTTATAAAAAGAAGCAAAACTGAATAAATATTTTTGAAAATACGCTTGCCACACCCGGGAATCGAACCGACTAAAATCCAAAAAAATAGCATCTTATACTTTTACGGCACCAATCGATATTGCCAATCATAAGGATGAAATGTCCCTAGCAACCCTATCTTCAATCAATGCAATGCTTATCATTATGCAATGTTTATCTTGCGTTTTTGTGTTTAGGTCCTGTAAGCCCCTTAACTGTACGCTGGGGGTATGAAATGGTACATAAATACTAACCTGCTACTAGCGTATTCTCTCAAGAGCACTAGACGCGCAATTTATTCGTCTGCCCGTCTGTACTGGACTTTATTGTCTTAGAATACGATGCTTTTGCCCATAATCGTTGAGCTCAGATTTTAATTCTTAGGTTTATAGCAGCTGGTAGTAATTAGATATACAGGTTTGTAAGCTATTTTAAAAAGGTATTATGACAAAAACGGCAAGAGCTATCATTTTGACATATTATTAATCTGGTTGCTTGAGGGGCTCGTGGCTAAATGTTATCGAATGTTGTCGATCGAAGGTCGGTTCGTGGTGCGGTGGATATTCGAATGATGGTCTTACAGTATTATAGTCTTGTGTTGTAATTTTTCTGTAGATATATGGACCCCTTGTTGGGTTTTTGGTTGGGTTAATGGGTCCTCCATCCCGTGCCATTTTCCCTGTCTTTGGCAGTCTTCATCCACTTTTTCCCAGCAATTTCAATGATGTCACCAGTCCAACATTTTCATTTTCAATGCCTCTTTTTTCTTGTGATCCATCAACCATGTCATTGTTTCAAGTGTCCATTGTATCTCTTTGTACCTTGAAATGTGACCGGCCCTTGTCATCAATATATCGAAGCGTAACTCTATAGCTTAGGAAGCCCTTTCAGGCGCGTTTAAAGGATAATTGCATTGACAGTATTACAAAGGACTGGTTTTCTCTGTGAATGGTTAGGTCTGTTCAAATGGGGTTCAAAATCTAGTCGCAATTTCATCTCAGTGACAATCAATGTCAAAAATTTGTCTAAAATGCAGGGAAATTACAGATATTTTTGACAGATTGCGACTGAGATCAGACTGTGAACGTTCTTAAAATTACGAGAATTATCCTCTGATATTGAACTTGCTTTTGCTTGCGGCTTTGCCCTCGTGGTTGTCGAAAACTATCCCACTGGAACGTATCTACAGCCGGGCTAAAGAGATACTTTCGCATTTATGTATGGACTAGCTGCGCCCCGCGGTTTCACCCGCATAAGTTTCGATCCCGTGGGAATATCGGGATAAAAGCCTATATATTAATCCAGGGTGTCAGCTACCTCCATATTAATTTTATCAAAATTGGTAAAGCCTTTTGAGCGTGAAGAAGTAACAAACATATAAACACACACACACACACACTCACAAACTTTTGTCTTTATAATATTAGTGTGATGCCAGAAATAAATAAGTTTTAAGTTTGTCAATTACTGCGTGTCTTGTTTGTATAGGTACAGCAGCAACTACATCGCCATATGCATCGAGCAAGCAGAGTTTCCCGCGCAACTAGCATATACACAACGTCCCGCAGCAGTTACCCATCAGACACGACACCTCTGGTCGGAGGATCCTCCCTCTGCAATGGAGGATGAGTGAACTATACACCCTGTTCCTCATACCTCTATAGTATAATATAGAGAACCCCATCAACATATAATTTGTGCTATAAATAGCGTCCATTTCAACATACTCGTAGCTATTTTCCGAACACACAAATATTATAGATAGCTAACGACAGGGTTACAGGACGCGTAGGCGCCGATATTATCTAAAATTGGATTTGTTTAATGTCTGTTGTTGTTAGTTTACTCAAATTACAGTACTTGTAGTCAAACGTTCATGATATTAAGTGCGTAGCGTATCATTTTGGATGCCTATTTTATGGGAAATATTTGTACAATATTCATGATTATGGAGTTAACGACAAAGAGTACGTATTCTTTCATGCAAGAAAAATATTGAAGAAAAAGAAACCTGCGGGGTAGTTGCGTAACACATTTCCTGTGGCGGCACCTACATCGCCATATGAGAACTACATATCACACTGACGTCACGCAAAATCCTGCACCGCGCAAGTAGAGTTTACCGCGCGACTAGTTATATAAATCATCTACCTTAATTAAGTATACAAACGAAACTAAATGAAAACACTTTCTTTTTAAATAAATGCCAATTTCAATTGAATAAATTCAATTAATATTGGCACTCCTCTCGGAGGCGCCGCGCGCCGCACTCCAATCAAACAATAAGTTTTATTGAAGTATTATATGTACTTATAAGTTAACTTAAACCAAATTGCTTTACAATTTGTTTTAAGTAAGTATTTACTCAAGCTTAGGTATAGATTACACAAATCCAGACTACGGGCGGCTACTGAGAATTTCCTACTGGGAAAACCGAATGCCACTGCCCTACTTGGGACTCGAACCCAGCACCCCACGCTATCATACATAACTGACTGAATGTAATATATTAATAATTGATATATACTTGTGGTGGATGCGCCACAGTACAGCGGAAAGTGCCATCTAACAATTTGACTGGTAAACGAAGAATCATGATTGTGATCGGAAACGCAAGCGAGCCCTGCCGCTTGGACACGATCGTCTGTGGAGGGGATGCCGCGAGGACTGGTGGAGAGACCGAGTGTTGCGACCGGACAGTCTACAGTCGACCGGCAAACGCTCAATACCAACGCACGTGTTTGTTTCCGACGCACGTGTGCGTTTCGGTTGTTAATCGCTAGTTTATTAAAGTTACTTTAAATTCAAATTATCATTTCGTTCGCGTACCCACTGCAGTGCCCACACCTATCTAAACTATGTCGGATCGCGAAGAACACCCCATGTATCGCATCTCGACCACCAAGTGATGCGAAATACTTTATTATACACCTGAAACACATATTCCCAAAATTCGGTGTGGGGGACTATTATTAGTTTGGAAAACACCAAGCAGTAGGCAGATAATGATGACGATGTGGAAAACAACTGAGGGCCGCCTAACCCCCTTCAATTCCGTGAATATGCTAATGGCGTCTCATCAGTCATCGGTACCCTTCAAGCACGAACACAGCAAAGTTGCTGGCAGCTCGAAATACCTCTGTGATGGTAGAGCTACTGCGTACAAATCTGGCTTAAGAGGGTTTACGCCGTACGGCATTTCATATAAACTTTCAAGCCCTTGTTTTTCGAAATGAATGAATCGATTTTAATGAAACTTCATACGGATAAGCAGAGATAGATGCCGTACGGCGTAAACGCTCTTAACCACCTAGGATCACTAGCACTGGAAGGGACAGGAGGTTTTTAGTTGGTAGGAGTCCGACACAGGATTACCCAACGGGAAAATAAAAAGGATGCAGGATTCCAAAAAGCACAATAGATTTTGATGTGGTTTTTATTATCATTTAAAGAATTTATTCTATAAGGTTTACGTTTTTTCTTTGTTTTTTTTTTATGTGTATAATTAAAATTTAACTTCAATAGACCGTATAACTGCCTCGTTTGTCTAGCGGCGCAAGCGCTACTGCGACATACACTTAAACATAACTGGCGAAATTTGGAGGTGCACTTCTACCCAAGGCTTCGGGTACTGCAGGCTTGATGTTACCACTGTAATCTGGGTGTTTTGCATTACAAGACCGTACCCGTGCGAATCAAGGGCGAGTTACTAGTTTATGTATAATAAAATTCGTTTCAAGTTTAATGAAAATGTAAAATGTAGGTAATCAGCCCCAGAACAACACAGGTGGTACACATTATTCATCGCTAGTTTGAAACAACACAGTTTCCAGCGAACAATAAATATTCAACCAGCTTAAAGTTTCTATTTTACAAGAAAACTAATTTAAATTGAATAAAACTTGCTTCGATACCGAAGCGTTTGTCTACAACTTGGTATTCAATTGAACACGAACGTCTTCAATATTAAAGTATTGAACTAAGAAAATTGTGGGCATGGATTTCTAATCAAAAAGTTGTTTTTCAATTATCTTAGAAGTGAATTGGTTGGTGTGCATCACTCAAGCGACACCCGTCAACAGCAGAGGGCACTGGTCGACGCCCGCCATCGACGCGTCGGCTGCTGCCGTCGACAGTCACATGATGTGTATTTGAGTAAGGTGCTCGAATACACGAGTGACGCGTGTTGCTCCTGTATGCCCACTTACTTCTAAGCTAACATGCAATATCGTCGACTACATGAGATAGTGCTCATCATCCTCCTGCCTAATTTATTCGCGGTCATTCCTTCGTGGTTCTATGGTCCTTCGGCTTGTGAGATATTATAGTGCACAAATTTGAGCGCAGACACAGGTGCACTCACTCTTCCCACGCTCTCATAGTCCGATGGGACGGTAATATGACACGACCGGAGGGAGATCAGGCGCAAAGTCAACGGCTTAAAACGTGCTTTCCGAGGCACGGGGGTATCACACCACCACCTTCCAAACTCCGGGCTGTTACTAAGAAATTCCCAATGGAAAAACTCAATAACACTTTGCTCGACCTGGGAATCGAACCCAAGATTTCACGATCAGCAGTCGCGCTTGAGACCAAAACGGGGCAGTCAATACCGCCAATATACAACGTACAGACGCCAGCACATCAAGCTACCCGAAACGGTCAAATTTTCCCAATCAACTTTGAACCTTATGCTTTAGCGATAAAGTTGAAAATCTATTAAATAAATTTGACTTTAGCTTTGAATTTGATTTTAGCTTGATGTTCTGGCGTCTGTACCTACCGCTAAAATGGCGACATTCATTTACCACACGGGTAGGGCGCGTGGCCAGTAAACATAAAAATTATAACAACATAGAATAATTCGTAATTTGAAAACTACCCTCGCGATTAACGCGATGTTACGATCCGTGACCCCTGCACGGGCCCCTGCGCTACAGTCCGCTGCGCGCGCGCCTGTCGTACGGTCGCGTCTTACAAAGCAAAGTTTGTTATTGTAATTAACGCCTTCTAACTATCGTATTTCCGTATAGGTATACAAGTCGTTAAAATGGTTCAATGCAAAAAGTGTAAACTATTTGTGTCTCTGACCAAAGATGACATAGTGAAGTGTAAAGGTACATGTGAAGCGGTGTATCACAGAAAATGTATGCAAAACAACAAACAATTCCTGTTAACTGCAACCTGTGATGAATGCCAGCAAGCAAAAAGCCCCGTACAGGCAAAGCCATCACAAGACCCAAAACTAGCGATAAATACTAGTGAAGCATCAGGCGAGAATGTACTAGCGGAAATAAACAAAAAGCTGGAGGTACTTTACAGTGTTGAGAAAAAAATTGTTGATCTCACTGCCAACGTTGAATTCTATTCCGAAATGTACCAAACTTTGATAGAATATAAGGAAGAATCTCAAAAAAAAATAAAGTCTTTAGAGCATAAAAACGTATATCTCGAGAAGTGCAATAAAGCCCTGGAAGAAAGAGTACAGGAATTGGAGATTAGGGAGAAAGAAAAGAATATAGAAATACACGGACTAGAGATGCACAATCAGGAAAATATTAAATCGGTGGTAGGAGAATTAGCTCAAAAGCTAGACTTGAACCCAGATGATATCGAAGATGCACAGAGGGTAGGCCAAACAAAACTCGGCGACACAAGACCCAAAGTTGTATTGGTGGCACTTCGCAATAAAAGTGCCCGCAACGAATGGATGTTGGCAAGAAAGGAAAATAAGATTACCAATAATAAAGTCTACGCCAATGGCAGCGATAAGAGAATATTCATAAATGAAGATTTACCTAAGTATAAGCGTCAACTTCTATGGATTGTAAGGAACCAACTAAAGCCAAAAGGTTTTCAGTACATCTGGGTTCAAGACTGTAATATTCTTGCTAAAAGGAACAGTGAGGAAAAAAAAATCTACAACATAAGATCGGAAGAGGATTTGAAACAGTTCGAAGAGTGTAAATAAAAACATAATTATAACGCAAATAGCGAGGCTGGTACACACTAGGTGATTTCTTCTCAATATTAACATTCGATCGAACATATGATTTTCCTAATGATGTTGCGTTTAAAAGATATTATGACATACCATCATTAAACAATGATATAACTTTCAATAAAGGGTGCTACTATATTTTTCATTTGAACATAAGGTCAATTCGGAAACACTTCAATGAATTACTAGTCTTGTTGGAGCAAAATAAATATAAAATGGATATAATAATACTAAGTGAAATAAATATCAAGAAGGAGGAACTATCATTCTATCAAATACCGGGATATAATACACACATACACACAAGAGAAACTACCAGAGGGGGAGGAATACTGATATACACAAAAGAAAGCCTTAGCTTCGATGCTCAAAGAGTTGAGACGGAAGACGTAGAAATACTGCATGGCCAGCTAAAGACAAAAGAAAACATTACGCATATAATTTCTTTATACAGACCACCTAAGAAAAATAAGTTACTATTCATAGAACAATTGGAAACTATCATCAGATCTATCTGTGCATCTGAAAACGTGATTGTGATTGGTGACACAAATATAGACATTCTGAATGATGTAGTAAATCCAACTTCAACAAAGTACAAAAACACCTTGTGTGAATGCGGCCTACAGTGCGTCATACCCAGTGCAGAGACAACACGCGAGGCAATCGTGGACGGTAATCCTCAGTCGTCGTGCTTGGATCATGTGTGGGTGCGAGCGGGACGTAACGAGTGCGGTTCGTTTTCGTTTGTGCTCGAGACGCACATCTCCGATCATTATGCCGTCGGACTAGCGCTGGCTACGAGTGTAAACAAAAATAAGTGTGTCAAGTATATTGGAAACAAAACGCGAGAGGTAATTAGTGACAAACTTGTAAAACAAAAGCTAGATGCATATGACTGGACGCAATTACTCGTAGTGTCATGCCCATTGGTGTTGTTTCAGAAATTGTGTGCAGTGTTTTGCCAAATCTATAAGGAAAGTACGGTTACTGTCCCAAATTATGACAAAAGAATAACACAGCCATGGATAGATGAATATTTATATAAAATGTTGTGTCGTAGGGACAACTTATTTAGAATATGGAAAGCATCACCAAAAAACATGAATAAGCGATTAGAATATACAAAATTTAGAAATAAGGTAAATAAAATTGTAAATGAAGCAAGGAATAAATATAAACAAGCAGAAATAAAAAAGTGTAATGGGGATTTTAGAAAAATATGGGTAAACATTAACTCGTGGTTGGGTCGAAGCAAAACTAGTCTAGACGATGTGATATTGAGGCATTTAGGGAAAACAGACACCATTAGTGAAATCTGTACAAATTTTGCAAAAACTTTTACTGAGGAAATTAAAGGTATTAAACACATTTGTGACGTAACATTTTTTGACAGAAATAATTATGTAAGGCCGAGTGAGGTGAGTTTTAGGTATATTCCTGTGAGTTCGTCAGACGTAGAAAAAATAATAAATACGTTGTCGTGTGAAAAAGCACCGGGATTGGATAGAGTGAGGGTAAAAGACATTAAATACATACGAAAACAAATAAGTCCTATTTTAGCAAAATTCATGAACATGTGTTTGACTGAGAGTTTTTATCCTAATGAGTTAAAGAATGCAATTATACGCCCTATATATAAGTCTGGGAGTCACCTGGAATATGTAAATTATAGACCCATAGCCATACTGTCTGTCATTGATAAAATAGTAGAAAAAAACATTGTTAGCCAAATTAATAAATTTTTAGAATGTCATAATATACTGTCAGACACACAGTATGGGTTCCGGAAAGGGCGCAGTACTGCCTCGGCCCTAACAGCGTTTAGTGACTATGTTAATGAGTGCCTAGACTCTGGTAAACAGCTGATAGCACTGTTTATTGATTATAAGAAGGCGTTCGACACATTGGATCACGACATACTATTACAGGCGATGGATGAATGTGGAATACGTGGCCCTACGAATAAGTGGTTCAAAAACTATCTGACTAACAGGAAAATACTCACGATCATAGCGGGTGTGACAGGTGATGAGGCGGGTGTGGATCTCGGTGTGCCGACCGGATCAGTGTTTGGGCCAGTTGGTTATATAATGCACGTGAACAGTGTGTCGAATGTTGTGGAGAAGTGTCGAGTGTTTATGTATGCAGATGACATGTGTGTAGCTTATGCTTCGAAGGATATATTGGAGGTACAACAGTACGTACAAGAAGACTTCGAACGTATCACCAAATGGGCACATGATAACGGAATCATATTAAATCTGTCTAAGACAAAATGCATGCATATACACTCACCACACAATTTGCGAGCTAAAACTGTACAAAGAGAGGATCTTGATGTAATAGGACATACATACGAGTGCCTACATAGCGATAAGGTTAATTGCGTATGTGTGAAATTGGATTATGTTAGCACATTTAAATATTTAGGCCTTAATATTGATTCAAGTTTTAATTGGAAAACGCATGTAACTGACATATGTAACAAGTTGAGATCTGTATTGGGGAAGTTCTATCAGTTGAATAATGTGGTGAATAAACGGACTCTATTGATTGTATATTATGCACTTGCTGACTCACTGATCAGTTATGGGCTTATTGTGTATGGGCGAACGTTCAAAACGTACTTACAAGACATAAAAAAATTACAGATAAGATTAATCAAGTTCCTGGTCAGCAAAAAGGTTAAGAAAAAATGTAACAAAGAATATGAAAAATTATTTCCCATTTGTAAAATCCTACCAGTAGATAAGAAAATCGATTATCTGATAGGCCTTGAACACTATTACAGTGATGAGTTTAAAGTACCTGTTAAAAATAAATATAATACTAGAAGTGTAAGAGAGAAAAGACTAGTTCAACCGAAAATGACAAATTATTATGGGGAAAGAACTTCTAAATATTTAGTGCCAAAAGTGTTTAATAAAATGGATCTGTTAAGACAAAACCCTAAATTAAGTAAAGGTATGTTAAAATCTAAATTAAGGAGTTTGCTTCTCGGTAACGAGGAATCTGCCTTTACCGAGAAGTAAATTCACACTTTATGCCTGTAGTATTTATTTATTTATTTAATAGTTTAGGCACACAAATGTACAGAGGCGGGCATAATGCCATATGCATTTTTTTAACTTGTTATTATTGTGGAAAATTAGTACCTAAGTGTTATGGTATCATTTGTCATGTAACGCGCTAAGGGTTTGGTCGGGCCGGCGCGGGCTGGTTGCGAATACTTGGGGATGTGGCTCCGGGCACAGACATCTCCAGACGGATTCGTAATCAGTTTGGAATTTGTAAGTGCCCGGTGTTCGCGGATCGTACGCAATCTGTCCGTGCCGGTGCGACCGATCCCTGAGTGAAATAGTGCATAGCTTGGTAGTTTTTAAGGTTAGTTTTTACGATATTATGTGTATCTAACGGGCGCTTCTCGCCATCAAACTCGAAAGTTTGGCGAGTAAAATTGTAAAAACAACAAAAAAATTATAATAAATAAATAAATATTAAAAAAAAAAAAAAAAAAAAAGTTCTTAAAATACTGGTTGCTGCAAGATACTATTTTAGAAAATTGTAAATAAATAATAACATTTAATTAAATTAAAATAATTATTTTCATAAAACTAAAACGCGAAACCGTTTACACTTGTGTTAAATTAATGTCGGCAATAAAGCGGCACGCTGTATAAAGTCGATGTAGTATAACTATGTGATGTAGTATATATAATGAAAGTAATAACATACAAATAAATCAATACTTACCTACTACAAAGACAGCTGGATCGGTCGGTCATTATCATAATGACTATCCGATCGTTGGCATATCGACGCAGACGCAGACGACGATCAAATGTTTTAATAAATAAGTTTTGCTCTGTAGCGAAGGTATCTATTAATATTAATTTCGAGACTTTATTAGTAATTCAGGTACAGATGGCTACACTGGATCTAGTGCTAAATATTACTTAGTTATCCTACTGTGAAACTGTGTATGTTTGGATGTTTGTTACGCACGGGCGATATTTTCCCGTGACGATTTTTTTTCGCACACTTGATTTTCAACGCTCTGTTTGGCGCCGATAAAAATCCTACCGCTATATTTTTACGTCCGAGCGTTACTTGGGTGTACTCAATCACGCAAAAACAGCTAAACGGATTTCAATGAAATTTGGCACACAGATAGTTTATAACCTAGATTATCGGGGGGCACGGCAGTGCCCCCGCCAAGTCGAGCAAAAAGCGGCACGGCCGTACCATCCTTTTCTCGAAGCAGTTCAAGCCATTTTCGACCCCCTATAACTTCGTTGTGGATAAAACTAGAGACCTGAATTTTCAGTAATCAAGCAGGTATTGTATAAACACGGTATATTTCAAATTTCATTCAATTTGAACCAGTAGTTTAAGAATTATAACTAGTCAAAGTTTCTTAATTTTGTCACTCACTGACTGACTGACCGATCATCAAAATTCTAAGGCACTTCTAGCAGACATAGAAGCTTCAAATTTAGAATACAATTAGTGTTTAGTGTATAAATCAAGGAAAAACTAAAATATTTTGCAATTTCGGTCCGCTTTTCTAGATACACAAACTGCACAAATAACTTTGTAATCCCATATAAATATATAGGATTACAAAGTTATATTTGCAGTTAATGAATCAGTGTACCTGTATAATTATGTACAATCTAATGGAATAATAGGTGTAGATAGGTACCTAGATATAATTATGTTCAAAGGTAACTTGTAAAATAGTCAATCAACGGATTATGTTCAAAGGTAAGTTTGGATTACCTTGCCAACGATTTGGACGTTCTGACTGACCGATCATCAAAATTCTAAGGCACTTCTAGCAGACATAGAAGCTTCAAATTTAGAATACAATTAGTGTTTAGTGTATAAATCAAGGAAAAACTAAAATATTTTGCAATTTCGGTCCGCTTTTCTAGATACACAAACTGCACAAATAACTTTGTAATCCCATATAAATATATAGGATTACAAAGTTACATTTGCAGTTAATGAATCAGTGTACCTGTATAATTATGTACAATCTAATGGAATAATAGGTGTAGATAGGTACCTAGATATAATTATGTTCAAAGGTAACTTGTAAAATAGTCAACGGATTATGTTCAAAGGTAAGTTTGGATTACCTATATTATTTGCCAACGATTTGGACGTTGTTAGATAACTTTAAAATAAAATATATTAATACGGTTTAAGTACTTTAAAGCCACGTTTATCTATTAATCGTATTCCTGCACAAAAAAAACTCTCGTGTTCATGAAGAACCGATAGTGATTATTCTAAAAGTTCAAAGGTTTGAGGTCAAGCTCGATAGATGGCGTTGGCGTCGAAATAGATCTCGCTATGGTTTCGTTACCACGATTTGGTTAGGGTCTCGCAATTTTAATCGGGGGGCACGGCAGTGCCCCCGCCAAGTCGAGCAAAAAGCGGCACGGCCGTACCATCCTTTTCTCGAAGCAGTTCAAGCCATTTTCGACCCCCTATAACTTCGTTGTGGATAAAACTAGAGACCTGAATTTTCAGTAATCAAGCAGGTATTGTATAAACACGGTATATTTCAAATTTCATTCAATTTGAACCAGTAGTTTAAGAATTATAACTAGTCAAAGTTTCTTAATTTTGTCACTCACTGACTGACTGACCGATCATCAAAATTCTAAGGCACTTCTAGCAGACATAGAAGCTTCAAATTTAGAATACAATTAGTGTTTAGTGTATAAATCAAGGAAAAACTAAAATATTTTGCAATTTCGGTCCGCTTTTCTAGATACACAAACTGCACAAATAACTTTGTAATCCCATATAAATATATAGGATTACAAAGTTATATTTGCAGTTAATGAATCAGTGTACCTGTATAATTATGTACAATCTAATGGAATAATAGGTGTAGATAGGTACCTAGATATAATTATGTTCAAAGGTAACTTGTAAAATAGTCAATCAACGGATTATGTTCAAAGGTAAGTTTGGATTACCTATATTATTTGCCAACGATTTGGACGTTCTGACTGACCGATCATCAAAATTCTAAGGCACTTCTAGCAGACATAGAAGCTTCAAATTTATAATACAATTAGTGTTTAATGTATAAATCAAGGAAAAACTAAAATATTTTGCAATTTCGGTCCGCTTTTCTAGATACACAAACTGCACAAATAACTTTGTAATCCCATATAAATATATAGGATTACAAAGTTACATTTGCAGTTAATGAATCAGTGTACCTGTATAATTATGTACAATCTAATGGAATAATAGGTGTAGATAGGTACCTAGATATCTGGGGGCACGGCAGTGCCCCCGCCAATTCGAGCAAAAAGCGGCACGGCCGTACCCTGACTGACCGATCATCAAAACTCTAAGGCACTTCTAGCAGACATAGAAGCTTCAAATTTAGAACACAATTAGCGTTTAGTGTATAAATCAAGGAAAAACTAAAATATTTTGCAATTTCGTTCCACTTTTCTAGATACACCAACTGCATAAATAACTTTGTAATCCCATATAAATATATAGAATTACAAAGTTACATTTGCAGTTAATGAATCAGTGTACCTGAACAAAGTCGCTTCCCGCTGTCTGTCTGTCCCTATGGATGATTGCGCAACGGATTTTGATGCAGTTTTTTTAATAGATAGAATGATTCAAAAGGAAGGTTTATTTGTATAATACATGCATAATATAGTAGAGAAACACTGATAATTTTAGAGGTTTCTAATGTGATGTCGTAAATAAACAGATTTTCTTGCGCTTATATTGCAAAAGCTAGCTGAACCCTACGAGATAGATCAAAATAATGTACTACAGTATTGCACACCTTAAAAAGGTCTACAAAAAAGTCCGCGATGGTATATGTCTATCTGTTAGGGATAACCCACAATAACCATTTTTTATCCTTTACTTTTTACGAGAAATTGTAGCTTGTTTACGAAGCGATTTTAAGCAATACAGCATTAATCTATATCCAATTAGGTACCTTAAATACATTGTGCATTTACTATAGATCAATTTGGCCCTTTGAAGCATGTAATTTAAATGAATATTTTTGAAGATATTACAGATTTAAAAAGTAAGGAAATTGCGGTTGCGCTGGTGAGTTTACCTTAGGCAACGACAGGATAATACGGTTAAGTAGTCACGACCTCTCATCGTTTGGGGTGGGGTGTACCTCGAGCTCAGCAACTCCCCTAAATATCTTGGTATTACCCTGGACAGGTCTTTAACATTCAGCAAAAACTGCAAAAATATCAAGCAGAAGGTGCACACTCGCAACAGTCTTCTTCGTCGACTGGTCTCATCGAAATGGGGTGCTTCGCCTGAAGTTATGCAGACTACTGGACTGGCGCTATCTTTTTCTGCGGGAGAATTCGCGTGCCCCGTGTGGAGCCGTTTTGCCCATGCAAAGCTGGTACTTAATATCGTGTCCTGCGTGTCCTGTCAGCTGCACGTTACAGGAACTGATGGACGCTGGTGAAGTCGCCAAACAAGTAGCCGAATTCTGGGCCAAGTCCATTTAGATTGCTATCGACACGCTAAGAAGAAGAATAAGGTCAACTACGAGATGCCATAGTCAAAAAACAAAAACGCGCTTCGCCCTATTAGCGCTTTAAGATTAGCAGCGATCGCACGCGTTTATCGGAGCTCTCTAGCGAGGAAAATAACAATTATCCATATTAATGTTATAAATTCGAAAGTAACTCTGTCTGTCTGTCTGTATGTTACCTTTTCACGCGTAAACCACTGAACGGATTTCGATAAAATTTGGCAGAGAGATAGATTGCATCCCGGGGAAGGACTTGCGGTAGTTTTTTTATCGAGCGAAGAAGCGGGCGGAAGCTAGTATATAATATAATGGAATAATAGGTGTAGATAGGTACCTAGATATAATTATGTTCAAAGGTAACTTGTAAAATGGTCAACGGATTATGTTAAAAATAAAAAGTTAAAAAGGTACCGGAAAGGAAAAAAAGTAGGACTATCTACAAAAAGAAGTGAGATGCCATCAAAAACATACCTTGTAAAAAAAGCCAAGTCTCGCAACTCAGTTCTTCTACCGTAAAAAGTTGTGAGATCCATGAAATACCAAGTCGGTTAATTTATTCACTCCCTACTTAAGGAACCTTCTGTCTTAAGTTATTACATAATTAGCTAACCTAACAACATCTTGTAGTGACCATCAATATTAAAAATCTTCTATGTTTTAAATAAATAAATTGACTTGGCTATCGCCATCGCATGAAAACACAATGTATCTCGCAGTGCGATTGCCAAGTCAATCTGTTTATTTAAAACACAAAAGATTTTTAATATTGATGGTCACTACAAGATGTTGTTAGGTTAGCTAATTATGTAATAACTTAAGACAGAAGGTTCCTTAAGTAGGGAGTGAATAAATTAACCGACTTGGTATTTCATGGATCTCACAACTTTTTACGGTAGAAGAACTGAGTTGCGAGACTTGGCTTTTTTTACAAGGTATGTTTTTGATGGCATAGGGCTTACATGACCTAAACACAAAAAACGCAAGTTTTAGTAACAATAAAAATATGATCGACTACAGTAAACAAAATCAGAAAAATATATGATGTTCTTCAGGATATCTAGGTAGATAGTGTGTTGAAAACATAATACAACTATAATATGATACGATAGAAAAAAATCATGAAGATACCTCTAAAAACTTTCTTTTTACAATAAAAACCATTAAATACAATCATTCTGGTTTTTTTTTTGTCAGATTATTCTACAAGTAACATCTTACTAAAATACTAGTGTTTTAGTTTGTTAGTCCAAACAATAGATTATTTGTAATTAAATAATTGCTTCATATTTTGCAATAAATAACCAGGGTTGTGTCATCGTGCTTCTCTTTCTTTTCTATGCAGTCCGACAGTGACCGCGCTATATGTCATGTAAGCCCCTTAACACACAGGCTACTTTTAATGTCGGTAGTAGGTACGTTTCCGTGGCATATTTTGTTACATCCAGGCGGGCGAAGCAGCGGGCAAAAGCTACTATTTTATAAATCTATTGATTGACTCACAGACTGTGAGTCACAGGGTCACAGACGACGCAAAATAAAATTCATGCAAATAAATTTCATTTCATTACAACGCACGACCACTGAATTGTCTAAAGAGTGTGATGCATTTGGGACGAAAAACAGCAAAAATGTGTAAATACGTACGGATTGAAGATTGAATGTACGTCGAACTGGCTAGGATTGTCTACATGGCATGACCATTATGACTTTCAGAAAGACATTGCATACATAACGATAACATTGCATACATTGCCTATATAAGCTATACGATACACACGCATCAGCTAATTAGCTGCTAGTGTGTCTAACCAAATAATAATAATAATAACCTCACGCCTTGTTTCCATGGGGGTAAGCAGAAACTACAGACGCCACCTGCTACGATCCTTAGGTACATACTCCTTTCGCTTCGTTTACGTTCATACATCTGAAGGCCAATAATTCTCGTAATTTAAAACGTTCAAAATTTAGCAGTCTCATGTCGGCGACAAACATTAATGTCTAAAACTTGTCAAAAATGTAGGGAAATTAGAAGTATTTCTGACAGATTGAGACTAAGATCAGACTTTGAACGTTCTAAATTACGGTAATTGACCCTCTGGGCATAGGTACATGCACGCCAGGTCATGTGCTGAATGTATGGTAACAGGTGCGAGTCGATGTGATGCCAGCCTGTATATTTAAAAAGCCGATGAATCACAAATAGCCCACTTGTAGACTAAGAGGGTTGGGGGATGGGGGCTATTAGGCTTTCCATTCAGCTGAACACGACTCGGGCGGGTACACACGAGCTAGCCGATTGATATCTAGACCTGTTGGGTTTTTATATTGTAGAGAAGTTATTGAATACTATATAGTACACTATACTCTAGTGGTTGAATAAGAAATGATTACAAAAGAGAAAGTCAACGGTCACTGAAAAGTTGTGTGGGAATCGGTTGCCATTTTCCTCATCGTTCCGTATCATTATTCTATGATTTCTATTGAGAGAGACCAGGTATTGTTTTTGAAAAAGTTTGGTCCCTAGAGTCCCTTGTCTCTCTCAAGGGTAATCTAAGTGGTCACAAGCGGAGTTATATGAATTAATGTTTTATTACTACAAAACAAATAATGATATTAACAGTGTAATATTATAGGAAATATAAGAAAATATTAAAGTCCAAGTTATCGTTTAGAGTTTACACCTTGTGCCAAGTGAGCACCGAGAGATAACTGGTTATTACAAAACACAAACTCAAACCATTTATTTCAATTAAACCATTTACAGGCACTTTTGAACTGTCAAAAAGTCAGTCAGTTAGTCAGAAAATTGAAGCTAGTTGCCCATTCCAAAATGTATATCTCTATGGAGAAGAACGGGCAAGAAATTCCAAGGACACACTTTTAAATCAAGATTTTATAACTTTTCTTACAACTGTTTATTATCTGTGCTTTAGTTTCTGTGATGTAAATAACAAGACGACTTATCAAGAAAACATGAAAGTTCATTATTTACATTATAAGTCAATAGTGGAATATTCACCAAGGGAATAAAACAATGTATTATATCACGGGCGCTATAATGAATCCCAGGGTTATGATGACTTGCTTTGGGTCCGTTAGGTGTGCATGACATATAATTTGAAATTATAGCGAAAGTAAAGAAAGAAAGAAAGAAAATACGTTTATTTGGGGCAAACGTGAAGCATCAGAAGAAAACAAACAAAAGGTGGTTTGAAAAAAAAAAAAACGTGTTTTGTTCCCGCTATATCTTATGGTCTAGACTCATCGCACTGTTCGCTAGCCGTTATTTAACACAAAAGTGTGATTCAACAGCTGGCAACATCGATCGCGTTGTATACTGCATAAATTATCAGCTATTACGCTGTTTCCAATAGATAACTTCATTTTCACGTGCCGCTTTTCGAAATGAGTTTAGATTAATTTCTATTGTTTTGTTATTTTGAATTCTAACTCTATTATACAGTATTTACATAGATATTAAATTGCGTAAAGCTTAGAGTTCATTGAATTGCTCTTTGACATTTTCCACAGTTTTCTTTATTCTGAAATTAACTTACAGCTTAATTATTATTAGCCTATAATGTTCCGACTGCTAGGAAACAGGCCTCCTCTGAGGGAAGGAGTGGGCAGTAATCCACCACGCGGGCTCAGCGCAGATTGGTTTATGTCACGTGTCTTCGATTTTTTTATTCTAGGACATACCGGTTTCCTCACGATGTTTTCCATCACCGTTTTGAGAGTAGTGGTGATGAAATAATTTATACAAAGTTCAAACCTACGAACTTACAACTCATAAGTCGCGGCCGTTACGAAATTAATTCTCAGGTTTTTATAACGAAATTTTTTGAAAATAATGTTACCTACTAAAAGGTAGAAAAGGGTGTCCTATTTTCTGCAGTCGTGACGTGTTAAGTAATTTGTATGTTCCCCGCGGGTGTTCTTATGTACGTGTGGAATGATTACTAGCTGTTCATTTGTTCAATATGTCGACATACATTTGAAATACCATTCAATTATTCCCTTGTTTCACTTATAATATGTGTACTTACAAAAAACAACCGACTTCCAAAAAAAAACACTATAGAGTAAAAAATACTTTAATTTCGGAAGTCGGTGTCTTTGGATATGTGTTTAAGTTGTTTGCTACTGACTTCCGAAATTAAAGTTACTTTTATCTTTGTACCAATGGTTTTTTTTGGAAGTCGATTGTTTTTTTTTTCGTAAAAAGTTTTTTATGTATCCCTTTTTAGTAATGTTAAGATTCGAACGGAACGTGTTGCGCCGACCCCAAGTAACATGGGATAAGGGCAGGAAGATGATGATGAGTAATGTAAGGATTCGTATATCTCTACTTGATATGTAAACAACAATGACTGGAGTATTATAACATCATCAAATTACACAAAGTGGATTAAATACGTGTTATCGACGCTAATTACTCAAAAACTGGCCATGTGCGAGTCGGACTCGCACACGAAGGGTTCCGTACCACAAGGCCGAAAAAAACACGTTTGTTGCATGGGAACCCCTTAAATATTTATTTAACTTTAATTTTATTTTAAAGTAAAAATACAACTGAGCATTTTGTGAATATTTCAAGTGCCTACCTGTTGCCATTATTGATATCGAGCAAAAAAGGGCAAAAAAATCGCGTTTGTTGTATGGGAGCCCCCCTTAAACATTTATTTTATTTTGTTTTAGTATTTGTTGTTATAGCGGCAACCAAATTACATAATTTGTGAAAATTTCAACTGTCTAGCTACCGTGGTTCTTGAGATACAGCCTGGTGACAGACAGACTGACGGACGGACGGACGGACAGACAGCGAAGTCTTAGTAATAGGGTTCCGTTTTTACCCTTTGGGTACGGAACCCCAAAAATGACCAAAAATGGGACCACCCCTGAGAGATACCATAACCATTAAAAAATAATTTTCGAAATCGATTCACAATTGCCGGAAATATTGCGTAACATAATATATATACCTACCTCGCCCTTTTTGAGGTCGGTTAAAAAATAATAATAATGTTTATGTTCCGCTTTTTATAAGTGCGTACATAATAGTAAATGTTTATTTTCTGTAAGTAGGTTTGTACCAACACTTTTACACGTCAATTATATGACGACGCAGTAATGCAGCGGCGACGCACAGTTGCGGCAAGCATTTTATAAAATCATCGCATCAGTCTATTTTAGTTCAGTGGTACTCATTAACCGACTTCAAAAAAGGAGGAGGTTTCTCAATTCGACCGTATATTTTTTTTTTTTACTTTGCAAATAAAACTGAATACAAAATACTTAAAAAATTATATGGGCTTGCGTGTATCCTACCTATCAACGCACAAGCGGCACAAGCAACTGAGCGCTGCAATTCCGTCGTCACAATGTGTACACCCCCGCCCGCTTCGTCTCGGGGGCTGCAGTTCCGTCGTGTGTGCGTTGCGTCGACGCAGCGCACCGTGTGTACACTATGATTAATAGTATGTAAACGACGCAACGGCAGCGCTGCGTCGACGCAACGGAGACGCAACGCGCCGTGTAGACTGGCTCGTAAGACGTCAAAATGTTTGATAGTTAAATGCTTAACAAGTATGACGCTTTAAGACGTCGTTGGCGATCAAAGGGTTAATATTAGATTTATTAGTTTATGATGAACCTGGATTTTATAAACATCCTGTAGTATTATTTTGACGACTGATAATGTTACCGCTGATATTTTTATGCACTTCTATTCTTTACATAACTATATAACCTAATTAACCGAACCTTAGTTACTCACCATTTTATTTTCCATGTTACATCCATCATTATAGAAAACTTCACAACACTCTCATTGCACAATCTGTTCCACTCCACTTATCGTAAAACCACTTCTAATTCAATAAAAATTCCATTTAAAAACTTTTATTCATTTTAATTCATCCCCTGAAGACCGCCGCACTTTGCCGAACTTGCAAGTTCTATTTTCAAATTGGGCTCTCTAATTGGTTGGCCCTCCGGTACTGTTTGAAACACACTGATTGGATTTTGTTCGTTATCAATAAAGTACAAACGAAACAGATTTCTTATTACTTGTTAAGTCTCTTTGTAAACTTTTAATATAAAAAGTTTTAACGATACAATCAAATTGTTAACGTAAACTTTTACAACTTCGATTGGTAACAATCACAATCAATAAATGTCATGTAAATGTCACTAAGCTCACTAAAAGTTTTATTCCACTCACGAAAGAAAACCGAACCTCCGTTGTAAGTCCAAAATAGAACCATTAAAAAAAGAAAGCCGAAAACTATTTGCTTGACGCGAAAAAAAAAAGAAAATTCAGAAACGTTCGAAAACTCGTTTGAATCGAGAGTGTTTAGTGGCAATAGTTCAGAGGGGAGGTGCGGCCCGGCCGCGGCGGTCGCTCCGAGTGGCTGACCGGTGGTCACTTTTCACCCTTACGTTTTGGGGCGCCGCTCGTGGAGTGAGCGATGAGCGGTAGCGGGTATTAGATATGTTTTTGTAAGAATTTTAGTAGCAGAAAGTTCTTACAGTATCATTATTTTATACATTTTATTCAGCATATCCTATGAAAAGAGAAGCTCAAATCAAAAAATGTTTAATTTGGAGTTATCTATCAATAAGTATGTTAAGTACTTAGAATATTTTCCATTTATAGATCAAATAATAAAAGGTTAAAGTAAGGTAAGGTTTTTATCGCAATGTGGCTGAGACTGAAAATTTTTGGCCTACGGACAGTCATAAAACTAAAGAAACCACTTTGTTTACCTAAACGAAGTGATTATAATATCAGCTTTCTTTTTAACTCATATAACCAATCATAACTGAGTTAGAATTTAATCTAGAGTAGATTGGTGATTTTGAGTAAATGATACATAGGATAGGAAAAAAATAAATAACACATTGGATTTTTTTTTCCACACTAGGAATTTCTCCTCTATTGTGGGTGCGTTTACAAACATTTAAAGTCACATACACAATTAGCCAGACCCGGAACAACTACTTGTAGGTCATACAAATATTTGTTCCGTGAGGGAATCGAACCCGCGACACGCAGCGCAGCACCACTGCGCCAACCGTGCGCCGATTGAAATATGTCTGCGTTAGTTTCGACTTTTCACCCCCTTTTCAACTCACTTTTTCGCTCTATGAATCTATTATTTCTAGCAATATTTAACGCCGGAAGTTTGATCGATCAGATTAAGCTACGATTGCCGCGGTCGGTCCGTGGATGGGTAACCATAACATACCGAGACCGCTCTGTGCCTAGGAAAGTACGTTAAGCTGTTGGTCCCAGATGTCAGACGTTACGGGTCGTCAGAAGTCCGAAAGTCTTACCAAGGTGTATAGTTTTACCCAGTAGCTGGGTTGTGGAGGTCAGATAGGCAGTCGCTCCACGTAAAATACTGGTATTCAGGTACATCTGGTTAGGCCACCCCAAAAATAGTTGGTAAAAGTAAAATGCTAGACAGATGACTTAACGCCCGCCACCTCCCCTCTCTTGCACCCTCGTGCGTCACCAACAGGCGCACTTGATGACGTGTGTTTTCTGTTTGTCCTCAGAACAATAATGCTGATTGATGGGTCAACGTCTTTGCGTGACGTCACCAGCGCCCGAGTGTACTTACTGCGCTCATCTTGAAGATGATTGGTCCGCTGATTTGATGGTATAAGGAGATAGGGTTTCGGTACGAGTCTTGATTATTTAGTTTGGGCGTCGTAAATTTGTGTTTGTGTATTATTTGGGGGTCAAGGTTGGTAGCGGTAATAATAATTTATCTTTATTTCAGACATACGTCCGTACATTTCAGACATACGTCCGTACATTTCAGACATACGTCCGTACATTTTTATAAAGATAGCGTTAGTAGGGTTGTTAGTAGTACACACAAAGAAAATAAAAATGTTAGTGAGTAATTTGTTATTAAACAAAACCAGTTACACAATAACTGACTATTTCCTATTTCTGTGCAGCGTTCAGGCTCAGAATGTTCCTTTCCCAAAATGTCCCTTGATCTCAAAAAGTCCCTTTCCCGAAATGTCCCTTTCTCAAAATGTCCCTTTTAGTTCTAAAAGTAGAAAATAAAATTAATATTAAATCAATTCGGCACACCAGAACTTTTTACTCTGACTGTACTTTAAGGTATGCTCAGGTACTTAATATTTACAAACATAACCAATGATATGTAGCGTTACCAAACGGGAGCGTTACGAAACGGGAGTGTTACCAAACAGGAGCGTTACCAAACGGGAGCGTTCCCAAACGGGAGCGTTACCAAACGGGAGCGTTACCAAACGGCAGCGTTACCAAACGGAAGTGTTCCCAAACGGGAGCGTTACCAAACGGGAGCGTTACCAAACGGCAGCGTTACCAAACGGGAGTGTTCCCAAACGGGAGCGTTACCAAACGGGAGCGTTACCAAACGGGAGCGTTACCAAACGGCAGCGTTACCAAACGGGAGTGTTCCCAAACGGGAGCGTTACCAAACGGGAGCGTTACCAAACGGGAGCGTTACCAAACGGGAGCGTTACCAAACGGGAGCGTTACCAAACGGGAGCGTTACCAGACGGGAGCATTACCAAACGGGCGCGTCCCTTTCCTACGACAGCTACGCGTTTAAACTGTGAATATTTAAATAACATGTCAAGTAGTCAATTAACTTTTAATCACATATAATATAAACTTAAAGGTCGAAAGCTAAAAATTATCCACGTGTTACTGTGTACATTTGCCATGTACACTGACACTGAACAGACTGTTTATTTTGCTACTATGGTTTAGCACGTTAGTTGCAAACTAAACAGTCGTTTCATTCTGAGGACAGTGTTGGTGCTACCGCCGACCCTGCTCTTCATCGATGCAGTTCTTTTCCTAATGATGCAGAAGAAATCATCGATGGAAGCATCCGCAAACATAGCGGAAGCACTGCAGTGCCAGGGTTTCTCAACACTGCCTTCAGCCGCATCAGCGCGTCATTGTACTGAACACGCAGGGCGTTGTAAGCCCGCTGCGTAAAGTTGAGTGTTGTTGTTGTTGACTGCACGTGTAAAAAGACTGACAGAAGGCTGTAGAAAGTAACAGTTCTACATCTGTGGTACAATCGTGCGAATCTGCGGGCCAGCATATTGCAGCGGACTGCCAACGCCCTCCTTTCCTTCTCTAGGTCTCCATCGTCCTGCAGCCGATCTGTCAGCATGTGATGTGACCCAAATATTTTACCTTAGACACCCTCAGTAGTGCCGAACTGCCGACCCACCGATTTTAATTGGCGGCACGTTTGAAGGAGCCTTGTTCCTTGCTTTTTATAGCATGAGAACAATCTTACTAGCATTATATTTGAGTCCATGTGACAAATGCCCAGAAGTCTCCTGAGCGCACTCACTGGTGGGTTCAAAGTCAACAGAACCATGTCGTCCGCATAACTAATATTGTTGATCATTCTTCCTTTTATTGAGCATCCGACCATGGCTCCACTGAGCCTGCCAATCAGCCAAACAGGTTAAACAAACTCGGGGAGGTCAACCCGCCTTGCCTAACACCGTATTTCAGATAATATTCCTGACTCTGTGTGTTGACCCATCTTTTGATTACTGTACCAATATTTAAGGAGAGATACTAGCTCCCTCGGCACATGGTCTCTTCAAGCAGTTTATGCCAAAGAACATCATAAGTCACCAGGTCGAAGGCCCTTGAAAGATCACGACACCACGCATATGTTGGCGTCTTCCTGTCAGTACCTTACAGTTTGTTTCAGACACATAATTGCCATTTCCATTGACAGGTTGGGTCTGAAGCCAAACTGCAAGTCATATATCTGAAGGTGTTCGCTCAGCTGCGCGTTCATAAGACTGTCAAGGACCTTCGCCATGGTCACTACCATACACGCACGCACGCACGATATCATTGGCCACTGCCAATGATATCGTGCGGTAATTATGCTTGTCAGATGGATCCGATTTTGTTCTGCCAGTCATACCGTATAACGTGCGACCGCACGATAATAGCACAAGTTCTAACAACAATTAAATGAACAACTAGGTCATCGATCAGACCTAGATTTTCCCCACGATGACTATGTAGTTATTAGGATATTACATGCGAGCTCGTAAACTATCGTTGGACTCAAAATGAACCATGTTTTTCAGCAATTTCAGTTAGGTAATGTGTGGGTAAATAGGTGGGCGTAGGCTAACCACACATAGTCAGGCTAGACATAGTCGTAAATATTTTTAATATTTAGGCGGGTATCACATGTCATTTCCACCATGAAACCATAGCAGTGAAACCGCAGTAGTTCCGCCATGACTTGCCCGTGGTTCAACAAGCGAAACAGAAGCCAACCTGCCTGTTCTGACGCACAGATTTTATTATGATTCTATCTCTTTCCCGCGTGATTTCGTGGATCTGCTCGGAAGCCAGTTACATCCCCACGCTCAGCTATTTTGTTGCAGCGTTTGTTTCGCACGTATCTGTGGCAGTCGACAAGTTTAAAGTGCGACCTTTATTTTTTTTGTAAATTGGGAGTTGATTTTACGGATAACCTAATCTAAGAGGTCCGAAGTGGACCTATATATTGTATTTACTAAGTGGAAAGCTTCAACATTTTGCTACAATTCAAGGATATTATGTTGTAGCGGTATCTACAACTCCACATGCGAACTACGCGTCAAACTGACGTCAGGCCAAATCCTGCATCTCGCAAGCAGAGTTTACCGCGCAACTAGCATATACACAGGGTGGGTAAAAATTGTGGATCAAACGAAACAGGGCGATAGCTGAGGTTATGTGCAGTAAAAAATATCTCTGTGGCACTGGCAAGAGCCCTAACTTGATCTCCTTAAAAGTTATGACAATTTGAGTGTTTTTTGGTAGTAATTTTTTTTTATAGTAAGGATAAAGTTACAAATATGTTTTCGTGAGACTTAAAATATATTGAAAATCTACCAATACTCATAAATCATAGTACCCACTGTCATAAAAGCACTTTTGTTGTGATGATACTTTTTTTTCTTTTGTTTTTACTGCAAATAACCTCAACTATCGCCCTGTTTCGTTTGATGCACGATTTTTTACCCGCCCTGAATACAATGGCCGACATGAATCATCGGGCAGTTGCCAACACCCGTCTGGTCGGAGGATCCTCCCTTTTCTATGGAGGATGAGTGAACTTTACTCCCTGTTTTTCATACCTCTACAATGTAGTACCTAATATTTCTTAGTGGAATTCGTTAAACGGTTTCTCATCATTATTTTCGCGGCTGAGGTGTGCTAAGGCCCTAAATGCTCAGTGTCAGTTGACCAAGCATTGTGACAGCCTCGTCTAGGTTCTACACGCGATGGTAACAATATGGTCCTCCCATGTTCCCGCCGGACGACTGACACTTTGTCTTCCAGTCCTCGCCACTCGGTCACTGCCTAGCTCCACATAAGTTAAAACTGTATTCGGAAATTAAATTAATGTTTTGTAAATGAACCTATACAGGGGTCAAATTAAATTACGTGACGAAATTTTGCAAACGTGAGCATCGATGTCTAAAGACGATACACTTACATTGTTTATTGTTTTTGGGTTCAACGACCGCTGGCAGTGTTGTTACTTTAACTATGAGTTGAGAAAATCTGTTTTCTTTTGTTTTCACGTATTTAGATAGTTTTATCGATCGATACTACTATGAATTCTGCAAAAAAATTCTGTTGTTTCAAGTACACTAACTGCCGTCGATGACCCCACAAAAAAGTCATCAAATTAGTTACATTTTTGTTTTAAAATTCCTAGATATCGATACCCTATCTCGTCTACGGAGTTTCGCTAGCTGATTTAGTTGGACCCTGTAGATGCACTTATTCCTGCAATGTAAAGAACCCTATTTAAATTATTATCATCTCAGTATGTTTACTAACTGCAGTATAAATAATACTTCAGTTCACACAGGGAACACATGGGCTGCAGGAAATCAGACACGGAATACAAAAACCAATGACGCGAAATATTTAATCTGCACGGACAAATATTCCATTATTATGCCGTCCATACTATTTACAGAACTGAGAGAGTGCTATACACCCTGTAGCTCTGTCCCTTTTTCGTATAGTGACGTCTGGTGCAGGGGTGTCAAACTTTCTTAATTTTTTTTGCATGTCTTCTGTTACCTTTCAATACACTTCAGTGATCATTACTTGATAACGGCTCGATCGATTTGGCTGATTTTTGTTTTTGGGTTTTAATTTATTTGTATGAAAGAAAATTCTTGGGAAATCCACAGGAAAGTCCGAATGTTGATGGTACTTTTGTATGAAAATTTTAAGAAAAAAATGTAGAGGCATGCCGCGGGACAGACACCGGGCACAAACAGCTAGTTTATAATAAAAATAAGCGTATACATACTTTGAATTACTTTGACAAAATAAGGCACAGCTTCAGTCATGTGATTGTTTTTTCAACCGTGCGTCATTTTCAGTGTACAAGGGGCACACGGCACAGCGCTGATTTTTAATGTTGTTGCACAGCATCATGCTGAGTGGAAGCCTTCATATCACAGTCGTCTATCTAGATTTTTTTTTTTTTTAGTGATGTATGTAATATGTATTTCTGTGATAAATAAACCTATTTTTCTTTCTTTATTTTTATATATTTTATAAGTTTCATCAACTACGTGATCAGCAAAATCTATTTTTAAATCATTACGACTTGTTAACCAAAATAACAGCAGCCTCTAGTCGAAATAACTTCTACCAAATCACTTGACAGGATTAAATTGACAACCCTTCAGTAACCTGGGAGGTAAGCTCGATAAATCCTGTGAAAACAACATTGTTACTCGCTACCTACATGTTTGTCACCCCTGCAAGGTGTTTATATTAAGAACCGTCTGGCTGCTATGAGCAGTTCTGTTGTCTGCGATATTAAACCGTCTACCTGCATAGGTACGAGATATCTGTCGCAGTCTTATGTAACCAGAATATGGGTACATTGTAAGGGGTTATTGCCGCCTTCAAGTTAAAAAGATAATAATAAAGTTTCAGCTTTGTCTTGTCAGTTAATTATTCGCTTATTACCTAAGCGTAGCGACACATCTCATTTTATAGTAAAATGTACAGGATGGCTGGGATATCGACTCGCAACTTATCAGTAATATTCTGGCCGTGACCTGCGTTGAATGTTTCGTCGGTTATTAAAAAAAAATTGCTGTTCTATACATTTTGACCACGTAGGCATCGCAGTTTTCTATGAAACAGCTGTTTTTTTTTCATTGTGAACTACCCTTACTAGAGCCATGTGCTAAAGTCATGGTTACAGTTTGCGCGTCGATCTCCTGCCACCCTGTATAAAACACGCCGAATTTTTAGTATCGTAATTTTCAGCAGGTGTGGTGTGTCACTACTCTAATCAAAATCAAAAGACATTAAATCTATACCTACCTACTTCTAAACTAGGCTAATATCATAAAGAGGTAAAATTTTTTAGTTTGTATGTTGCTGTAATTTTTGGAACAGCTCCTGATCCGATTCCAAAAATTCTTTCACTTATGGGAACCTACACTTTTGCTTAATGTCATAAGATATAAATATATAAATTTATATATTTTTATGTTAAAACAATAAGTACGCGGACGGAGTCGCGGGCATAAACTAGCGATTAATAATTACGGTACGTTTCAGTTACCGAATTAACATTCGATGCGTGATATAATCGCAAGGAGGGCAAGGGAGGGACCTAGGTACCTGAACACTCGCGTGCTAGCCGAACCTGCCTGGGGTACCTTCATTAACCTCATACCTGAAACAAAGAATAATCAATGGTTAGTATAACTTACATAAGTATAATATTATTTCATAATATTTACATAATTTAAAAAGCCCGCGAGGGGCCCGTGGCTAAATAATAACAGCCGCACAGGTCGATCGATCAGGTTAAGCTACGCTCGCCGCGGTTGGTCTATGGATGGGTGACCATTTTTACATACCGTGCCTCGGAAAGCACGTTAAGCCGTTGGTCCCGGCTGTCATTCGTGGATCTTTGACAGTCGTTACGGGTAGTCAGAAGCCCGAAAGTCTGACAATCAGTCTTACCAAGGGGTATCGCATTACCCAGTAACTGGGTTGTGGAGGTCAGATATGCAGTCGCTCCATGTACAATACTGGTATTCAGCTGTATCCGGTTAGACTGGAAGCCGACCCCAACATAGTTGGGAAAAGGCTAGGCAGATGACATAACTTAAAAAGCCTTAAAATAATAATAATATGGAAAAGTATATAAGAAGGAGGGGAAATAATCAAAGGGCATCAAGAAATTCGTCCGCATCGCTGTCACCAGGAACAGAGCCCAAAAGGCTGGCAGCATTGCCACGTTGTATGAAGTCAATTAAGGGCTGACTTTACCAAAGTCAGATATCTTTTATCCGTGGAATAAAATGGATGTCTGACAGTTCTAATATGGAAAAACTGACAAAAATACAAAATTTATTCTTAGGATAAGACTTATCCTAGGCATAAAAGTTTGGTGAAATTCGCCATGAGTAGCATTTATAAGTCAATTTTAAATCGACATCTATAACATAAAGTTATAATATAACTCAACAGTAGCGCTTGCGACCACTAGACCAATGACGCAGTTAGAGACATACAGTTATACAATAGTTTATATAGTAGCCAATCGATAGGTAGATACAACTTGGCAATTCAAAACGAAATTAAAATGTTAAAGTAAAAATTAAAGTATTTATTTTTATGTATGTAGAGTCCGACCGAAAATGGATTACACCTCCTGTGTTTCGAACGATAATTGAACACGAAAATAAAAGATTTTCGATAGGTTTTCGTTGTTAAAAGTAAAGAAATGCTGTATCAATCTTTTAATCATTGTATTTAAAACTTTGTACTTTTCTCTAAGACATAATTATTAATAATTGCGAGAAAAAGCGTTTTTTTCAGCATTTATTGTGCTTTTAGTTGTTCCATAATCAGCCTCTAATGTTCCCACTGCTGGGACACAGGCCTCCTCTCGGTGAGAGGGAGTGGGCCGTAATCCACCACGCCGGCCCAGTGCGGGTTGGTAGATGTCACATGTCTTCGAATTTTTTGGTTCTAGGACATGCCGGTTTTCTCACGATGTTTTCCTTCACCGTTTTGAGAGCAGTGGTGATGAAATAATTTACACAAAGTAAAGCGCCTGTCTGGGTTCGAACCTACGACCTACAACTCGTAAGTCGCGGCCGTTACCACTTGGCCACCACTGCTCTCAGCGTTTAGTTGTTACAATTATGGATATATTCTGAATTAGAAAATATCCATAGTTAATATTCGGCAATGTTCGTATGCAATATTCATAGTAAATTTTCAGCCGAATAAACAATTTAATTAATTCGGCCGAAAATTGCCAAAATTGAAAATACTAGAGGCAACGCAGATGCGATAGCGATCAACAACGAAGACAAACAGAAATGTACGATATTCCTGAGAACCGAGCGACAAATTCTCGGAACTTCAAGAGACAGATAGCGTTGAATATCGAATACCAAAGCTAGCCTAGACCTGTCAATACAAAAACATTCCTCGATACCCCGCCCATTGTCACGAGTGCCAATGAACGGACAAATATCCACAGAAAAATATATATATCACCCAGTCTGCAGACTCACCATTGTTCTACTGCCTATATTCTGGGCTAAAACACCGTCTTACAATACTCTGTGCTCGTAAAGCCGGGGCTTGTATACCACTGGGTTTAATACCGGCGTCAACTTCAATAGCTATGTTATTGACGATATGAGTTTGCGGGGAGCGTTTAATAAAAGGTCTACATTATGAGAAAAAGTATAATGATTTATTTTTAATGTGAGACGGTGGAATTAATTTCTACATACGTGTGTTTAATCAGCCTATAATGTTCCCACTGATAGGACACCGGCCTTCTCTCTGTGAGAGGGAATGGGCCGTAATCTACCACGCGGGCCCAGTGCAGGTTGGTGGATGTCACATGTCTTCGAATTTTTGATTCTAGGAAATGTTGTTTTACTCACGATGTTTTCCTTCACCGTTTTGAAATCATCGAGGCAGGCTGTACTAGTAGAATAATATACTAAATCTGTGAGATTACAGGCAACAGTATATTAGTGCTTACATATACATACATATACCTACCTACAGCAACACTTCTACGTAATCCTTGGGGAAAAAATAGTCGACTCGTTATGTTAAATCTTAAAAAAGTTAATAATTCACACGACATTGACCTCACAATACATAATTCTTCATTTATCTATTAATCTAGTTTAATGTCGGTAAACAAATGCCTTATCCGGTAGATCCTCCTCAACAGCAGACCCTGACATTCGCTCCGCATCTGGTCATTGAGGACATTGCCAACTTCTCGCGAAGGTAACGCCATCTGTCGTGTTGTGGTGAACTAGAAGCGAGGTCCTTTGTCTAGATCTTGTACTAATATAAATAGGCATCTAAGGTTGCTAGACTAATATTATAAAGATGTATTGTGAGTTTGTATGTACCCCTACATACAAACTCACAATACATCTTTATAGTTATCTTTAGAATTCCAAATATAGGTACTTTAGAATATCCGATTTCGAAATATCTTTCAATAATGGGGCGCTACAGTATAATTGCCGAGTGTCATAGGATTTATTTTATGTTGATACATGAAATATTACGCAGATGAAGCAAAACATGGTTGGGCTTCCCAATGAGCTGTTGAAGTAGTAATTGCTATAATCTCTAAGCTTAGCAAACAGTTGTGTGTTTGCAGCATGTGTTTCTAGCTTTTACCCGCGGCTTCGCCTGCGTAGTCGGATATTATCCCCCGGAATGTACCTACTACCGGGATCAAAAGTATCTCCTATCCCAGGTCTACTTGTGTCAAATGTCATCAAAATCGAAAATGGTTACATACAGACTTTTGCATTTATAAAATTAGTATTAATATGGATGGGTGAGAAAGACCATATTGGGCTATTGCTTGCTTTTAAAAACAGTAGGTAGGTACCTACCAAGTAATGTCTATTTTAGTTCGGCGCTTTGTATTTCTTATCTATTTATATTCTTTACCATGAAATGGTTTGTTTTGTGTCTGATTTGCATAAGCATAATTAAAATCTATTTCTTTAGTCAGTCTGCATAACTAACTTGTTGAAAAACCAGATCATCCATAATTTATTGCAATGAAATCTTGTTTCAATGTCATTTCATACGCAATACGAAATGTATTGCGTTTTTAATTATTCATATTTATTCACTACAGTGAGTAATCATTAAAATATGAATAATTATGGCGACAATAATAAAGAATGGGTAAATAAATAATCGGCGATCACTGAGCGTGAGTTCTGGGTTTGATTCTCAGGTGAAGGGCGGGTGTTTTAGGGGACTGTCATGACGTTCGAAAAGTGCTGATTCTCAGCTTAATTTGAATAAATGCCTTTCGATTTTGATAGTTTACAAAGGTAGGGCAAAGTGCTATTAGGTTTTTCCATCAGGAATTTCTTAGAAGCAGCCCGGAGTCTGGATTTGTGCCCGGTTGATGGCAATATATTATGTTTTGTTGTTTGATGGCAATAGGCTCGCCCCCTATTACATGGGCCTTAAAAATAACTGGCGACATGTGGGTGTACCTTACACCTCTGCCTTACCCTTTGGGGAATGCAGGCGTGATGCTATGTTACGTGTGGCTACAATAATTGGCAGTTTTCCAGAAGGAAAACACACACACAGTCGTTTTATTGTTATTCTAAGAAATATAAATTTCTTAGAATAACAATAAAACGACTGTCATCTGTTGCGGTCACTTAATTATTTAAAAAAAATTATAACGACAATGTAGTCTATTGAAGTGTCAGGAAGTCGTGGTCGTGCACTTTTGAATTGATTCCTTTTAATGTTTTTAACGACTTATTCATTCCTGAATAATCTTGTAAATGAATTTATTAGTAACTAGCTTCTGCCCGCGACTTCGTCCGCGACCGCGACCCACCGCGTCGGATCGTATCGTCTGCCCACGCTATTACCTACTTCGTTTTCGTGTTATTTTTTATTTTATTTTTGTTTTTGGTCGGCTCCTAACAACCCTAGCGTGATGCTAAATAGCCTTCCTCAAGAATTGGGATATCAAATGCAAAAAGATTTTTCTTCAAATCCAACTGGTAGTTCCAGAGATTAGCGAAATTAGACAGATAGATAGCTATTTATTAGTTTGTCAAGGTATTTTAGTTGATTTGTTTATTCTTGTTGGTCACCAATTTGATTAAAGCCCCCACTATTATTGGGAAAATTTACATGGTTATCGCCCCATCTGCCATCATGGACAGCCGTTGTGGAACATAACAATTAATATATAAAAATGTGGTGGAACACCGAGCGAAGTTGCAAGTGTAAATTTTACTGCGGTGAATAACAAAAGTTATAAGTTACTTTACGTGTTTTATTCCTGGCCAAACATAAAGCTACATCTTTGTTTTTACCGACTTCAAAAAAAAGGAGGTTATCAATTCGACACGTATGTATGTAATATTATTGGAATTGCATTATATTCACATATGACAATCTATTAGGGCTTCCAAACAAATATACAAAATTTTATAGACGTATGTATGTATGTATGTTTGGCCACGCATATCTCCGTAACTATTAATCGGATCGTGACCATTCTTTTTTTATTGGCTTACATTTACTTCAACTTAGGGAAAAGTGCAAGTTTCATCAAAATCGATTCAGTAATTTTCAAGATATGGACTAAGACGTGAAAGTGTGACGGCCTGGCTTATTGATACAGATCCCAAAGACACCGACTTCCTAAATTAAAGTTATTTCATAATTTTGAGTTTATTTCTTTTTGAAGTCGGTTTACTTTTTTTTTAATTATTTTTTATGTAACTTTTAGAAACACCGCGGCTTTGCACACACAGCCTTGGATATAGAATGTTTTCGAGGCGGGGCAAAAAATGCCGTCTGCCACCCCCCAGCCCGCCAATCCTTTAGGTACTTAACGTTTTACATAAAACCTTAAAACCTTTTTAACATGTCGGACATTTTTTTCAAAATAGGAGAAAAGCTTAAAATAAATCAGGAGATTATACTGTTTTTTACATTTCTATGGATTATAGCATATTAGAATTACAATTTTACTCTTTGTTCTGAAAAACCGATGACCTTTTTATTTTTAATCTGATGTATCTAAGTAGATGTAACATCAGATTAAGACGTAAGTACGTTCCGATTTTCCATTGTTAAGATCGCGAGACTTGACTTATATAGAAAAGCTTAACACAAATAAATTTTAGCACTCTGCCTCAGATAAGACTTAGGTATACAGAGAAGTTTAGAGAATTAAGAGTCAAAGCTGCAAGAGCGCGCGAAGCGAGCTCGAAAATTTTGCCAGCAATATAGTCAAATTCTATCGATCTATAATGAGCTAATCCAACAGGAGTGCCAGCGTAGAAAAGGCAAATCGTGGTCAAAGTCTGACAACCGTCTTACCAAGAGGTATAACCCTTAGAAAGGCGGTTGTCAGACTTTTGGGCTTCTGACTACCTGCAACGACAGTCAAAGATTGCGAATGACAACCGGTACCAGCGGCTTAACGTGCTTCCCGAGGCACGGCTCGGCACTGGCAAGCGTCGCGTAATCTTATATCGACCCGTGGGGTTGTTAATATTTAGCTAAGCGCCCCTCAAAAATAAAAGTCCATATAGAAATAAATTTTAATAAAAATATAAATAATAAAAGAATTGCATTCCATTTAGCAAAACTAATAAAATTACTAAAAATGCAACGCACACAATAAAAGCAATTCTAGCCAGTGTGCAGTGATTCAATAAATACATTTCAATGAACAGTGAGTGAACACATATTTTATTAAAACTTCTTTCACATCAAACAATTTCGCGAAGGAATGGAAATATTTTTTTTCTCTACTCGTCTGTAATAGTTTCTAGTGCTTTTTTATAAAAATAGCACGAGTCGCGTAATCGTCTGCCATTTTAATTACAAGCATGGCTGCCTGCCCCCATTACTTTGTTTCCAACTAGCTGCGCCCCGCGGTTTTACCCGCGTAAATGTCGATTCCGTGTGAATATCGGGATAAAAAGTAGCCTGTATGTGAATCCAGGGTGTCCGCTACCTCCATTCCAAATTTTATCAAAATTGGTCTAGCCGATTGAGCGTGAAGAAGCAACAAACATATAAACACACACACACTCACAAACTTTCGCCTTTATAATAATACATGATGTAGGGCTAAGAAATTATAGTGTTAGCGATATTATTCCTATAGTTAGTTCCATAACATAAAAATAATTGGAGTTTCCCTACGTGATCGAATCAGAAATGAAAAGACCCATAGGAGAACCAAGGTAACCGACATAGCCCGAAAAACTGCCAAACTTAAGTGGCAGTGGGCAGGGCACATTGCTCGCAGAACAGATGGCCGATGGGGCTAAAAGGTTCTGGACTGGCAAGCGCGTACTGGAAGACGTAGCGTTGGAATGCTTCCCACAAGGTGTACCGATGACCTGGTGAAGGCCGCAGGAATCTGCTGGATGCGAGAAGATAAAATGATGATAAAAATAACAAAGTTGGGAAACATCTCTCTCTATCTCAATGATTTCCTATAAACAAAACGAATCGTTTCGATTACCAATGGTAGCATTTTTTATTTCCAAACTGGGCATATAAATAAATTCATAAATCATAAGCAGATATTATTCTACCTGTGATAGCTACTTCCATATGGGAGGGTCTGCTATGCAAATCTATGAGGTCTTTGTTTCGTAAATTATAGGATTCGGCCATGAGTGATATGGACCCGTCTAAAAGTAGTTGATTTGTCAAAACAAGTGTCAAATTCTTTGGACGGGCAAAAACAACGCGTGTTATAGCGACTCCTGTCAAATCGTGCTGTCATTCATTCATTAGTTTGGAAACTGAACTAATCTTATGTCTGTAAGTGATATAGGATACACCCGTAACTTCGGGCGAAACTACGGACTTCGTGCTTAGGGAGGAAACCCTCTGAATCTCTGTCCGAGTTCAAGTAAGTAAATGCTATTTCTTGAGGCGGTTGAGGTCGCTATCCCTGTCCTGTGCTCTCGAGCCAAAGAGTCTTTAATTTCTCTTTGGTGGTTGAGGTCGCTATCCCTGTCCTGTGCTCTCGAGCCAAAGAGTCTTTAATTTCTCTTCGGTATCTAAGTCTAAGTATTTCTTTGTTCAAACCATTCGTTCCACTCGTTGAAGATCTGACCTGGACATAGGTTGCCTTGGGTAACCCGAAAGTCTTTAAACAGACTTGGCCAAAGCAAGGAAAACCAGT
Organism: Oligia latruncula; assembly: GCA_948474745.1. Lineage (NCBI taxonomy): Eukaryota > Metazoa > Arthropoda > Insecta > Lepidoptera > Noctuidae > Oligia > Oligia latruncula. The sequence continues at coordinate 15,393,168 of OX419706.1, forward strand.
TCAGGTGGAGATGTGAGCCGATGGCGAGCAATAGGAGACGCCTTTGTCCAGCAGTGGACTGCTATAGGCAGATGATGATAATACTAATGGGATAAAGCTGAAGAGTTTGTTAGAACGTGCCTATCTCTAGAACTACTACTAAACAAATTCTTTTTGCATTTGATACCCCAATTCTTTAAGAAGATTATAAGCTTTTTATCATCACGCTACGACTCATAAGAGTACAGCAAACACAAAAACAGGAGGTAATATGATTTTTTCTATAGTCGCGTTGAAAAAAGTGACGATTCACCGGTTTCCGGCGAGTAAATTCGTGCGAATCGACTAATAAGTCACAAAAAACAATATATACGCCATTAAAACAAAAACAAGCAAAAATATTTATCCAAGGTCCTACAAAAGGTCAATTGATAAAAATCGTTATGATCTCAACCTTGTTCGGCGAGGGATCAACGAATTATTACATTGAACTTGACCGTATGATAGTATCTATGTATACATAATACTATGTATAAGTTGGTCAATACGTCTTCTTTGATATATATTGACGGGTTACTATGAGAAGTTGTAAGGTCATTGGGTACAAAAGCAGCAATGGATGATGCAGTAAACAAATCTACTGTATGGTATAGATACTTTTTATTGTTATACCAGCTGACGTAAGATGTCAATTTTTATCGATGCAAATGTGAATTCGGTCAGATTTTGTGTATAAATGTGGCCATGGATAGTGTCGTGTTGTGAGAAGAGACCATTTTAAGGTTGCGTATAACCGAAGGGTGCCAACGGGACCTTATTACTAAGGCGTCGTCGTAATTGGTTATCGATTTTTTTTTAATTATATTTAACTTTCAGAAAAATAAATATTTGTATTTACTTATACATTTTTTTATGGAAGTATAGCTTTGTGAAATTTTCAAAAATTTAATTTTTACTAAATTTATGCGCTACAAAAAAAAATTATTATTATTTATTTTCAACCATGGTAAATGCCTCCCTTTCCACAGACTGCTCTCTGTCTTGAGCTAGTGTGGACCAATCCTGTCTGTTGGCGTCAAGCTCGTCCCGCCATCTTCTTCTGGGTCTGTCTCGATGTCGCCGAACGTTTTCTGGGACCAACATGATGATAGATTTGGCCCGTGACCCGTTCAACATGTGGCAAACGTGTCCGTTCCTTACGAGAAATATTAAAGAAGAAATATTCCATAAAAGGAACGTGTTAAAGAAATATGCAGTTATAATATTGTACGGTGGTACAGAACCCTTCGTGTGCGAGACCGGCTTTTTTTTTGAGTTGACTCAAAAGAGGTTTGATACTTACTTTTTTTTGTTACTGGGTATACTAGTTTAGCGACTGTTTGACATTTTATGTATTTAGGAGATTATTAAGCGGCTAGACGAGCAGTATGTAGGTACACTTATTCTTATAATTATTATTTCCTTAATTACGTTCGATTTTATCGTCGAACTACGAGTAATGTTTGTCCGACAACAGGACATGTTAAATATTTCTATTGAAAAAATAAGTTTAAAAGCTAAAACCCGACTACTGAAAGGGATGAAACAAGAAAGTACCTCCCCGTGGCCGCATGCCGCTGTACTAACATACTTATAAGCTATGGTAGCATGCGACCACGGAAAGGTACTTACTTGTTTCATCCCTTTCAGTAGTCGGGGTTTAGCTTTTAAACTTATTTTTTATTTAATTGTTTTGAGGTTTATTTCAGTAATATTTATATTTTTCAAATGTGCTAATTACCTAAGCCCTGTCATTTGATACCCAACAAGGCACCATCCCAAAATATTTATTTGTAAATTCTTTGCTTTATGTCCCTTTAGAGGGCGCCATATTGAATTTAGTGTGACGTCACATAGCCTATAACAACAAAGTAGGTAATAAAAATAAAGTGACATTGGAAACTTACGTAGGTATGCAATTATGTATCTACGCCTTAAATTGGTAAAGTGGAACAATTTATAATTTAAATAATTTACAGAAAAAAAACCCGTCGAATTATGCAAGTGACCTTCAGGTTTTTTGGATGTCAGCAAAAAAATCCTAAGCGTTTTTCTTAATCAACTTTCTGCATACCTCCGTCATCATTATCTGCGTGGCCTTGTCTGATCGGCTTTCAGTCCAACTGGATGCAGCTGATATTTTTGGGATGTCATGCATCCCGAATGTCATGCATGCAGAAGCCTCCTCGTGTAGCGCAGTTTGTTCCGCCAGTTACTCAACTGAGCCGAGCGCTCGGCGCAACCTGGACAGTCACACCCAACACCTATTTGACTGGCCAATTCTTCCCTTGCGATGGTAGGGCTAATGCCCGCCTGGTTTGCGACCAGCGTCCCACCGGTGTCTGGCGTCAAGCAGCCTGCTTTTGTCGATGTGTGGAAGTTCCAGTGCCTAAGGCATCTTCTGGGCACGCTCGTTCCATCAAAGACCTCATCCATCGCTTTCCATCAGGCGTGATCGAGGTCAAGAGCAGGCTCTTTCAGCAATAAAAAAAAAAAAATGAATACCAGTATTTTTCATGGAGCAACTGGTTTCAGTTAATGGGTAACACGAGACCCCTTGGCAATAAGAATGGTTGACTTTCGGGTTTCTAAGTAGGTACCCGTAAAGACTGTCAAAGATCTACAAATGACAGGGCTATCCGAGGCACGGAGGGTCTCGGTATGTCATGGATGGTCACCCATCCTCTGACAAACCTCGGCCACCTTGAAGATCGACCCATGCGGCTGTTATTTGGCCTATGTATACCTTCCTAATATTCTCCTCATAGGTCCGTTATATATTCAAGATTCTTCGTATACAATACATAAACACAGCACACGTTTCTGTTTCCCTCACAATCCATTAGGTATTAGGAATAACGTTATGCTAATAGGTAGTTCGGAGAAAACCTCGCTGCATAATGTTATTACCAATGTCCTAGAAATATAAGGTCATCTATAATTATAAGTAAACCAGTTTTATTGAGACTGATTTCTAAAGCATAAGTTTAAACTTATAATGTTCCCACTGCTGGGACACAGGCTTCCTTTCTGTGAGAGAGAATATACCTTAATCCAGCACGCGGGTCCAGTGCGGGTTGGTAGATGTTCACGTCTTCGAATTTGGTTTCTAGGACATTTTATTTGGATTAGTTATTAGGGTTCCGTACCTCAAAAGGAAAAACGGAACCCTTATAAGATCACTTCGTTGTCAGTCTGTCTGTCCGTCAGTCAAGACCCTTTTTCTCAGGAACGCGTTGAGTTATCAAGTTGAAATTAATATCAAATACTCAAAGCTGCAATCCCTTGAAGCAGTGAAACAATCAAACTTCTAAGTCAACGCAATCAAAAGATACGGGCGGTTATGTTCCGGAATCAAAACTTATAGGGTACTTCCCGTTTACCGAGAATCATGAAATTTGGCAAGAAGCAATGTCATGTAGCACAAGTAAAGGAAAAAAATCCGAAAACCGTAAAGTATTATTATTATTATTACAAAAAAATAATATTTTTTTCCTGTGATAAACTATTTACATACCTACAAGTTTGTACGGAACCCTCGGCGCGCGAGTCCGACTCGCACTTGACGGCGTTTCCTATCTGACTACTCTAAGAAAAAAGGCCGAAGCAAACTCAGAGGTCTCTTTTAAAGTCCAGACATAATCTTGGTTAAGATCATGTGAAGACCATGTAGATTGGTGTCTGAAATAGTCTTTTGAGGAAAGAACCACACAGATTGAGTGGACCTATCCAGCCAGTGCACGCATTTGTCAGTTAGAGACACCGACTTCCGAAATTAAAGTTATTTGTCACTCCTAATGTTTATTTTCGAAGTCAGTTATTTTTTTTTTGTAAATTTTTTTTACGTAAAAAATAATAAAATGTACAAATTGGCGATTGAACCAACAGACATAGGTTTTTAATTCAAATAAACTGACAAAATATATAAATGAGTATAGTTATAATTAAGACAACCGCCCTCAGACTTCCGCAATAGGTACCTACTTAACTAGAAACATCCTATTCAAACAGTCTGTAGGAAATAATGTCCCAACAAGGAACAGTAAAATAACAATAAAAACTAATTGTTATTAGCTGAACAGTGAGCTAATTGAAGGATATCAATAATTGCTGCATTACGGGAAGGATAGAAACTCCTCGGTGTTTGCACACAACGACTTTAGCAACAGTTCATTATCCGATTAAAAACTGTTATAAGTATCTGCTATTAATTTTTATTAGATTGGTAAAAGTAAACTTGACTTCTAAATGGCCCCCTTTTATGCAGGTGGTTGCCTAATTAATAGCTACCTATTAAATACCGTTTTTATCATCACTAATCATCACAGTCGCGGCCGAAGACCGACAGTTTATTTTTCGTGTTTTCATTCATTTATCGTTTACTAACTGTAATGTTCGTCTGTTTTTTTGGAACTCCGAGGGGTTAAAATCGGACTTCTATTGACTAAACCATACTTCTTTATTCTTTGCTAAACCCCTGGCGACTTTCTTCATCACTTAACTACGGAAAAGAGTTCCAAAATCTATCTATGAAGATCATAATCTATCGATTTATATCTATGGAACGCACCAGTGTCATTTTGACAGTTCCACAACATTCATTGCGTTATCTACGTTGTGGAGCAAACAAATTTGAACTTATTATAAAGCAATAGATTAGCAGTTTCCTTCAAAATGATACAGATTGAGATTGATAGTGTTACGCAATAAGGGTGCTAATTCCTGTGCTGCATCGAGGGCACGTTATTCACCCCCATACGGCCATATCCTTGTACAGACGCCAGCACATAAAGCTACTACAATCTGTCTTTATTTAGTAGATTTTCTACTTTATCGCTGAAGAATTAGGTTCAAAGTTGCAAAACAATAGACGGTTGCCGACATAGATATCCGGTTGTCGATGTTTTTCCGACTTTATTTTTATAAAACTGAATGTATGAACAGGAACACAGCAATTTATGGGGATCACATAATGGGACGTATTTATATACAAGCTTAAGACAAAAACATAATGCCGTGATAAAATAGTTACGCTATCGCTGTAATATTTAACTGTGTCAGTTATATAATAGTCTCACAAGACAATCTTGAACTTGACGGCTCGCTGTATGTTTTAACTACATTATGGCAATTACGACCCAATCGATAAAAATGCGTATAGTAGATAACCTTCCGTTTATATGCAGTTGAATGTAAACCTTATTCCTAATTAAAATAGAGTTTATTTCTGCTTGTGCTAGAAGTCCACATGGGAAGGAGGGAAGGAAATTAAAAGTAAGCGAGATATCAATGTTATGACGCGTGATTGACAATAATACCTACTTACATTAGGTAAACAACAATATCTTCTCCAATTAGACTGTGTATCCTCTCTTCTACTATTCATGTTTTTCCTACTTAAGTAAGTAAATCTAAGACACGGGGTAAAAAATTAATTAACTAGTAAAACTTCAAAAACGTGATGCGTAAGAATATCTAAACACTATTAAATAAAAAATAAATGATTTTCAAAACTCACACTACCCGCGGCCGTTGACCCCGTAATCAGCCGTCCGTAGTCACTTAAACTTTAAGTTTAGAAAATCTTTTTTTTCCCGTGATTATACAGGATTATTGGTAAAACATTAACAACCTCTTAAGAGGTCATTGTACTCATCATTATGAGCAACTTTTACTAGGTACGGGACCAAACCTGAAATCGAGAAAAAAAATCAGCTGTCCTTACATTTATGTTCGTATAACTCGTCAATATGTAGGGAACAGCTGATTTTTTTTCGCGATTTCATTTTTGGTTCCATAGTAAAAGTTGTTCATAGTGATGAGTACAATGACCTTTTAAGAGGTTGTTAATGTTTTACCAATAACCCTGTATATCAAAACCCATCATTACATCTTTGAAGTTTCGCCAGCTGATTTTATTTGACCCTGTTTATTAGGCGTGGCCATCACCCTGCAGTAGGTTAGTACATGCCATTAATATTATCATTGAATGCATTTATTATCTCATTATAATATTGATTACCTACTTCTATCAATCAGGTCACAGATAATGATAACAGAGGACCTTGACCCTCACCTCCTAGCAAGCCGGCAGCATTACGTAAACATAATTATGATAATTATAATGATATGACGTGTTTAATTACGTGTGTTCGTATCAATTTGGATCACAATAAGTCACGTTTCGTATTTGTTAGTTAACTTATGCATGTTTCAGGGTTTCATTCACCCATTTGTGACAGGTCAAGGGTACTATACAACGTGGTGATAACAATACGACACTAATAATTGTAAACACGGGCTATACTAATGCATAGGAGTATTTTGGAACTATCAAATAAATGCTAGAAAATCCCGAAATTTAAAAATTGTTTTTAGGGTTCCGTACCCAAAGGATAACGGGACCCTATTACTAAGACTTCACTGTCTGTCCGTCCGTTTGTCCGTCCGTCTGTCTGTCAACAGGCTGTATCTCAAGAACCGCGATAGCTAGACTGTTGGAATTTTCACAAATTATGTATTTCTGTTGCCGCTATAACAACAAATACTAAAAACAAAATAAAATAAATATTTAATTCCCATACAACAAACGTGTTTTTCGGCGTTTTTGCCTTGTGGTACGGAACCCTTCGTGTGCGAGTCCGACTCGCACTTGGCCAGTTTTTTTCAAAATGAAAGCAGTCAGAGGGGCATATAGCATCTTTAGAGTACGACAGACTACGACGGTTTTGGATGGCAGTTGCGCATACATATTGTGCCCTTGCACGCCGGCACCTTGTATAGGCTCGCTCTCTATTACATGGGACCAAATCAAAACTGACGAAATATGAGTGTACCTACTAACACACCTCTGCTTTCCCCTTCGGGAAATACAGACATGATCTTACGTTATACAGTATATTTATCGAACGGTCAAATCTTGTGACCAATTTTTTTGTCACTTCCCATAACCCAATTGAAATAATATTTGGCACAATTGTATAGTTATGATGACAATACAGAATTTCAGTGTCATATGGCTGATCTGATGATGATAATTATGTCAGGTGGATGTTAACCGGTTGAGTGCCGAATTACAGAAACAATTAAAAAGCCATTGATCCACGTTCCGTTTCCGCATCCGAAGGGTTAAGTGCAACGACTTCCATGAACTTAACAATCGTTTAAACCAGTTTTGCAAAACATATTTCTGGTTTTTAGTACCGCCGCGCCGTCTATCTTTCGCGGTTTTTTACGTCTTTTCTTTGTTTTTTTTTTTAGATTTAGAGACTTGGCTCTACATTAGTTAAAGCGTTATGTAAGTCTCGACAACCTACTTCACATGAAATGTTTTTGGTGGGTCACATATTCATCGTACGGAACCCTCTACACGCAAGTTCAACTCGCACTTGACCGGTTTTTTTTCTTTCCCTTGTCCCATCTCAGTACAAAGACCTCTTTTGATGCACCAAGATAATTAGATTGGATATTTTTGGATGAACTTGATTATCACTTTTTTTGGCTTACGATTGTATCATAAAAATAAACACGTAGGTTTCTCTATTTACATAAATATATTCGCCAGAATACAAAAATAAAATTACGCCGAATGTGTGACTGGCTGGTTCTTTTTTGTCGATATCCGTGGTAGATACCTAATTAGTGAAACATATACCTAATGTTCTTATACCTGACCAATTAAGCAGTTTCAGGTTTTGATAAGTAAAACAGTGAGTCAGATGTGATTTGGTATTTTTTTAAAATAAGGATAAACGATTTCGTTCAATCTATCTATATATATAAAATGATAAACTGACTGATTGTTGATATATCAACGCACAGTCTAAACCGCTGCTCCTAGAGACATAAAATTTGGAGGGTGTGTTCTTTGTGAAGAGTAGGTATCCACTAAGAAAGGGTTTTTCGAAATTCCACCCCTAAGAGGGTGAAATTTCACGCGGACGAAGTCGCGGGCAGAAGCTAGTTATACATAATTCTCGAAAATAAAACTATTTCGTGAAAATATTTTGTAAATATAACGGTTTCCAGTAAATAGAATTTTGAGAATTGATTGATGTTAATTAGTTATAATTTAGTAATAACATACCATCACGCCTGTAAACCCTGAAGGGTTGGGTAGAGATGTATCTATAGTTGAACTATAATAATCATAATCATTTCACCAGTTATGTTTATTCCCATATAGGTAATAGGCAGCATGAAGGGGCATCCGGACACAAATCCGAGTAATTCATCAATTCGTCCTACATGCCTACCTACGGCCTACGGCTAAATTATATTTTGATAATTGCATAGCATATGTGTGAGTACTATGTACATACTATAAAGCTTCCATTTACTGGGTACGCCTTTCATTGACTTGAATGTGCCCTGGCGGCTGAGAGTATGTCATGCTCACTCAAAGGTCTCGCTGATGGTGGCGCGTGTGTTGGATCATTTAGCTCCCTTCAAAATGGTTGAGTCCAGATTCTGGGTTGCTACTGAGAAATTCCTGATGCAAAAACTCGGTAACACTTTGCCCGACCTGCTAATCGAACCCGGGACCTCTTGCTCAGTAATAAATTTAATTTTAATCAACATATTACGTAAAACAGCGTCGCAATTTGCAAAAAACGTAAAAAAAAGTGAATTTTACGAGCTACATTGAAGGAATCACTTTGCTAAGAGAATAAATAAATAATAAAGACATCTATCTGGTTCCAAAGTCTTATAGATTATTGATATCTGACTAATTACTAACTAATTATGTAAGTAACATTACGTCCACAAACACACAAATTATTTCATTATTATTACGATATCTATAGCCAAATACAAACTATTTACACTAGATAATAAATTAAAAGACTAAATTACTATACAAATAAACACAAAAAAAATATTATTACCTATAAAAACAAATGACTCATTAACATTAGGAAGTGGACTGTGACAAACTTGACAACCGAATTTACGCACGATTACAAAACAAAAAACAAAAATAATCTAAACTTTTGTTCGTTCTTTTGGGAATGATGACCTGCCGGCCACTGACATTTGAGGAATGTTTCAAGTTTGTAATGCTTCTTTTGAAAATATACCTATAAGTAAGTTTATTTTTTGTTAAAGCTGCAAGAAATTAATTGAGAGAAATGGAATGGTGTTTTCTTTGTCTTGGAAAACATTTAAGCAGATTCAACTTATTTTAATGTTTTTTAGAAAACTTAGAAACTTATAAACTTAGAAAAAGCGAATGATTATCCAAACTACATAATTAGTGGCATCAAATCATCAGGGCATTGCACTTTGTTCAAATATTTTAGGTTACCTGTATCAACATTTCGGTTTCAAAAAGGAAACAAAAAGAACAGTCCAAACATTCAAAAATCAATTAAAAAATCAAGTTTAGAACGTTAAAACAAAACCAGGTAAATACCTACTGTCTGCACTCGACATATTGATATTTAATTTATTAGGGAACGTTCCCAATCAAACACAAAATCACAGCTACGCACGCGTATATTTAAATAAATACTCGTTAATCTTAGGGAAAATCTTATCACTAGTGTATTGACTATAGGTAACATCCATGTGGTTCCATAGAGGATCCTCAACCTTCACTGATTCTAACACGTTCGGGAGTTTCGACATCAACCACTCCACGTCTTTTGTGTCCACCAACCCGTCATTCTTCCCATAAATGCACAAAATTGGCACTGTAGTCGCACTGAGGTTGTATTTCGGAGGCTGTTCACTTCCGTATAACACCAGATTCTGCTCTTTTCCATAGTTAAACTTCTCGAATCTCCTACTCTTCATGCTCTGTCCGTACCGTGCCATGTTGTGCACGGAGGTTCCTGCAGGAAAGTGTCCGAAGAGTATCCGCGTGGTCTCGTTGCTGATGGACCCCAAGTGTGGCGAGTCTACGTGGTCGAACTCGTCGATGATCGTCTCACACAGCATCTCAGTAAAATCTGACAGCTGGCAGAAGAATGCGACGAACTCCTGACTGAACGAGCCCTTCGAGAACACTTCTTGGACGCCGCTCATTGATAACGCACCTTCCATTCCCTCGAAAGTCTGTGTCAGAGTTCTAAATATCCTCGATTTTGTGTTTGTTTGTCTGGCTGCTGGCGCTAAAGTTATCACTAGTTGGGTTTTGTCACAATATCCTGGCTTTTCAGAACACATCACTAAGAACGTCCCGGTCCCTTGAGAGAAGCCGATGTAGTTCAGCCTCTCATATCCTGTATAATCCAGGACATAGTCAATCATTGCTGGCACATCGTAGATCCCGATCTCTTCGATGTAGAACTTCCAGTAAGCAGCATCTTTGTCAGGGTTCAGGTGAACGTGCCCTCGCGAGTAGTAGTTCCCTCTGACGTTGCCCAGCCAGAGGTCGTAGCACGCATCAGAGATGAGGTAAGCAAGTCCAGCATTTGGGCCGGAATCTATCCACGAATCCGAGCTCTGCAGTAGTCCATGCATCAGCAACACTGGAGGTGATCTCTTCTTATGATGACAGTTCCTTGCCTTCGCTATCCTGAACATGGTGAGGATATATCCATCGTCCGTGACAACTTTATGTTCTTCAGAAATATATCCATATTTCCCTGTTAGTTCCGTGAAATTCATGAGGGAGTCTTTGGGATACCCCAGGGAGGTCTTGATCTCCCTGCGTATGGGCAGCCATGGCGTGCGCACGACGTACCCGACCGTGACTACTGCCAAGGATATCAGCAGGACGTTAAATATGTTGAATCGTTTCAAAGACATGCTATCAACTGAGCACCTTCGCGAGTCAACTAATCTATATAGTACGGAAACCTGAATGTGACGTGCGTCTGTGTGTTTGCGGATTTTTTTTTTTCAAAATGTGAAGAATCACTGGGATTAATTTTGAATGAAGTATTATTTTGTTTTTTTTGTTTGTGATTTTGGCGGATAACGGAGGGCCATTGTTTGTTTTTTTTTTTGGTTGAACGCATCATGCTGAGATAGGATAGGCCTTTTGGCATATAGGACTTTCTGTTTCTTTTTGTTACTTACTTTTCATATAATTTTGTTTTTTATTTATGATTGTGTTTAGTTTACTTTGTAATCTTCCTGTACAAGTCACAATCAATACTTTTTCTTACTTTCTCTAATAGACTAACATGGGCTGTATTCGCTAGTTAAAACTACCAAGTCGCTGACACAACTATTTATTTATCAAAGAAGAGAAAAACCAACGACATCTTTAAAAAAAATAATATTACATGATTTTTTTACCAGCGTCATAAATAGCAAAATAACCAGTACCAGTTTTAATAATGAAGGTATAATGTTGCTCTGCAAATTTTAATTTTGATCATTTAATTAAATACATTTTTGATAAAGTCAACCAAAACTGAAGTATTCCTAATGATATTATTACTACAGATTACGTGTTTGTAAAAGAGGCTTAGAAACATTTCAAACACTTTCAGCAGAAACTACACAAGTAAATAATATCTTCATGTGTAATATACACGTTTTGAAAAAAAAACAATGAGGAATGAAGAAAAAAAAAATAGTTACTTTATCCAGTTATTACACTGTGTTAGTGTTATATTGTATTTAACGTTAGTCTTTATATTGTTAAATAAATTTTATTATTATTATATTATTATTATTCATTCGGACTGTGTTAGTGTTATTGGGTTTTTCCATCAGGAATCTCTCAGTAGCAGCCCGGAGTCTGGATTTGTGCTGGTTGATGACAACAGACACGCCCCTATTACATGTGAGTTCATTTAACTGGCGAAATGTGGGGGAACTATATGTAGGTGCACATCTGCATATCCCTGCGGCGAATACAGGTGTGATGTCTGTTATAAACTTGAAGTGATTTTAGTTGCTTGACTGATAAAAAATATAAAAGTCTTAAGCATCGTCGCGCTCTAAACTAGTTAATATAAAGTACGAGTCACAACTACGTCAGTCAGTTTGTTGTTTCCTATTTATTTGTAACTAAACTGACGATGCCCTGCGACTTCGCTTGTTATTAAAATAATTATTGTTCGTATAATATGTAGTTATGTACGAGTATGTACGTCAAAGTGCGTCACAATTGCCGGAACTTTACTTGTCCGATGATCGTGCCGATGACCTGTGGGGTTATTTCTTATCACACAAAAAATAACAATAGATCTCAATCTCTGTCATTTTGACAGGTCAGCCACGTTCATTGCGTTATTTACGTTATTGAGCAGGCGATGTTCACTAACCTATAAAGCAATGTATTAGGAATGACCTTCAAAAGCCTTGGATTGTAATTGAAAGTGTGCTACGTAATTCGAGTGCTACTGGTCGAAAGAACATTTGCCCGAACGAACGATTGCCTGAAAATCGTTTGACCGAAAAATAGGCTTGCTTTACATGAAAACTGTACTTTATGTGATAATATTGTCACAAGACTCGGTATATTTTTTTTAAGATAACATTTGGTGATCAAGCAATATCATACTGATATTGTGCGTTTTCTTGCCTTTTGATTATTTTATTTTATCAATAGTCTCCTTCGAGGTATTAGGTACAATGTAAAAATAATTTTCGACTGATTTAAAATTCTTTTGATAAGTATACCTATAGTGTGTTTTATTTTTGTTTTTTTTTTGAGGTCGAATAAAATTAACTAAAATGTTTCCATAATTTAAAAGCTAATTTCCTGGTGACAGCGATGCGAACGAATGTTTTGATGCCCTTTGATTATTTCCCCTCCTTTTTATATACCTACTCAAGTATACCTATATTATGTAATAAATAATGTGTAAAATAATCGTCCTAAATAATATTAATACATAATTATTATAAATGCGAAAATGGGTTTGTTTGTTACGCTTTGACACTAAAACAACTGAACGGATTTGGATGACATTTGACACATGGCTAGAACACTCTTTTATCCCGGTAGCAGTCTGGTGTAATAGTGTAACCACTCTGTAGGTGTGTGTACTATTTAACCGGGCAAGAGCGAGTCGGACTCGCGCACCGAAGGTTCCGTACCATCATATGTTTTAAATTTTCATCGGCGAGGCTTATATTCATCAGAGAATTGTAACAATGTGCACTGCGGTGTAGAATATTGCAATTTTATGTCAGCGCCATCTCTTGACCGATAGTGGAACTAATGTAAATATTGTTATACTAGTTTTAAGTTTTCATAATGTAACTGTTTGCTGTTCCTCTTAATAAAAATAAAATAAAAATAAAATAAAAATAAAATAAAAATAAAATAAAATAATGTAACTTTTGTTGATGATTTCTGAAAAAATGTGTTATTTAGAGACTTCGTTTTATTTTTCCTGAAATCTTTACATAAACTTCTATCACGTATTATTTCAGATTTTTCTCTTTGCAACCTTCGGAGATAAGGGGGGGAACGGTATTTTTTTTTTACATTTTTCATCAAAAGTCGAAAACTATACGGCCTAAAAAAAAATATGTTTGAGAATGTGGAATCTGCGCTTTTTCATATGATACCCCACATGCCCTAGTAGCCCCACTTCGAATTTTTCAGACCCCCTTTCAGTCCCTGTTGCAAAAAATATACATATATTTTTATTTCTTACTTATTTGCAAAGTAGTTGGGCAAACGTCATCTAAAATTATTCCAAATTTCAAGTTGATAGCATTAGTAGTTCTTGAGATATCCAGCTGTGACAGACATACAGGCTTAGTCTCACCATAAGGGTCCCGTTTTTACCATTTTGGTACGGAACCCTAAAAAGGCGTCCTCGTACAAAAAACGTGTCTTATTTATTACAAGTTTATTAGTTTAATTTAATTTTTATTTAACTATCATGTAGTGTTAAATATTGTACGCTGTTTCGGAATCCTTCGTGCGCGAGTCCGACTCGCACTTGGCCGTTTCTTTTGTTTTTTTACTGAAACTTGTTTCCGGATTGATTAACTTTCTATTTACCAAATTGAGTCCAATGTCAATGTCAGTAATTTTTTAATTAACCCAGACACCATCTGCTCACTGCACGTGAACACACAGTGAGCAGATGATCCTTCCATCTTTACCTGAGTTAGTCTGTTTAGCATAATCAGCCTATGTTCCCACTGCTGGGACACAATCCTCCTCTCTGTGAGAGGGAGTGGGCCATGACCCACCACGCGGGCCCAGTGCGGGTTGATAGATGTCACATGTCTTCGAATGTTTGGTTCTAGGGCATGCCGGTTTCCTCTCGATGTTTTCCTTCATCGTTTTGAGAGCAGTGGTGAACACACACCACAAATGAAATTCTTGATACTCATTAATAACTACATCACCAGCATCTTGCCTATTATATATTTACATTAAGTCCTTGTGTTTTATAAAGGTGATCAGCCATATTGGGCCCAAAATCCAAAATTCACATGGTGTACGACCTTCCCCGTTCATTATGTTGACGTCGGCTTTCTGTTTGAGTAGGAGGATTACTAGTTCCTGTGGGAGAGAAAGGGATGCATAGATTTGAGTATAGTTTGGTTTGTAGTTGAGGCCAACAAAAATTCCCGGGTCGGCGAAAGTGTTATTGTGTTTTTCCATCTAGAATTTCTCAGTAGCAGCCTGGAGTCCTAGAGTCCTCCTGGCAATAAGCTCACTCCCTATTTATGGGACTTTAACATAACTGGTGAAATGTGGGTGCCTACAGGTACACATCTGCCTAACCTTTCGGGGAATACAGCCGTGATAATATGTTCTGTTTAGCAGGTAATATTACTGTGGGACCAATGCTCTCAAAACGGTGAAGGAAAACATCGTGAGGAAACCGGCATGTCCTAGAACCAAAAATTCGAAGACATGTGACATCTGCCAATCCGGACTGGGCCCGCTTGGTGGATTACGGCCCACTCCCTTTCACCGAGACGAGAGGAGGCTTGTGTCCCAGCAGTGGGAACATTATAGGCTGATTATGGTATTACTGTGGGGTATTAGGTTAGGTTCCCAAGTCGTACTATGTTATTGGGTATTTGGGTAGCAACCTGAAAGCTGGATTTAAATATGTGTTGATAAGCTGGACACATTTTACATGGTAGGTACTTAAAATTACACATACAAATTGAGGGTGTAACTTACACCTCTACTTAAACTTCTTCCGGGTGATAATATAATAATATGTTTCGAAACAGGTGTAGATAAAAAATCAGCATTTTACTGCGTTACATACTCGTATAACCTGAAATTAATCAAAACTATTTATAATAAGCAACTTGTATGCTTTTATAAAGACGTAGTATGCAAATGAAGTTTTTACATAGATATCCGAGTTTTTATTACATTTCCAATATATATCAACATGAATTGCTAATTAATAAAATCATATCTCTTATTTGTAGACAGTTAAAGGCTTACGACCACGTTGTTTAATTCTTGTAAAAAAAAACTCCTAGGTTTTGGGGACACCCCTTTACAGTCCCAAGGATGTGCCCTTACAGGCGTTGCACAGAGGGGGTCTCGGATCGGTTTTTTGAGTGTCCCTTCCATGTGCAGATGGTGACCACTTGGTTGGCTTTAGTGCAGTAAACATCCCAGACTCCCCCCGTGTTATCCCCAAAGCATGTGCCCTTTGAAGGATTCCCCCGAAATAAAAAAAAATAAAATTTTGTATGGAGGTAGCTGACACCCTGGATTAACATATAGGCTACTTTTTATCCCGATATTCCCACGGGATCGACACTTGCGCGGGTGAAACGCGGTGAAAAAGCTAGTACTTACTAAAAAGCCGATATTAATAAATTATCATTTGTTGTGATCGCAAACCAGTTTTACGAATGCGTTCCATTTAAACTGCAGTAGAATATTTGGAGCGAGTTTATTAACTTTTTGACCGCCACACGTCAAAAAATCAAAAACGAGCCCTTGGCGTCAAAGTCTGTCATGTAGTCGAACCGTTGCGTGTTGGGCACATTATGATTTGTCATCTATACATGACTGTGGCGGTCAAAAGGTTATTATAGCCAAATCTGTGGATATACAAAGGCTTCTTACCCTTGGGATTTAAATTGTCGAGGAAACGACATTTTTGTAAAAAGATCAGTATCAATTTACTTAAAAGAGCAGTAGTAGGCATGATACCAGCTCGGTGCGAGTCAGAGGCCGCTTGACTTATGCGGAAGATCAATGGACCATATTGATAGCATCGACCGCCATGCTTGCTCACTATGATATACTTTGACTTGTCTAGAAGTACAGGGTATCCCTCAAGAGAAGACTCATCGACATGTGTATTATTCCCATCCTCACATATGGTGCTCAAACATGGTCTTTGACAATTCAGCAGAGGTCCAAGCTCGAGGTTAGCCAGAGAGCTGTGGAACGGAGTTTTCTGGGTATTAAACTTGTGGACGGGGTAAGAATACAACAATTCGCCCCATCACTAAAATAACTGATGTCACTCGTAAAGCTGCCAGCCTGCCATGCTTTAATGGAATTATTATCACTTATTTCCAAGATTGCTGGAAAGCCTATAATTGGCGACTGAGAAGGCTGTGACTATTGTGATGTAAAAAAAAATTTAAAAAAATTGGTCGGACTTATACATAGAAGCTGTTAGTGTACATTAATAAAAAAAAAAACGAATTGGGCTGGACACATCTGCCGCATGTCAGACGGTCAATGGGCCAATCTTACGACCCAGTGGGTCCCGCTTAATAGCAAACGACATCGCGGCAGGCCCAGACGGAGATGGCGGGATGAGCTGGACTCCTTTGATAAAGATTGGTCTTTGGCAGCTCTGAACAGAGAGAGGTGGAAAGAGAGTAGAGAGTTTTATCGTTGACGGACTCGGAGAGTAGCCCCCTGGATTTGTGATTACAAATGAATGAGATTATTGAACTCGTGCAAAAAGCACACAGCACCCGTAAGGGGCTTACATGACTTAAAGCGCGGTCACTGTCGGACTGCATAGAAAAGAAAGAGAAGCGCGATGACACCAAACTGGTAATTTATTGCAAATTAAGAAGCAATTATCTATTCACAAAAACTATTTAATAATAAATAATCCATCACTGAATGCAGTTTGGCATTAGAATTTTAATGGCATATTTTAATTATAATTAAAATCCCACTTCACACTAATATTATAAAGGCGAAAGTTTGTGTGTGGGGGGTGTGTTTATATGTTTGTTATTTCTTCACGCTCAAACGGCTGAACCAATTTTGCTAAAATTTGGTATGGAGGTAGCTGACAGCCTGGATCAACATATAGGCTACTTTTTATCCCGATATTCCCACGGGATCGACATTTACGCGGGTAAAACCGCGGGACGCAGCTAGTTGTTCATAAAGGGATAAACTGCTTTTAAAGACAATCAAGAGGTATATTTGAAGATTTTTTTGATGCATTAATGTATGTTTAATTATGATTTGAGTTCCATCACTGTATTAAAATAAGACTTTTTTTTTTTTTAAAAGAAGATTTTTTTTTTTATGGTTGATATAACATGTCTTCTAATTGGTGGTTCTAAGACATACCGACATATCTCACAATGTTTTCCTTCGCCGTTTCGAGAGCAGTGGTGATGAAATTACTTACACAAACTAAATTGCCTACCTGGGTTCGAACTCACGAACAACAACTCGTCGTAAGTCGGAGCCGATACCACTGGGCCACTGCTCAAGATGAAAGAGTACAGTCAAAAAAGAGATAAGTATGCAGGATCGTCGGATATAGTTGAAGTTTAGTAAGAAACCGTTGGATGTTATCGACTGAAATTTAATTTAATAAATGTGCTGTTTGTTTTCTATTAATAAAATAAAATTTGATTCGAGAACATGTATCGGTTTCTTACAAAACTTCAACTATATCTGATGATCCTGCATACTTATCCCTTTTGTTGACTGTACATAATCATAAGACGAGCATTCAGTTTAGCAGTTTAATTAATAACTCTGTATCTAGACAATATCAACAAGTAATATCCCGGCGCGGGCGTCCCGACTGTCCCGACTGTCCCGACTGTCCCGAGCCAGCAGCGCCATATAAATGACACGCTGCCGCTGTGCGAAACTGCTGTAGGTCCAACAAAACTACAACTTTCGAAGAACCAGAAGGACTTAGGTACTGACATGATTTTTTAGTTTTAAATACAATGTTTGGAATTTTATTTATTTCATTTGGCTACATAGTCAACCGCCATTCCGTTTGAATATCGTCATGGTGGGGTGAAAACAAAACTAGCCTCACGCTTGGAGTCGCTCGTTCAGTTCACAGAGAACGGTCGACCTAGTAAGACTGACAGGTTCAGTTCACAAAATGGGAATATGCAACTACAACCTCGCAAAGTGGGGCTATCGCGACGGGACAGCAGCAGGGTGTGGATGTGTAGCTGTAGCTCAAATTATGTCCCACCTCCTATTAATCCTGCCCTCTGTGCCTCAAAAAATGCAGCCATAGTGATCTCTACGCCGCTGCTACGGACGTTGCCATAGAAGTGGCGAAGTGTTGAGCCATCAAACTTTAATATACTGTCGTACCTACCATTGGCACGAGAAGAAGGAGGATGCACAAAATAAAATAAATAAATTATTTTTTTTCAGGCGCAGTTCGAATTTGTATTTCTGCATCAACTTCCCAGTAACGTCTATAGAAGAGCTACGCTCAGCCGAGTGACCCAGTTAGCGCGATCGATGCGGGGTCAACGACCGCGTCTGATTGATCATCACTTTGGGAAACGCTGGAATATTGCCAGTGATAGCGAGATAATTGCTTTAGGGTTAAAATATTGTGCAATAGAGGATAGAGATAGATGGAGTAGAGTAAATAATGTAAACATAATATTTGTAAACATTAGGTGTTGAGGTCCTTCGGTATGGTTCTAAATACATCACACCTATTCCCCGAAGGGGTCGACAGAAGCGTATAGGTAGTACCTATCTACACCCACATTTCGCCAGTCCGATGACATAACAAGGGCGAGCTCATTGCAATAATCCAGCATCCGGCTGCTACATAGGATTTCCTAATTGTACCTAACACCTAATAACAATTTGCCCGACCTGGGGATCTAACCTATGGACCTGACCTCAGAAGCACAGTCGTGTTCAGCCACTAGACCCTCGACGGCGACAATCATAGCCTCCTCCATTATGACCTACTTAATTATGTACTCTACTGTCATATTTATCACGCTACCCACACGTACCAGGGGTTTCTATCCACGAAAAGGTCAGCCCGTCTCCTCAAGATATCGTTAAAGGCGACTAAGGGATTATGTCGAGGGGACGTGGAGATAAGAGGCACACTGTAGCTGCCCTCATAAACCCCATAAGCTTAATATAGTGCGATCAATCGTTGAGCTCCTGAAGTTTTGTGTTGAGCTACACGATAACTGACAAATGCTTGCACTGACTGGACAGGTCCACTCAAATCTGTGTGGTTCTTTCCTCAAAAGACCATTTCAGGCATCAAATCTACATGGTCCTCACGTGATCTGACCAAGATTATGTCTAGACTTCAAAAGACCCCTGAGATTATTTTGCCATCCTACTAATATTATAAATGTGAAAGTTTGTGAAGATGTTTTGATGTTTGTTACTCAATCACGTGTAATCCGTTGAACAGATTTGGATTAAAATTGGCACATAGATAGACCATTTCCTGGATTAACACATAGGATAATTTTTATCCCAATATTCCCACGGGATTAACACTTATGCGGGTGAAGCCGCGGATTGCTGCTAGTTCCTTCATATGAAATATCAACTTCATCTAGATTTTTTAATATGACGTGTAAAAGTGATTCTGATACACAATACACCATTTCGTTTACCGTATTTAATATTGTAGAACCAAAACGATTCGTTTCCGTGTTTTCCGCATCTGCAATGCTGTAGGAGATTTTAGAAGAGGATAATTTACTAACGAATGAAAGTTTCTTCTGTCTCATACTATGGAAACTATGCCTACCTAAATGAACGATTGGTAAATTATTGAAGAAGGAAATTAGTTGGGAAACAAATCACTTGGCTTTCCTACAATTCTGGCATACCTACCGCCTTCAAAGGAATTGAGAAGAATTTTGTTTATTGCATGGCTTATATCTAAACAAATCTAAACTAATATTATTAAGAAAAGATTTTATTTTTTGTATATTTGTTTGTAACGTTTTCACGCTAAAACAGCTGAACGGATTTGAATGAATTTTGGCGGGAAGACTATGACCTGGATTAGGACATACAATCCTTTTTTCCGATATTCCCACGGGATCGACACTTATGCGGGTAATACCGTGCGGCGCACCTGGTTAATAGTTAATGATGACGTGAAATTGCTGGTTTCATTGTTCACAGCGATATTTTCCTGAACTGACCAAAATACCAAGGTCGGGAGTGGGTTCTTGCAAAAGTTCAATGCTCGGAATCACAAGTCATACTCTCGCCATTTAAACAGATTGTCCAAATTCAAGTACCTTGGACATTTCATCACTGACGACCTTGAGGATAATACAGACATTGAGAGGGAGCGTAGGGCACTGGCGGTCAGAGGTAACATGTTGGCAAGTAGATTTGCGCGGTGCTCTGACCTAGAGAAAATTACTCTTATTAAGGCCTACTGTCAGAGTTCTTACACGAGCAATCTATGGGTCAACTACACTAGAGATCACTGGATGTTCTGCGCGTACAATATAACAATATTGCTTTCAGAATGTTTTTGCGACTGCCCTGTTTCTGTAGCGCCTCAGAAATGTTTGCTGATGCCCACACAGACGGCTTTCAAGCCATAATATAAGCAAAAAAACTGCTTCGCTGCTGTGCAGAGTGCGGAGTAGTCGCAACTATATCCTAACAGCTGTGGCGGAGAGCTACACTCCAAATATTAGGCGCGATTAGGTAGGTAACATATATATAAAATAAAATAAAATATTATATAAAATAAAATATTACAATAAATAAAATAAAATATTTTCCTGCCTGGTCATCCTTTGTTTTAATACGAGTATTATACTATTTTTATATCAATGTTACTAACACTAGAATAATAAGTTGTTTGTAATACTAACAAAATCTGGATCACTTTTTTTTTTAAGTGAAAACTTCTTTAGGCTCGTTGGGCATTTTTTGAGATGGGATAAAACTATTTAACTCGCGACTCTGTTACCGTAACCGACACCTCTGTTTTAAGTTTTGGCCATTATAAAGACATCAACGCGCGGTACTCTTTCTTTGGGAAAAATGATCTTCAAACATATTTATAAAATTACTATGCTTTTTCCAGTTTTCACTTCTGTCGGCACTCCTGGAGTGCCACTGTTTTCATTTGGATATTACTTAGGTACCTCTTTACCGTAGAAGATCCAACTACCCTTCCACCGCTTTTCAACTGTTTCATCCACAGCTCGACACGATGATCTCACTGGTATTGATTCCCGAGACAGCTGAGCCGAGGACCAGACGCAGACAACCACTTGACCCACTTACTGAACGAGGCATGACCTCCCGTGACCCTTGCCAAGGATCGGGGACTGCACGTGGCGGTGAGACTATACGCGATGAAATAGTTTAGAAGTTTAAGACTTTTTTTGTGCTCGGGTAATGTGTCTTACTAAACTTTGGGGTAGGTTTTTCTTTTTTTTTTCATTTGTTAATATAAGCGGGCAAAATCCAGGCAAGTACACAATGTTACTATTTCAATTTCATATGTATAGACGCCACCACATCAAGCTACTACAATCTTTAAAAGATTTTCAACTTTATGGCTAAATTATAAGGTTCAAAGTTGATTGGGAAAATTTGACAGTTTCGGGTAGCTTGATGTGCTGGACTCTGTACTTTCTGAGTTTATCTTGGACATCACTGACATCTGTGAAGGAAAACATCGGGAGGAAACCTGGACTTATAGTCATTGTGTCTGAAATCACCAACCCATCTTGAGCAAGTATGGTGATCAATGCTCGTGCCTTCTCTGTACCAGAAGAGGTCTTTGCCCAGCTGTGGGACAGTTATGGGCTGGAATTGGTAACACAAGTGAACACAAGCTACAAGGGATTACAGAATGATTGGCTAGTCAGTATGAATTGAAACGGAACTGACTTAAACAAAAGACCATTTCAGACACCAATCTACATGGTCTTCATACGATCTGACCAAGATTTTGTCTGGACTTTAAAAGAGACTGTGACTTCTGAGTTTGTTTCGGCCTTTCTTCTCAGAATAGTCAGTTAGGAAACGCCGACCTCATCTAGTTTAAAAAAAAATATGATTGACGTGTAAAAGTGTTTGTACAAACCTACTTACAGAAATAAAAATCATTTATCGTGTACCTTCGTGGAGGCATTTTTCATGATAAATGTCAAAATTAAAAAGAAATATTTGACAATTTTTTTAAATTTTTATAAAAAAGAAAAAAAATCCCGGCTATGTTGGGATCGGCTTCCGCTCGATCCACTAACATCCCCTAGACCAGTCCCCCCGGGGACTAGACCAGTCCCCCAGGGGACTACACAGCACTCAATGTTCCACTACGATACCCTAGGGGATCATATAAAACTCCAATTTCCTTTTGAATCCCCTAATTGTTTGAGAACCTTATTAATTAATTAAACTTATTTACAATTTATGACCAATTTATAACCGGTTGCAGCTGAGTACCAGTATTTTGTATGGAGCGACTCCCTATGACCTCCACAACCCAGTTACTGGGTAACACAAACCCCTTGGAAAGATATTTTTTTTACGTTTTATACGTAGTCTAATTTAAATTGCCTATCATAACCTTTTCCTTTATATTTTTTATTGCTTTAAGTTGTCATAAACGCAATCAAACATTTGCGAAAGAGCTCTTCAGTGATACACAGAAGTGTTCTTACGCGGGCAATTAAAACAGCTCTTTATGGCCCACTGACAAGTGCCGAATACGATATCAGAGCAATCATTAGGTACTCGTAAACACATGTGAGCAATCCAAAGTGACACTTAGTACCTACCTACTAGCTACCTAAGTGTTGCCAAGTTTAATTTTGGTTAACGATTGCTAAGGCGTGTTACATACAACCTTGTTTGTGTCGGCACAATTGAGCATAGCCGGGTGGCAAAATGTATATTATATTAAATTTGAAGCCTACGTCCGGCTGTGCCGAGTCACCCGAACTCAATTGTATATATGAATGAATGAATTGCACCGATCCCAGCGTGGTTAAACCAGACTCGATTAATCGAATGAACCCCAAGATTCGCACTAGCTCCTGTAGCCTCATGTTCATGGTGCTACAGCGACCATTGCATATCAAGGAATAGACCGGGGGGCGCGTTAATGGTAGGGAAGACGTGCCCGTAGGATAGGTAAGGATTTAAGAGCCTACCGGATATGCATCCTAGAGTAAGCATTGGACTAGTGGAGAGATTGGTAATTATTATCTATGGATGGGCATCTTTTATCGACCTTGCCGCTTGGTTGGTTCAGGTCGAGCTTCCTCGGTGCGTCTTTTGGCGAGCTTCTTCTGCTTTCTCGGTTCTTTTGTATGTCATTGGTCAGCTGTGTTGTGTTAAATGTTGCTGTTTTCAATGTCTTCGTCGGAAGTTTCGCTACTATCCGTTTCCAGTTTTTTGTAAATCTCGCTAGCAGTGATCTTGATTTTACTTCTATCTTCCGCTGTATCCATCCAAAAATTGATACCCTTGTCGAAGTACTTCATGTCCTGTTTTAGATTGTCGTTCCATGTGTAAATAGGTCGGCCGACCTTCTTGGATTTGGCCTTGTACTGCATTGCTGCGTGCAGTAGATGTGGTTTGCGGCGCCTGTAGACATGTGCGAGGTAGCACATCCGGTGGTTCTTGATGCATTTGGTTACTGTTTTTCCGTCTAAGATTTCATGCATTTTCTTTTGTCTTGGTTTATTCCTAGAGTGGTTAATCAAGTCTCTCATGATAACTCGGTCATATCTTCTGAGGCTTGACCTGTTAGCTTTGGTAAGTGCCGATACTTTCAGACCATGTATCATACACGGTACGATCACCATTCGGTACATGAGTCTGGCTAATTTCCAGTCCATATTTGAGTTATTTATGAATGGTAGTAATGATTTGGCGTTTTTCATGGCCTGTTCGCAACGTTTTTTATAGTGCTTTTTCTGCTTAATGTAGATGTTATGTATGTACCTAGATATTTAATTTCGTCACATGTCGGTATACTTATTCCATTAAGGGTCACGTGTGTCGTTATCTGTGTAGTTATGGGGTCCCTAATTAGTATTTTTGTTTTTGTTTCATTTATTTGGAGGCCTACACTGTCTAGTAGGGGTTTAATATGGTATAGGATACCTTCTAACCTTTCTAGGTCGTCTGAAATGAAGATAAGGTCGTCCGCAAATGATAGTACTAGGGGGAGTGAGATTTCGCGATCCTGGTCGAGTTTTATTAATTGGGTTTCCTCTTCGAGGGTTCTAAGGACTTCGTCGAGGACCAGTGTAAACAGGCGAGGGGACAGAGGGCAACCTTGTTTGACTCCCTTGCCTTTGATAATCCAACTGCTTTGCTGTCCACACCATTTGATGCATGTTCGTTCATTCAAGCATACCTTGATTATCCTGTTGGTTAGCGATTTGTTGGTTCGTTGTAATAGGATATCCCTCAGTGCATTAAGGTCGACATTGTCAAAGGCCTTTTCTATGTCGAGGGCAAGCACATAAGTTCTTTTACCTGCCCGCCATTCTTCGTCTAAGACCCTTTTAAGTGTAAACATATGGTCGTCTGTTGATCTATTGTTTAAAAAGGCCGCTTGATAGCTTCCCAGTTCCGATATTGTCTCGTCTAGTTTTTTAAGTACGTAGGAGGCGTAAATCCTGTAACCCGTGTTGCAAACCGATATGCGGCGATATTCATTCGCATTTTTAGGGTTATTATTTTTTGGAATTGGTATTTGTACGGTCTCCAGCCACGCGTCGGGTGCTTCGTTCTGTGTCCAAGCTTTGTTCATGTGTTTGGTGACGGCTTCTTGTAATATTTCTGGCATTGCTTTGTACAGCTCGATTACCACTTGGTCAGTTCCGGGGGCTGTCCCGTTCCGCATTTTATTAATGATTCCCATTATGTCATCCGCAATGGGACCGTCACACTGTACTTCGGTTATCGGATTTTTTATATTAACTGTTGGTATAAGATGGCCCTCGGATTTTTTTTTAGTATTTGCTCCCATTTGGTCATCGGTATATAAGTGGATCTTTTTCGACGTTTTGCTTGAAGTTTGTTTCTACTGTAAAAAAAGTATAGCATCTGCATGCGTTTTGCAGGGTGGTTTTTCCCCAGTCCATTTAGACAGGCCCTGCATGCTTTTTGCTCTTCCTGATATTTGACCTTTTGAAGTGTTGCCTGACATTCTTTAACTAGGTTGTGCCTATTTGGGTTATCAGGTTGCCTTCTTTGTAGGAATTTGGCTTTTTGTAGTTTAGCAAGAGCTAGTCGATGCTCCCTGGAGAGAACTGGCTGAAGAATCAGAGTTTCCTGGGCAGCCGCTTTTAATACTTCCGTTATGGTATTCCAGGGTGTTTCGATGTTTTTGTCCGTTGAGTTGATTCCTATATCTTTTAGTTTTTTTTGTTATACAATCTTGGTATTTTGTTTTCGTGAATTTACTATTGAGGGATTGATAATAGCACTGTTTATAGTTGAAGTCCTTGGCCGCAATTGTTGTTTCCTTCACGGCTTGCTGTTGTCCTTGTGCATTAATGTGTTTAGTGTTTTCTTTTTTGTTTGAAGTTTGGTTTGTTCTTAGCCGACCCCAGATTATTTTATGGTCGGAAGTGCCCCTAGCGGCCCATTCGCCTTTAATAAGTTCGAAGAGTTTCTCTGTTGCATGTGGCGTTATAATGTGATCCAATTGGGATTTCTGAGTGCCCTTTGACCATGTTATCCTGCATGATATCTCGCTTTTGTAGTTTCTATTTGCAGTTTTTCCCTGTTGGCTATATCCATTAACATTTCCCCGTTGTAGTTAGAAAAGTCATGGTGTAGGTTTTGGTGGATCAGTCCTTTGCGTTGGAAACTTTTTGTATCATGTCGACCAATATGAGCGTTGAAGTCGCCAAGAATTATTAAGGCACATTTCCTTGGTTTTTGTCTGATCAAGTTTAATAAGCCTGTGATGGATCTGTTTGCTATAGATGTACAACTGTTGATGTGAGAGTTGATTATATACAGTTGAGCAGGCTTGTCGTTTCCCCTGTTAACTTTAAGAGTAGCTGACATCGCGTCTGTATCCTTTTTTCTGTTGACTAGTTCAATTTGGGCATCTTTTCTGATTAGAATTGCAAGTCCCCGGTGTGTTTTACCTGAGGTTCCATAGAGGTGCCATTCGTAGTGTGTAGAGTTGTATGTTCCAGAGTTCATACCTGTTTCTTGTATGCAGGCTGCATGAATGCCCCTAATTGAGAGTTCAGCGTCAATTTTTTTTTTGGTCGATTTTGAGGCCCCACGGACGTTCCAGGTTGCAATACGCAATTCTGAGCAAGTATATTTTATTGCGGTAGTCGGCTGGTTTCTAAGTATTGTGAACCCAGTAGCATCTGCGACTACATCTGATACCTGTGTATACATTGATGTTTGTGGTTCATACTGTGTTCCAACGCTAGCTAATTGAGGGCTGTTCGTTTGAGACTGGGGTATTATGGGTTGACCTTGCTTATCCCGTGCGTTGTACTGGTTAGTTATAGGCTTATTATGCTGTGTTATTTTGACGTTGTTTGATTTTTGCATAAGATCTATCGGGTTGCTGTTGTAATGCTCGTCTTCAGTCATGACCCAGCTATCATAGTGCTGGTCCTTGTAGCGGATGTGTATGTTGCCGGGTACTGGTTCGCCGGTAGATGAATACACTAGTGTGTGTCTTGTATCCGTGTGCACGTGCAGATTTACAAGATAGAACTCGGACGCGGCGATTAAGATGTCCTCTCCTCCCCAGAAGGTCTTGTTAAACTGCATGGTTATGTATTTTGTTATCCTTTGTTCCTGGGAGAGATTGCTGTTAGGGAAAAATTTTTGTATATTATTTAAAAGTGCTAGGCGAATTCTGTCGTCATTTCGATGTTCCCGTACATATGAGGCGAGGTCCTTGCGGACAGACACGTGATCGAAAGTTAAACCCATTACATTATTTATTTGATGGGCTATAGCCCTAAATAGGCAATTGCCGTCTTTTGTCATACGCACAATTATGCCCATTTTTAAAGACAAAAGCCTTTTGTTTATATGGTATTGCAAGACTTTCTCAGCGAACATGTGCCGTGTGGCTTTTTGAGAAACAATAAAGCTGACAGGGGGCGCCTCAGATTTATGAGCTTTGCTATTTTTTGTTACTTAGCTTAACCTTTTTCCACTTCGAGTCGCGCACGTGTACAAAACTTGACTTACAGTCTAGGAAATATTTAGCTTGTTCAAGGCAGTTTTGGTAATTTAGTACAATGTTAAATGAAGAAAAGCGTGGAATACAAATTCTAGAGCGATACCGTATTTTAGGCTAGAATAATGGAGTGTACTAGTTTATCCCTCGCTCCTAGATGTAATATTAATACATTTCCCTAAGGCCTATTTTTAGCTTATAATGATGTTAAATTCGCGCGTGGCTTCAACAGTCCAAATTAAGAAAACAGAGCGCGGCCGGATACAGCTTCTAATAGAGATCCCTGAAAATAAATATACGGAAAGATCTCACCAAATTGGCCCGCTAAGGTCTCTCGACGTAACCAAGGTCCTCGGCTGGACGACCTAGGTCTCGGACTTGTATATCAGGAACACACGTATGCCACTTTACCACCGTTTTAAGGCGTTTTAATTTGCACCCACAAAACAACACGCGAAACACCGTTATGCCTGTTTAGTTAGAGCCATGTGCTACGCACGTTGCGTCAAGTATAAACAGACCACCCGAACTCAATTGTATATAACAATAATATTATAAAGGCGAAAGTTCGTGAATGTGTGTGTGTATGTTTATATGTTTGTTACTTCATCACGCTCAAACGGCTCGGCCAATTTTGATAAAATTTTGTGTGGTGGTAGCTGAGTCCATGGATTAACATATAGGCTACTTTTTATCCCGATATAATATCGGACGGACGGGATCGACATTTACGCGGGTGAAACCGCAGGGCGCAGCTAGTAATATATATATATTTTTTTTTATTATTTATTCTAATCTCCCTACCACTATCATTACAGGTGTATACCTAATGCGATAGCGTGGTCTTAAAATTAACTTAACTTACAATTAATAAACCTATATTTATAATCCTATAATGTTCCCACTGCTGGAACACAGGCCTCGACTCTGTGAGAGGGAGTGGGTCGTAAATCACCACTCTGTGCGGGTTGTTAGATGTTACGGGTCTTCGAATTTTTGGTTCTCGGACATGCTCCCTCACGATATTTTCCTGCACTGTTTGGAGAGTTCGGTAGTGATGAAATAACTAACAAAAATTATA
Organism: Oligia latruncula; assembly: GCA_948474745.1. NCBI lineage: Eukaryota > Metazoa > Arthropoda > Insecta > Lepidoptera > Noctuidae > Oligia > Oligia latruncula. Next base: position 15,421,587 of record OX419706.1, read on the forward strand.
GCACCTGTCAGGGTTCAAACCTACGACCTACAACTCGTAAGTCACGGTCGTTACCAGTCACCCCACCCTAAAATATTTTTTCACACACATCTAATATCCAACTTTATTATTCGAAAGTCGTAACAAAGAGAGTAAAATTTAATAACCTATTGAAAAGGCCAGCATACGAGTATATATAAAAAGGTTGTAACTAAAATGTATCAATCTCAGACCCTTCGAGCCTTCGCATAACATGTTTTGTTACGCAGCCCGCACTAATCGACTGACGCCTCATTTGTTCGAAATGCTCCACTAGTTCAAATCGATTGGGGTTGGAAATAGTTTTCCATCCACACTACACAATCGTTAGTATGTACTTCCAAACTACAAGGTAGGTACATAGCTCTACCCTTTTAGGGTTTATTCATGCAATGGACAACATTATCAAACTTTTAACTTTTCACAAATGACGTATAGAAACGACGGCTTTGAAGGAGGTCCGCGACAGAAATTGTTCGCTCAACGCACATTCAGCGCCACAAATTGTATTAGTAGTTAGTAGGTACCTACTGCCATCTCGGAGGCGATTCCGTGCTCTGTGATGTAGTGGTTTTTATTTTATTTTTTCTTTAATGGCCAACCAACAATTTTTTTTTTTTTTAGCCTGCGGCGTCCCACTCCTGGGCAAAGGCCTCCCTCCACTCCTCTTCGCTCCTCTTCTCCACTCCCTCCACTCATCTTTCGCGAGCCCGCGCGTCCTCGTTCCAGTCTTGATGGAACCTATCCAGCTCGTCCCGCCATCTCCTACGTGGTCTGCCAGGACCCCGCCTCACTGTCTCAGGGCACCAATTCTGCGCTATTTGGGCCCACAGTTTGTCCGGCATGCGGTAGACATGTCCTGCCCAGTCCCATTTAAGTTGAGCAGCCTTTTGAGCCACGTCAGCTATCTTTGTTTTGGAGTTGCAACAATTGTTTACACTAAATATTTAAAGTAACTATACCATAATCTAGGGTTAGTGTAACAATTTGTTACACCGCATGCTAATATCGTTAGTTAAACTCAAGACATGAAAACGACGCTCATACCGATATAATAAATATAAATTTGTATTATATTGACGTTGCTCCATGCGGGTGGTAAAGTAAAACTACTGACCAATGCCACTATTTGATTAAAAACAGTATCGCACAACAGTTTATTCCTTCTAAAGCGATCGTTTTGAAGCGAATTAAAGTGAAGATGAGGCAACCGGATAAATGGCGGGAGGATGGGATACAGGGGGTAAGATGTCAGGAAAGCGGTAGATTAAAAAGCGGCCGAGTGCGAGTCGGATTAGTACACGAAGGGGTGGGTTCGAACCCACGGCCTACAACTCGTAGGTCGGGCCCGTTACCACTGGGCCACCACTGCTCAAGTGTCTACTTATTACGGTTCAAAAGATACAGCCCTGCGACAAACGGACTGACAGTGGAGCCTTAGTAATAGGGTCCTGTTGGCACAGTTTGGACACAGAACCCTAATAAATGATAATGTGGTTACGGTATAAAACCGCAGTATTACCTTTTAATAGATGATTTTATCATATTTATGGTTATTTTATTGGGTGCTGCCTTTCATTCGAGGATTCGTTAGGTTTTTAAGAAATAAAGATAGAAAATACATATATTTAGCACAGAATAAAAGACACGCAGTCCACATGATAGCAACAAATAAAAGACACACAGTACACATGATAGCAACAAATAAAAGACACACAGTACACATGATAGCAACAAATAAAAGACACGCAGTACACATGATAGCAACAAATAAAAGACACGCAGTACACATGATAGCAACAAATAAAAGACACACAGTACACATGATAGCAACAAATAAAAGACACGCAGTACACATGATAGCAACAAATAAAAGACACGCAGTACACATGATAGCAACAAATAAAAGACACACAGTACACATGATAGCAACAAATAAATATCAAATAGAAAGTGTAAAGTCTGATGTAAGAAATTAACGGGAAAATATGCCTCACGGCTGTATCATAAAGGCCCAGTTCAGCAAAAATGCCAGACAACTAGTGAATACAAAAAATCAAAGATCATAAAAATCAATGCAGCCGATCTTGAGTTATAAATGGAGTAACTATGCTGGTTTTCAACTGGACCTGATATGGTGACGGAAGTAAATCAGTTTTACACTGCAACGCGATGTGTGTTTGTGTAGTTTTATTGCTTTTTGATGTAACAAAGATTATTTCCAGTAAATGTCAGCCGTGAAATTTATTTTAGGTGTTGGCTGATATCTTTTTCCGGTTTGGGTATTTCGAAGGACGGGGTCGGTAACACGATACCTGCCTTTACTTTTTAATGTTGGTCTACATACGCTAAAATAGATTCGTTAATTGTTATTAGGGAAAAATAACCTGAAAAAGGGTCTTGCCGATTTATTTGCTGATAACGTGCTAATATCTGGAACTACCCGTCGGATTTGAAAAATTATTTTTTCATTTGATAGCCTTATTCTTGAGGAACATCATGCTAGGACCCTTAGGAGTCGAGTAAAAAGAAAAATGTCAGAAAGAACGCTAAGCGAATACGAAGTAATAGCGCGTGCAGGCGATGCGATGCGACGGGGTGGGACGGAGGAACAAGAAATTTCACGCGGACGAAGTCGCGGGCCGAACCTAGTGTTTGATTAATTCGTGTGCTCAACAACGTAAATAATGAATGTTCTTGAATTGTCCAAATGAAAGAGATAGTGTGTTTCGCAATTATTAGGCTGCTGTTTACATGTCTCATGAACATATTTTTTCGATCAAAAGCATAACTATTCATCGGTTTTTCTAATAATAAATCTGATGTCATACAAAATCCGATAACACAACTTGATCATCGATTAGTGTTATTGGGTTTTTCCAATGTAATCTAGATATCATAAGGAACACATCAACATGCGTTTCATTAGTAGACGCCACGTTTAAAAAAATAACATAAAATTTCGGTGAATCGTCGCCAAACAAAAAAGCTATCTCCTTTCGCAGTAGCAGGATTTGTAGCCGGCTGACGGCAATGGCAGAGTTCCAAACGTTGAGATCCGAAGACGTACTAAGGTCTTCGATATCGGAAATCGTATTATGGAACTCAAATGGAGATCGGCAGGACACCTGTGAAGGCGCAGTGATACCAGGTGGAGTAAGGCTGTGACAGAGTGGGGTCCAAGGACTGGAAGACGAGATGTCGGTCGTCCGGCGGGGAGATGGGCAGACGACATTGTTGCCATCGCGGGCAAAACCTGGATGAGGCTGGCACAGGAGTGTGGGGATTGGCACAAGGAAAGAGAAGCCTACGCCCTGCAGTGGGTGAAGTCGAACTGTTGATTATGACTATGATGGCAATAGGCTAGCCCCCTATGACATGGGACTTAAACATAACTGGTGAAATGTGGGTGTACTATATGTAGGTACATCTCTGCCTAACCTTTCGGGAATTACAGCCGTGATGTTATGTTTTACCACAGATCAAACAGAATCCTGTGCCCACCCGGAACAATCGCACCACCACCCCTATTCAACACAGAACAAATTCCCAACTCGCGTCCATTGGACAAAGTATTGATAAGGATTCCTGCTAATTAGAGCATGACACGGGGTTCAAACTGACGCAGACAGGTCATTCGACCTACTTCGAGTAATAGTGACAGTTCTGACCTGCGATGACTCTACAAAATAAGGCCGCGTTCACACCAGCTTTGAGCGACGCAACTTGCGTCAAGTCACAAGTATGTGTTTACAGAATTATAATTATTAAAATCATCAATACATTATACAACCCTCTAAGGTCATATAACCCTATTGATTGATATGTCTAGAAAAAGTCATTCAATAGGATTATATATAAAGTAGGGTTGTTTGTATTGATTATATAATTCTGTGAATACCTACATGCTTGTTACGGTTTCAAATCATATTTTGTTCAACGTACAACACACAAAATTCAATATTCTTTTTTAAATTTGAGTTTCGTGAGCTGCTGGATGTGTTCAAAAACTTTTTAAATATCACTTCTCTTCCTAAAACATGACTAAATTTCAGCCAAGTGGAGTAAGCCCTATAGATCAGCGACTAGCGAGGTAACAGGCGATGAATGCAAAAGGTCAGTTCCGCTTTGATTATGAGGTCGTGGAGAAAGGTAAATGTCTTTAAGTACTTGTTATTTTGTATGAACCTTTTAAATGGGGTCAAAACCTGAAGCTCAAAAGGTGGCAGCACAGGTTTTACAAAACACCATTGTTTTGTTTATGTTTACTTTTGTGTTGATCATAAATTATACGAAAACTAGATAAATATGTATGAGACTTGGAGTGTAGCCCTATTAAAAGACGAGTTCTGGAAAAGGGAAGCGTCTACCACAGGTAAAACAGCAGCACTTGTGGAAAAGATAATAAATTATAAGCGTTTTATAAATTATAGGTGTTATCTTGATGTTAATTTTTTGGTGAAGACTGGAGGCGTACGATGGGAATAACCTGATCATCGGAGTTGAAAACCAGCTCGAGGATGATCTTTCTGACCGAAAAGCTTCAGAGATGCTACTTCTAGCACTGATCTAATATGTTAGATAAACACACACACACCTTTACTATAATTTACGTAATATCCCACCACAAGCGCCTGTAGGTGATACAAACGGACTTAGTTCTCTCTCATCACCTGTATACGAATTTCTGCCATAAAACTCTTCAGGCTGAAGCTTGATTAATTTTTGTCGAACCGTCATCTATTTTGGTTTTCGACAAAGGCCCCAGCCTCCCGTTGCCTACCAACGGACCAAACACTTGAGTGATCAGCTCTCAATTGTCAAAGTACAACTCAAGCGAGGCGTTCCGCCTCAAGACACACCGGTGGCGAATATTCTCCTAACAGGGATATTCTATTGTGTTCAAGAAGATGCTTTGTGCTAGCGGATCTGTTTTGTAAAAATCTCACCGTAAAAACTTAGGTAAAATGTGTAATATTATGTCTTTTTTTTGGGTTTCGTACCCAAAGTGTGCCAACGGTACCTATTACTACTCCCTCTGCGAGGATCGAACTTGCAGCTCAAAGTCTAGTTTTGGGCACGGACTTACAAAGTTAATGGCGAACTGTAAGTGTTCCAGCCAATGATTTCTAGTAATATATATGTCAATGGTTCCAACCATAGAACTCTGCCTACCATTTCGTCGTATACAGGATGTGATGCTAAAGTTGCTTTGTTTACAAACTCGGTCATACTCGTAACACACGCATAAACAAAAATTAATGATCTTTTTGTACATGCTCGTGTTTCTGTGACAAATATACTTAGGTATCTTTCTTTCTATCTTTCATGAAGGTACTTACTATTAGGTTAATTATGGGGAAGATAATTATATAAGACAATGGTTAGACCTGCTGATGGATGAGAATGTTGGGCCATAAAAGGGATGAATGAAAGGAGATGAGAATGCTAAGAGGGATGTGGGGTGTTACACGATTGGATAGAATAAGAAACGAGTACCTACATAAGAGGAAGTCTGAAAGTGGCACCGGTAACTGAAAAGTTTTGTGTAAATCGTTTGTCACCGTATGTGATACTGAGGTATGGGGGAAATTTCTTGAGGAAAGATTTGAGTATGAATGTCGATGGCTATAAGAGTAGGGGAAGACCAAAGAAACGTGAATGATGATATGGTTAGAAAGGGGGTGACTACCGAGATTACGACTAATAGAGAAGTATGGAGGAAAAAGATATGTTGCGCCGAACACAAACAAGGGCAGGAGAATGATATGATTTAAAACAGATACAATCATTACCTACATTACGTATTTTTCTAACTCAGTTTCATTTTACAAAAAAATGGCACTCCGGGAGTGCCGACAGAAGTGAAAACAAAACACAAACACAATACTTTGCCATCACTCACTGACATATCGGATATACATCCCGAAGACAGCCGAACACATCCAAAGCGGGTATTTTTTTAATCGTCTTATAAATAAAACACGCGCAGTGTCGCTTACGGTAACAGTGGCGCGAGTTCAATGGTTTTTTCCCATCTCAAAAAATGCCCAAGGCGCCTAAAGAAGTGTTCACTGCAAAACAATTCGTGAGCTTTTTGTAACAATAAAAAAGCGTAAAACATTTTGTAGGAGACCTGCGTCACGTCCTACACGTGGGTGTGTGTTTCCTTATCACAATGTTATACGGAAACGTTACCAGAGAAGGGTCTACAGACATAACGGAAGAAGTAAGTAAATGGAGTGCCAGGTGCCAATGTGTAAGGCATTGATTTGATAGTGAAATTTACCATTCTAGGTTCTTGCTTGCGTATAAATGTGGAAGTATCAATATTTGATTGTAAGTAGAAGCTATGAAGTGTGTTCCAAAGGCATGCTTTTTTGATTTCCTTACAGCAAAGTAGGTACAAGAATATTGTGTTTACTAAATTACATTACATTTTAATTTCTGTCCGATTTAAAGATCCTCTCAATGCAGTTCAAAATGCACCAGCAACCTCTTCGGTGCTTCTGAAATCCTGACCCATTATCCACACAGCGTATTTCGGGTAGACGACAAACACGGCTCTACACAGATCGTGCAACACTACAAGTTTAATTTGGCGCGTGGCCAAAATCGGAACTAGCACTGCTATTACGTTTTGTCGATAAACCAATGACATTTTAACAAAAAGTTTACCTACAACCCAGTAACTGGATTGTGGAGTCTGATAGACAGTCGCTCCATGTAAAATATTGATATTCAGCTGCATCCGGTTAGACTGGAAGCCAACCCCAACATAGATGGATAAGGGGACGTCGCCCTGTCAATGTAATTCAGATGTCAAAATATTCTTGTTGCACTCTATGTACCGATGAGTCGGGGCCATTGTTACATATTAAGACTCCATTTCTAACTCCTCCGTGGCCTCAGGTGGCTAGGGTAAAGGGTTCCGCACAGTAGCGGTAGCAGGGATAACCGGCGGCTTATCTGCAGCTATAACAAACGTACTGTGGATATGTGTGGTTTTGTTATTTCTTTGAATTGAGCTTTGAGTTCAAAAGGACCAAAAGACCGCGAGTAAATCTGACTTTCGTGTATAGCTCTGTCTATAAATATATCAATTTCTTTTTTGGAAGACTTTCAAAATGTAATGCCAAGTCTTACCTTACATCAACAATAATAAAATAACTCTCTCAAAAATATTTCTCTCTCGCGGTTTTACACACATATTAGGGGATGGATTTTGTGAGAGATAAAATAGGGTTTTGTAAATCCCAAATTATCTCTTATCTCCAACGCCCCGACATCGTTCTCTGCTGAAATTGAAAACGATTGAAACATAAAATCTGTGTAAGTACGTAAAGTACTTATATTCGGCTTACTGAGTTTAACACAGATTCGCTAGAATTAAAATGAATTAGATTAGTGATAGTTGGTAGTGTGACTGGAAGAATAGTCCTCCAGTCCGTATTTCGGCCACTGCCGCCGGAACTACCGGTCAGATTAGAAAAAATCTTTTTGCATTTGATAGCCCAATTCTTGAGGAAGGCTACAGGCTATTTAATATCACGCTATGACCCTTAGGAGCCGAGCAAAAAGAAAAAAAGTCAGAATGAATGCTAAGGGAATACGAAATGTTGCGACGGGGTGAGGGTACAAGAAATTTCACGCGGACGAAGTCGCGGACAGAAGCTAGTTCTTTTATATTTTACTAGCTGCGCCCCGCGATTTCACCCGCGTAAATGTCGATCCCGTGGGGATCGGGATAAAAAGTAGCCTATATGTTAATCCAGGGTGTCAGTTACCTCCATACAATTTTTTTTCAAAATTGGTCCAGCCGTTTGAGCATGAAGAGGTAACAAACATATAAACACACACACACTCACAAACTTTCGCCTTTATAATATTAGTGTGATTTACTTTGCTCAAATGGGTCAGCTAATTGCTATAACTGAGTGTACATGACCCTGTAAGGATGGATCAAGTAGTAGTACCGTAGCGCCATAATTATAGCCCAACTTGGCTTCAGAGTCCGTAGTTCACGTATTGTAAACAATAGCCACTATCTATGGCCACTACAAAAAACACACAATACAGACCATCTATGTATGTAGAGTGTACACACTCCAATTTTACCTTATGAAGGATGTCCCAACAAGAGCCGGATTTAAATTAGCCGCCATTTTGTTAATACGAGTTGTACGGTGATTTTTTTTACAGTTGTCACGTAGAGACCACGCGACTTAAGAATATGGAGAAAGTTTTGCGAAAACAGTTCAGCAATTACGTCAAGTTTTCGGTCGCAATAATGCGCCAAATGAATCGACACAAACAGTTGAGAGGAAATACGGCACGTTATTGAAACAATTATGCCACATTTATGCGAAAACGTAATTCAAAATTTCAACAAAAGAATAACCCTGTGCGAGAGGTTTCTTGGTGGCCATTTGCCTGATGTTGTATTTCACGTTTAACGAAATAAAAATGTTTGCTTAATTCAAAAATACATGTGTTTTTCTTTAAAATTAAATCCTGCGCCCTTGTTGGGACACCCTATACAAACTAACAAAACAAAGGAAACTTCCCCGACAGCCGACTTCCATATTCAAATAATATACATTTGACCAACCTTTGCAACAAGGGCACTTGACAAATTTATTTGGCCAACCTTTGGCTCAAAAGTACTTCACAAAAGGGTACTTTCTCATATAATTGGATGCCTGCCTTATCTGTTTGTTTCATCCCGTCGCGCGTCGTCGACAGAAAGTATTTTGATATGCGAATGCCTATTGCGCAGAATTTTAAATTAAATCGAATATTAATTGACTACCTCGTTGGTGTAGTGGCCGCTAGCGCTACTGAGCTTGAGGTAGCGGGTTCGATTCCCAGGTCGGGAAAAGCATTACAAATTTCTCAGAAAATTGGGGAAAGTCAATGGTATAATTTTAAGTCTTCCATGACGTTTATAATAAGTATATTATTTTTACAAACGAGAGGTGGGAAGAGCGTAGGAAGGCCTTTGCCCAGCAGTGGGACATTAAAGGCTGATAAAAAAAAACGTTTTGTATCTCCAACAGTTTTAGTCAATTTAAAAAAGTCAGGCAAACCCTATATTACATAAAATAAAATACTGCAATAGAATACATCAGAATAGAATAAAATGTCAATGCAATTAAAAATAAACGAATGAGTCGGTAGAAAGTATAATATAAAGGTCACAACACTCACTGCATTATAATAAAATATCAAATTAAAAAATAAACGAATGAGTGGGTACGAAAAAGGTCACAGAATTGGAATTAAAAGAATTTATTGAATTTACAAAGCATAGGTAACTAATTATAATTATAGCTATAATTGATATAATTTATAAATAAAGCATAGGTAACTAACTAGGTATAATTATAGTTATAATCATATTATATTTATAATCTAGTTTGAAATCTTCTTTTCTAGCAGGTATGTCATTGTCTATCATTAAATTCTTAATAATCAAGCGAACTACAACAATCACATTATTATATTATAATTTTGCATTGTTATTTGTGCAAAAAGATGTATTTATAGACTTTAGAAGTCTTATAAAAAACTAATACTTATGTAAATCTTGGTTCTATCTAAGGCAAAAACTAAAACCAACGCGCACTAAGTGTGCCACAAAAACTATTATAATTTGCATTATTTTTATTATTTGTTGTAATAGCGGCCAGATGACGAGCTCGTGGCTAAATAATAACAGCCGCACGGGTCGATTGGAAGTTAAGCTTCACTTGCCGCAGTCGGTATCGTATTACCCAGTAACTGGGTTGTGGAGTTCAGATAGGCAGTCGGAAAAATAAGTGCATTCAGCTGCATCCGGTTAGTCTGGCAGAAAACCCCAACATAGTTGGAAAAGGCTACGCAAATGATGTTTACCAACAACCCCCCCCCCGTCAATGTAATTCAGATGCCAAAATATTCTTGTTGCATTCTATGTACAGATGGCAGTCGGGGTTATTGTTACATATTGATACTCCATTTCTAACTCCTCCGTGGCCACAGCTGGCTACGGTAAAGGGTTCCACACGGTCACGGTGGCGAGGTTAACCGACCCCAACATACATAGTGGGGAAAGGCTAGGCAGATTGATTGAGCTACATTGTGCATCACCATTTCAGCCGAAAGACGTCCACTGCTGGACATAGGCCTCCTCCAAGCACCTCCACCGGTTCTGTGCTTCTCGCATCCAACGGGTTCCTGCGGCCTTCACAAGGTCGTCGGACCAGCTTGTGGGAGGCCTTCCATCGCTACGTCTTAAGGTATGCGGTCGCCACTCCAGAACCTTTCGGCCCCATCGGCCATCTGTTCTGCTAGCAATGTGCCCTGCCCACTGCCACTTAAGTTTGGCAATTCATTATGCATAATCAGTCTATGACTTTCCCACTGCTGGGAGGCAGGCCTCCTCTCTATGAGAGGGAGTGGACCGTAACACGCGGGCTCAGTGTGGGTTGGTTCGATGTCACAAATGTCTTCGAATTTTTGGTTCTAGGACATCTTTCGTCATGCGTTTCCTCCACCGTTTTGAGAGCAGCGGTGATGAAATAATTTACACAAAGCAAAGCGCTCGTCAGGGTTCGAACCCACGACCTACAATTCGTAAGTCGCGGCCGTTGCCACTGGGCCACCACTGCTCTAGCTACGTTATGTATTCTGTAACCACAGATATCTATGTCTGTAACATTTTCAGCTGGCTAGTTATAGCGGTTCGAGTTATACAGATATACGGACAGACCGACACACTAAGCTTAGTAGTAGTCAGACAGTTATTTTAACTCTAATTTTACATCACTGTCTAAATCAGTGATCTTTATTCTCTTTCTAGTAAGGTTGTTGTTGGGTTACTGCTACCGACAAGTCTGTCAAAATCATTGTGGTCTTTAATATCGTTACAATAAAGTTGCTTTTGGGTTGCTGCTGGCAGAGGTATCATAAAGGTGCTGCCACACTGCTGTTTAAAAATGTTTACAAACGTTAGTAAACATTTGTTAAGAAACGTATTAGTGTTAGAAAATGTTTGTAAACATTTTTAAACAGCAGGACTGTACAATTTACTTTGTATTAACGACATTTATCGTGAGAACTAAAAAGAGTATTTAAACATTATGAGACTAAAAAAATCTTTTTTATGTGTTCACCAGATAGGCATTCTACAACGTAGGTACTGGTTTTTTATTAAGTTTTTTGGCATGTTTTTTTACCTTAATCCTGACTAAACAATTTATTATATACCTAACTGAGATCTAATAAAAAAGATTATCTACTTAAAAACTTAGTAGTAAATTGAACGCAGTTGGCAACCTGCCGCTGCCGCAGATAATACCTAACTCGTTTAATGGTCTACATAACCAAATTTTTATGAACATGCAGCTAATATCTGCATCGGTTCTGTCTTTATTGTACTTCTATAGAGATTAGTTTAAATTTTAACTTGGTAGGTTGAAAATAAATCAATATGAAGACCCATTGCCAGTCAAAATCAGATTCATAGACAATAATAGTAGCCAACTACGAGTAGGTACACACTTTTTTGAAAACGGTGTGTGCTTTTTAGTCTGTGCTTACTAACTATAGGGTGGCAGGGCATTGATGCGCAAATTGTAAACATGACTTTAGCACATAGGTAATTCTAGACGTTCTATCGTAGCAAATTTTAGGTAGGATATTAAAAAAAAAATTGGTGTTCCTTATTATATTTTCACCGGGTAGGTTTTCTTTTCTATAAAACAGCATTTTTTTTTTATAACATATTAATTGGGTTCAGAATCATGTATTGAATCTATGCTAACAGGTTGTGAGTCGATGTCCATCCTGCCTGTAGGTAGAGGTACTACTATATTTTGTTTCTTTCATTCTTTCTATAAAAAACTGAAGCAAGTGCGCGCTTTCGAGCGAAATTCTTATGGCACTACCTTACAGTAACCATCGGCTTGCAACTTAGATTACTTTATTTTAGAAAAAGAATACTAATTAGTAAAGAGACACATTATTGTTTTCCGACATCCACGTGAACGAAGTCGCGGGCACAGCTAGTTTCCAAGCAAGTAGGTACAGTCAACAAAGGAGTTAAGTATACAGGAGCGTCGGATATTGTTGAAGTTTACTAAGAAACCGATGGATATCTATACATATAATAAATCTGTAGACGAGGCGTTTCTGTACATTGAAAATATTAAAAAAAAAATAGGTGGGGTGTTAAAGGATAACTAATAGATGCCATTTCATCAATTTTTGGAATTTTTGTCTGTTTGTCGGTTTGTCTGTTTGGGTGTGACAGATTTATTTGAACACGTTCAACGTAAAAAGTACCAAACCAATATGGTTCATTTTTATACTCAAATATAGTGTAGAACTCGGAGTAGTGATTAGTCTTTGTTTCATCGCGATCGCTTCAGTCTATCAAAAGATATAATCAATTTAAAGCATTCTATATCAACTTTTTATTGCAATAAGTGGAAACACGTAACGACATCTATTGGCGCGATATAGTACTAAAGAAAACATATTGTGATCTTTAAAATATTAATAAGTGTATTATTAACTCTGATACCTAAGTCTGTGTTATTTAAAAAAGTAATGATAATGATTATAATCTATAAATATAAAAGAAAGAACTCAAGAACGGCTAAACCGATTTGGCGGAAAATTGGTGGGGAGGTAGCTTAGAACCAGGAAACGGACATAGGATACTTTTTATCCGGTTTTTTTATCCGGTTTTAGACGGACATAGTATTTAATATTTTTATTATTTACTTATGGGAGTAGGGTAGGAGTAGTGTGGGAGTAGGTTAGGAGTAGGGTAGGAGTAGGTTAGGAGTAGGGTAGGAGTAGTGTAGGAGTAGGGTAGGAGTAGGTTAGGAGTAGGGTAGAAGTAGGGTAGGAGTAGGGTAGGAGTAGGGTAGGAGTAGGTTAGGAGTAGGGTAGAAGTAGGGTAGGAGTAGGGTAGGAGTAGTGTAGGAGTAGGGTAGGGGTAGGGTAGGGTAAGGGGTAGGACACCACGCGAACGAAGTAGCGCCGGGCAGCTAGAAATAATTTATATGGCAAAACAACGTTTGCCGGGTCAGCTAGTTCTCGAATAAAATTTTAGTTTATTAATAGAAAACAAACAGCTCATTTATTAAATTAAATTTCAGTCCAGAACATCCATCGGTTTCTTAGTAAACTTCAACTATATCCGACGCTCCTGTATACTTAACTACTTTGTTGACTGTACCTTTATACTATAGTCGGTTCCCCTACCTACCTTCCTTTCTTCATAATAAAACACTACAAAAGCTGTAATACCTTCGCATCCGGCGGACATGTCTCGGATATGACGTCACTCTCCTTACGACGGCACAGGAAGTGTCCCCGCGGGGGACAGCCGATTGAGGGACAAATGAGTGCTTTGTTTACACTGATTGTGGGGAATAGTTAAAGTTATGTATAGGTAGTAAACGTGCGCAGTGCTGCACACCCCTATCACAAAGTAGATAAACGGAATGTCTACTCATGTGCCCCTATCCTATTTCAAGTTAAACAAATATCAACTTTATTTGAATGATAATTAAGTTGCTTTCAGAGGGACTAGCACTATTGAAAAAGTTATAAAAATGTTTGAAGTTGTAGCGTAAACTGAACTTTATTGTGTAGGAATTAAAGTTATTTTTCCATTAGTTCATATTTGTTTACATTTTTGGCAAATAAATCGCGAACTTAGATTAGGTAGCTTGTGATTATTGTCATTAACTAACAGGCTGTTATTGTTTACGATGGTATCTCTAACGGGATTTGAAACTTCATGCAGGCAGGTCATCATCTGCCGAGCCTTTCCCAACTATGTTGGGTTCGGCTTCTAGGGACGAATGAGAATGCTAAGAGATTTTCATAAATGGCAGCAAACTTTCCTAGAACTCTTCAGTAAATAGGTTAATTACCTAATACTTTACATTTTAATTTTATCTAAAACGAAATTCAGCATCCTAATTGCGTTACACACTATCAATCACCATATGAATAATTTTGAAGAATAGTGCTAATCCAGTGCTTCGTATGTTCGAAAAATGTGTCTACTCAATAACGTAAATAATGCAAATCATAGCCATTGCTATATTTGCTACTGTTATAGTGTGTTATGTAATTACGCCGAAGAGCATTTTAACAATTCTGCCTTCAAGTTACAATGTCCATCTAAGCTAAGCGGCTACTGAAATCATAATAGTGTTCAAGACTTCCTGCATAATTTACTTCGTAAAGATTGCAGAACGGCCCGACTGAGGCCCGGTTTGAGCCGCGCCAAACTTGAGACTGGCCCAATTTGAGCCGTGAATGCGCCTAAACTCCGGCTAACTAGATTTGAATTAGGGTTGGTACGATTTGAGATGATTCATGGACTTTGCCTGAAATGGAATATTATTTTATATTTCCGTCCTTCAGAATCAGAATGTATTTATTTGTAAGACCGTAGAATGACGTAAAAAAAAAAAAATTGAATTTTATAGTCGGGGTGGGTCAGTTCTCGATTAAAAGGGCTTTGTTATCGGCATAAACTTTAATAAAACACGAAAATACTGTACATCAACATCACACAAGTTAAAACGTTCGCCATTCTCTCACAATTCTACCAACCTTAAAACTACAAAAACTACTAAGCCAATCAGCGGCCGAGTAGCGGCGCGACGACAAATCCGTGATTGGTCGGCGCGAGGCGCGGGAGCAAACATGCTAGCGCGTTGGCGAATATCGGTCGGGCGCTTTACCTCTATTGGCCCTCTTACGTCCAGGGAAATGGGAGCGTTCGGAAACGTCTTCCGCTATACACTCCCCCTCGGGTTCGTGAAGGCGTCCTCGCTCAGGAACCCGCTCATGATCGGCAGAAACAGGCTTGGCATGACGAGGCCGGCCTCGATTACGTTTTGGCATAATAGGAAGAGGCGGCGTATCGTCCCTATTGACAAAGCGCGTAAGTTGGGACGCATGGAACCTGCCTAAGACCTCTTCAGGAGAATTAATTTTAGATACTATGTAAGTCGTAGGACTGGCTTTCTTAACGACCTCATAGGGACCATCCCTTTTTGGTACAAACTTAGCCGACAATCCTTTAGCAGCGTTACTCAATACGTGCGACTTTACCAAAACTTGATCACCGACATCAAAATCTAAGGGTTTCCGACCCTTATCGGCGTAATCTTTACGTCTATCCTGTTCTTTCTCTACCCTATCCCTAATCGAAACTAAAGAATTTAAAAACCTCTTTAGGTAGGGCGTTATCTGAGGAACAAAGTTATCCTTTTTCAGGACGGCCCTAATATCATAATGAACATCAACTGGTGAACGAAGATCTCTAGCTAAGGTGAGAAAAGCTGGTGAAACACCTGTTGTCTGACACAAGGCTGAGTTCATAGCGAAACGAACTGATGGTAAGTGGTCAGGCCATGAAGAATGCTTGGTGTCGACCAACTGAGCCAGCTGCACCTTTAGGTCTCTGTTTTTCCGTTCGGCTGGGTTGGCCTCTGGATGATATAAGGGTAACAAGTCCTGTTCAATTCCTAAAATGTACATACATTGTTGCATAACCGCAGAGACAAACTGTACCCCATTATCCGAGATAATGCGACGCGGAAGGCCGTACCTAAGGAAATACTCCTCGATTAGTGTCCGAGCACAGACCTCCGAGGTGGCGTCGACCAAAGCAAAAAGCTCGACCCACCGAGTAGCTGCGTCCTCGACTAATAAAATGTACTTCTCCCCCTTCTTTCCAGGAGGGAGCGGGCCAAACAAGTCAATCGCCAAGACCTCTCCCCTTTGATTCAATACTGGGGTCTGTAAAAGGCCTGAAGGCTTCAAGTTTGACGACTTGTACCGCTGGCACGTCGCACAAGACTTAACAAAGTCTGCGACAAACCGTCTCATTCCGGGGAAGAAAAATCGCTGTGAAAGCTTATGTAAGGTCCTATCAATACCTTGATGCCCAGCAATAGGAGTATCGTGACATTCCCTCAAAACGTCCAGACGTAAACTCGCCGGGAGAACGAGCTGAGCTTCCTCAACGTCAACGTCAGGGTTGTAACGATATAGGACTCCTTGCTGCATAAAGTAACCGCGCTCAGACCAGCGTTTTTCTTCAACTGCGTCATTACTTTCAAGACCAGTCATTATCTTTTCTAGTTCCGGGTCGTCTAACTGAGCAGGTCGCAAATCGGCAGGACTTCTCGTGGGTAAGTCAACAACTACTGAACAAATACCACATTGATCTTTGCTGCTTTCTTCACAAGTAGGACGACTCAGCGTGTCGGCCACAACATTGGCTTTACCTGGAGTGTATTCGTACTGAATATTGAACTCTTGTAACTTCAGTGCCCACCGAACTAATCTACCTGATGGCGACTTCAAGCTCAACAACCATTTGAGAGGTTGGTGATCACTACCTACAATAATTTGTTGACCTTCCAAATAACCTCTGAACCGCTCAACGGACCAAACTACTGCGAGAGCCTCCCTCTCTGTAGTAGAATAATTATGCTCGGCGGGGTTTAAAAGGCGGCTCGCGTATTCGATCGGCCTTTCGTCTTTCCCCTCACCTTGTAGCAACACTGCACCAAGAGCGTAATTGCTTGCGTCCGTACGCAAGATAAACGGTTTACTGTAATCAGCTTGGACGAGTATGGGCGCAGACGTTAAGCGCTTTTTTAGGTCCTGAACCCAAGCCTGATTTTTCTTCAAAAGACGAGTTAAAGGTTCAGCGACTTCTGAAAAGTTCAAAATGAACTTTCTGAACCACGAACACGTCTGAAGAAACGTTCTTAGGTGGCGTACAGTTCTTGGTGCCTTCATGTCCGCCACTGCGCGAACTTTGTCATGATCAGGTGAAACTCCATCCTGAGTAATGACATGACCCAAGTATTTCACTTCTTCGCGCGCGAAAACACACTTTTCGCGATTGGCACGAAGATTGAACATACGCAGCCTTTCAAACACTGCACGTAGATCAGCGACATGCTGATCGAATCCTTCCGATATTACGAGCAGATCATCCTGATAGCACAACAGGGTCACATTCTGAAGTGAGGCGCCAGAGCGCAACCTGTCGATGAGTCGTTGGAATGTTGACGGAGCGTTTTTGAGCCCAAACGGCATCCTTTTGAAACGATACGTACCAAAAGGCGTCAAAAAGGCCGTTTTATCTCTATCGCATTCCCTGACCGAAACATTCCAAAACCCACTACGCATATCTAACGTACTCATGATGCAATTTCGCTTAGTAGACTGCACCAGCTCGTCTATGAGCGGCATCGGGTACACATCGGTTTTAGTTATGGCGTTGACTTTTCTATAATCTACGCAAAACCGAACTTGACCGTTCTTTTTAGGCACTAACAATGCAGGCGATCCCCATGCCGATTCGCACTCCTCTATAATATCATCAGCCAACATCTTTTCGATTTCTGACCGCATGATCTCTTTTTTAGCAGGAGTAAGCCGATATGGAGGGATTGCAACTGGAGCGTGGTCACCTGTTTCAATGACATGCTCTGCAAAAACAGTTGGTTCGCCCCGTAACTCAAACACATCCTTATTTTCAGAAAGGAACTGGGCTAGAACCTCACGCTGCTCGTTGCTAAACTTTGAAGCTTCCTCGTCCCTAAGCAAACTACTGATAGGCACACTCTTAACCTGGTGTGCGGCTTTTTCAAATGGGAGATCGAACTGCTCAGCACTGTCAGCAAAGTGCCACTTAGAACTACTAAAATCAACACAGATACTAAAATTTATCAAAAAATCTATACCTAACAGTGATTCATTATTGTCCGCGTCTGGAAAAATTAAAAAACTAACGAGCCTGGTTCTACCTTCAAGAGTAACATTCACTTCGGTAGTAAGTACATTCATTAACCTAAGTACACCATCTGCAAGTTTTACATTTTCCACCCTAGAGGACATAGGATGACCTTTGGCCTTTAGGAGAGCGTATAGCGTATAACCGGCCACACAGCTTTTAGCTGCCGAATCTAGTAACGCGGTACCATTCTCACCTAAAATACTAATCTTTAGCACAGGCCTTGGAAAAGATCGAACGTCACGATTACCGTTAAAAGGTTGTGCACCACTGGTAATTCCGTACAATTGTTGACAATTATTATTCTGGGAACAAAAATGTTGAGAACCCCTGACGTTCTCGGAAAAAGGTTGATGACCACTTGCGATCTCTGAAAAATGTTTAGAGTCGCTGGTATTGTTATCAAATGGTTTATAATCATCAGATCTGAAAATAGGCATAAAATCGCGAGCGCAAGATTTTGAACCGACGGAATTACCAGAATACGATTGACAACCATTGAACATTACCGACCGTGACGCATTATCATTAGACTGCAACGGTGATGCGAACTCCCCCTGGTCGCAAGAAGTACAAACCTTAGTTTTAGTACAGACACACGTTTTAGTACGAAAACAAACACAATTTTCCCTATTTACAGAACAATAACAATTGTCAACACAAAAACGATTCATAGAATTATTATTACGAGTCGTAGATGTAACACTAACATTGTTATCAACACAAGACGACTTATCTAAATAAAAATTATCGTTAAAACTATTGCATTGTAAATTAGACTCTAAACAAAAAACTTTATGTAAATATTTACCGTAACTATAAGGAACACTATTATCAGAATAGTCGGTATCCATAGCTAAAATATTAACATTACGTTCTGGAACATTAGTGTGAGAATTAAACTTAGTGACAGAATCAGATTTAGAGACAGAACCAAAATTAGTGACAAAACCCCCTGCGACTTTCACGGCCGCGGGGTTACCTAGAACTTTGCGCGACGACACGCGTTGCTCGACGCTGGAAGGCGCAGGCGCGCCCGCAATACTGGCAACCATCGCGCTACCTCGCGGCGGCGGGGTAGGCGCTTGTAGCGGTGGCGGCGCGTTGACTTTGGGGCGTATGTCGTCATCTACGCGAGGCGTACGGTACGACTGGGAGCAATCGGTGGGTGCACGAGACTCACGTGCAGAAGCAATAGAACAGAACGCCGAATGTCCACTGTTTTTACCATCATTGGCATTACACTTCGGGCACTTCGACTTTATGATATTCGCGGCACCACAACCGTAACACTTAATGTCTTTTTTATTTTCACTTTTTGAGTTATTTTCGTCACTACTTTTCACTAATTTCTCGCACGTTTCCTTAGTGTGACCGCTACGTTTGCAGTAAACACAGAACGACTTCGTATTCCCTGCCTTTCTTGTCGTTGAGTCGCCCGTGCGACTAGCGGCGACGACGGCAGCGGACGATCGGGAAGCACGCCTCGACGTATCGGTACGAACGTGCGCAGGCTCGGCGGCGGCGCGTGATCCATCTTCGATATGAGACGACGGCTTATGACTTTGACGACCGTTTTGTGACTCTTTTAACGAGTCTTCTACGGCGCGTGCCTTCTTCAACAACTCGTCGAATGTCGAAACCATAGCTCTGTCGATACGCTTCCTGATGCGACGATCTAACAGTCCATATGTCATATCTAACTCGACGCGTTCACACAAGTCTTCTTGTGGAAGTTTTGCAAACAAGGCACGAACTTTTGCTATAAACAAATCTGTGTTTTCGGTACCTTGTACGAGGGAGAATAACTCGACGTAAATACGAAACGGCGGGCGGCATTCGCCATACGCACTCCGCAGTCTAGTTATAGCTTCATCCCATGTCTTCGTTGAGCCCTTGATACCCTGCCACCATGTTCCCGCCGATGAAGTGAGCAGCATGGACATACCTAAAAGAGCGTTCTCGTCGCTTATGTTTAGGCATGACTTGTAAACCTCTATGGCATCTATAAAGTTTTCCACGGATTCTTCTGGATTGCCGTTAAACTTAGATGAACATTTCGAGAAGTTGCCTGTGGACTTCATGATAGCCGCGGTGGCGTTGGCGGTGGCGGCAGATGTACTTGCATCTACCGACGCGAGTAATGGCGTCGACGAACGAACTTCGCGTAAGAGTTGCTGACAAAATTCTGCTTGCGATTGTTGAATCGATGTTAACAGCTTGGCAAGGACCTCTTGTGGCATCGTTATGTTGCTTGGCTGTTCTGGTTCTGATTCCTCGTGAATCGAGTCGTTGGCGTCGGCGGGCAGCGACTTGCGTCTTCGCGGCATTTTGCAAACCGCTAAGTAGGTACCTACTTTTCGTAAAAAGCGACAATACACGGCTCGTGGTTGTACCAACCAGCAATAATACACACGTAGACACAAAACACAGGCAAAGTCACTGTCTATACAGTTTTTATGCACTTGTCGGTCGTTTTTCACCGTATCACCAAAGTTTTTCGACTTGAACGAACTTGCACAACGAACGAAAAGTTTGATCCGCACAACAAAAACTCCGACCCCTTGTTTTAATACACAAAACACACGTTGGGCGCCAAGATATAGTCGGGGTGGGTCAGTTCTCGATTAAAAGGGCTTTGTTATCGGCATAAACTTTAATAAAACACGAAAATACTGTACATCAACATCACACAAGTTAAAACGTTCGCCATTCTCTCACAATTAGACATGGGTAGCTCGTGAGCTAGTGATAGAAAAGAGCTAGCTCTTTTCGATTGACGTCGCTCTCGCTCACTCAGTCGCTCGCTACGTAGCTCACTAGCTCAGTTAGCTCACTCAGACTCACTAGCTCAGTACTTCAGCGATGCACGCGACCGGCCGAACGGCTCATTCGGCTCGCTTCGGAATACTTCGTCGCATCGTTCGTTCTTCCAACAAAAGCTCTCCGACACAATCTTATCAGTTATCATACGACATAATCACTGTAAATCTATCTTTATAGTCATTGACTTAAAGTAGAAAATACTTTGGCACATTTATAAATAAAAAGGAACCGCATTGTTTGATTGCGTTTCGTTTACGTAAATTCTAAATAACTCATAAGTACTCATACCATAATATAAACAAACAGATTAGAAAAACTTATTTAAAGTTATTTAACTTAGTACTTTTTCGGTTGTTTTGACGAAATGACATGCATATCGCTGCGTGGCACGTGCAACGAAGTACAAATACTCATACGAGTACGACCGTTCTTACTATAAAAACCGCCACAAAATAAAACAAGATTTATTTATCGATATCCGTAATTCCTTAGTAATTCGCGTGACAAGAATCAAATGAGCTAACAGTCGGCGTCTGAGCTACTGAGCTATAGAAGAGCTAGTGAGTAACAAAGAATCCAAACTTTCAAAGAGCTATTGACTATTGAGCGAGCGAGCCGAAGCGCGTGCGGCGTGAGTCATAATGAGCTAACAGTCGGCGTCTGAGTCACTGAGCTAAGTGAGCTATAGAAGAGCTAGTGAGCTAGAAGAGTGATATAGCTCTTTAGAGTGAAAGAGCTACTCGCTCTTTATCTTTTCAGTGAGCTATTTCGCCCATGTCTACTCACAATTCTACCAACCTTAAAACTACAAAAACTACTAAGCCAATCAGCGGCCGAGTAGCGGCGCGACGACAAATCCGTGATTGGTCGGCGCGAGGCGCGGGAGCAAACATGCTAGCGCGTTGGCGAATATCGGTCGGGCGCTTTACCTCTATTGGCCCTCTTACGTCCAGGGAAATGGGAGCGTTCGGAAACGTCTTCCGCTTTAATTTATAAATTAAAATAAATGACCCACCCTCCAATCGTAAGGGACTTTTAGTAACTATGTGACATTGCTATGGGTATCCTGAGTCACGATAATATTCTGACGAGATGGAAATGGTCACAGAGCTACGTCTTCCACAAAATACGCGAGTATCATGTTTTTTTTTAACGCAAGTGAATTTTAATGATAACGAAAGTTCACGGCAGGTACCATAAACTTTACCAACATAGTACTACATACTGCATTAACTTTACTACATTACGTGCAAGTAGTCGAGGTGTGTTAGTGACACATAAACTACGGGGTGTTAGCTTTATGCACTCCAACACGTTCACTATTACTTTCTAAGAAACGAAGAACGGTGGAGATCCACCCTGATGTACTTTTGTTTTCTTTGTTGTACTCCTATTCAAATAACAAAATCAAACTATTTGATTTCACATTAACCTACATGGGCACTTATGAGACGTCAGCAGCTTGATGCACGGTTCCAATTGGTCGTTTCCTATGGAGAAGAGCCGGCAAGAAATAAAAATATAGTACTACTACAGTCAATACAAAGTCATGTCGCACCGCACCGCTCTGCATCAATCTGTATAAAACCGCACCGCACCGCAACGCATACCGCATCATTTCTCACCGAAGTATAGTCATCCGCAGCGGACGATATATGAGTAGTTCCTTATCTAGAGTGGTCCTAGGTACCACTCTAAACATAATTCTCCTGCCCTTATCCCAATTTATTAAGTTTTAGCGCAACATGTGTTTTTCTCCCATACTTCTCTATTAGTCGTCATCTCGGTAGTCACCCCCTATCTAACCATATCATCATTCACACAGTCCATCCATCGTTTCTTTAATCTTCACCTACTCTTATAGCCATCGACATTCATACTCAAAACTTACCTCACGACATTTTCCTCACTCCTCCGGTCGTGCCACTCTGTTGTAGCCTAATCTATCATAGTTAGGTAACTGTAGTAAGAAGGTAACCCCTTAAGGTGTACCTGAACAGTCAGACACCTACGCGTCATTACCATGCCGTCAATCATGGGGTGACTATGGTTTAGGAAAAATAATACAACATAATCAACACGCGTGTATTCCCCGAATGGTGAAGCAGTGGTGTACCTACACGGCACCCACATTGCACCAGTTATGTGTAGGATCCATGCAACAGAGGGGAATAGGACCCATTACCATCAACCGGGCCCAAATCCAGACTCCGTGTTGATACTAAGAAATTCCAGATGGAAAAATCCAATAATACTACCCGACCCGGGAATTCAACTTATTATACCTTATGCTCAGCAGTAGCGTTTAGGGAAAATAACCTTGCAACAACACTGTGACGTGACCTTCACCTTCAGCCCTGATCAGTCCCATACCTCATAAATAGTAATTATTATTACTGTAGCAAGAATATAAATTAACAAAGCCATACCTACATAATAAATAAGGGTGTATAATTTATAATCTGACTCAATAACAAACAAGTATAATAGGATAAACAAAATTATGGAAAAAGGTACTCGGATGGATTAACATACTTTATAACAGTGTTGTTGTTTTGTGGAAATTAACGAAAATATACCTACCGTGGGTAATCTTTGTAGAAGCTTCATTTGCTTTTGTTCGAGGGATTATCAAATTATACACTTACATACAAATCCTCCAAAAACAAAATGTAATTTCTAATTCCATCCTATCAAAAATATTTGGAAACTTTTTAAAACCAAAAGAACTTTAGTGGACTTTATAAATTGGTGTGTAGTTTGTACCCATGCACCATGCTATAAATCCATAATCCATAATAATATTATAAATTCGAAAGTATCTCTGTCTTGTCTGTCTGTCTGTATGTTACCTTTTCACGCCAAAACCACTGAACGGATTTCGATAAAATTTGGAGAGATAGATTGTATCCCGGGGAAGAACATAGGATCGTTTTATCCCGATATTCCCACGGGATCGACCGTTATGCGGGTGAAAGCGCGAGGCTCTGCTAGTCTTTTATAAAAGTTTCTGAAACCATAGGGTGTTGTACAATGTACAGTGTTGAAAGAACTCTGTGTTGAATAGCCTATAAGTTTTATTTTTAATTACGTCTCTGTGGGTATAGATAAAGTCTTTTTATGCAACTGTACATAATAAGATATTAAAACACTCATGTGATAAACCCACATTACCCATTATTAGACAACAGTTGCATAAATAAATATTAATCCTGTCGAGGCAACGTTCATTTGTTTTGACAGAATCTGCTCATTTTCAAGCCTTGTTACATTAAACTAGATTAATAAATGAGCTGTTTTTGTAAAGAAATGTGAAGTAAACGTCCGCAAGACACTTGTGGAGAGATTGTTATTTTCAAACTTTGTTGTTTAGCAGGTAAACAGCGTCTGCTTAGGTACTTGACTACTACGACGTCGACTATTTCTGCTTTGTGCTCGTAATTATAGATATAATATTTTGTTTTTATATTTCCTTATTATTAGAATTAATTATCTTTTTGTATGCACGTGTTTCTGTGACAAATAAACCTATTTTTTTTTCTTTCTTTTTTTTAGGGTTCCGTACCCAAAGGGGTGAAAACGGGACCCTATTACTAAGACTCCACTGTCCGTCTGTCAACAGGCTGTATCTCATGTACCGTAATAGCTAGACAGTTGAAATTTTCACAGATGATGTATTTCTGTTGCCGCTATAACAGCAAATACTAAAAACAAAATATAATAAATATTTAAGGGGGCTGGTGACAGACGGACGGACAGACATCGAAGTCTTAGTAATAGGATCCCGTTTTTACCCTTTGGGTACGGAACCTTAAAAACGTGTGCGGTCGGAGGACCCCCGTCAGAAACGAAGTTCTAACTCGTATATAATAGAAAGAGACAGAGAGAGCGAGAAAGTGTAAAAATACCTACGCGTTTTTAATACAGAACTATCTAGTATATTTTTTAGAAGTTGTCGCCATCTTGGATTTTCATTTTGACTTCGTTGTCGGCTTTAGCACCCTCATAAATCATGTAAATGACACCCATGACGACGAAATTTTAAAGTTTTCGCAGCCGCCATCTTGGCTTTTCATTTTGAAGCCAATAGGGAGGACTATTAATTTCAGCACCCTCAAAAACCATGAAAACTATCTCTCGCTCTAACTCTTTCTATTATATAAGAAAGTCGCGAGGAGACATAACGCTTGTTCGTTACGTGATGATTTCTACCAGTTTAGTCCTATCGCAAGACGCGTAAAAGAACTTCGTTCCAAAAATCTACCAAGAGGTTTAAACCTTGTAACCCAACAAATATGAAAA
Organism: Oligia latruncula; assembly: GCA_948474745.1. NCBI lineage: Eukaryota > Metazoa > Arthropoda > Insecta > Lepidoptera > Noctuidae > Oligia > Oligia latruncula. The sequence goes on from OX419706.1 coordinate 15,446,566, forward strand.
GTTATATTTGTCCCTAAAAACCTGCCAGTATTATTGGTAACCCTATGCATCAAATAACATTTTCCCAGACACATACACAAACTCCGTTTGAAAGCGCAGCTCGTGTTTGCTCGTATATTTTAACTTCGTGCATTCACTCCGCTTCTCGTTCACTCATTCGTTCACATTACGTTCGCTCTCCGAGTTCCGTTCACAGGTCAAAGTCCTGTTTATCGCGAAAGTTTTTCTAAAACATGTCAAAGGGGCGTTTTCTGCAAAGGAGCAGCAGCGCAGCCTTTCAAACACTGCACGTAGATCAGCGACATGCTGATCGAATCCTTCCGATATTACGAGCAGATCATCCTGATAGCACAACAGGGTCACATTCTGAAGTGAGGCGCCAGAGCGCAACCTGTCGATGAGTCGTTGGAATGTTGACGGAGCGTTTTTGAGCCCAAACGGCATCCTTTTGAAACGATACGTACCAAAAGGCGTCAAAAAGGCCGTTTTATCTCTATCGCATTCCCTGACCGAAACATTCCAAAACCCACTACGCATATCTAACGTACTCATGATGCAATTTCGCTTAGTAGACTGCACCAGCTCGTCTATGAGCGGCATCGGGTACACATCGGTTTTAGTTATGGCGTTGACTTTTCTATAATCTACGCAAAACCGAACTTGACCGTTCTTTTTAGGCACTAACAATGCAGGCGATCCCCATGCCGATTCGCACTCCTCTATAATATCATCAGCCAACATCTTTTCGATTTCTGACCGCATGATCTCTTTTTTAGCAGGAGTAAGCCGATATGGAGGGATTGCAACTGGAGCGTGGTCACCTGTTTCAATGACATGCTCTGCAAAAACAGTTGGTTCGCCCCGTAACTCAAACACATCCTTATTTTCAGAAAGGAACTGGGCTAGAACCTCACGCTGCTCGTTGCTAAACTTTGAAGCTTCCTCGTCCCTAAGCAAACTACTGATAGGCACACTCTTAACCTGGTGTGCGGCTTTTTCAAATGGGAGATCGAACTGCTCAGCACTGTCAGCAAAGTGCCACTTAGAACTACTAAAATCAACACAGATACTAAAATTTATCAAAAAATCTATACCTAACAGTGATTCATTATTGTCCGCGTCTGGAAAAATTAAAAAACTAACGAGCCTGGTTCTACCTTCAAGAGTAACATTCACTTCGGTAGTAAGTACATTCATTAACCTAAGTACACCATCTGCAAGTTTTACATTTTCCACCCTAGAGGACATAGGATGACCTTTGGCCTTTAGGAGAGCGTATAGCGTATAACCGGCCACACAGCTTTTAGCTGCCGAATCTAGTAACGCGGTACCATTCTCACCTAAAATACTAATCTTTAGCACAGGCCTTGGAAAAGATCGAACGTCACGATTACCGTTAAAAGGTTGTGCACCACTGGTAATTCCGTACAATTGTTGACAATTATTATTCTGGGAACAAAAATGTTGAGAACCCCTGACGTTCTCGGAAAAAGGTTGATGACCACTTGCGATCTCTGAAAAATGTTTAGAGTCGCTGGTATTGTTATCAAATGGTTTATAATCATCAGATCTGAAAATAGGCATAAAATCGCGAGCGCAAGATTTTGAACCGACGGAATTACCAGAATACGATTGACAACCATTGAACATTACCGACCGTGACGCATTATCATTAGACTGCAACGGTGATGCGAACTCCCCCTGGTCGCAAGAAGTACAAACCTTAGTTTTAGTACAGACACACGTTTTAGTACGAAAACAAACACAATTTTCCCTATTTACAGAACAATAACAATTGTCAACACAAAAACGATTCATAGAATTATTATTACGAGTCGTAGATGTAACACTAACATTGTTATCAACACAAGACGACTTATCTAAATAAAAATTATCGTTAAAACTATTGCATTGTAAATTAGACTCTAAACAAAAAACTTTATGTAAATATTTACCGTAACTATAAGGAACACTATTATCAGAATAGTCGGTATCCATAGCTAAAATATTAACATTACGTTCTGGAACATTAGTGTGAGAATTAAACTTAGTGACAGAATCAGATTTAGAGACAGAACCAAAATTAGTGACAAAACCCCCTGCGACTTTCACGGCCGCGGGGTTACCTAGAACTTTGCGCGACGACACGCGTTGCTCGACGCTGGAAGGCGCAGGCGCGCCCGCAATACTGGCAACCATCGCGCTACCTCGCGGCGGCGGGGTAGGCGCTTGTAGCGGTGGCGGCGCGTTGACTTTGGGGCGTATGTCGTCATCTACGCGAGGCGTACGGTACGACTGGGAGCAATCGGTGGGTGCACGAGACTCACGTGCAGAAGCAATAGAACAGAACGCCGAATGTCCACTGTTTTTACCATCATTGGCATTACACTTCGGGCACTTCGACTTTATGATATTCGCGGCACCACAACCGTAACACTTAATGTCTTTTTTATTTTCACTTTTTGAGTTATTTTCGTCACTACTTTTCACTAATTTCTCGCACGTTTCCTTAGTGTGACCGCTACGTTTGCAGTAAACACAGAACGACTTCGTATTCCCTGCCTTTCTTGTCGTTGAGTCGCCCGTGCGACTAGCGGCGACGACGGCAGCGGACGATCGGGAAGCACGCCTCGACGTATCGGTACGAACGTGCGCAGGCTCGGCGGCGGCGCGTGATCCATCTTCGATATGAGACGACGGCTTATGACTTTGACGACCGTTTTGTGACTCTTTTAACGAGTCTTCTACGGCGCGTGCCTTCTTCAACAACTCGTCGAATGTCGAAACCATAGCTCTGTCGATACGCTTCCTGATGCGACGATCTAACAGTCCATATGTCATATCTAACTCGACGCGTTCACACAAGTCTTCTTGTGGAAGTTTTGCAAACAAGGCACGAACTTTTGCTATAAACAAATCTGTGTTTTCGGTACCTTGTACGAGGGAGAATAACTCGACGTAAATACGAAACGGCGGGCGGCATTCGCCATACGCACTCCGCAGTCTAGTTATAGCTTCATCCCATGTCTTCGTTGAGCCCTTGATACCCTGCCACCATGTTCCCGCCGATGAAGTGAGCAGCATGGACATACCTAAAAGAGCGTTCTCGTCGCTTATGTTTAGGCATGACTTGTAAACCTCTATGGCATCTATAAAGTTTTCCACGGATTCTTCTGGATTGCCGTTAAACTTAGATGAACATTTCGAGAAGTTGCCTGTGGACTTCATGATAGCCGCGGTGGCGTTGGCGGTGGCGGCAGATGTACTTGCATCTACCGACGCGAGTAATGGCGTCGACGAACGAACTTCGCGTAAGAGTTGCTGACAAAATTCTGCTTGCGATTGTTGAATCGATGTTAACAGCTTGGCAAGGACCTCTTGTGGCATCGTTATGTTGCTTGGCTGTTCTGGTTCTGATTCCTCGTGAATCGAGTCGTTGGCGTCGGCGGGCAGCGACTTGCGTCTTCGCGGCATTTTGCAAACCGCTAAGTAGGTACCTACTTTTCGTAAAAAGCGACAATACACGGCTCGTGGTTGTACCAACCAGCAATAATACACACGTAGACACAAAACACAGGCAAAGTCACTGTCTATACAGTTTTTATGCACTTGTCGGTCGTTTTTCACCGTATCACCAAAGTTTTTCGACTTGAACGAACTTGCACAACGAACGAAAAGTTTGATCCGCACAACAAAAACTCCGACCCCTTGTTTTAATACACAAAACACACGTTGGGCGCCAAGATATAGTCGGGGTGGGTCAGTTCTCGATTAAAAGGGCTTTGTTATCGGCATAAACTTTAATAAAACACGAAAATACTGTACATCAACATCACACAAGTTAAAACGTTCGCCATTCTCTCACAATTAGACATGGGTAGCTCGTGAGCTAGTGATAGAAAAGAGCTAGCTCTTTTCGATTGACGTCGCTCTCGCTCACTCAGTCGCTCGCTACGTAGCTCACTAGCTCAGTTAGCTCACTCAGACTCACTAGCTCAGTACTTCAGCGATGCACGCGACCGGCCGAACGGCTCATTCGGCTCGCTTCGGAATACTTCGTCGCATCGTTCGTTCTTCCAACAAAAGCTCTCCGACACAATCTTATCAGTTATCATACGACATAATCACTGTAAATCTATCTTTATAGTCATTGACTTAAAGTAGAAAATACTTTGGCACATTTATAAATAAAAAGGAACCGCATTGTTTGATTGCGTTTCGTTTACGTAAATTCTAAATAACTCATAAGTACTCATACCATAATATAAACAAACAGATTAGAAAAACTTATTTAAAGTTATTTAACTTAGTACTTTTTCGGTTGTTTTGACGAAATGACATGCATATCGCTGCGTGGCACGTGCAACGAAGTACAAATACTCATACGAGTACGACCGTTCTTACTATAAAAACCGCCACAAAATAAAACAAGATTTATTTATCGATATCCGTAATTCCTTAGTAATTCGCGTGACAAGAATCAAATGAGCTAACAGTCGGCGTCTGAGCTACTGAGCTATAGAAGAGCTAGTGAGTAACAAAGAATCCAAACTTTCAAAGAGCTATTGACTATTGAGCGAGCGAGCCGAAGCGCGTGCGGCGTGAGTCATAATGAGCTAACAGTCGGCGTCTGAGTCACTGAGCTAAGTGAGCTATAGAAGAGCTAGTGAGCTAGAAGAGTGATATAGCTCTTTAGAGTGAAAGAGCTACTCGCTCTTTATCTTTTCAGTGAGCTATTTCGCCCATGTCTACTCACAATTCTACCAACCTTAAAACTACAAAAACTACTAAGCCAATCAGCGGCCGAGTAGCGGCGCGACGACAAATCCGTGATTGGTCGGCGCGAGGCGCGGGAGCAAACATGCTAGCGCGTTGGCGAATATCGGTCGGGCGCTTTACCTCTATTGGCCCTCTTACGTCCAGGGAAATGGGAGCGTTCGGAAACGTCTTCCGCTTTAATTTATAAATTAAAATAAATGACCCACCCTCCAATCGTAAGGGACTTTTAGTAACTATGTGACATTGCTATGGGTATCCTGAGTCACGATAATATTCTGACGAGATGGAAATGGTCACAGAGCTACGTCTTCCACAAAATACGCGAGTATCATGTTTTTTTTTAACGCAAGTGAATTTTAATGATAACGAAAGTTCACGGCAGGTACCATAAACTTTACCAACATAGTACTACATACTGCATTAACTTTACTACATTACGTGCAAGTAGTCGAGGTGTGTTAGTGACACATAAACTACGGGGTGTTAGCTTTATGCACTCCAACACGTTCACTATTACTTTCTAAGAAACGAAGAACGGTGGAGATCCACCCTGATGTACTTTTGTTTTCTTTGTTGTACTCCTATTCAAATAACAAAATCAAACTATTTGATTTCACATTAACCTACATGGGCACTTATGAGACGTCAGCAGCTTGATGCACGGTTCCAATTGGTCGTTTCCTATGGAGAAGAGCCGGCAAGAAATAAAAATATAGTACTACTACAGTCAATACAAAGTCATGTCGCACCGCACCGCTCTGCATCAATCTGTATAAAACCGCACCGCACCGCAACGCATACCGCATCATTTCTCACCGAAGTATAGTCATCCGCAGCGGACGATATATGAGTAGTTCCTTATCTAGAGTGGTCCTAGGTACCACTCTAAACATAATTCTCCTGCCCTTATCCCAATTTATTAAGTTTTAGCGCAACATGTGTTTTTCTCCCATACTTCTCTATTAGTCGTCATCTCGGTAGTCACCCCCTATCTAACCATATCATCATTCACACAGTCCATCCATCGTTTCTTTAATCTTCACCTACTCTTATAGCCATCGACATTCATACTCAAAACTTACCTCACGACATTTTCCTCACTCCTCCGGTCGTGCCACTCTGTTGTAGCCTAATCTATCATAGTTAGGTAACTGTAGTAAGAAGGTAACCCCTTAAGGTGTACCTGAACAGTCAGACACCTACGCGTCATTACCATGCCGTCAATCATGGGGTGACTATGGTTTAGGAAAAATAATACAACATAATCAACACGCGTGTATTCCCCGAATGGTGAAGCAGTGGTGTACCTACACGGCACCCACATTGCACCAGTTATGTGTAGGATCCATGCAACAGAGGGGAATAGGACCCATTACCATCAACCGGGCCCAAATCCAGACTCCGTGTTGATACTAAGAAATTCCAGATGGAAAAATCCAATAATACTACCCGACCCGGGAATTCAACTTATTATACCTTATGCTCAGCAGTAGCGTTTAGGGAAAATAACCTTGCAACAACACTGTGACGTGACCTTCACCTTCAGCCCTGATCAGTCCCATACCTCATAAATAGTAATTATTATTACTGTAGCAAGAATATAAATTAACAAAGCCATACCTACATAATAAATAAGGGTGTATAATTTATAATCTGACTCAATAACAAACAAGTATAATAGGATAAACAAAATTATGGAAAAAGGTACTCGGATGGATTAACATACTTTATAACAGTGTTGTTGTTTTGTGGAAATTAACGAAAATATACCTACCGTGGGTAATCTTTGTAGAAGCTTCATTTGCTTTTGTTCGAGGGATTATCAAATTATACACTTACATACAAATCCTCCAAAAACAAAATGTAATTTCTAATTCCATCCTATCAAAAATATTTGGAAACTTTTTAAAACCAAAAGAACTTTAGTGGACTTTATAAATTGGTGTGTAGTTTGTACCCATGCACCATGCTATAAATCCATAATCCATAATAATATTATAAATTCGAAAGTATCTCTGTCTTGTCTGTCTGTCTGTATGTTACCTTTTCACGCCAAAACCACTGAACGGATTTCGATAAAATTTGGAGAGATAGATTGTATCCCGGGGAAGAACATAGGATCGTTTTATCCCGATATTCCCACGGGATCGACCGTTATGCGGGTGAAAGCGCGAGGCTCTGCTAGTCTTTTATAAAAGTTTCTGAAACCATAGGGTGTTGTACAATGTACAGTGTTGAAAGAACTCTGTGTTGAATAGCCTATAAGTTTTATTTTTAATTACGTCTCTGTGGGTATAGATAAAGTCTTTTTATGCAACTGTACATAATAAGATATTAAAACACTCATGTGATAAACCCACATTACCCATTATTAGACAACAGTTGCATAAATAAATATTAATCCTGTCGAGGCAACGTTCATTTGTTTTGACAGAATCTGCTCATTTTCAAGCCTTGTTACATTAAACTAGATTAATAAATGAGCTGTTTTTGTAAAGAAATGTGAAGTAAACGTCCGCAAGACACTTGTGGAGAGATTGTTATTTTCAAACTTTGTTGTTTAGCAGGTAAACAGCGTCTGCTTAGGTACTTGACTACTACGACGTCGACTATTTCTGCTTTGTGCTCGTAATTATAGATATAATATTTTGTTTTTATATTTCCTTATTATTAGAATTAATTATCTTTTTGTATGCACGTGTTTCTGTGACAAATAAACCTATTTTTTTTTCTTTCTTTTTTTTAGGGTTCCGTACCCAAAGGGGTGAAAACGGGACCCTATTACTAAGACTCCACTGTCCGTCTGTCAACAGGCTGTATCTCATGTACCGTAATAGCTAGACAGTTGAAATTTTCACAGATGATGTATTTCTGTTGCCGCTATAACAGCAAATACTAAAAACAAAATATAATAAATATTTAAGGGGGCTGGTGACAGACGGACGGACAGACATCGAAGTCTTAGTAATAGGATCCCGTTTTTACCCTTTGGGTACGGAACCTTAAAAACGTGTGCGGTCGGAGGACCCCCGTCAGAAACGAAGTTCTAACTCGTATATAATAGAAAGAGACAGAGAGAGCGAGAAAGTGTAAAAATACCTACGCGTTTTTAATACAGAACTATCTAGTATATTTTTTAGAAGTTGTCGCCATCTTGGATTTTCATTTTGACTTCGTTGTCGGCTTTAGCACCCTCATAAATCATGTAAATGACACCCATGACGACGAAATTTTAAAGTTTTCGCAGCCGCCATCTTGGCTTTTCATTTTGAAGCCAATAGGGAGGACTATTAATTTCAGCACCCTCAAAAACCATGAAAACTATCTCTCGCTCTAACTCTTTCTATTATATAAGAAAGTCGCGAGGAGACATAACGCTTGTTCGTTACGTGATGATTTCTACCAGTTTAGTCCTATCGCAAGACGCGTAAAAGAACTTCGTTCCAAAAATCTACCAAGAGGTTTAAACCTTGTAACCCAACAAATATGAAAAGTTATATTTGTCCCTAAAAACCTGCCAGTATTATTGGTAACCCTATGCATCAAATAACATTTTCCCAGACACATACACAAACTCCGTTTGAAAGCGCAGCTCGTGTTTGCTCGTATATTTTAACTTCGTGCATTCACTCCGCTTCTCGTTCACTCATTCGTTCACATTACGTTCGCTCTCCGAGTTCCGTTCACAGGTCAAAGTCCTGTTTATCGCGAAAGTTTTTCTAAAACATGTCAAAGGGGCGTTTTCTGCAAAGGACCATGGGCACTTTTGAATGAACACTGGGCCCACTTTTCAAAGTTGTGCAACAGTGATGAAACCTATGTCATATGACAGCTCTTCGCGTGTACTTTATTTCATTCTATGGCAGCTAAGTTCAAATCCAGCGCGAAAATGGTTTTTTTATGCGTTTTTTAAAAATGTTCAACATTGTGCAACAGTTATGAAACCTATGTCATATGACAGCTCTTGGCGTGTACTTTATTTTATTCTATGGCAGCTAAGTTCAAATCCAGCGCGAAAATGGTTTTTTTATGCGTTTTTTAAAAACGTTCAACATTGTGCAACAGTGATCAAACCTATGTCATATGACAGCTCTTTGCGTGTACTTTATTTCATTCTATGGCAGCTAAGTTCAAATCCAGCGCGAAAATGTTTTTTTTTGCGTTTTTTAAAAATGTTCAACATTGTTCAACAGTGATGAATTATATGTCATATGAAAGCTCTTGAAGTGTACTTTATTTCATTCTATGGCAGCTAAATTCAAATCCAGCGCGAAAACGGTTTTCTATGCGTTTTTTTTTTAATGTTCAACATTGTGCAACAGTGATGAAACCTATGTCATATGACAGCTTTTAAAGTGTACTTTATTTTATTCTACGGCAGCTAAGTTCAAATCCAGCGCGAAAATGGTTTTTTTATGCGTTTTTTAAAAATGTTCAACATTGTGCAACAGTGATCAAACCTATGTCATATGACAGCTCTTTGCGTGTACTTTATTTCATTCTATGGCAGCTAAGTTCAAATCCAGCGCGAAAATGTTTTTTTTTGCGTTTTTAAAAAATGATCAACATTGTTCAACAGTGATGATTTACATGTCATATGAAAGCTCTTGAAAAGTACTTTATTTCATTCTATGGCAGCTAAGTTCAAATCCAGCGCGAAAACGGTGTTATATGCGTTTTTTAAATGCGTCATTTTGAGTTAATTTTTTCAACATTGTTCAATGTAATGTAAATGTAAGAGCTTTCATATGTCATATGAAAGCTCTAGAAGAGTACTTTATTACATTCTATGGCAGCTAAGTTCAAATCAGCCCTAATAAATACGGCAATATACGGCTTATGATGATCTTTTTAGTGTATTTTTAGTCAAACAAGAGCTATTTATAATCCTAGCTACTGACTGACAGCTAATTATAATTTAATATCAAAACAAAACAGATTTTAAAAAACGCATAAGAAAACCGTTTTCGCGCTGGATTTGAACTTAGCTGCCATAGAATGAAATAAAGTACATTTTAAGAGCTGTCATATGACATAGGTTTCATCACTGTTGCACAATGTTGAACATTTTAAAAAAACGCATAAAAAAACCGTTTTCGCGCTGGATTTGAACTTAGCTGCCCTAGAATGAAATAAAGTACACGCAAAGAGCTGTCATATGACATAGGTTTCATCACTGTTGCACAATGTTGAACATTTTTAAAAAACGCATAAAAAAACCATTTTCGCGCTGGATTTGAACTTAGCTGCCATAGAATGAAATAAAGTACACTTTAAGAGCTGTCATATGACATATAACTCATCACTGTTGAACAATGTTGAAAAAATGAACCCAAAATGACGCATTTAAAAAACGCATATAAAACCGTTTTCGCGCTGGATTTGAACTTAGCTGCCATAGAATGAAATAAAGTACATTTTAAGAGCTGTCATATGACATAGGTTTCATCACTGTTGCACAATGTTGAACATTTTTAAAAAAAGCATAAAAAAACCGTTTTCGCGCTGGATTTGAACTTAGCTGCCATAGAATGAAATAAAGTACATTTTAAGAGCTGTCATATGACATAGGTTTCATCACTGTTGCACAATGTTGAACATTTAAAAAAAACGCATAAAAAAACCGTTTTCGCGCTGGATTTGAACTTAGCTGCCATAGAATAAAATAAACTACACGCAAAGAGCTGTCATATGACATAGGTTTGATCACTGTTGCACAATGTTGAACATTTTTAAAAAACGCATAAAAAAACCATTTTCGCGCTGGATTTGAACTTAGCTGCCATAGAATGAAATAAAGTACACTTTAAGAGCTGTCATATGACATATAACTCATCACTGTTGAACAATGTTGAAAAAATGAACCCAAAATGACGCATTTAAAAAACGCATATAAAACCGTTTTCGCGCTGGATTTGAACTTAGCTGCCATAGAATGAAATAAAGTACATTTTAAGAGCTGTCATATGACATAGGTTTCATCACTGTTGCACAATGTTGAACATTTTTAAAAAAAGCATAAAAAAACCGTTTTCGCGCTGGATTTGAACTTAGCTGCCATAGAATGAAATAACGTACACTTTATGAGCTGTCATATGACATAGGTTTCATCACTGTTGCACTATGTTGAACATTTTTAAAAAACGCATAAAAAAACCGTTTTCGCGCTGGATTTGAACTTAGCTGCCATAGAATGAAAAAAAGTACACGCCAAGTGCTTTCATATGACATATACCTCATCACTGTTGAACAATGTTGAAAAAGTGAACCCAAAATGACGCATTTAAAAAACGCTTAAAAAACCGTTTTCGCGCTGGATTTGAACTTAGCTGCCATAGAATGAAATAAAGTACACTTTAACAGCTTTCATATGACATAAGTTTCATTACTGTTGCGTAATGTTGAACATTTTTAAAAAATGCATAAAAAAACCGTTTTCGCGCTGGATTTGAACTTAGCTGCCATAGAATGAAAAAAAGTACACGCCAAGTGCTTTCATATGACATATAACTCATCACTGTTGAACAATGTTGAAAAAGTGAACCCAAAATGACGCATTTAAAAAACGCTTAAAAAACCGTTTTCGCGCTGGATTTGAACTTAGCTGCCATAGAATGAAATAAAGTACACTTTAACAGCTTTCATATGACATAAGTTTCATTACTGTTGCGTAATGTTGAACATTTTTAAAAAATGCATAAAAAAACCGTTTTCGCGCTGGATTTGAACTTAGCTGCCATAGAATGAAATAACATACACTTTATGAGCTTTCATATGACATATAATTTATCATTGTTGAACAATGTTGAAAAAGTGGGCCCAAAATGACGCATGGTCCTTTTAATATAAATGATAAAGTGAATTTTACTTAGAAAATATTATTATATAAAGTTTTATTTGTGCTGTGGTAACATCGCTTTGCGAAGGCACAGGTGCACTAGACTCATAAAAGTCTAGTGCACTTGTTATGACATTGTGGATACCTGTTTTCCGCACAAATTAATACTTTCTGCACGTAAAAGTTCAAACTCGGAATATTATACGTTTGAGGTTTTGTCTCCAAAAATTGGTATTCAGTTAGAGTCCGGTTAGAGTGGAAGCCGACCACAACAAAGTTGTGAAAACGCGAACAGGTGATGTTGATTTGAATTAAATAACAACGTTATTTATTTTTAGCCTGTGTTAAACATAAATGAGTTTTTTATAAGCGTTGCTCTAAGTTAACCGGTCAAGCCCCGCGCGTACTACATGTGGCACGATATAATAGAAAATCTTGTGTCTCATTAGCGGGTATCAAGATATTAACTAATAATTATCGACTGTTGCGTTCATTGCGTTATTTACGTTGCTGAGCATACAATTTTTTCAAACATATGAAGGAATGGATAAGCAATCATTGAGAGCAGTGGTGGCCAAGTGGTAACTGCCGCGACTTACCTACGAGTTGCAGGTAGTAGGTTCGAACCCAGACAGGCGCTTTACTTTGTGTAAATTATTTCATCGCCACTGCTCTCAAAACGGTGAAGGAAAACATCGTGAGGAAACCGGCATGTCCTAGAACCAAAAATTCGAAGACATGTGACATCTACCAACCCGCACTAGACCCGCGTGGTGGATTATAACCCACTCCCTCTCACAGAGAGGAGGCCTGTGTCCCAGCAGTGGGAACATTATAGGCTGATTATGCTATCGACTGTTGAACCGTACATTTTTGACGTTTAAACGTCTCTAAACTCTAAGCAGTGTTTATGAACAAACCCCAAAGACAAAAACATTTTTTTTCCTAAAAATAATAAATTCACCAAAAAGTAGTAAACCTAACAATATGACATACACTTACCTACCTATTATAAGCATAGCAGTAAATCTATGCTTTTAAATGTTTGCATGAAGTGTTTTAGTTAAATGTGTGTTTGCTGCACGGAAACACGCATCTTTGTTCGCGTTAAATTTCTTGTTCCCCCGAGCCACCCCGTCGCATCGCATCACCTGCGTTCTTTCTGACTTTTTTTTTTCTATTTGCTCGGCTCCTAAAGAAAATAGCGTGATGCTAAATAACCTAAGGCCTTTCTCAAGAATTGGGCTATCAAATGCAAAACATTTTTTTCAAATCCGACTGCTTGGTCCACAGATTAGCGCGTTCAAACGAACGATTCAGCTTTATTATCCATAACTAGCTGTTCCCCGCGGTGTCACACGCTGCGCGGCTCCTAAGGGTCGTAGCGTGATGTTATATAGCCTATAGCCTTCCTCGATAAATGGACTACCCAACACTAAAAAAATCATTCAAATCGGACCAGTAGTTCCAGAGATTCGCGAGTTCGCGTTCAAACAAACAAACAAACAAACTCTGCAGCTTTATAATATTAGTATAGATACTAATATTATAAATTCGAAATTAACTCGGTCTATCTGTATGTTACCTTTTCACGCCTAAACCACTGAACGGATTTCGATAAACTTTGGCATATGATAGTTTTTATTGACATACCTCGCGGGCGAAGCCGCGGGCGGAAGCTAGTTATGTATTAGTAGATATAGATAAATAAAGTAGAAATTAAACATCAACAGTCACACACTCGTTAGCAGCACATAACTATTACAATTAGTTATAAAGATACCTACCTACCTATTATTTTGTTATCCAATCCAATCACAAACTTCTCTCCTCACACCAATACTTTCCTGCCCTTTATCACAAGTAACCTTACCAAATAAAAACTTCCCAAAACTATGTAGTTGTAACAGTATGCCCATTGGGAGGATTCCCAGTCCATCCCACGTGCGTCGAGTTTGAACTAATCGGCGATATGATTGGGAACACATCGATCTTCATCGCTCACTCGTCGGTGGGTTATTAATTAGAGGAAATTTGATACTATTGGAGCAAAGTTCACCTGCGTTTGTGGGATGATGGATCTATATATATCCACTTATATGGCTGGGATCTAATATTCACAACCTACTTACTAAGTCAGGTGTAATTTCTGCCCATTAGCTCGCCAAAACAAATACACAACTTCGTCTTAGAAACAGTATTCGCGTTACTTCCCAATTTATCTTAAATTATTAACAGAAAAAAAGCTATTTTAGTTCTAAATTACTGTAAAACATTTTTCTTTATAAAAAGTAATTGAACTGTCATCGCTGATCAAAGGAAATTGCCAGTTCTAGCGAAAGAAATAAATAATAGCTCCGACTTCAAACGGGCAGAAACACGTGGGAACAGTCCTGGGCCAATTCTCGTAATTAAAAAACGTTCAAAATCTAGTCGCGATCTCATCTCAGCGACAATCAATGTCACAAACTTGTCAAAAATGCAGGGAAATTATTGGTATTATTGACATATTGAGACTGACATCAGACTGTCAACGATCTCAGACACATGATCCCGACGTGACGAGCGATCGATAGACGTGCTCTCGACGTAATCGACTCGATAGTTCAAGGAAAAATATATTAAAACCATTATGATAATGAGCTGAAACCTGTAAGCCTGAAACGGAATATCAGGAAAGTTACGAGACCTTTTATGTAAATTTTATTAAAACGTAGGTACCAACATGTAGTAATAACAGGTAAAAAGAAACAAGAAAAAGCGGGAAAAGAGTTCCTGGAAAGACTTTGGGGCTTTGGCCCAGCTGGCTGGCATGGACTAACAAGAAAATAGCGTCAAATAAGTAATCAACTCAAAGCATATTTCAATTACCTACAGGCACTTTTGTATTTTCAAGAGGTCGATCAGTCAGAAAGATGAAGCTAGTTGCCCATTTCAAAGCGTAGTAGATACCTATGGACAAGAACGGGCAAGAAACTACAACATTCATGTGAAAACGATGTAGAAAGACGTGCACGTTAAAATCGTCCTATATAAAAAAGATAAACACAAAAAAAAAAACTAAAATTAAAATAAGCCGTGACAGGGTTCATAAGTCCCTACTGCACCATTCAGCTCAACAATTGGTCGAAGTGGTGGTGCTTGGGGGAGGCTTATGTATGTCCAGCAGTGGACATCTTTCGGCTGAATGAATGAAGTAATTATGACGATGAGGATACACTTTCTAGAACTGTAGGTATTACCTTTTTCTGAAGCTTGTTAGAGACAAAAAGGCACAAGTACAAGGTCTGTTCGTGTTCTCTCTTGTACACAATTTCTAACTTTATTCCAAGCTTAATCCTTCGGGCCAGATTTTGTATTTCAAACCTTATTCCAACTTTACTTTGTCGGAATATAGTCCAAATTAAAAAATGGCTCGATGGTTTACCCCCTGACTATAGATAAACCTTGTTTTTTTTAATTTTTTTGGTTGGATGACGCACCCAAGGGATGGGAATGAAAAAAAGAGGAATACATATACCTAGGATTTTTTTTTAAACAGTCCGCAAACTGTAACCATTCGTTCAGCATAAATGGTTCTAGATCCGTAGCGTAGAAATTTTTCGACAATTATAAAAAAAATAAATAATAATAGTTGTTCTATACATTTTGACCGCGTAGGTATCACACTTTTCTGTGAAACGGCAGTTTTTTTATAACCGTTTAAAAATTTCTCGTTAGAATCATGTGCTGAATTTTGGGTTACAGTTAACGCACTGGTTAAAAATAAATCCTGTAAGTATGTAAGGTACCTGTGGTGGCTCTTAATACTTCTTAGCCACGTGTACCATATCATCACTTCACTCTTCATTACAAAATCTCTTTGCGTCTTAATTCCAGGTAAACCTCTACTCAGGCGTATCTTAGTAACAGACCCTGTTTGTAACACACTATAATACTCTATCAAAGAGCTCTTTGTGTGCTAAGTGCATGTGCCATTTTGCACTTAGTGAGTGATGTCATGAAGGTACACGGAATTCAATGTGAATCCTCTGTAACTTAATAATAGTCCTCATGACCAAATTTCGGCCAAGACGACCAATCTCAACGGAGACCTGCCTTCGGTGCGGGAGATATTATAGTGCACAAGTGTGTGCGCAGACACAGGTGCACTCTCTCTTCCCTCACTCTCATAGTCCGATAAATGATTTGATTTCTGTAAGTAGGTTTGTACAAACACTTTTACACGTCAATCTGGGATGGGATGGGACGGCAATCCGACACGACCGGAGAGAGATCAGGCCACCAACGGCTTCACGTGCTTTCCGACGCACGGGGGTATCACACCGCCAACTTCCAAACTCCGGGCTGTTACAAAAATATTAAAATCAGGCGAGTAGGCCCATTTGGAAATAAAAGAAAACAATTTGCAAAACTTTTACGATGAAAACGACCTACAATCGAGTTTCCCGACAATAGTAACGCCACCATCAATCATGTCAGGTCATGCACTCCTCCCTCGCAGTTCAGTTACATTACATTACGCCGCTAAATCGTTGAGCTGTGAACATTCACGGAAGATCATTGTTCGTTGAGCTGTGAACATTCACGCAAAATCATTGTATGTTGTTAGTGTTGAGACTCGTTTACACGAGGAGAATTTCTCGTTTCAAATAGGCGATTTTTGAAAAGAGATTAAAAGTGTCGCGACCGGCTGATACACGCACAATGGTCCACTGAAGGACTAAGTGCGGAAACCAAACCCATAACATAGTGTCGCGACCGGCGTGCGTGTATGGCCAAATGTATGAACGTAAACGAAGCAAAAGGAGTACCCGTCCAAAAGCAAGAGTTGACACGCATCTTCTAGGCACGCTCATTCTATCAACGCTGTTAAACCTCATCCATCGCTTTCCATCAGGCGTGATCGAGGCCAAGACCAGGACATTCAGCCATTTTTTTTTTAATGTAACCATCTTAGCAGGTGTCATTCTGTAGTTAGTGCTTATCTCCATGGGAAAAGGCGTGACTTTTTGTATGTATGTATAGGTATGACAAGTTGACTCGTGTAAACAGCTCCTACGTAGCGATCCTAGTATGCGGAATAGCGATTAGCGAGCTTCGCTTCGCCTTTCAAAATTGGAAGAGTTTTGAACTCGTATGTCATAATCGCAGCCATGTTTTTAGGTGTCAGTACCCAAAGGGTAATAACGGGACCCTATTACTAATGCTGTCACCAGTCTGTATCTCATGAACCGTGATAGCTAGACAGTTGACATTTCACAGATGTTGTATTTATGTTGCCGCTATAACAACAAATACTAAAAACAGAATAAAATAAATATTTAAGGGGGGCTCCCATACAACAAACGTGTTTTTTTCGGCGTTTTTGCCTTGCGGTACGGAACCCTTCGTGTGTGAGTCCGACTCGCACTTGGCCAGTTTTTTGTTTCTTGAAGTAAACACAAGAGTGCAATAATTGCCTGGTATCGCCTATATAAATGGTTTGGACATTCTCGCCTATTAATGGATGAGAAAGGCCTCGTGTGAATTATCCTTTATTGTATTGTATCCAACGTAGACAGGCTATTTACGATTTGCATTCATTTGAAAAAATAAACATTGATTCTCGTAGCACTTTCTTTTGTTATATTTTAAAAACTAAAACAACCGGCCTATTCTGTAAAAATCTCACTTTAAAAACTTAGGTGAAGTGACCTGTCACTAAACCTGATGCTAGGGAGTGACACTATTGACAGTTCACTTCAATCTCACTTCAACAGATTTTCACGCCAATTTTCTTTCTTTTTATGATGATCGGAATGCTGGCATCATTCTCATCATTACCAATATCACTTAAGTCCATTTAAGAAAGAAAATGTTGGACTCAAGTTAATAGTAGGTACTTAATTAGTTGTGAAATTAGTATTAATGAGACGTTCTAAGTAGATTCTTAATTAAAATTTTATTAGCGTTATAATAAAGCAGTTTAAAAACAGTCTTATCTTGATAATCCGACAAGAACAACAAAGGATTAATTAATATTCCTGCAAATAAAGATACCTACAGGAACCTTGGCATTTCTGAAAATAATTAAATTACATTATTTTCCAAACTTTTGGTACGAACGGTTTAATTTCAGATTTTCTCTTTGACCTCCTCCAAAGCTTTCACAAAACGTTAGTTATTTACACTCCAGTAAACATGAATATATATTATTATTCACAATAAACTTGATCGGCTGCGAGGACTCTTCAAAAGTTAAAAAAATAATGGAAAGTTACCGTCGACGCCAAAAGGTTAAAGGTTCTGTAAACTATCCGTGTTTGTAAAGGCAACAAAGTTTCGTCGAGTAAATCTTTATCGTTCTACAAATTCTTGAGTAAATCTCAAGTGCTGGGTCTTTTTTGTCAGTTTATTTATAGAGTTTTCACGAGTAACGATGCTAAAGTAGGGCGTCGATAGGTTTATACTTTCAATAAGATTTTCGTATAACTTGGGGTGACACGTAAGAATCATAAAGTGTTTATCTTTAAAGATTTTATCTACGGGTAGCCTAGGGGAGGCTTCCCTTGGCCACCCGTAGGTAAAATGTGACTTAGGGATTATCTCAAAAGGATGAGCAAGCCTGCTAATAACAACAAAAAATAAATTAATAAACGACCTTCCATCGCCAATCCTTCCATCAAAATATGAGGCTACATACGCACTGACAGGTAGCTTGCTAAGCGCCTAGAGTCTAGTGACTTATCATCCTTAGATACACGCTAGGCGACTAGCTAAGGCGCCAGCGCGCAGTGCGGCCGGTTGCGAAAATTCTAGAGCGTTCGTTTCACTTCGCTACTCGCGAGGTGACTCACTAGGCTCTAGGCACTAAGCAAGGCACCTGTTAGTGCGTACGTAGCCTCACTGTTTAATTTAAAGGTAATGTAAGTACGCGTTTAATATAATAATGCACTGTGGGTACCACCGCGGCTGTCGTGACGCTGTAGTTCGTCAGAGATGTTTGCAGATAGTAATTTTGACGGTTTTGCCACCATTACAAGAAAAAGATGTGTATCCTTGTTGACGCGGGCTCGCGGCAGCACCGACAGTATTTTCAGTGTGTTCGCAGATCGGTGGGAATCCCCGATGTTGCGGAGGTGGATGCAGCTCCACGCTGAATTTTATAAATAAACAACGCCTCCAGACCGAATTTCGGCCACGGCGACCAGTTTCAGCGAAGACCAGCTTTCGGCGCGGGAGATATTATAGTGCACAAGTACATCGCAGACACCGGTGCACTCTCTCTTCCCTCAGTCATTGTATGTTAATCTGTGTCTGTAGTTACTAACACTAGATTTTAAGTAAAATAATTATTACTATCCTGGACTATGTCGAAAATAAAACTTTTCTAATCTATTCTAAAGCCTTTAATCTGATAGTACACGCGTAGAAAGCAAAGTACCCGTAATGCAATATTAATTAACGCTCTAATTAACTACAATTTCTCAGGTTTCCGTAGAGTAGCACGCCGTAATGGAGTGCATCGCGCTTCATATTACCGGCGGCGGAAATAGAGTTGTGCCTATATACGCCACAACTTGAAGACATTTTCCCAGAGGTGCTAGGCTTTCAGTTCGTTGGCTGGCAATCTAAGGAGGTGGAAATACTAAACGAAATGGGTATTTATAGGTTCAATGCCCGTGTAAGGAATAACATTATTAATGTCGTTTATTTGAAACAACAACAAACGTCGAATAGAGTAGAATACTCTTTATTATGTACACCATACTTACAGATATAAATGCAGAAATTTTACATAGGGTGACACAGTGAGCGGTCTTATCTCTATTAAGCGATCCTTTCAAAGAATTAAAATGTTATATTTCGTACTAGAGCCGTAATTGACGTTTTTCAAAGCGCATGTTAACAGAATATCGTAGTAGATAGATAGATAAAACGTTTATTCAGTGCAACAAAAGACACACAATACAGGATAGAGAGAGGAGCAGGAGTAGATTCATTACTAAACACAATGACAGATTAGATGTAAGTACATAAGCAGTCACATGGCCACCCTCTATTTTTAGCGTTTCCCACGCAAACTGTTACAACCTTCGATTAAATTGAGTCTACTTTCAGTCTTGCTCAATAAACTCTTACCTTTGGCGGTGTGCTGTTGGAGGTATGATGCCTTGCAGCGGCGGAGTGCGCGCGCCTCGTCGCCTTGTAGTGGAGGCGACGGAGCGCACCGCCCAGCCGCTCGGGGGAACCGTCGCCGCGAGCTACTGTCATGCTGCCGTCTGCACCTGAGGCAGAAGAACAGGTTGAGTTCATTAAAATACTAGTTCATACGAAAAAGGATTTGGTCCCATCTGGGCGCCATTATACTAAAGTGGCGCCCATCGTGGGATACGGAGCGCAATATGCAAGAACAATAATTAAACAATTTGATAAAGCTGAAATTATTATCAGGGCCAGTGTTATTGACAGGTTGTAAACCAGTCTAGATGTTACAAGAACACTATCTATATATGACTATTAAAATAATTCACTAATCTGAACATACAAATGTTTTCATAAATTACTTACAGAATAAAATTACTGTAGCGTCGTGTTTTGGACTTTAATTTACTCCATTTCTATTTTAGGAATTTACCATTCTACCTTTGTAATGTTCAAGTTCTGAATCGAATTTTAGTGTCATTAGAAATATCAAAATACATGATAAATGATAATTGTGGTGCACAAACCGCAGCTTAATAACAAATCAAAAGCAATTTAGTGATTTGAGCGTGGTTTGAACCACTCACGTAATTTTAATTATATCACGCATAATTGAATACTCATCTATATAATATAATTGTTTATTGTCTACTTGAAAATTAGCTACAAATTGATTTGCCAGTGGTTTACAGAAACGCAACTGCATAGCAAAATGCTATAGGTAACTAAATCTTAGAGCTATAACCTCTACAAGCTGTCAGTAACAACTATTGTAGGTAGGTGGTACATCTAGTTCTGTACTTACACCACTCAAATCGACAGAAATGTAGGTTTACGTTTAATTAATGCTGCCTTGTAACTGCATAGGAATGTACTACAAAACAATTAGCTAATGTTTCAAGTAGGTAACACATTTTCATATTCAACATGTTCACAGATTTTATTTGTTTAGCAATTTAATGATGAAATAATGCAAGTTTGCACAGAATATAGTTTATGAAGAGGTGAACAGAGTTGCAAACTTAATGAAATAAATGCACAGATCTCGTGCCTTTCACGACCATTGAACCCTTGCAGAAGTGCGCCTATAGTACGCCCACCTTGCGCCAGTTATGTAATGTCCCGTGTAATAGTTCGAGCCTATTGCCACCATCATCATCATCATCATCTGCCTGCCTTTTCCCAACTATGTTGGGGTCGGCTTCCAGTCTAACCGGATGCAGCTGAATACCAGTATTTTACAAAGAGCGACTGCCTATCTGACCTCCACAACCCAGTTACTGGGTAATACGATACCCTTTGGTAAGACTGGTTGTCAGACTTTTTTGCTTCTGACTACCCGTAACGACAGTCAAAGATCCACGAATGACAGGCGGGACCAATGACTTAACGTGCTTTCCGAGACACGGAGGCGTCACGGTATGTAAAGATGGTCACCCATCCACAGACCAACCGCGGCAAGCGTAGCTTAACCTGATCGATCGACCTGTGCGCCTGTTATTATTTAGCCACGGGCCCCTCGATCAAGTAAGTATCATTATTTTATCTTAAATCGTCAGAATGGGACGCAGTATGGAAGTAAACATTTAATGGTGATTGTGATTTTTCACGGAAATTATACATTGGTGTCTTAAGCCTATTGCCACCAATCGGGCACAAATCCAGACTCTGAGCTGTCACTAAGAAGTTCCTGTTAAAAAAAACCCAATGACACTTTTCCCGACTGGGAATCGAACCCAGGACGTCATGGTCAGCAGCAGCGCTTGCGACTACTAGACAACGAGGCAGTCGTTAATAATTATTTCTTTTAATACGAATACTAATAGATAGTTATGTTGTAAACAGCTTGTCATATGGACTGGTATCGTATTAGACAGTGAAACAGCTTATCAAAGAGAAACAAGAAGTGACACAGTATAACAGATTATAATGTTCCCACTGCTGAGACACATGTGAGAGGTAGTGGGCCGTAATCCACCACACGGTCCCAGTACGGGTTGGTTAGAAGTGACACGGGTTATGGTAATATTTGTGTATATTTGTTTTATTAGTTTTGTGTTTAAGTATTTTAGTGGTGTATAAAAATCACGAGTGTTGAGTTTACCTGCGGCGATTTCAGGGGAGGGTCGAGACGACTGGATTTTGGTTGCTTGGTGACGCCCATCCGCCTGCAACAAACAGCACATGTTTAGATTATCTCCGAGTTATTTAATAGAAATGTTCTACCTACTCATCTCCACAATATAAGTATCATTAGCATAATCAGCCTATAATGTTCCCACTGCTGGGACACAGGCCTCCTCTCTGTGAGTGAGAGTGGCCGTTTTCCTGCACCATTTTGAGAGAAGTGATGATGAAATAATTTACAAAAAGAGAAGCGCCTTACTGGTATCGAACCTAAGACCTACAACTCGTAAGTTGCGGCCGTTACCACTGGGCCACCACAGATCAAGTACCTAAGTATCATAATTTTACCTTAAATCGTGAGGATGGGACGCAGTGTGGAAGTAAAAATTTGAGGGTGATTGTGATTTTTCATGGAAATTATAGGTTGGGGTCTGACACTTGAAAGCAGTACGACACTAGTGTCGGACACTTAGTATTTTCTTGAGTGTGACAATTAAAAGCAGTGTGTATAAATCTCGGACTATAATAGTATCTAATCTTCCTCGTTATGAGATTACATCACGCCTGCAATCCCCGAAGGATTAGGCAGACGTGTACACCCACATTTCACCAGTTATGTTTAAGTCCCATGTAATAGGGAGCGACTATGCCCTCAACTGGGCTCAATAACACATGGTCCGACCTGGGAATCAAACCCAGAACCTCAGGCTCAGCAGTAGCGCTGTGAGATATTTTTATGTATGTGAAGTTTGAAGGTTAATCAAAGGCGAACAGGGTACAATCATCATCATTATAATCCGCAGCCCAACTTCACGCACTGCTGAGCATCTCTTTTCATGTGCCAATCTCGACCCACGGCCTTGGGTAAAATAAATTGTTGTAATTAGATACATATTAATCTCATTCACTGAACTTCACGGCAATCTATGTTGATGAGTTTATAATTTACCATTTACCGTATTACTCCCAAGAGAAAATACACATTAATGTAAGCCATTTCCTTTGAAATTTTAATGCTATAAATTCTGCTCATTTTGTATCCCTGCGGTCACAAATTTCTGTAATCCGCTATTAACTTAAACAACAACGCACAGCGTCAGGGTTATCCCGATCTTATCGGGCGCTCCCTACATACACATTACACGACGGATCGCAGGGCTAGCCCTAACGGAGCGAGCCCTCTCAAAAGATAACCTGATTATCGGCCAGTGGGACTCGCCAATGTGCGAGGAAGTCAGAATAACAACTGTAATGGGTTTTTCAAGCTTTAACCCTTCACAAAACTCTAATCCTTAATTGTCTATCGCGACGTGGATCCACGCGAGATACAATGACTTTTTAATTGTTTCTGTAATTATGGCATTCAACTTGTTAATAGGTACCTACTGTTCATTTTAGGTCCTCCGTATTCACTAAATATCATCGTCAACTTGTGTTCATACAACCTATGAAAAACCAACAACCAACATTTTCCAAAAGAATATTCTCAAAAAAAGTGATTCTCTCGCTGGATAACGATAAAAACCTCAACTTAACGTATGGAGGACAACAAAATAGATGAATATACAAGAGATCAT
The DNA here is from genome assembly GCA_948474745.1 of Oligia latruncula. Lineage (NCBI taxonomy): Eukaryota > Metazoa > Arthropoda > Insecta > Lepidoptera > Noctuidae > Oligia > Oligia latruncula. The sequence continues at coordinate 15,470,074 of OX419706.1, forward strand.
TAAAGATATCCAAAACCTCCGTTTAGTTGTTCATCCAAATGAAAACCTTTTCAAATCTGTAAGCATTGTTAAAAATGAATCAAAAAATCTTTCCTTATTAGGTCATGGTCCCAAAGAAACAATTTTTACAAGATAACAAGTCGTTTTCCCGTCATTGTGTTAACAGGCAGGCAGCACCTAGCAGGCAATAAGATTGCGCGCCGGTCATTAACCTCCTTCCGAACAGGGTGTTCTTGGCACTTCACCCCCTAGTGAAACTGCTGCAATTTATGGAAGAGTAATTCTTTTCACAACTTCTCAAGCAGGGCTGATTATTAAATGTAACTGATAATAAATCGTGTTATCGGTAAGTGACACTAAAAAAGCCTATTTTCTTCTTTCGTGTTGTAGGGCCTGTAGGGGTTTCGTGTCATGGTTATCGAAATAAGGGAAAATTAGGTTATTGTTATAACTATTACTCAATAACAAAGTTTGCGTGGTTGAAATGGTTCCCCATTAAAGGGGCAATAACGTAATAATGGGGCAAAAACAAAATAACAAAAACATTTGCTTGGTACTTAATTCTCAGAGTAGGACTAGGGAGTCCTAGTATGTACCTAAGGCATAGGTACAGGCTGGCATACATCGACGCGCAAACTGTAACCATGAATTCAGCACATGATTCTGAAACACCTTCATGAAGTTTTTTCGTCGGTTATTTCAAAAATAAAATTGCTCTTTCATACATTTCGACCGCGTAGGTATTGCAATTTTCTATGAAACAGCAGTTTTTTTTTTGATAACCGATGAAAAATTTCCACGCATGTTACAGTTTGCGCGGTTTATAGCTTTTTCTTCATTTTAAATCCCCTTATAATCTTACTGCTCGTCCAGGTCCAACCACAGCGACAGTTATCTGACTACCTTTTTGGGCAACGAAAACATCTTTAATTATAAGTATGTAGTATTCTTTTAGCGATAACACCGCCCATTGTGTCACCCTTTGTACAGTTTCCATAATTATGTCTGTAATTTATATGGTGTACATAATAAAGAGTATTCTATTCTATTCTATGTACGAACCACCTCGCGTGTTTCTGCGTCTCTTCTATGGTCTAGTTACCCATACTTCACCTTCTGACAGAATTCCCCCTGGTTAGTTGTGTATTGGGTCAGTGTGGCGTCGATTGACCCAAATAGGGTTAGTTCTGAGTGGGGCATTATGGCGAGGTGAGGGGAATCACATGCTCCAGCGACCTGGCCTATAAGCGGTCTGGATAGTGCGACCTTGTGGAGCGTTTGTTGGAAAGTCGTTGTGCTTAGCAAAGATTTAGATCGTAGATTTGACCTACCGCCTCAAAAGATAGTCACGTTTCTGTTTTGTTTTGACAATATCCCTTTACTTGGTTGTCATGGAAACGTTATTATTATTGTGTGAGCCCACTCTACTCAGTTAGGACAGTTTTTTACGGGAGTATGGCGAGGGCGAATCTAACGATCTCTTTCTTTGGTTAGCGGATTAATGGGCCATGATCACACTAATATTATAAAGGCGAAACTTTGTGAGTGTGTGTGTATGTGTGTTTATTATGTTTGTTACTTCTTCACGCTCAAACGGCCGGATTAATTTTGATAAAATTTGGTATGGAGGCAGCTGACATCCTGGATTAACATACAGGCTACTTTTTATACCGATATTCCCACGGGATCAAAACTTATGCGGGTGAAACCGCGGGGCGCAGCTAGTCTTAAATAAAACCAACTGACTTTTCCAATATCTAGTTTGTCAGCTCGTTCACTTTAGTTTTATCCGGATGAGTTACATGTTCATCCTTTTAACTGATTTAATGCCGTAATTACAGAAACAATAAAATTAAAAAGCCGTTGTGTCTTGCGTGGATCCACGTTCGGTATCTATACGAAGGTTTAAGACTGTTTTTAGTGAAAAATTAAAATGAGGTTTTGCTTCAGGTAGCATCATTGCATAGTTCTGGTTCTGGCACATAATTTACGAAACTATCCATTATTGCATTTAAGGTCACCAGGAATGATCTTAATGCTGCTGGATTTTTTTGTTGGTGGTAACTAAATTCTATCTGTCCGAAGACTATAGTCCGAAGGCTTGTTTGACATGTAAATAGAAAAAAATTAAATTATGGTTAGAATTGTAATATCATCTGCCTGCCTTTTTACAACTATGTTGGGGTCGGCTTCAGTCTAACCGGATGCAGCTGAATACTAGTATTTGACTTAGAGCGACTGCCTATCTAACATCCACAATCCAGTTACTCGGTAATACGATACCCCTTGGTATGACTGGTTGTCAGTTCAGGCTGTCAAAGATCTACGAATGACAGCCGGTATTAACAGCTTAACGTACTTTCCGAGGGACCGAGTGATCTATATATGTAGGAGATGGCCACCCATCCACGGAACAACCGCGGCAAACGTAGCTTAACCTTCAATCTACTTTTGCAGCCTGTTAATACTTAGCCACGAGCCCCTGTTTCCGGCGAGTTGGAACTGTAATAGTGGCTGCCAATTCAACCTTACCTTACAGACTTCTAAACTCGATAATGTGCAAAAGTACAGTGAGTTATGGTCCATTATCTTTACTATATCGATGCATTACCGTAATATTTACCACATTACTGCAGGGTGAGGTCGTAAAACTAGGAAATAAACAATTTTATGACCTCTAGCGCGAAGATCATCGTAAGGGAACGTGCTTATCTATAAACTATCAATATTTCGTGACGCCTGTGTTAATGTGCACTTTGACTAAATTCATGTTATAACAAAGTTAAGGGATGATATATCTAAGAAAGAACCTGTTGTACACAAAATCTGATGGCCATGAATTATTGACGTTGACAATCTAGTCGCAATCTTAACTAAGCGACAACCAATGTAAAAAACTTGTCAGAAATGTAGGGAAATTAGAGGTATTTTTGACAGATTGAGTCTGAGATCAGACTGCGAACGTTATTGAAATTACGAGAATTGACCCTCAGTTTCATATTTATATAATTAGTTAATATACCAGTCAAAACAAATAAAATTTAGGATAACTTTTGGGAATCATTTCTAGAAATAGAGAAAACAAGTCGCAATATTTGATAATCGCTGAGGTATTGCAGTAAGCATATTTTTTTAAGTGTCTGGAACGGCTGATATTGCGATGTTGCTTCAACTTTCAACAATTAGTGTCACAATTCTGTTACAAAAGTGCTGGGAGTTTGTTGCGCCACTTCTTCTTCCTAACTAAAGCACTAGAAATAAGTGAAGGGCGAACATTTAAGGAGATATTCTCTTGTAATGTTGATGTTCAAAAAGTGCTGATTCTCAGCCTAGTTTGAATTAAATTACTTTTGATTTTGACTTTGCTAAACTATTTTACTCACAAATTGGTCGTATTCATCCAACTGTTCAAATATTAGATGTGTGCGACCCCCTAACGCATAGGGAACCATAAGCCACGTCGTATAGTCGTGTCTTATATCTGCAGTGAACGTCGCAACCAGTCTAGTCGTAAACGATCATATTATACCAAAGACTACATTCTATGTATTATACGAACGATTTATGATATACTTTATCTTCTTTTAGTGTTAGTATATTTCTTTATGTTCTTGTTCCTGAAAAATAGGACGAGCTTGTGTGACGTTACAGGCGACTAATGTTTAAGAAGTTCAGAAGCGTTAATAACTGGAGAGTTAGTTAGCTAATGACAGCTGCTGTGATGTTACAGCTAATGACAGCTGCTGTGATGTTACAGCTAATGACAGCTGCTGTGATGTTACAGCTAATGACAGCTGCTATGATGTTACAGCTAATGACAGCTGCTGTGATGTTACAGCTAATGACAGCTGCTGTGATGTTACAGCTAATGACAGCTGCTGTGATGTTACAGTTAATGACAGCTGCTGTGATGTTACAGTTAATGACAGCTGCTGTGATGTTACAGCTAATGACAGCTGCTGTGATGTTACAGCTAATGACAGCTGCTGTGATGTTACAGCTAATGACAGCTGCTGTGATGTTACAGCTAATGACAGCTGCTGTGATGTCACAGCTAATGACAGCTGCTGTGATGTCACAGCTAATGACAGCTGCTGTGATGTTACAGCTAATGACAGCTGCTGTGATGTTACAGCTAATGACAGCTGCTGTGATGTTACAGCTAATGACAGCTGCTGTGATGTTACAGCTAATGACAGCTGCTGTGATGTTACAGGGTAGTCCTGGAGCCCAGGATCGAGGAAATGCATAATTGTTTAAAGAAAAGATATGGCTAACGTATAGTCATCGTTCCTGGTCCTTGGGTGGTATAATTGAAATAAGTTGACTGTAAATCGTAAATATAAAATTCAAAGTACTGACTGACTGATATATCAACGCACAACCTAAACCGCTGCTCCTAGAGATATGAAATTTGGAGGGTGTGTTCTTTGTGAAGAGTAGAAATCCATAAAGAAAGGGTTTTTCGAAATTCCACCCCTAAGAGGGTGAATGGGGGAAGGGTGAAATTTTACGCGGACGAAGTCGCGGGCAGAAGCTAGTGTAGTCATAAGACACAAGTGAAAAACTAGGATAGAAGGTAATTGTAGTAGTGGTAACGTTTGACAGATAGGTGTTTTTAGATTGTATAAGCGAGTTAGAGGATGTTGCTAACTTTATTTTTGACGTAATTTCTTTAAAAAAAACCTATTCTTTTTCCAAATCTCAGATTTAAGAAGAAATATGGGCAGTTCTCTATTAGAACCACACTGACTGAATGTATGATATCTCGAGAATAATAAAGGGACGCCATACTTGTTCCACGACCGTATCATAAGAATGTAAGGTCCGTGCGTGACGATGTATATTTTATTTATGGTTTCAGCAATTACTGTGAAGTTAGACGGAAGGCTATTAATCGTTGATGCGCGTCCGTCTATGATATGTGTCGTGACTTTTAGTTATACATACTATATTCTGAAACTGTTGTTAATGTTGGATTTTTTCTTTCGCAGCAAGAAATCCAGGTGCTCAAGTAATGTGTCAATTACATTAAAACCTTTTTGACAAAAAAATCTTTGTGTCTGCGGCGTCGTAGCTTTGAAATGGATGAAAAAGGGTTTTTTTTACTACGATATTTGCAAATCAAGTATAAGCTGGAGCTAATCAAAGTTGTAATAAAACACCTTTAAGATTCATATAAGAGCCAAAACAAGGATATTATAAATACCAGTTCCTATAATAATTCATCATGCCAACAACAACAATATTTCTCCGCAAAATTACGTGTTACTCATTTGACACGTGCAACATTTCTCTTACACATACACATACACACTTATAATATACATTTATGTTCATAACACGAACACCTGTATAATGTTGTGGTTAGAAATCCTTCCGCTTACCGAAACAGATTAATTAAATGTGGTTATGTTCTATTACTCGTGGCAGTGTATATATTGGTGTGTCCTATATTTGTACTATTTATTTTAAAATTATACATTGAACAAAATATTAACTTAGCAAAAATCTTACAAGCTCTTAGACAAAAGTAGTACGACTTATCCTGAGACCCAAAAAAAAAAAAAAAATCATCAATAGTCTACATCACAAAAGCATCTCAGAAGTGGTGATTAAATTAATAATGCTTAATAGTAATAGATTACTGGGGGTAATGTGATTTTGTAGCCATGGTAACGTAGCAACCGCGTAGCAGTTTCGTAGTACATGCATAGTAGTGGCACTGGCGTCGCGTCGTTTGCGTCGCAGTTTCGTAGCAGGCCCGTAGCACTGGCGTAGTACGGCGTAGCATCCGCGTAGCTGTTTTGTAGTTCGTAGCAGTGGGATAGTACCGCGTAGCACCCGCGTAGCAGTTTCGTAGTTCGTAGCAGTAGCATAGTACAGCATGTCACTGGCGTAGCCAGCCTAATATAGATGCCGTACATTTTTATTAAGCCATCTTATTCGATGACATTCTCGAACTCAACCCCAATACCAAATCGTTTAAAAACAAGATTAAAGATAAGAAATCGTGCAAATATTCACCCTCGACTCCAAAGCGATTATTTATGATAAATGAGGAAAGAGATTTTTAAAAGCTCACAAACAAATATTGGATGGGAGTTGTATGGGCGCCATAAATTACGCGATACGCAACCGTCAACCGCACGATATACCAGCTATGTGTATGTGTGGTGTATCTTCATATACATAGAGCATTTAACGGGACACGATAGGAAGAGTGTGAAATATGTATATCGAACTGAATGATTTGTTAGTTAGATATTATTATCATGTTCCTGGTTTGTTGTGATAGATTTTTATTATTGTTTTTTTTACCTTGTATAAGAGTTAATTTAATGGAGGACTGAAAAGAGGTTTGCCGATAAAATGTATAACTTATTGTTGTACTATCACTTGGTTTTAGTAGGTTTTTATTTTTCCTTTTTAGGCCTTGTAGACTTTAGATCTGTAGACCATTTTTATTTTATCAAGTACCTGGTACTTGTTGACAGGCCTACACTGTCCTCCCATACCTACTGTAATTTGAAAACATTGTAAAAGCCAATTATTTTTAAAAAGAGTAACCGTGGAGTTTCTAGCCGGCTCTTCTCCATAGGAAACGACCAATTGGAACCGTGCACCTAGCTTCTGACGTTTCATAAGTGACCATGTAGGCATAAGTGAAATAAAATATTTTGATTTTTCGATTTTGTACATAAGCTCATTAGTTAAGGCTTGACTGGTTTGCATATGGATTGGTGATTGCAGTAAATATCAAACCAAAGATTTTTAATTACACGGGATATTACAATCAATTGTACGTTTTCTGAGCAAGAAAATCGTTGAAAGCTAGTCGCTTCCTCGTCGACGGTGTAGAGGTACCTTTGGCAGGCACTTTTTAATTGACAAGAAGTCGGTCAGTTAGTCAGAAAGTTAAGGCTAATTGCCCATCCCAAAATGAAGAACTCTATGGAGAAGAACGGGCAAGAAACTCCATGGACACTCTTTTAAAAATTAAGTTGTTACAATATTCTGGTTATTTGTTTCTATATGTAAACAATACAAAACAATTGCAATTTAAAAAAGATTAAATAAATTATTAGTCGTAACCCTAGATGTTTCCCTAAAAGTAAATAATATTATTAGGCCAAAATACAGGATATTGAATTAAAGACCCGCCGCGCGATAAGCAATCACTTCGTAATATACCTCCTCGGAGTAAAGTGGTGAGGGCGATATACCTACTCCTAGCTTGTATTTATTTATACTTTTATTGGTTGATCCTTTTTTATTCCTTTCTAAATCCCAGCTTTATGATAGGAGATAAAAATAGCGAAAAAGGTATCTATAACTCATCGAGAAATTGTCGGAACTATGAAACTAAACTAAACTCGACGTGCGTGTATGACCAGATGAGTGAACGTAAACGAAGCACAAGGAATATGTAAGGAGCCGCTGACGTTCTGTAGTGTCTGCCTACCCCATTGAAGGAAGTTGTGAGTTTATATATGTACAGTACTTGAGTTTTAATACTACCTATCAGGATTTAGAAAGGAACCGTCTGAGAGACAGACACGACGCTACATAAAAACGATTTTTTTTTTTCTAAAATTTAATAGCACGATGTGCCGTAAATTATATATGGCGGCGCAACCAGTGGCGCCGTCTAGTTTTGTTACTGGAATCACCGAAAATCTCGGATAAGAGTGACACTGGCTGGTGACAGTCACTCTAGCAGAGCGTCGCATCGATGGTTGCGTGGCGCCTGTCTTCTGAAGACAGAAGATGATGTCAGGATGTCGCTGTCCTACCACGTCCACGAACTGCTATATTCCTGCACAATCCTGATGGTATAGAAGCTGCAGAACCACTATTACGATGACCACTTCTGGCAATCCTGCGCCATTATAGAGGGTGGCAGTGACATCGGCGTGCATAGGTACTCATCATCATCTGCCTGCCTTTTCCCAACTACGTTGGGGTCGGCTTCCAGTCTAACCGATGCAAACTGTAACATTGAATAATACAGCACATGATTCTGACCCCATAAAAAACTTTTTAACAAAAAAAAAACCGACTTCCAAAAAAAACACTACAAAGTGAAAAATAACTTTTATTTCGGAAGTCGGTGTCTTTGGATCTGTATTTTAGTTTTTTGCCACCGACTTCCGAAATAAAAGTTATTTTTCACTTTGTAGTGTTTTTTTTGGAAGTCGGTTTTTTTTTTGTTAAAAAGTTTTTATTTCTCGCTTTTTAGTGTGTCTGTTTATAATGTATCTAAGTTACAATAGCCTGATGCCAACTTGCTCATCGCCTTTTACAAAATATTGCTTTTCCCGATGCAGGGACGTTCATTGTTGAGGAGTTCTCCTGGTATTCCACCATCAGCTCCATTTCACCATTCGCATTGTGACGAGCATAACTTGCTTAGCAACCATATTAAAGTAAGTAATCGAATCGCAAACCGGGAAATACTTATTATTGAGTAGTTCCGGTGGCCATTTGTGGTCTTCATCATCAGTTCCACTTCACCAAATGATGCTTTCAGAGAGCAAATGCACGAGTTACTATAAAAAATACCCAAATCGCTATAGGTGTGCCTATAATACTTGAAGAGTTCCTTCGATTTCTCCAGGATCCCATCATCAGATCCTGACCTGATGACAATGGGACCACCTGGAAAGTATACCCTTTCAAACAAAAAAATAATTTTTGAAATCGGTCTAGCCGTCTCCGAGTAATCGGGGAACATACATAAAAAAAAAAAAAAAAAGGTTCCGACGAATTGAGAACCTCCTCCTTTTTGAAGTCGGTTAAAAATAGAAAATTTTCGTCGGTTATAAAAAAACAATCTGCTGTTTCATAGAAAAGTGCAATACCTTCGCGGTCAAAATATATGGAACAGCATTTTTTTTCTTTATAACCGCCGAAGGGTTTCAACCCAGAGGTTCAGACTCACATACTGAATCTATGGTAACAACCTGCGCGACGATGTCCCTACCACCCTGTATACATTCGGCTTAAATCTCGACATTCATGACCTAATAAAAAGTTTTAGAATACTATAAATAGCCACTTATAGGCTCGTGGGAAGTCTAATTAAGATTAAATACTGCCACAGAAACCTCTAAATATCATTTAATTTCGAACGCGACGACGGAAGAGAAAGAGCCACCGTGTTCCTTTGAAACGGAAACGCTAATTACATTACACTACACTATGAATGAAATAGGAAAAAGAAGCCTCTCCTCGCAGCAAAAGTAAAGGGGCCATCTACAGAATATAAAGGCACTTAAAAGTTGCACTCCCTCAATTAGGGGCCCTTGACAGCTAAGTGCAACTTTCGCCCTCTCAAATTGATTTTATTTTGGTAGAACTGTGAAATAGTCGGGCCTTTTTGTTTAACAGTGAAGAATTTAATCACATTTTCTGTTTGAGTGACGACGCTATCGTCACCTTCTAACAGTCTGTCTGGTTTTTGAGTGTGTCATTTAAAGACGTTTTAATTGATATTAATTTCGCCAGCTTTCATAATTAACTAATTCACTGTCAATTTCGTTTTTTATTTTCATGAAATATCTTAGGCACTGGCCGTTAATTGGGGTTCCGTAGTACCTACAAGGAACCCTTATAGTTTCGTCATGTCCGTCCGTCTGTCTGTCTGTTGGAGGTTTTGCTAAGAGACCGTTAGTACTAGAAAGCTGTAATTTTGTAGGAGTGTGTATATTAATTACGCCGACAAAGTGGTAAAATAAAATTTTGGAAAATATTTTTTTTAGGGTAGCTAAAAAAATATTAGCTAGCTACATGTGAAGTGGGGATGAATATTTTTTTCGTCGTCTACCCCATCGTGTGGGGTATCATTAAATAGGTCTTCTAAAATGACTTAAGAGTTGCTAAAATTATTTTTCGATTTAATGCTCCATTTACGCAATATTAAACTTTAAAGTGCAAATTTTTGTTCAAGTAGGGCGTCCCCCCCCCCCTCTCAAACCTAAACTGCTGGCTTAAAAAATCTGGAAAAATTCAAGATGACCGTGCATTTCATGAACTTTAAAGGAAAATTATAGCGATTAAGATAACTTTATAAGTTTAGCAGTAATAGTCGTTGAACTTGGGTGTTGGATAATTTTGTACCAAATACAAAATCCTTAGCATTAATCCTGTAAAGTGACTAAGATGAAGTATTTGCTTGTTTATAACGGGTAAAGACTTGCATTGAAAAACAAAATATGAACTTTTTTTTTTTTTTTCATATCTGAATAAAGAGCAACAGAATCGTACTACATTGTGATAGCGGGCTACTACGGAACCCTACACTGTGCGTGGCCCGACACGCACTTGGCCAGTTTTTTTTTTATGTTAGCGTTTTCCCAATCTTAAATTAGATTTAGTAGAACTTTCCTGGGAAAAATTTACTATTCATGACTTATTTACCTATCAAAATCGTACAAATTGTATTTATTCTGTGTGAATAATGTGTTAGTCATGAAATATGACAGATACTTTTACATCAACACTATAGTAAGTAGATATTTTTGCACTCAAAATAAATTTACACATGACGACTAATAGAGAAGTTTGGAGTAAAATGACGAGTTGCGCCGACTCCAAATAAATTAAGATAAGGGCAGGAGAACGGTGATGATGATGATGATGATAATGATGATGATAATGATGATGATGATAATGATGATGCTGACACATACATAAACTGACGCCTTTTTCCCATGGGGGTAGGCAGAAATTACAGAACGCCATCTGCTTCCTCTGCAAACGTAAAGAGTATTTAAGGAGCGTTCCTTACATACTCGTTTTGCTTCGCTTACATTCATACACCAGAAGGCCAATTCTCGGAATTCAACACGTCCAAAATCTAGTCGCAGTCTCATCTCGGCGACAAACACATGTCAAAAACTTGTCAAAATGTATGATTGAGACTGAGATCAGACTGTGAAGGTTTTTACAATTACGGCAGTTGCCCCTCAGGTTATACACGCACGCCGCGCGCCGGTTGCGAGTACGCAGCTGACCTTTCTGAAGAACGTCACCAATAAGGTAAGCGTATTTCTTTCTAGGGCAAAATAAACTTATCAGCTTTAAAAGACTATTCCAGATAAAGTTCCTCTCTATCCTTTCTACTCCATTCGATGTAATAATCTCGTACCATATAATCCGCAACTAAAGACACACACAAGCGACACAACGCACCCTCACCTAATATTTATGACGACACAACTCTCTGGGAGGCTGAAAGGGCCTCTTAAGTACGACTCATAATTAAGAGCCGCTCGAGAGGAGGAAATAATTGTACGATCACACGTAAAGCCCCTCATGCACTTGATGATCTTATTAGACGGTACTTGACTTATTACGCGTAGATTTTAAAAGAGATGATATAAGGATATTTGGCAAAATGTTTAGAACGTGTTTTATGATGATTGGTATGACTAAGGGTGCAACAAAACTACGGTCGATCAACACTAATCGTCTCCTCAAAATATGATCCCACCTAGAAACAAAAAAACCCGTCGATGCGAGAAGCGCAGAACCTGTCGAAGTGGAGGTGCTTGGGAGAGGCCTATGTCCAGCAGTGGACGTCTTTCGGCTGAAATGATGATGAGATCGCGCCCTGCTGGCACCCTTACTGCGTTTTTTGAGCTATGAACTGACATAAATCGAAAGTTAGATATTCAATTCTTAATTCTCTTGATTCTTTTAATTTAAAGTACAAGTGTGTGTGTCATTAATTCAATTAAACTCATTGTTTTCATTTAAAAACCTGACCTAATATATCAAAGTGAATTAATAATAATAATAATTATGTCAATATCATATCATTTATTTTTAGAACATTTCTGCCGACTTATGACAATGCAAAAAGTTGTGAAGAAACCCCATTGTTCCGTTTTCCCTGCAGATAAGCAATTACTCACAAATTATAATTAAGACCCAAAAACAGAAACCACGACTCATCCCAACTTCCTCAGAACATACAATCCACCTCCATCATTTTACGACCATTACCGGTTCAAAGTTAGCCACATATTGATATTAAGCACCTTTCACTTGTCTAACAGTGGCTAAGTTCTGACGAGGGACAGTTGATTACATGCCTAAGTTATGGTAAGTTATTACAAGGAGAGGTAATCAAAATGGTTGGGTTGTGTGGTTTTGGTCGTCAATTCTAATCTGTTATGGTATTAATTCATTTCCTAGACAACAATGATCCATATTATGTTAGTGAGTTAGGTACAAAAAACTTACAAGCTATGTTAGTGTGCTACAAGTATAACTAAATATTAAGGTACCAGAAAAACCATATTTAAATAAATTCACCGGATGAAATTAATCACTCCTGCCTAACCAGCCCTGCATGAAGTGATTCATTATCGGCGATATAAATTTGTCCACTAACATCTTCAGAATGCTGTTAGGAAATGATCGCGTTCTTTCCAATAGCGACGCCGTTTTTCTCCTCACCATAGCGTGGAAGTCATGAACACGCGCCGCGAATATGCCAGAGGCACTACAAAAGCGCGGCAGCACCAAAAGCATTCTGAAGCTGATAATAAATGGGCTGTTATTATTGTCCCATTGTTTTCCGCGAGAAGCCCAGTATATTATGTTGGCACACAGATGTTGTACCGACCTTTTAATAAGTATTCGTTTTTATTTTTAGTGTATATCAGTGGAGACTTGTAAATAGCCTTCAATTACATCTTGTATAAGAACACTGTATTTAGCTGTAAGTGTGCCGAAAAGAATAACATAAAATAAATAATGTTACAGTTCATGTCAATATCGAAGGATATCATTACGAAGTCTAGATTAATAATGGTTTTTATAGTAAAGCTGTTTATTTGTTTGAAAGCGCGAAAGGATCTACCATTCGGATTTGAAACATTGTTTTTGCATTTGATAGCCCAATTCTTGAGGAAGATTATTATTTACTTACGCTGCGAGTTGCGACCCATTGGAGCCGAGCTAAAAGTAAAGTGTAGATTCGAGCTTTGAATGGTAAACGAATTTACGGGGTCAAGATACAGATAAACTTTTTGTGACAAAGTTGATTTAGTTGGTTGCTGAAAGACATCGTTTTCGCCTGCTATATATAACAGGAGACGAAGCCAAAAGCTAATCACACGCTGTTAAACACAAACATATATGTTACAACAGGTCGTTATTGTTACTCCCACACAATATGTACTCTAGTTGCCGACGTACGTACTTGTATTGTCTTACACGACTATTGATTACCGACAAGTACTCAATGTGACGTCGCGGTAGGTATAGCTAGGTTTAGCCCGCAGCGCCACCTGGAGCCCAAAAGCCATATTTTATGGAAAGCCGATGCGTATACGCATACTTTACTTACTTATTATTTTTAGCTACAGTACCAAATTAAATTACCGAGAATTTAAGTTACCAATAAAGTTACTAAATAAAATCTCAATACTCATATTTTTAAATCTACGAAAGATTTAAAAATAAATACTATTGACATAAAGGTGACTATAGACTAGAGCATTTACTTGTAACAGAACCTCGAGCATTCGCCGTTTTTAAATTTTATCGAATCGCCCTTCGAATCCCTCGTTGTTTTGTTACAACCTGATTTTGAGAAAGAAATGTTACAGGTAAATTCTCACTCGCCGTGAGCATTACGTCGCACGCAGCGTCGAGCATTCGCAAGAACGTTACATTACATTACGGAAATGTTTTTGGAAACTGAGCTTTTGTCTGTATTGTACCATTCGTAACAACGTTACATTATATGGAAATGCTCGAGAAAATGCTCTAGTGTATACTCAACTTAATCCATACTATAATAATATTATAAATTAGAAACTAACTCTGTCTGTCTGTCTGTATGTTACCTTTTCACGCCTACACCACTGAACGGATTTCGATAAAATTTGGCAGAGAGATAGTTTGCATTCCGGGGAAGTACATTTTTTATCCCGATATTCCCACGGGATCGACACTTATGCGGGTGAAACCGCGGGGCGCTAGTATTTAGATAATTTCTATAGCGCCTTGGCGATGATCGCCAACAGACTGGATTGCCCTTATACCCGGCAATGCTGCAGCAGACATATTGTTGTTGTTGTTTTAAATTTTAAATTTTTATTATAAATTATTATTTTAATTGTTAAAGTATGTATTTTGACTTTGTATGAATTTTATGTTATTTTTATTTATTTTTGTTGAATTTGTGATTATGGATATTTTTTGTCTGACTTAATAAATGAATTGAATTGAATTGAATTGTTACCTTGTAAGTCTTCGTTATTGTCTGTGCTTGTTGTCCTGTCTGTACCCTTTTATGTATCTGTTTGTATATGAGACTTGTTACTTGAATTAAACTAATTTTATTTTATTTATTTAGTCCTGCATATTCTAGAACCAATACACATGTAGTTTCCTTCTGAATTTCATTCCATGGTCTGTCTGGTAATCCCAGGTGACTGCACCGGTAGCCGGCGCAATTCGAACAGGGCCTCTCGCTTCCTGAGCAATCTGTTCAGTTATACACACCCTACCGGCCGATACGTGGCTCTGTAGTGTAGATACAGCCCTTGTGTTCATTTATTTTGTCAATTTTAAATGCGAAAAAATACCTACTTTCTATAGTTATGGGTTACCGAATTACTACTAACACTGTTTAATATCACGATAAGTAGTTACAGCATCAGTACGCAAGAGATAAGAACCTTCGAAGTACGTCGAAGATGCACAACTTGCTTCTACGAGTAAGTGAAGACTTGCGAGCGTCTGTAATACTTGATCACTTGAGCGATGTGTAACTTTGTGAAGCTTCGTCATATGCCACGTAAGCGAGAGTTGGGCTTACACTGAAGTTCCTATGATCCCTAATATCCATATTATGAAGGGCTGATACACGTTAAAGCGAACTGATGTCAGTTAGCAGGAATCAAGGCCGTCGCCCGAAGAGTTTCTTAATAAATATCTAACTACCGACGATATTGCGTTGCGACATTGCACCGGTTTAATAATTATAATGTGTTGGTGCTAACATGCTAAATAAATCTAAGAGTCTGTTTATTTCATGTCACTTCTTGACGTCTTACATGCTGAGCTCAGAGGCATTACTTAGTTTCCTTACAAGTGCATTTTTGAAAACCGATTTTAAACAAGTAGTACGCGGACAATGACCAAAACAAGTCAGCCTTCATTGTTTTTACCGAATGTTATTTATTTTAGAAATTTAAAATTATTTGTTTTGTCTCCGCAATTAATATAACATCCTGTTCATAAAATTTGAACTAATGAATCACTCGACTATTCGAAATTGACGGTTTTTATGTGCTGACTTAACTACTATTAACTAGGAGGTACATTCATAATGCTGTGTTATTTTTTTGTTAATCTATGTTGTCCCACTGATAGGCAAAGGTCTCCCCATACTTTTCAATTTTCCTTATGCTATGCCTTCTCCGGCCGATCGGTCACGCAAGACTCCAATTATCACGCCAGCGGTTCTTACAGCCTGCCTCTGCATTTTATATTAGGTACTAACAAATTTTTTTCACTTTGTCTTTTAGCAATGCAGTTCCTCTTCAACCTTTACTAGTTTTACTTTCCTTTATCAGCTCAACCCACCCAACCATATTAACCATCAAACCAGTTGGTACCATCATTGGTTTACTATAACAGTCGCCGTCGTCGTGGCCCCACGTGCACGGAGGGGTTTCTAACTAAAAGCACTTTATGTTATTATGTCGTGTAGTACTCAATCCGTTGTAGGACGCGCCCCACTGCGAGCGGGCGATGCCTAACATACGCTAATGTTCCACATTACACACTGGTGTGTGCAATCATATAAAAGAAGGGTGTATTTGTTGTGTTGTAGCAGTGATGGCGCAGTGGTATCGGCCTTGACTGACGAGGTCGCGAGTTCGAACCAAGGTATTTAATTTCATAATCACTGCTCTCAAATGGTTAAATGGTCAAGGTTCAAATGGTTAAGGAAAACATCACGAGGAAACCGACATATCTTAGAACCAAAAATTCGAAGAGATGTGACATCCACCAACCCACACTGGGCTTGCGTGGTGGATTAGGTACGGCCCACTCCCTCCCACAGAGAGGAAGCCTGTATCCCAGCAGTGGGAACATTAGGCTGATTATGCTAGTTGTGTCGATATAACAGCTGTCACTTAGTAACTTTTACGGTTAATGGACTGAACTACCAAAATTACCAAATTAAAAAAGTCTAGGGTGCATTTTGTCACCGGTCCTTTGGAACGTGGACTATTTTTCGGCCGAATGGCCTACGGTCCATTCGCTTTGGGCTGTTCAGACTAAATACCCCTAAAACCAGGTAGTCTTATATTCTTTAGAAAGGGCCTCGTTTTGACACTTCCGTATTTCACAGCGAAACTATTTTCTATTTAGTGTGAAAAGGAACTTGTTTATGTTAGCTCAGCGAACAATCTGCAACAGTCCACCCTTACCTCCTGCTACACTATTTACTTTATCGACATATTACTTGTATCGCCATTTTAACAGCCGCGTGGCGTCGCATGCACCTCATAGTAGTAGGTATAAAGCACTTTATATTATTATTGAATTCAATCCGAGGTAAGGCGCGGTGTCATTGCAAGCGGGTTGACAGACTTAAGTAACATTTATTTATTTAATACTTGTACAGATGAGGCGGTCTTAATGCCATAGACACACAAACACACACACATAAAAATACTGGTTTAGACATTCTAAACCAGTTTTCCGATTTTCAAGTATTCATTAACCCTATAATATGAGGTTAGAGCGCACTGGTCACGCAATGGTAACGGCCCGCGCGGCCCCGACTGTCTTGGGTTCGAACCCTTCTGGGACATGCCGGTTTCCTCAAAATGTTGTCCTGCACCGTTTTGAAACATCCAACCCGCACTGGGCACGCATGCGTTGTGGCCCACTCCATTTCACAGAGTATGCTTGCGTCCCAGCATTTTGAACTCTTAAAACTGAATACCTATGCTCTACGATTTTATCAAACGTCTGTGTGTTTAATAAAAACTAATATTATAAAGGCGAAAGTTTGTGAGTGCGTGAGTGTGTGTGTGTGTTGTGTTTATATGTTTGTTACTTCTTCACGCTCAAACGGCTGGACCAATTTTGATAAAATTTGGTATGGAGGTAGCTGACACCCTGGATTAACATATAGGCTAATTTTAATCCCGATATTCCCACGGGATCGAAACTTATGCGGGTGAAACCGCGGGGCGCCGTTAGTTCTTCAATAAAACCTCTTTCAAAAGCACAGCTACCAGGCAGTGTGCTTAGTAACTAGCTCACTCATTACTAATGCACACCTCACAGCTGTGCCCTTTCGGCGCCACAAGTGGCCTCACTGAGGCTCCACTCAGTGTGAGCAAAAGGGCGGGAAATTAGAACTTATTCATGACGCTGTATGCACCTGTAGCGGGTAACTCATCGCATCCTGTGTTGAAGTTTTACCTCCCTCCAGGCGTTGTTGTAAACGGACGTGCTCTCGGGACTTTTATTTCAAAATCCCATGAAAAAGTGTTTTTTAATGTTATAAAACCCTACAATACTAAACTTTAGTGTGACAAGTGACAATCTGTGAAAAAACAGTCGTGAAATACGAACTAGAACTTCTCCTAAATTAAAAAATAACTTATAAACGATCTGCATTACCTACTTTAAAATTTTAAACATAATTTAAACTTTGGACTCATTAGTGTAGACAAAGAACTGGTGTCAACCGTTCCCTTCCTACCATCACAACAAGACAATCCATAACTACTTGCTTGGCGCGGTTGTAAATCACGCTGGGGTGTTTCGAGTTCAAATCCATGATTAGACATCTCTTTTCGAAATTGCAAATATTTATTTAACAAAAAATTTTACTATTTAAAATAAAATCAACGAAAGCGCGAGTGTCGCCAGCTGTATCAATTAAACAATCTCCAGTCCACCACCAATCTGAGCCAAACATACTCGTACTGTGGTGCTTTGCTACAGTCAATCCACATCTACAGCATTGTTTATCCTATCCAATACTCACCCAAATCTGTTTTATATGTCAATAGTGTTTAAACGTACAAATTAGATAGATACATAACACCCATACGCACAAGTCGCGCATCTTCTGGAGAATTATCACGCATAGAAATTTGCGCATTAACAAGCTCGTATCTAGTTTGTACGTTATGCAATTGACATAAAGTTCATTTTGCTATTACGAAAATTCGCTTCCATTCCATTCCGCGGCGGTGTAAATTGAGCCTTAAGCTAGCAACAGCAGAGATCTTCTCTGTTCGTACTTCAGAATATATTCTATAATTAAATTGTTTACATAAATATAAAATTGGTGTTCCATTACTACAAATGTTTGTGAGAGTACCTAAAGTTCTATTGAAGATTACGTAACTTTTCGAATTAATTTGACAAGTTTATGACTTATGCTTGCCTAACGACGATTAGGTTCCATAATTATTAAATTAATTTCATCTAAACAATATTACATTTTCCTTTGGATAATGTGGTTCATATTTGTCTATTATGTAAGTCAAGCTAAAAATGAGTCCCAAACTTTCAAGCCAACATGCCTTCTCCGATTTTCCGAAATTTCGTTCTGAAACGTGTGGAAAGTTTGAAACTATTGGTGACTCACTTCAGTAGAAACAACCGCATTATGTCAGGTATATTGTCAGGTTACCAAATTAATTATAGGTAATAAATAGTGTCGGTTATCAGTATCTTATTAGGCTAGCAACAATATCACAACCATGTACACGACAAACGTTTTTATTAATATTCACAAATTCACTGACCAAAGATTAAAAGCACCCCTAATACAGTAATTACTTCCATTAATATTCAAATGAGCTCGTTCACAATATTGTGACGTCATACGAACACAAAATAAATGAACAATCACGTACGTTCGTTGTTTTAGTTCCAAAGTTTTGTAGCGCCTGATCAATTTCTCATAGCAATGTGGTTTTGTTGACGACAGAACTGAATACTAAATGTCGAGCAGGCGCTTAATGTTTTGTTACAGTTTGTTTAATGAAAATTGCAGGACTATTGGGAATTTATATATTTAGGGAGATATATTTCTCTGGAGTGACTTAGTTGCTTCTTAGAAAGGACGACAAGTAATCTCTTTTAAGTCATTGTACTGCGTATAAAACAGTTCAATACAAATTATCATTGTAATATTCCGAGAAATAAAATGTTATTTAACAAGCTGAACCGTCCTTATAAACGCTATTTATTGTGAAGCGACGTTGTTTACTGTGGGTGTGTGCCTTTATAATTCTAGAGTTGATTACACGCGAGCGCGCAATAATTAATATGAATCCGAAGATATATTATTATGAAGTCTATGTAACATCTTTTACCTGTGACTTATTGACTTTGCTATCGTGAACTATTTTACAGAAATCGTTTTACGGAACGGGGATAAAAATTTACCCACACACAAAATCACGTCGATTTGTAGCCCTATTGCTGCGTAAAAAAGACAAATCAACAAACTCATTTATAAAATTAATTATGATTAGTGGGCTATGTAATTTACACGCATATTCCTGCTCAAATAAAGTTACTACGAGTTGTATTCTATCCTGGTTCGCAGTATACCTACATAACAAACATGATTACGTAAACAGAGTGGCATTCGTATCGTAAACACTGATCAAATGTGTTGCGCCTGATTAGATCGTGTTAGCAATTTTGCGTAAAAAGAAAAAAAGAAAGAAAGGAAATACATTTTTTTGCGGCAAACATGACGCAGAAAAAAACAAAAAAAAAATCAAGTTGGGGGAAAACATGCGTCACATCCACGCATAACGGCCATCGCTCAGCATAATGCTAAACCCTATACGAGACAGAGCCCCAGCGCTGGATTTCAGCGATAGCCGGCGTTGACGTGATGACGTCAACCAGTACAGCATACGATTAGATATACCTAAATAAAAAACAACAATCAAAATAAGAAATAAAATAAAATATACATTACAAAAAGATGGTGTAAACGCGTGCTGTATCATTACTGCCATACCGTTTGTAGTACGCTTTCGTGTGGGTAATTAAGTTGACAAATGATAGTCCTTTAAGCTGAGTAGCTTACTGTCCAAATAGCAGGTAATTATTTGGCAGTTTGATGAAGTTACAATGAAGTGTTTGTTGATCGCAAATAATAAATAACACCTCTCATCTCTCATCCAAGCAATTAATTATAACGAATATTTTAATAAAGTGAACTGTAGCTACTAATCTTTAATAACTTTTAGAGCAATTATTAATAAAGGATGCCATTGTTTACCAAATTGTAAGGACATAACAAGAAGGATCTTCCGCAATGAATTTCCTTAAATACAAAAAATAATATTTACCATTAAAATTAAATTATGGAGGTAAGTAGCGTAACTTTTAATGAATTACTGAACTTAATTTATATGAGGCTCCCTAACTTTAACGGTAAAAGTAAAATGGACGATTGCCATTAAAAGTTTTACAGTTTTATAATTACTATTGAAATACGGGAAGTTTATATGACTTATTAAACTCCAATGAATTATAAGCAGGAAATCTTTTCCGTAAAAGACTTTAGACAGGACACATAAAATTAAAAAGTTCTAAAACTTGTAAATATTTTTCAAATGTAATTTGCATCTTATTGCCTTAACTTCAGGTTTATTTCCATATGGCTTAGAAACAAGCATTGTTTTCTTCAGCTTACATAGGTAGGCGCAAAAACTCTTCTGTTGACTTTGTCGAAGCAATAAATGCAATAAAATGTCGAAGGTATTGGTACCTTTACTTCAGGCCGCTGAGAATCCATACAGTACAACAGTGTTGTGTGTGTGTTTTTCGCTTCGGTATTTACATAGTGCTGTTTACATTTTTCAATGAAATTGTATTTTTCTACTGTAGTAGAAAACTACTATTTCAGATTTAAGACTAGTTAAGATTGTATTCCATGCATGTGGAGGGGAACCCCTGCCTCCGTAGACAGAGTAAACTATAGACTGCTGCATATCTTCATTTTCATTCGAAGGAAAAGAGAAATATATTAACGTCACTAGCAAAGAAAAGAGACAGAGTAAGAATATTTCTGTCCCTTACTGCGTGTCGGCTAAGCACATCAATGTGCACAAAAAGTTGGACGTTTATGAATGGAATAATAAATACTAGACCGCGATTAAACGGAAAATAAGATCTTTTTCGTGCAGTACATTGCGCAACTGTGAAAATGGTAAGGTGCAGTGTAATGAGCTGTAAAAAAAATGATAGTATGATGAAGATTGCCGATTTTTTTGTCCGTTTCGGTGACACGGATACCATGAGTCTATAGATTACTCTGTCTACGCCTGCCTCCATCTGCATGGAATACAATATTGATGTTGCGTATATCGATACTTTTTATTTTGCCTGTGTGTGTATCTGTATCGTCGAGACTCTAAAGCCGAGATCATTAAACGTTGCTTGCACTTGTGTGTGACAGTAGTGCGACAGTGACAGGAATAACACTTAGCCAAAGCATGTGCAACGTTTATAGATCTCGACCTAAGTTGCTATTATTGTTGTTGTTATTATTTTTGTTTGTGTTGTCTTTTATGCGTCATGTTTGCCGCAAATAAAAGTATTTTCTTTCTTTCTATAAATAATTGAACAAAGTAAATACGTACAGTTTGATCGTCTATCTCCCTGACATCCGGTAGGTACAGAAAGTTCTCAACAATTGTAATTGTAAAGTTGGTACTGGCGCGATCCAACTAATTAAAAACGTTAGGTACTCTTCTACGTTTACCTTCAGACTAACATTTACTCGTGGAAGGAAAATAAACGTTTAATTGAAATTCTTAGAACGGCCTTTCCTTTGTCCCCTTTAACTGTAACAGGATACTTGGATACCTTCCTACTTCACTATAGTCACTTAAAGAAGCAGTTAGTGATAATATATGAAAAAGGGTGGTAAGAAAACAGGCCTTCTATACAAATAATTTATACTTCCATTTAATTAAATTTAAAGTGTCTGTTTGTAACGTCAAAATAACAACTTTTTACTAAATTCATAATATGAAAGTATATTACCGACGGTAGAGTACTTAGCGCGACGGTACCTATAACAAAAAACTTTTATTTTTTTATCTGTCTGCCTGTTTGTTTGTTTGTTTCGGCTAATCTCCGAAACGGGTGTAACGATTTTAACGAGACTGCCCGATAGCTGTTATAAAGAGTTAATTAGGTTACCTACTTTTATTTTAGAAAAAAAATATAAGTAGTTCCGCGCAAAAAATCCCATTAATTCCAATTTATTTTCCGAAGTCGCGGGCTCAGCTAGTTAATATAATAAAAGAAACCTTCCTGACGGACTAACCACTTCAAGAAAGAAAAATCATCCAGCTACAAATTGTCACCGTCTCTTGATAAAACCCCATTTATTGCTGCAGCAGTACCAAGAAAATGAAGAAATTATTTACTAACATTATTTACAAACCAAATACTACGGAATTCTAATTATCAGCCCTTGCTGAAATATTCAGTTAATCTCTGAATCCTCTTTACTTAGATTATTTCGTTCGCTGAGCGCTCCTCACAGAGCATCACTGGCTGGTTGTAATAATTTTACGCATGCAAAACCTCTCGCGGCTCTGAGGGGCTCAGTCCGGTGCATAATAAATGGGGAGCTCTGGGACTTGATTAAATTCTGTTCACCTCCAACTTCGGACATATAACTGTAGAACTATATAATATGTCGTACTTGCAGTGTATTGGTGATTGAAAACACTCTCGTATTCGTATTTATCGATACTTATTTAAATAGCCTCTTTGGTATAGTGGTCGCAAGAGACTGCTAAACGTGAGGTTTTGGGTTCGATTCTCAGGTTGGGTAAAGTGTTAATGGGTTTCTTAGCTAGGAAAATAGACAGCAACTGGTACTAATGCGGTTATCACACTGCATCAGACACCGGGCAATATTCTCTGCTAAAACCCAAAGCCACTAACGAACAACATGCCGAAATATAAATATTTGAATAAACATGGTTGGACAAACTGGCTGCATGTTGATTTTTAATCACGAGTTTATTCGACGAGGCGTAGTGTGGAGTACGCGGAGTAGTATAGTACGCAGCGATGTAGTACGCCATAGTTATTGGATTGATTTCAATTAACATTTCACATGTTTCCCTCTCACGCCCGGGGTGCCTACTTTATTGCAAATATTTTATTTAGTTCAGTGGGATGTTTATTTTATTTCACAGCGATTGGTGGTGCTATATAGAATATTTGAATACTATTGTTTTTAGTATCGAATAAATAATTATTAATTGTTTATTCGATACTAAAAACTATATATGTATAAAACTATATAATGGAATACTAAGTATGTCTGGTGCAGTGTGAGCCCAGTGATAAAGGCCGCGACTTATGAGTCATAGCAGCACTTTTCTTTGTGCTCACCAAGCACTGCTCTCAAAACGGTGAAGGAAAACATCGTGAGGAAATGTCCTAGAACTAAAAATTCGAAAACATGTGACATCTACCAACCCGCACTGGACCCGCGTGGTGGATTACGGCCCACTCAATCTCACACAAAGGAAGCCTGTGTCCCAGCAGTGGCTGATTACAGCCTATATCGATAGACATACTTTGTAGCAAATTGGTACAAAGTAAATATGTCTATATTGTCTCTGGATCGAGTTGAGTGGAAAAAGGAAAGGGAGGCAGTTTCCTTGCAGTGCGACAATACTGGCTGATTATTTATTGCAGTACCAAAAAATTGCCCATAGGTATCTACATCCTAACTAAACTTGTAGGTACTTGATTTTTTCATTCATGAAATTAAATCTCTTGTCATTTGTCATGTTTAATTACTTGTCATAGTCATAATAATAATTTTATTGTGAATTATGTAGCATATTATGTGCATATTTTTCGAATAGGCAATAGGCTCGCCCCTTATTACATAGGACTTAAACATAACTGTCGAAATGTTCTAGATATATATACAGCCCTGCCTTACCCTTCCTGTGATACAGGCGTGATGTTATGTTTATGAGTTTTTATTTTAATGGCTTAGTGGGCCTATTTTTGTCCTCGATCACGCGTGATGGAAAGCGAAGCATGAGGTCTATGAAACGAGTGTGCACGCAAGATGCCTGATTACTCTGATTATCATTATTATTACTGATCTCAGAAGGCCAATTACTCTTGCTTTGTTTTTCAAATACTTCATCTAAATAACTTCTGAAAAGATCAAGGTCACTGTCCCACGAACGCAGTATATCTAGCGCTGCATTAGACAGATTCGCGGTCTTATTTTACGGGTCATTTACCGCAGGTTTATTTTATTACAAAGGAACAGAATAAATCTCGGTTGAAACATTGAACACCGGTGCCGGTAGGCGCCGCTTTGCCGCCTACACAGAAATGTTTAGCTTGTACTGGACTATTTGTTCACTGAAATGAAGTTTAATATTGAAATATAAAAGTAATTAAATAACCTGGGGCAGGCCTTTTCAGAGAAATATTATATAGTTAGGGAGTATGTTAAATACTATGTAGAACATACCAGTCGGTTATCTTTTAAAGTGAAGGCACGTGAACATATCCGTCAAAAGTTTGCCGTAACATCTCGGCGCTGATTTGCTGGATTCGTTTTCTCCTCTACCGATAATTTGTTTCTCCTCAAAGATGTTGTTTATATGTATGTATGTATGTATGTGTCTATCTATGTATTAGTATTTATTCTTGTATTTTATAGTCATTTCCTAGCTATTTATCCCTTTTGTTGCACCTGCCATGTTTTGTCTCTGCATCATGTCACCCTAAGGTTGACTGGTAGAAAATGCCTCAGGCATTAAGTCCGCCTTTGTACAGTATTTCTTTTACTTGTGCATAAAGTGTTAATAAATAAATAAATAAATAACATAGTATAACTTAATAGTAGCTTTGAAATTATTAATTGTGTAACGTTTTACACCGTATTTATACGATAAAACAAAAGAACGTTATTAGGAAATGGAGTCATTAGAATCAAGTTCTTTTAACTGAGGCATAAGTGTGAGTTTTTTCTTATGTTCGATTGCGAGCGTGTTAGAATTTTATATGGGAAAATTGTTATAGCGCCACCTGGTGATCACTAGGAGAAACCTAATTTCCCATACAAAATTCTAACGCGCTCGCAATCGAAGGTGAGTCAAAAAAACTCACACTAAGGCCTCTGAACAGACAGCTGTGCTGCTGGACAGTTTGTAGCGCCACTTCTTCTTCCCAGCTAAAGCACTAGGAAGTGGTGAAGGGCGGACGGTTTGGGGGACTGTCTTATGTCATTTTGACGTTATAAAGGTGCTAAGTTCTTAGCTTAGTTTGAATAAATGACTTATTCTGTAATTATACAAAATGTGTTCTGGAAACCCGCGAGGTAATTGCATAACACACCACCAGTAGGTACCAATGGCTTTCATTTTGACAGTTCAATAACATTCATTGCCTTATTTACGTTGATGAACATACAAATTTTTCGAACACGTGAAGGTTATGGTTGATAGTGCGTTACGAAATTAGGATGCTGAACTGAACAGTCTATGAAGTTAGTTAAAAATCACGAACGCGTGAGCAAGTACCTATACATTGTTGATGTTTATTCATATATAGAGAAGCTTTTGGTACAAAAAGGTCGAAGTACAGTGTGATATTATCACACAAAAACACTTTACCTCTATCTAAAAGCATTTTATCCCATTACCCTTTAAAAATATGTCACTCTCAGGAGCCGTGACGGCGCCATTCTCCCAATTATGTGTAACAAGGGCAACCCGCGCCAGGATTTATTTACTTTCATTTACATGCCACCAATGTGCTGTCACTGTCACACGCCTAACAGGTTCCGGCGCGGAAGACGAGACACAACAAAAAATTATTTCAAATCATTTCATTTCAATAGAAGTTTAAAGGCTCTCCCGCACAGACGCGTAATTATCGGTCGATAATATCAGATGCGTTATTGCGATATCTGTTTTCAGTACTTACATTTTGTATTAGGACGGCCCACACACACACACACACACACACACACACTGCTGCGATAGTAACGACGCAATAGAAGTAGGACGCTTGCGTTCCTCCGTCCTGCGATATTCGGATATGAGTGCTAAGAACATTTCGTACTAGGTCGCATACGATCTTACACCACCTGCGTTAATATAGTAGTAACGTGTAGTGCGGGCGTGAGGCATATTATAGTGTAGGTTACACGCACACGTTAGAAATATCGGATGATAAAATGCAGCTGTGCAGCAGGGAATCGGAACGAATTATCGCATTTAACGCATCCGATATTATCGACCGATAATTACGCGTCTGTGGGGGAGAGCCTTTATTGTTATGAAGGCTATTACTATTACTATTGCTAGCCTTTTACGCAAGACTCAAAAGCGATTTTCTCCAGAAATTGCAATTGTTGTTCATTCCCTAATGTGATCAGAGACTTGAGATTTTATTTAACTTTTATACACGATTAAAATAATATGTACCTACGCAAATAACAAGTAAGTAAGACCTAGTCATTGATTGAAAAAAAAAACTAAATTATATCCTAACTTAATTAAAATAATTCACAAACTAAAATATGGCGTCAAAAATTCATCTGCCACGCTGTCGAATTGTAATGTACCAAGCGACTGAAGGCATTACCACGTTGCATGGCCTCTGGCCAAGCCAGCCCTTGGGCTACGGGAAGATTCAACCAGCCGTTTCGAGATTTTATAAAGATCCCACGGCCCGAGGGTTGATTTCAATACTTCGAGAGACTTGTGATTAATTAGAATATTATAAAGGCGAAAGTTTGTGAGAGGGTGTGTGTGTGAGTGTTTATATGTTTGTTACTTCTTCACGCTCAAACGGCTGGACCAATTTTGATTAAAAAAAATATGGAGGTAGCAGGCACCCTGAATTCACATATACTTTTTCCGATATTCCCACGGGATTGACATTTACGCGGGTGAAACCGCGGGGCGCAGCTAGTTTGAAATAAATGTTTTGAGTTCGAATTTGAAGGTTTCGGTCGAAGACAACTACTCCTAACTATGTAATTTACTAACTATTCCCACTTAGCTACTTGGCGAAATGAACATAATTCAATCACAACTACGTTCGCAATAGACACACAACCCACAACTCACACAACTTCCTACAAACTTGTACAAGTATGATGTATGATTACCTACTTAATTATAATAAGTTCGCTTCGCGAGTTTTTGCTGTTTCAGCCAATTAGGAGACCCTTGTATCGTGGACGATTACCTAATTGAAAGAGTCTTCGCGAGTTGTGATAATTACCTTATTGAGTCGCTAATCTTTTCAGCACGTCGTATGGTATATTTATTGAAGCACCGATTCGTGAGAAGAAAAACATGGTACAACATAAGCTTATAATACGACTATTATACAAAACATCCCGGAATTAACGCACACAACCAAACAGAATATTAGAATATTATGTTATAATCATAAAACACACACTGAATTTTTATTATTATGGACCTAAAAAACATTGTTTTTTATCAACTTAGTTATACCGATTGTAGGAGAAAATAGTGTTCACATTACACATCCACGCACGCACACCGCGCACCGTAGCACACGTATTAGGATCTAGCGTAGTAAGTAGTAGGTTCGTCATCCGTCTTGGTTTGTTTTGACTGTACAACGGAAGTGTGGCAGTAATTTACGTAGTTTTAATTATTTTATCATAAAAAAATACCGTTATTAAAAATAACAAAATGAACAAACTACTCTCATAGTGTGCGAAAAAAGCGACCAAGTGCGAGTTGATCTCGCACACAAAGGGTTCCGTACCATAAGGCAAAAAACGCCGAAGGCAGAATACACGATTCCTGTATGAAGTTAACCCTTTAAGGCGAAAGCGCCAGGGTAGCCCGCGAAATTCAATTTTTTTTAGGTTTTTTGCAATTTGCTGGTCAGTATTAAGTTGTACGTTGATTAAAGTATGATTCGCGGCCGTAACAAATATGTATTTACAGAATTATAATCATTAAAGTCATCAACACAACTCTCTAAGACCATGTAATCCCCAAGAATGACTATTTCATGAAATCTTGACATTTGGGGATTACATGGTCTTAGAGAGTTGTGTTGATGACTTTAATGATTATAATTCTGTAAATACATATTTGTTACGACCGCGAATCATATTTTAATCAACGTACAACTTAATACTGACCAGCAAATTGCAAAAAACGTAAGAAAATTTGAATTTCGCGGGCTACCTCAGAGCTTCCCCCTTAATTGTTAACTTTATTTTATTTTTAAAATATTATTATTTGTTATAGCGGCAACAGAAATACACACTCATTGAAAATTTCAACTGTCTATCTATTACGGTTCATGAGATACAGCCCGCTGACACACAGACGGACAGACGGGCGGACATCGGAGGATAGGGTCCCGTTGGCACCCTTTGGGTACGGAACCCTAAAAAACGTTGAGTGGAGCAATGTTTAAAAACACTACATTGGTCGAACCACACTCACTGACCCCATTTTCACAGCACAACTTACCAGAGCCGCAGCATAATTTCCAAAAAATAAATGAACAGTCCCGGAGGTTCGACTTTCCTAGACACAACGACACAGGCTATCTCTCCTTCGATCTCGTATACATTGCGCTATTTCCACCAGTGTGCGCCCAGCGGCCCAGCACGCGAGCTACCAGGAACGCGTGACCGTACACAAGTCATGATTTATTCAAAACATTTGCATACGACACTTTGAAATAGGAATGTTTCATATTTAAGAGTGTAGTGAATGTGGGTAGATGGATATTTTGTGAGCTTTTGCTGTAGGTATGAGTGCTTTCTTTCATTCTTTGTAGCATTGTCGTTGCTTTATGGTTCCTTTTTGTGTTGTGAATGTGGGTAGTTCAATGTGCGGATTGAAGAGCAATATATGTGCAGGAAAATTTTCTGCACAAGTGAAAATGCAGAACTAGAAAATGTTCGTTATTCTATAGGTACGATTTTTAAGAGATGTGGATCGATTTATTTTAACGTCAGTAGGTATACAAAAGGCTGTCTCTCTCTATGCAGTGACTAAGTCAACGCGAAGCTACCAACTGACTCACGTCAACTAATGCTCAACTACGTCGCAGTGCCCCAGAGGCTGAAGAGCCAGACAAGTTTTCTTGGGTTGTTGTCCAGCTAGTTCAGCAAGATGCAACGGTTCCACAGCAAGATGTAAAAGGAGGGAGCTATGTCAACCCCTTGACAATTTTATCGAACCATCTGAGAGCCTTCCACCTGGGTACGCGTTAGCGTGGCCGGCTCGGAAATCTCTAAATAGACTTCGAACCCACGTCAGCCGGAGCAAAGACAATCTCCGCAGATGGGGGTCCATGGATGGGTCAGATCTCTTGTGCGTATGTAGCGTCTCCTCACAGACAATGGCCCACCTTCTATTCTGCGCCGCATGCTGTCGCCTGTGCACTTGATGATTTTATGACTGCCTCAAGTACTCGGAGTTCGCGTACCGAATTTTGGTGCAAACTTGTTGGAACTTCTAGGCATCACTAAGTTTGTATGATATCTATGAAACTACAACAAACATTTCAACCTTCACTAACGGAAACATTGTGTAACTCAATAAACGATGTTGTAAAATCCTTGATAAAAAGGAAGAACCTGTTTTCCTACACGAAAATTAAAACCGCACACAAGAAAGGCCATCACAAACATTTGCCTATTCACGCAAAAACACCAACCCTCCGGCGCCAATGTTTAAACACAGTCTACGTAAGAGAATACTGATTTAAACAGAAATACACGCGAACCGGACAAAAGGTAACTTTTCCGTGTAAATAAATACTAACAATATTTGTTGTGCGTGTGCTTGTGCGCAGCCGTGAGCAAATGTTTGTGCCTGGTGTTTGTGTAACAGCCGCAGTTCTAGGGTTGAACGTGGTCCCTTCGCGTTGTTTGTTTTATTAGGGACGCACAAGGAAACTGGATTATGTATGTCATTGTTGTGTTAAGTACAGTTCGCGTCAAATAACTTTGCCCTCTGAAGTAGGCAACAAATCACTGCGCAGTAGTTAATCCTATTAATAAAACTCCAGCGCGCAAGCGCGGCTAGCGAAAAGCCTAGCTTCAGAGCGGCAAAGTTATTTGACGCGAACTGTACGTTGTGGAATTCCTGGCAGGCTCTGAAGTAGCGGTTAAAACTGTGACTTTAGTTAGCCCTTTCCAAGGATTTATCGATAAATGTCTTACGGGTAATATTTATTGTTAAGTTTCGGAAAGGCTCGTGGCTAAATAAAAACAGCATCACGGGTCTATCTTCAAGGTCTAGCAACGCTTGCTGAGCTCGGTCCGTGAAATGAAATGATTTGAAATGATTGAAATGATTTTATTTTTTTGTAAGTAGGTTTGTACAAACACTTTTACACGTCCATCATGTTTTTTTTAAACTAGATGAAGTCGGCGTTTCCTATCTGACTACTCTGAGAAGAAAGGCCGAAACAAACTCAGAGGTCACAGTCTCTTTTAAAGTCCAGACATAATCTTGGTCAGGTTATATGAAGACCATGTAGATCGATGTCTGAGGTGGTCTTTTGAGGAAAGAACCACACAGATTGAGAGGACCTGTCCAGTCAGTGCACGCATTTGTCAAAAATCGTGCAGCTCAACTCAAGACTTAAGGAGCTCAACGATTCGACGAACAATACCAAAGAAAGGACATTTGGGTAGGCCGCATAAACTACTCAAACTGCCAGATCATGACTAAAACTAAGAAGGAAAAAAAGAAATGACCCACATAGTCCTCACATTCACAATAATTAAATAAAAAATAAATTACTTACAAAGTAAATATTCATGTCATTGTCTAAATAGAAATCATCAATGTCAATGTGTAAATAAAAATAAAAAAAAACCGGACATAATCTTTGAGGACCATGTAGATTAGTGTCTGAAATGGTCTTTTGAGGAAAGAACCACACAGATTGAGTGGACCTGTCCAGTCAGTGCACGCATTTGTCAGTAACCGTGCAGCTCAACTCAGAACTTAAGGAGCTCAACGATTCACGTGGATGGGTGACCAACCATAACATACCGAGAACCCTTCGTAACTCGGAAAGCACGTTAAGCAGTTGTACCCAGCTGTCATTCGTCGATCTTTAACAGTCGTTAAGTCAGAAGCCCGAAAGTCTGACAACCAGTCTTACCAAGGTGGAGGTTGTGGAGTTCAGATAGGCAGTCGTTCAATGTAAAATACTGGTGTACAGCTGGTTAGACTGGAAGCCGACCCCAACATGGATAGGAAAAGGCAGGCAGATTGTTTTTTTTATTGATAAGCTGGTTATTCTTTGGCTATTAAATATTATGATAGCTTTTTCAATCGTGTAATAATCCTTTTTTAAAGGCTGATCATACCTACTTATTCTGTTAGTGTAATAGTCCTGGACTATTGGTATCACTTATCTACTGCTAGCCACGAGGGGATTACAAAATTCAATCTGTCTAGTCTTTTACCAACTATGTAGGGGTTAGCTTCCAGTCTAACCGGATGCGGGTGAATTAGTATATTAAATGGAGCGACTGCTTATCAGACCTCCATTACTCAGACTTTTTTGACTACCCGTAACGACTGCCAAAGATCTACGAATGGCACGGGGATCAATGGCTTAATAACGTGCTTTCCGAAGCAAGGTGGGGTCGGTCTCGATATGTAATGGATGGTCACCCATCCATGAAACGACCGCGGCAAGCATAGCTTAACCGTCGATCAATCTTTGCGGTTTAAGACACGAATTTAACTTTCAATTAAGTATGTGGATTTAGTAGGTACTAACATTCGATAGGGTTAACTGACAATGCTATTCTTCAACAATATATAATTTTGTCCAATTTTATTTAGTTTTTCCTATTACTACCCGCAATAAATAAAAATCCCGTACCCGAGTATTGTCGAGCATTATTCACACAAGTGCCTGTTAACGTCCGAGAGACGTAACGTCCTCCCAAAGGACCCGCACTGGGATTTACTTCACTTACAGACATCAAATAAAACCTTTCTGTTGCGATCATTTACGAGGACTCCCGAATAAACCCGATCTCGACTCGAAAGGAATTGAATTGATGTATTCTAGGAATAGGGATTTTCCGGCGAAATATTTTCTTGACTGAATAGTTGTAAGCGAAAAGGTAACAACACTTTGTTCGATTATGGAATTGGCGAAATCAAAACATAATTCAAGCTCAAGTCAAAGCATTTATTTCACACTAGCAGCGCCCCGCAGTTTCACCCGCATAAGTGTCCATCCCGTGGGAATATCGGAATCATAACTATCATATGTCCTTCCCCGGGATGCAATCTATCTCTCTGCCAAATTTTATCGAAATCCGTTCAGTGGTTTAGGCGTGGAAGGGTAACATACAGAGAGACAGAGTTACTTTCGAATTTATAATATTAGTATGGATAAATCAATTATAAGCACTTTTGAATTGTCAAGGGGTCGGTCAGTCAGAAAAATGAAGCTAGTTGCCCATTCCAAAGCTTTATTTGTACCTGTTTGGAGAAGAACGGGCAAGACACTCCATGGACACTGTTGAATCAAATCAATTTCTCTTTGAACAACTATAGCTGAGGCTGTCTGGCTGGAATTGTGTCCAGTGGGTAAATTCGTAGAATAATATTTTTTTGGCTTTTGTCCAGGAACGGAATGCGATAAGTTGAGTACATTTATATCCTTTTATTTCTGTGACTATTATCCAGATAATAGTCACAGAAATAAAAGGATTACTCCCCGAGCCGGTACTAAACGTTCAAAAACCACAACAGATAGCTATTTACAAATTTATACTCCCCTAAATCTCCGATATGAAAACAAACCTTTATTTCATGACGTTTCACGAGCGCTTCCGAGTAAAGCCGATTTCAAAGCCGTAATAAAATTGTAACATTCAGAAATGGAATCACACTGAAATAATCCGCTGCCAAAGCTGTTTAGAGATTCCATTTTCTGTTTAGAGCAACTGGTAGCTTCCTACCGGAAATCAATTATTTTGAATAATTTGATTTTGGAACATCAATGCGGTTTGTGCTTTTGGGGTTGAAATACCATTTTGTGTTTTAATAACATTTTAATTTGTATAAAGACTTTAATTCCCTTAGGGTATTATTTATTTTATAAAGTTTTAAAACCTCGGTATTTATAAGCCACGATTTATTCATCGCTCAACGAAGGTATTTTTTGTATTTTTTTTTTTTATCAAGTAACTGTTGTTAATATCGGCCATAGATACACACCCTGTGACAATTTTAAGTGTCTACCTAGTACGCTTTAAAAGATACAGCCCT
This sequence comes from Oligia latruncula, assembly GCA_948474745.1. NCBI lineage: Eukaryota > Metazoa > Arthropoda > Insecta > Lepidoptera > Noctuidae > Oligia > Oligia latruncula. The sequence goes on from OX419706.1 coordinate 15,503,442, forward strand.
GTGACAGACAGGTCCAGTTAGCACCCATTGGGTACGAAACGCGTATTTGTAGTTCCAAAGACTACTTAGATGTAGTTAAACAATGTAAGTACTTTAGTATTTGTTAGTAATCTCTCCCAATAAAATTAATTCGAGATGTTCTAAACGTATTTAGTTGAATTGGTAAATAAACCTCAAACACCTATTTATTTATTTAAAAAAAAAAACATGATTGACGTGTAAAAGTGTTTGTACAAACCTACCTACAAAAAATAAAATCATTTCATTTCATTTGCTTCTATTCGTATCCAAAACCCGTTTTTTGGAAATCTGTAACAGAATCAGTTAGGCTCGCTCCTTATCCCGGCGCACCGAGTCTCGAATGTTTCTCTTTCATTTATTTACTAAGTCGGCTCATATACCCGAGAGGTATCCTACACTCACGATCGTAACCCGAGTGTCGCCACTCAATGGTTTTAATCCAATCTGATACAGGTATGTGTACTGCCTACATGGGGCTGACGTGTTTTTAATTTACTTGAATAGCTGTAGAAGTAAACGTAACATCATGCCTGTATTGTGTAGAGGGTAGGCAGAAATGTGTCTTCAAGCTGTATCAGGTTAGACTGGAAGCCGACCCCAACATAGTTGGGAGATTGATATTAAGGCAGAAGTGTGTCTTAAGTAAGTACGACCATATTTCACCAGCTTTATTTTACAAGGGGTAAGCCTCTTGTGGCCTCTTGGTATTTACTGAGCCCAAATCCAGACGCCGCGCTGACACGCCTGAAAAACCTAACAACATTTTACTCGATCTGGGAATAGAACCCAGTACCTCATGCTCAGCAGTAGCGCTAGCAACCACTAGACCAGCGAGGCAGTCAAAAGAAAATGAATTGGCGAAAAAACAGGCAAAAAAATTGCTCACTAATTAACTAAATTGAAGGTAGTTTAAGTAATATGGTAAAAAGTGTAATTTCATAAAGTAAATAAAAAAAAGGTACTTGCGGCAGGTAATTCCACGTTTTTCTTGTTTTTTTTTAAACTATTATTTACACGCGGACTTTACTGAAGGATTACTTGTGAAGGACAGAGCTCTACAGTAAGTGCTAGAATGCCGTCTGTCAAGAGCCTCCTCACCAAAATAATTCGTGAGACATATTGTTTTATGATTATACTGTAAAATAAAATTAACACTTTGCTCTGCTAACTTGTTCTGCAGGCTCTTCAAGTTAGCCGAGGCTCTCGACACCGACCAGCTAAGTACTACTCATTACTCCTTATAAAGTAGCCTCATCGCCGAGAGCTCTTGGAGCCCCACGAGCGTGAAGAGCCCCCCGTGAGCTCCGGATCGCGAACCACGTTATTGATTTATAACGCGATGTATTTGAGTTATGTGCTAAGTTATGTGTAAGTAAATGTAGGTTTAGTTAGTTACTTGTTGATTGTTGGTTGGTAGTACAGTTAGCCTTGTTTTGGTAATTGGTCTTAAAGTTCTTGGTAGGTAACTATTAACTTTTGGAAATTGCAAATCAAAGACCACTATTCTGTTAAGGCGACAAACTAAACTATAAAATTAGTAATAGAACGTTAATGAATGCATGAATGTGTAAAAGAGCTTAATGCTAAGATGTAAGTGAGACAGATGACTTAAGCCAAAAACAATGTATGCTTGGGAAAGATATTATCTTTTACCTTTTTAGGAAATAGGTAAATAGTTTAGTCTATTGCCAAAAGTATGAAAGCCAAAATCAAAGGAGATAAAAAAACTGGCCAAGTGCGAGTCGGACTCGCACACGAAGGGTTCCGTACCACAAGGCAAAATCGCCGAAAAATACACATTTTTTGTATGGGAGCCCCCCTTAAATATTTATTTTATTTTGTTTTTAGTATTTGTTGTTATAGCGGCAACAGAAATACATCATCTGTGAAAATTTTAACTGTCTAGCTACCGCGGTTCTTGAGATACAGCCTGGTGACAGACAGACGGCAAAAACGCCGAAAAAAACACGTTTGTTGTATGGAAGACCCCCTTAAATATTTATTTTATTTTGTTTTTAGTATTTGTTGTTATAGCGGCAACAGAAATACATCATCTGTGAAAATTTCAACTGCCTAGCTACCGCGGTTCTTGAGATACAGCCTGGTGACAGACAGACGGACGGACGGACGGACGCGAAGTCTTAGTAATAGGGTTCCGTTTTTACCCTTTGGGTACGGAACCCTAAAAAGGAAACGAGTTCCAGTTTTCATAAATAATACGTGGTTCGTTCGTCAAACTATTTTTTTTGCGTATTCAGTCACATCTGAAAAGCCTAAAAGAGGACCAACATATTATTCGGGATTTCAACTCGCATGGTGACTCGTGAAAACATTTTCCTTTGCTCAAAGAGTTTTCCCGAAAAATTGGAATTTTTCGAATTCAATCGCAGACGAGCCGGGTTGTTAGCGATTCAAACGAGCCTGTAGCCTTTTCCTGCCAAAAACTGGCGAACGAAAGGCAAATCAAATACGATGAGATTATGTATGGCGTCGCGAGACTTTTGGTACGGACGGCAAAGATAGTATTTATGTGGATATGCATTTAATTTCAAGGGGCTTGTGGCTAAGTAATAACAGCCGCACGGGTCGATCTATCAGGTTAAGCTACGCTTGCCGCGGCTGGTCCGTGGATGGGTGACCATCTTTTCATACCAAGACCCCTCCGGGCCACGGAAAGCACGTTAAGCCGTTGTTCCCTGCTGTCATTTGTGGATCTTTGACAGTCGTTACGGGTCGTCAGAAGACCGAAAGTCTGACAACCAGTCTTACCAAAGGGTATTACCCAGTAACTGGGTTATGGAGGTCAGCTAGGCAGTCGCTCCATGTAAAATACTGGTAATCAGCTGCATCCGGTTAGACTGGAAGCCGACCCCAACATAGTTGGGAAAAGGCAGGCAGATGATGATGCATTTATTTTTCAATCGTTTGACCAGATATCTACCTGTTGTGCATAAATAGCTTTTACATAATATATATGTATTTGTAATTATAGAAAATACATTTACTTATCACAGACTAAACTGTACACAACATATTCTGCAAATAAAATAAAAAGTGTATTACGTTACGTTATACGAAATTAGCAGAAATGTGTATGTGTAAACGGCCCAGTACAGCAAAAATGCCCGACAAATAGTGCCTTTTTTTTTTTTTTGCGGATGAGAAATCATCAAATGACCCCTCCCGCTCTGGGTGGAGCGGAAGGGAGTGTCAGACTCTTACTGACTAAAACCCACCCGTGTTCCTTCCTTAGCCCTTTATGTTCCGGGCCAGCGGTAACCCTTTCGGACAATCCCGCTGACCACAAATAGTGCCTGAGGCGGGTTTTCAACAAAACAGATGTAAATTATTTCATCGCCACTGCTCTCAGGCGGTGAAGGAAAACATCGTGAGGAAATCGGCATGTCCTAGAACCAAAAGTTCGAAGACATGTGACATCTAAGTACCAACCCGCAATGGACCCGCGTGGTGGGTTCCGGCCCACTCCGTCTCACAGAGAGGGAGTGTCATAGCAGTGGGAGCATTATAGGCTGGTTTTCAATTGAACCTGAAGTGTGAGGTGTCGGATGTAAATCAGTTTTATGTCTTAATGGAATTTGAAATTCAAATTGAGTGCTTTAGTCGATTTATTCCGGTCTGATCCCCTGAACCCCCCTCCACAGACCCCTCCCCCTCGACGATCCCCTGCTAGTTCGTCTTCTGTTTTAATATCTGTCTTATCTACTTTATCTAGGTTACTCTTTTTGACAGGTAAGTACAGTAAAAAGAAAATAACCGGTATTTAGGTACTCGCTTGTCTGCAACTTTACAAAATATAGGTAAAAAGAACCTTTTAGACTATTTCAAATATTGATGTATTCATCAGCACGCCTGCCAAACGAAATTCGTGATGTTATTTTAGTACACAGTAAGCAGATTTCAGCAAACAAAAGTGGATCTTGTTATCATTTTAATCGCTTTTTGCAATACTCGCGAAAATAGAAGGGATTCTTTGGAGATTGTCGAAAGCATTTTGACGTTGCAGAGTAAGCAAGCAGCAGTGGGCTGGTCATGTTTGTCAAAGGACCGATGGGCGGTGGAGTAGACGAGTCCTCAAGTGGAGACCGAGTATTGGTAAGCGAAGTTCGGGACGCCCCCCAGCTAGATGGACCGTTAAAAAGATGGCTGGGACAGACTGGATGCGGAAGGCGGAGGACAGGATGTTGTGGCGCAGTCTGGGAGAGGCCTATGTCCAGCGGTGGACTGCGATAGGCTGATTTGAGTAAGTTTGTTGTTATTAAGCACACGCTGCCAGTCCTACCATAGCTATTCATAAATCGTGAAATTTCTCCACATCATCTGCCTGCCTTTTCCCAACTATGTTGGGGTCGGCTTCCAGTCTAACCGGATGCAGCTAAATACCAGTATTTTACATGGAGCGACTGCCCATCTTCTTTCTTTCCTATCTGACCTCCACAACCCAGTTACTGGGTAATACGATACCCGTTGGTAAGACTGGTTGTCAGACTTTCGGGCTTCTGACTTCATGTAACGACTGTCAAAGATCCACGAATGACAGCCGGGACCAACAGCTTATCATGCTTTCCGAGGCACGTAGTTGTTACGGTATGTAAAGATGGTCACCCATCCTCAGACCAACCGCGGCAAACGTAGCTTAACCTGATCGATCGACCTGTGCGGCTGTTATTATTTAGCCACGGGCCCCTCAAAATGAAATAAATGGTGACATTTCTCCACGCAACCCTTAAAACCCCCTATTTAGTACCCAATAGGCTTCATAAATCCATTAGCTGCCACATGCACACACATGACGTAAATACAAGTGAAACGATTTGAATTTTAATGCTCAGCCGCGTGTCGCGAGCAAATGTAACGAGCATTTAATTATTTGATGGTAACGGATGGCTCTTAAAACGTTTTTTTCTGCGCTTTGGTTGAGTTTTTCTCGCCTGGGTTTTTTTAAATAAATTTGTGAATCAGGTTTGAGTTATGAGTTGCGATGTGCGATTAAGGGCACTGTATCTCAATTCAAGAATGTTCATTACAAACCGAATTTATTTTAAATAGTAATGGTAAACTTTTGTTGTAATTAACCTTAATTTTGTCAATTTCAATTTTCAATACAAAATCAATAAAAATTACGAGAGGAGAAAATGAGATGAACGTTTTTTAGTGATGAATCGAAGATGGAACGCCAAACCAAAATGGCGGAAATATTGCGAGAATATTTTATTCGTTTCATCAGTTCTGTAAACTTTTCGTCTTTCTTAGTAGGTACCTACTATACAAACAATGCTGGGTCAGCTGGGTCTGCAAGAAAGGTAAAAAGCCTTTGAAGATATTCAAACAAAATCTCACATGACCACCTTTACCTTTAAAAATACCAAGCCGAAGCTTCTGTCGCGGCGATTGGAAACTATACGATAACATAATTCTTTGCGAGGTACCGGAGCGGTAATCCGGGCCGGGCGGCCGCGTGATGCGGTTATGTCCGATCCGTTGGGCGCGGCTTTGTGGGAGGCACACGTGGAAGATTGCCCGCTGCTGTACTATGAAGGTTTTATGTGCTTTTTAAACTGTGACCTTCAACTTGATCTTAGGATTGTTTGTGGGTAGTTGGATGTTACCAAGAGGCAAGGGATTCGTTTATCAAGCAAAATCCTTAAAAGTTTGAACTAATCCTGCGTTAATTGCTTGTATATCATAGATGAAACTGCCCCGTTGGTCTCGAGGTTGCAAGCGCGACAGCTGAGCGTGGGGTCCTGGGTTCGATTTCCAGGTCGGGCAAAGTGATATTGGGTTTTTCTATTAGGAATTCCTTAGTAACGAAGTCGTGTTCCGTTCCTTAGTAAGAGACCTTAAGACCGAAGTTGGCGGTGTGATATTCCCGTGCCTTAGAAAACAAGTTAAACCGTTGGTCCTGCGCTTGACCTCTCCGGTTATCGGGTCTGCGCACACAGTTTTGCACTATAATATCTCCTGCGCCGAAGTCTAGTCTTTGCTGAGATTGGTCGCCATGGCCAAAATTCGTTCTGGTAGACTATGATTATAAATATCATAGAAGAAAAAAAGGGACTAAAATCATTTATTTAAAATCTTCAAAAGTTCGAAGATGTTAGGAATAACCTTTTATGGGCTTATATTTACTCTATATAAATACGAAAATGGATCGTCCTCAGCGCAGCTACGGAAAATAACACGACACATTTAGTATTAAATAATCCATTATTTTCTGCAACCCAAACCCGACTACACCCGCGCCACCATTTGTATAAAAACTATGGAAACCCCGATGGAAACATAATTGTTAGACTCGTAGTTTGAATAGTTTCCCATCGCCCCTATTGTAATAACATAAATTGTGAAGTCCCTTCTAACCATTATAATTCCGGGGTAGAACTATTTATTTCATAAATCATTTTCGCTAAATAAACGTTCCAATTCTTCGAAGCCCTACTGCCACAAATATTTCTGAACTTGAAAGGCGCTGCGTTATACATTTCTCAGCGAGTATTTGTCCCATTCTGTATTTTGGCTTTTGTTGCCAGTAACAATTGTCACGGATATGAAAATATGGACTGAGGGTTAACAAATATTTAAGGGTCTTCTCTGCATATGTTAATATGTAATAGATAAACTGCTCTTTCCACTAATCCTTAAGTACATCATTTACGTTATACGCCCAGAATACTTCCCAAAACCAGTTACTTAAATGATAACCCTTGTAACCCCTCTAAATCTGAAATCACCAAAGCAACTATAACTCAACAGCCTACACTATCTCGTTGTAATCACAGCATTAGCCGGGACACACCTGCCGCAAGTAATTAAATGCTTTACATAATGTCCCTTTTATTACGAATAGTGGGACCCAACTGGGCGCCAAAGAGGCCCAACTGGGCGCCAATAGGTTCGTAGTTTAACGCCTGCGCTTCATCGCTCCATTGTTATGACATTTTATTGGTTGTCGAAATTGTCTAAGGACTGTAAATTTTGGCTGCTTGGAAGCCCATTAATATAGAATTTAAAATAAGACCCTTTACGAAGCCATCATAATATGCATTCCGTTTATCATACTTAGTAACTCTGTACAAAAATAGTGCGCAACGCGGTAACGCACGCAAAACATTACAAATGCAAACCTGCTTATCGTTGTTGTATTTAAAGTTAAGTTATAACATTTAAAACTAGTTTTCGTAAAAAAAACCTCTGAAAAAAATTGGAACTTTGACCTTCAATATCTCTGTAACCTGTTATAATGATAATAATCACTTGTAACAACACACACGGAAAGACAGGGAATTGCCTTACTGTGTACAGGAAACTGCAAAATGAAAGAGATATATGATGTAAAATGGGCAATTACCGCATAAATTCACATACGCAAAGAGTAAAAAACCCGTAATTTAATTCCAATAACCTTTAAAGTTCATTTCCTCAGCATAAAACAATGACCTACCATTTCTCCAATGACGACCAGGTTTTTTACCTCTGACATCAACAAATGTATGATAGGTTTTGATAAATAGGCATTATTCATTAAGTTTTAATATAAACGCACTTGTTTATTTTTCAGGTGAAAACCGAAACGATTTTATTATCGGCACTTTTTTGAAGTACAAAGTCTAATATTTATAAAATTTCAGAAGTATTTACGAGGGAATCTTCTGCAAAACATTGATACCTAGTTTGCAAGTTTCCTTATAGGACATTCCTATACTGAGCGAAAAAGTGGTCTCCTAACTAAATTCATTATAAAAATCCAAACCACACAAAGCTGCCACTCCGCTTTGCATACTTTTTACCTTTTATCGCGAAAAACTGCTCCAGTTAACTGGGTGAAAAAGCTAACACATGGCAGTCACCAACAACCGACTCACCATCTGATAGTAAAGCAGTCGTAAACTTTGTGCATGGAAGCCAAAAAATGGCGGCGACAGGCGCATGAATTATGAATGAGGACAACAGTAACTAGAAATAGAATGCATGAAAACTCCATTATTACACTGAAATAAGAGTGAGTGCTAAATCTTTTTCATTCTAACTTTGGTTCAAGCTGCTTATGGATTATATTTTGACACTTCATACGGACAATCCATAAAACATAGGTACTACCTGTGCCCGCGACTTTATTCGCGTGGAGGTCGGAAACCAATAATGTATCTCTTTACTAATTATTTTTGTAAAATAAAATTAGCCTAAGTATCCCATATATAATCAGCTATCTGCCAGTGAGAGTCCCGTCAAAATTGGTCCAGCCATTTCGGAGATTAGCCGGAACCAAAAAACAGACAGACAAACATTTTAAAAATTGTTTTCTTTGTTTTATGTACCGTGTATACTGTCTTATGCATTTAGTAAATAAAAAAACTGTTATTTTGACAATAACTAACACGTTAATTTTATCTATTTGTGTACCTTAGCTCAAGACATTTTGACCTTTGACCGCAGGATGCAGTTCGCGCGTCGATGCCACCCTTTTTTAACCGACTGCAAAAACAGGAGGAGGTTCTCAATTCGGTTGTATTTTTTTTTTATGTTTGTTACCTACCTTAGTACGAGTACCGTCATTAAATTTATAAACCGATTTGAAAAAATATATTTTTATTTAATAGGATCTACTTCCAGATTGGTCCCATTTTTATCTTAATCCAGTTCTGATGATGGGATCCATGAGGAATTGAGGGAACTCTTCAAATTTTATAGGCACACCTATAGCGATTTGGATATTTTTTATAGTAACTCGTGCATTTGCTCTCGGAAACCACCATTTGGTGAAGTGGAACTGATGAGGAAGACCACAGATGGCCACCGGAACTACTAAATAATAAGTATTTCATGAGTTGCGATTCGATTACTTTAATATGGTTGCTAAGCAATTTATGCTCGTCACAATGCGAATGGTGAAATAGAGCTGATGGTGGAAAACCAGGAGAACTCCTCAACAATTAACGTCCCTGCATCTGGAAAAGCCATATTTTGTAAAAGGCGATGGGCAAGTTGACATTAGGCTATTGTAACTTAGACACATTATAAACAGACCCACTAAAAACCTAGAAATAAAAACATTTTAACAAAAAAAAACCGACTTCCAAAAAAAACACTACAAAGTGAAAAATAACTTTAATTTCGGAAGTCGGTGGCAAAAATTTAAATACAGATCCAAAGACACCGACTTCCGAAATTTAAGTTATTTTTCACTTTGTAGTGCTTTTTTAGGAAGTCGGTTTTTTTTTGTAGTAGGTAGTACGCGGCTAGTTCGTAGGTCACACCCTAACTAAAGCACTCGCACACACTTGGATAAGTAAGAAGGGTACCGTCCTTGGCAGCACGTGGTGGACGGTGGGGGCCTGTCAGTAGGTGGCCGGTAGGCCTTCTAAGGGCCGCAGGTAGCGTATTACATTAGGTCACACATGTGCACTATAACATTTCCCGCGCCCAAGGCTAGTCTCGGTTGAGATTCGCCGCCGTGGCCGAAATACGGCCTGGGACTGTTATTACATTAGGTCACAGGCTTACCTACGACCTAACATATGTAATCGTAAATTCCAGTAACTAGTTATGACGTAAATAGGTAACATTATAGGTAGGTTCTTAATAACATTTTTCATATTACCTATTGCGGTATAAACAAAAAAAATATAGGCTGTAAAAATATCAGTGACCGTCTGTAGGCTATGATTGTACCGTGGGCTGACCGCAGCGCCGGCCGTCACCCAATTTGCGTCATCTACCTGAATGTAGCTATCATTTTCCGATTAGGTACCTAAAAAAAATTAAAAAAAAATTATTTTAAATAGAATGATGACACTTATTTTCTTTTGTACAAATAAATTGATAATAAATTGTCATCATTCCATTTTAAATTTTATGTATTTTGCGGTTACGCGAAAAGCCGTGTTTTTTTCCTAATGTATGTTTGTGTACCTCAGAGTCCTCAGACCTGGAGGCCTAAAAAGGCCACTTTGGCAGAATCGTAAAAGGATAACATAATGGACAGTTAACTGTTAAGTTAATCGTATCAAATCCCATTGGTGAAGCATTTTTCAGTATTTTTTTTTTATCTGTGCTAAAACACCAATCAATCCGATCCAAATCTAATCCCAATCTCTTTGATTATACGTAGGTACGTAATCCAGCGAAAAAAAGAAAAACACGGACTGTCTTCGCCATATTACGATTCATAATGTTATCCTTTTATGATTCTGCAAAGTGGCCTTTTTAGGCCTCCTGCATAGATCTAAAATTAGATACCAATATGCAAGTGATAACTAAAAATGTTATGTAAATACTAGAAAGTTTTCAATTTAATACAGTAGGAGGCAGAGATTTTGAGATTTTCTATTACGAAATAGTAGATTTTGATACGCGTTCGCTAAGTTTACGATGAGCATTTGTAAAGATCTAGCACTTAGGCTCCTACTTATAGCGTACCGTGTTTTTTTCTGAATTTAATATAGTTTCTATATTTATAGGATATATTTTATGTAAAAACAAGAGATTTAAGCCGACGGAGTCGCGCGCAGGAATTGTAACGAAATATACCCAGACATAGTTTTGAAATTGGTCTATCGAATAAATAATTTTTTATAGAATCGAATACCGCCCGCCCCGTCGCGTCGCGTCGCGTCGCGTCGGCCCTAAAATATACTTTTGAAATATACTCTTCCTATCCCAAACTTCTTTATGAAAAAAAAAAACGGGCAAGTGCGATTAGGACTCCAACACGAAGGGTTCCGTACCAACGTACAATACTTATTACTACATTTTTTTTTAAGCACTTAGGTAAGTAAAAACTCCTTTAATTTTGAACTTTATTTCATTTGTTATTTATAGCGGTCATAGTAGTACACACTGTGAAAATTTCAAGTGTCTACCTATTACGGTTTAAAAGATACAGCCCTGTGACAGACAGATGGACGGGAGGACAGCGGAGCCTCATTAATAGGGTCCCTTTGGGTACGGAACCCTAAAAACAAAATTTAACGTGAACTATAAGTTCACCCCACTTTGGGGGAGGCCTATGTCCAGCAGTGGACGTCTTTTGGCTGAAATGATGATAAGTACACCTCTGCCTATCTCTACGGGCAATGCAGGCGTTATGTTACGTTATGTGTTATCTCTTATCACAGCAGATAACCAAGAACTTGCCTCTCAAAGATGTAAAGCTACACTAAGACACGAGGACTATTTAATTCGAGGATTACACTGCCGACTCTATCAGCAAGGAGTCCCGGGGACTTGGCACGCCACGCCGCTTGGCAACGGTCGCCAACGCTTTGGCGCGCCGCTGCCAGACACATGCCAAACTGCTTTTTAACATTCTGCAACTGTCTGGCTCTATAAGTATGTATATTATAATAGTTACCTTGATGTGAAAATAAGACCGAGAAGAGAAGCTTTTCCCGGTAAAGAATAGCCAACTCAGAAACTCCAATAACAAGCAACTGTGAGAGTGAGCATCGTTGAGCTCCCTGAAATAGGCTTGAGCTACACGATGACTGATGCGTGCAGGCCGTCTGTTGGAACAGCTCAACTCAAAGCTGCAATAGCTCTTTCTTCAAAAGGCTCTTCCAGACATGAACCTGCATTGTTGAACTCACATAAAATCCTAATAATATAATTTTTGGACTTTAAAAGAGACCATGCCCTCTGAGTTTGTTTCGGCATTATTTTTTTCTCAGAGATCAGTTACCCAAGATGCTGGCGCCATCTAGTTTAAAAATATTGACTAAACTATTGACGTGTAAAAGGATATTAAAAGAGCTACTTACAGAAATAAACATTTAATTTAATTTCGTTAAATTCGTATTTGTCAAGCTTGGTGGAGCTCCTTACTCAACTATGCAGCTTGTAAAACTACCATTTTGACAGCTATGGATGTGCTGATAGGAAACATGCTATGAGTAGAGGAGTATCCGCTATTAAACGGTCTTATTTTGGGGGCTTTGAAAAACACAAGTTTCTAATAATTTAATGCCACTACGGACGAACCAAAATTCATCGACAAATAATTTACGCTTTCGCTTTTGTGTCCCCTTTCTAATTCTCAGTTACACATATCAACACTTCCAAATATAGTTAGCGCTGACACAATTCCGTCCTCGATAGTGATAGCGTACATGAGACCTAAATCCGCCGCCTTCCCGACTTCACGAGAAAATATATATGGAACCTCCATTAGCATTCAGCCCACGATAAGTTCAGTTTAGTCAACATCGCATCGTTTACGAGATCAATTCAACGCAGCCTCCAAATCAGTCTATAAAGTTAGGCCGTAATTCTTTAAACGTAAACGAATTATGTCGTGATTTGCCATCGACATGTTCCCGTCTCTATGTGCCATGGACAGTGGACATTCTTGACAATTCAAAAGTGCCTCTTAATGGCTTAATTGAAATAAATGCTTTGAGTTTGAGTTTGACATGTTCCCGTCTCTATTTAACACTTGTAGTTTGACAGTGACAGTGGGGCTGGTCATCACTTAGCTTATTTTTAATTAATTTATTTTTGGATTGTTTTGTTACTATTTGCTGTAGGTACCTACTCTGGACGCTTTTAACGCGTACGTCTTTTTACATCGTTCTCACATATAATTATAAATTCAACATTAATGATGTAGGTACCTAACTAATATTTTTGTAAAAATATAATTTAAAAGAGTTTTCATGAAGTTTCTTGCCCGTTCTTCTCCATAGGTACCTACGCTTTGGAATGGGCAACTAGCTTCATATTTTCTGACTGACCGACTTCTTGACAATTTAAAAGTGCCTGTAAATGGTTTAATTGAAATAAATGGTTTGAGTTTGACAGAAATAACGCTTAGCCAAAGTAAGTGCTAAGTAACGTTAATCATTTTCTTAGTTTAGTATTTCGCTAATTATCGCAGGCAGACTTCGGCTGACGCGAAGTGCTCAAGAAATGTTCTGTGTTTTTGTACAGTCTGCGGCAAAAAACTAATTCAAACAAATTATGGAAAGTCATTCGATGATTTTCTATAATTTATTCTATTAAGTGAATATTGGCATAACAATAAACAATATTTGGCCAAAGCACACAGTTTTTTGGATGTTTAAAAAATCTTGCTTAGTTTCTTCGTTAGTAGTTGAAAGATTCATAAGTTAACTTAGGAAATAATTCAAGCCAAGCGCCTGATAGTTTTTCCCATTGGCAAAAAGTATGAACTTTCACACAAACTTTAAACAGCGGATGAAAGTTTGTGTGAAAGTTCAAGGGGTGAATTTCTTAGGGCTAGCGATTTAGGCTGTGTGTTGTCTGTCTTTATTACTATAAAAATATAATGAATGCTCTTTATATTTTAAACATAGTTCAGAAAACGGGAAAAGAGGAAAATAAACCCCAAAAACTATTTTACATTTTTTTTTTTTAAGTCTGTTTTTAAGTTGTAAAAAAGTTTTTACTTTTCACTTTTTAGTTGTACCTACCGCACACAAGTTCAATTTTCAATTCACCAATGCATTGAAGAATTGAAGACACCGACTAGAAGAATCATCAAAATTCGCATAGAAAGGCCGGAGATGCAGTCGGTAGGTACACTTTATGCATATAGCTTCGTAGGTACCTAAGATAAATTACCTAGTGTATTATACACTAAAACCTTTCTGAAAGTATGTAGATTACATTAATGAAATAATTATCTAAATTGCTTCATTAGTTTTTGAGAAAATCGCGGACATGCAAACATACATACCTACATACGGGTCGAATACAGAACCTCTTTTTTTGAAGTCGGTCAAAATATGTGTGCTTTATTTACGCCTATGCTTTTGCCCCTTCAGGTCTAAAGTATTATTTCTATTAGGTACACCGTACAAACATTGTCGTGTCGCTGACTGTACAGAAAAAAAGGTTCTTAAAAAGCTTGTAAGGTATTGTAATTGAGAACGGATTTTTGCTGAAAAATCCGTTAATATCCGCTTAAATCCGGTTGAATCCAGTATTAACTAGACAGGCATTGTGACGGCTGGTATTGTGCGTTCGATGGAGCGCCGGATAATGGTAATCATGTGCCTCGGGCGACGTTAACGATGAGCCTAGAACCGGCATGTAATAAAATATGGTTTTCATCATAATTTACTGAATTACAGTTTTTATTCAGCGTTTACATCTTCCGTGACATGGTTTTTGGTGCTTTATAAAAATGAACCGTTAATAAATACGGTGAAAGAAAACATCATGAGGAAAACAACATAATATTACGTTTTGCACGAGGGGCTCGTGGCTAAATGATAACAGCCGTACGGTCGATCGAAGGTTAAGGTACCTACGCTTGCCGCGGTCGGCTTGTGGATGGGTGACCATCTGAAACATATCGAGATCCCTCCGTGCCTCGAAAACACGTCACGTCAGTCAGAAGCCCGAAAAATCTGCCAACCAGTCTTACCAAGGGGTATCGTGTCCCCCAGTAACTAGGTTGTGGAGGTCAGATAGGCATTCTCTTCATGTAAAATAGGTACTGTTATTAAGCTGCATCCGGTAAGACTGGAAGCCGACCCCAACATAGTTGGGAAAGGCTAGGCAGATTGATTTTATGTATTGCGTTTTGCACGACTGAGGTGAATTCACGATCTTTAAAAAGCAGCTAGTCATTACGGTATTCCTCAAACATATGTAGTAGGTAGGTAACCCGAGAATCGAACCCAACATTCCACACTCAACAGGCACGCTTACATCCTCTAGGTACTCAATGAGGAAAATGAGACAACAATGTATAGTGAGAAAATATTAATGAATATGTTAAATTAATAATGACCACGCATGATTGCGGTCCGCGTCGGCGCAGAGACTAACAGCGGACAGCCACAACGTTCTGATTAGCGGTAACAGGACAAATCGTTGACTTAACACTTTATAATTAACACGTAATTGGTGTACATGATTAGATAGATGTGTATGTACTGTGTTAATTAGTTGAATCGTGGGAACTTTTTGTGTCTATATAAAATTATTGTCATTTTGACGTTCAAAAAGTGTTGGTTCCCAGCCTAATTTGAATAAAATACTTAAGATTTTTTTAGTTTGGATGGATCTTGGTCCATGTCAGATCTGCTGGGAATCAGCACATTTTGAACGTCAAAATGACATAAGACAGTCTCCCAAAAAAGCCTGCCCTTCACCACTTCGTTCGCTTTAGCTTCCTAGCTAGTGGCGCAACAAAATCCCCAGCTTTCCTTTTTGTAATCCTGCTTGAGCCAAGACTATATACCAATCCGTTATTTGAAGTTTATCATGCATATTATGCATATCTTTAGTCTAAAAAAACATCTTCAAAACTATCAAGGAGACTTAAACCAATTTGTTCAAAGGACCTAAGAAACCTAACTCAATAAATGCTTGCAACTGCAACAACGGTGGCATTATACCAACACAGCCCCTCAATATAATATTATCATCACCACACGGCTACACCGATCGCATCAACTCGGCCCGCTACATAATCATATCAGGAAACCACTCCCGGACGAGGGTAATAATTGACAAACAATACTCTAGTGTCCAATCACTCGTGACTAAGATAATCAGATCTGTGCAGCTATTCGAGATGTCAGTGAGAGCATCCAATCGTATTCAGAATCGATTTGAATTAAATTGGAGTTTAATTAGACAAATAATAAGCATTGGTTTCCGAAACAATGGGCTTCATTGGTGCATTGTTGACATTCCAAATAGTATACCGTAGTGTGGCGTGGTATGCTTTGGTAATGCTGTTGTCGTTGAGGGTTCGCTGGCGCTAGGGGTTTCGTAAAGTTTGTCGCTATGAAAAGTAGAATATTGTTTAGTCGTTTTGCTTATAATGAAAGTATACTTAATGTCTGCCGACTATAGCATGAATGATAATGTTACAGCAACAAAACTAACAAAACTAAAAACTGAACTTTATTTCGCATGGTTCTTACGTTCCCACAGACAAACGATGTTATGGAGCATATAGTTTAAAGTACAAGATAGCTGAGAATTTATATAAAAAATGAGAATATAATAATTCATCAGAGAGCAGTGTTGGCCCAGTGGTATAAAGTAGATAAGACAGAGATTAAAACAGAAGACGAACTGTGGAGGGGGTTCAGGGGATCAGACCGGAATAAATCGTGGTAACGGCCACAACTTATGATTTGTAGGTCGTATGTTCGAAACCCGACAGGCGCTGTACTTTTTGTAAATTATTTCATACCACTGCTCTAAAAACGGTGAAGTAAAACATCGTGAGGAAACCGGCATGTCTTTAAATCTAAAATTTTGAATACATGTGACACAGGACCTACCAACTCGCACTAGGCGCGCGTGGTGGATTACGGCCCACTCCCTCTCACAGAGAAAAAGCCTGTGTGAACATAATAGGCTCACTATGCTAGTAAACCATCTGCCAAGTAGTTACCTACTAAAAGAACAAGTTGCACCTTAAATTAAAGACTTGTCATAAATCTCTGTAAATAATATCTAGGCCAATGTTAAGTCAAATTCAAGAAGAGCTGGTGGTCGGGTTTCAGGCAGGAAACATAGCGAGACTATCTGCACAGATGAATCCAATTAGCCATCCCGAATCTCATCCAGTTAACTTCCAAAACTTCTCGGCGACAGTATCATCAAATTTCCTTTCTTTCGCACTCAGATAGGTAGGTAGGTATACGAAATGAAACGAAAACTTTATCTCATGCCTATTTGAAAAACTTTCTGGATCGGAGATCGGCACTACATACAGACACTCGGGGGATCGGACACGACTCGTTATAAAGAAAATTCGTTTGGGACCAAGTTAAGGAAGTTGAAAATGTCAGGTTAAGCTGAAGTTTGTTGCGATTCCCTGGGTATTGCTGGGTACTGCTGGGTACTGGTGGGTACTGCTGGGTACTGGTGCTGGTCAGTACTGCGAATTGGAACATTCCAAACTTGTAAAATGAGGAATGCAAGAGAGCAGTCTGTAAAGGCTAAGTTTTGTTACAGAAATATTAATGAAATCCGACTGTTTGCTGCCTCGATACTCGTATATAAGTTAAAAGTTAACAGTCTTTAAATAATAATAATAATATTATGTACAAGTATATAAAAAGGAAATAATCATAAGGCATCAAAAAATCGTCCGCGTCGTTGTCAACAGGAAAAGTGCCCAAAAGGCTGGCAGCAATGCCACGTTGTATGGCAATGCTGATTCTTTGGCCAAAAAATAGGCCAGCCTTCTGGTAACGTGAAGAGTCGACCAATAACTTGGCAATGTCTCGAAAAACTAAGTGGGCACTCGGATCCCATGGCCCTAGAGTTTCAACCCCAAACTTCTCGAACATATTTTAAGTTCCAATAAGATTGGAATATTTTCTCCGTTTGAGTTTTCAATACCTGCAGCAGCCGCCCCAGCATAGCCTGCCGTGTTAGCAAGATGGGGTGGCGCAAGGGTGTCGACACACGTTACATCCCACACCAAAGTGTGTTAGCATAGAGAATAAAGTTAACAAAATAATAATAATGAAATGTTATTATTTGCACCAGCAGCAATGTCCCTAAGGACGTGACAGAATCTGGGGGCACGGGAGTGCCCCTGCCAAGACGAGCCAAGCGAAGCGCAAGGGTACTACCTACCTTTTCTCGAAGCACTTCGTCGTATTTTTGAACCTTCTTAACTTGGGTTTGGATTATACCAGATAAACAAAATTTTCGGGATATGATGTCAGTGGTTGACTTATTAAACCTATAAAGTTTCAATTGCATAGCTCTTATACTTTAGATTTTATTGATATCTAAAATACCCCGATTTCGTCACTGACTCACTGATGATCATCAATATTCTAAGGTTCTTCCTGAAGTCCTAGAAAGCTGAAATTTGGTATGTAAGCTAGTAATAGTACACAAAATATGTAGCTTGGCCGTTTCGCTACCATCACATGGGCGTAAGGTGAAAAATGTATTCACTGTTCATTACTTTTCTGTTATACAATAGTTCTTGTAGTAACGAAACGGCCAAGCCTCATATTTTGACTAAGGTTTAGAGTTTGTGAAGTTAGGGCGTGTAGAGTTAGAAGCTTGGCTCTACATGAGATCTGATAACTTTTTGGCAGTGCGAGCCATATGTGGTCTCGTCTTGGCAACATTTTACATGAAAATGTTTTTGGTGGGATACTCATTACAAGATACAGACTACACCGCAACAAACATTTACTTTTAACAAATTCTCGCGCGAAGTCCGGCTAGGGTTGAATCAGCATCAAACGAGATGATTCATGATTCAGTGGCACTATGAGATGATCACTTTGTACTTAATTAAACAATCATAATGCTGGTGCACCATCGACACGCTAAGAACAAGAAGTACTTACGGAGCGGGGCGAGTGAGGGGTGGGGTGCGGGAGCGGGGGCGGGGCGCGGCGCAGGCGGGCCAGGGCGCTCAGCAGCCCGTCCGTGGTCACGCCGCCCGTCCTGACATCTGCAACAAGAACGACACGGTTTTGACAAGCTGTCAAAAAGGATCGACAACATTTTTGAGAGAACCGAACAGTTTTACCGAGTAGTTTTATAGCGTTGGTATTTCAAACGCCTTTAGTTTTTTGGTGTAATTCACCCAAATGTATTTGGTGTTCAACGTATTTTTAAAACATCGTTCTATTTCTGACAATTGTTTGAACATGACAGAAGACGACTGCTGATGATTAAAAATGTTTAAGGCTAAACGCAGTTACAAATTTGTGGTGCAAGTGGGCCTTACCTATGCATTTTTCAGTAGGTACCTACTTACAGTTTTGTGCGAATTCTAGCACATCAATGTCCGTACTTTTTGAATTCCTTTTTTTTTTTGGTTGATAATACCAATCTAATGTCTAACTAATTAGCAATTTAATGTCTAACTAATTAGCAATTTAATGGATGTACCTATTTAATGCCATCAAACACATTTCTTCGAAAATATACGAAAAGCATTTTGCCTCTGTTAGGTACCTATAATTAGCTTATGTTCATGAAATAAAATACTTCTAATAATTAACGAACATAAATGGAAAGCATTTTATACGAATGGAACAGATAGTTCTGTCCGAGTGAGCGCCCGCTGAGCCGAGAGACTCAGCCGACCGACGTCACTCGCATCGCTGGCCGACAATACCACGATGTGAAAAGAATTTACATATTAATGCGAAGCTTTTCAGGTGCCGTACGATTTAAAATAAATACAGCATCATCATCATTCTCCTGCCCTTATCCCAATCTATTAGGGATCGGCACAACATCTCATTTTCTTCCACCCTTCTCTATTAGTAGTCACCCCCCCCCCCCTTTCTAGCCATATCAACTTTGACACAGCCCATCCATCGTTTCTTTGATGCACATTCATATTCAAAACTTCCCTCTTAATATTTACCTGCCAATTGATTTAAAAAAAAATAAAAAAATACCAGTTGATGGAACCCTAAATTCAAGATGGCGGAAATATAAAAAGTTAACAGTATATTAATTTAACATCAAATTATTCAGCCAGAGGCTATCTGTAGCCTCTGGCTGAATAATTTGATGTTACAATGACTGAATAATTTAAATTACTTTAAATTACTGAATAATCTGATGTGTGTAAATACATTGTGTTTTTTATTATTGTTACATGGTAAACTGATTGATAACTAAGTATGTACTCGTACGTCATGTAGTTAGCCTTTATTATAGGTAACCACTCAACATGAAGTGGTCAAATATTTGCCTGCCTTCTGACAAGACGGGACGTGACATAATGTTTAATATTACACGAAAATAATCTAAGCTACGACCTTGGAATTAATACTGTTCCTATAATTAAACGTTGAACTTTTTTGATGTTACGCCATTTTCAAAAGGTAGTGTAGAATCATTTTGATCATACAGGAATCCGCTGGATGCGAGAACCACAGAACCGGTCGAAGTGGCGGTACTTGGAGGCGGCCTATTCTTAGCTTTTAGCCAGCAATGGACATTTCTGGGCTGACAAAAGCACAAAAACAACCATTTAATATGTCCAACCATAAAAAGCCCAAACACAACCATGTCCATTCCATGTTAGGTAGACCTATTGAAAATTAAATGTAAATTAAATTCCAGTTAGATATAAATTAAATGTATATACTACAGGCACAGTTTCCAAACAATAAAGTTACCGACCGCTATGAAGAGGCATCTGTGCAGAGGGACCCAGGGAACAGACCAGCCTATCACTGTCCCACTGCTGGGCGAAGCCCTCTTCTCACACTGAGAAGGCGCGAGCATTGATCACCACGCTTGCTCAAGACTGACGGGTTGGCGATTTCAGACTTATTCTGCCCGCAATTCCGTCCGCGTGGAAGCCAACTACCTATACCATAAAATATATCCCACACCACTCGGCAAGTTTTCTAACAGTGAAATAATTTTTGAAATTGAATGTGTAGTTTTGGAGATTACCTCCTACACCCAAACTTACAAACTTTACCTCTATATAAAATATTAGTGTAGTTATGTGCCGGTTTCCTCACGATGTTTTTCCTTGTGTGGTGTTAATTAAGAAAAATCCGATACACACAACACATCGACACGAGTTTTTCTACAACAAAAATAGAAGGCTGTAAAACGAATACTTCTAAATATTGATGACACACGACACAGACCTTCCAAAAACGGGAAGGTCGGTCAGTCCGGTGATTCGGTCTTCACTCAACATAAACTTTATTCACCTAAATTCTTTACAACGCAGAATTACGAGGAAACCGCTTTCCTGTCTATTGTTTTACAAATTACCTGTCATATGAGTACTTAATGTAATTACCACCTGGGAGCTAATACACTACTAGTAGCAATAGGTTTCATTTTGACAGTTCAACAACATTCATTGCGTTATTTACATTGTTGAGCAGACACATTTTTCGAACCTATGGAGCAATGGATTAGCAATATGCTTCAAAATGATTCAAATTGAGAGTAAGTGTGTTACGCAATTAGGGTGCTGGCATATAGTCGCTATTTGATGGATATTCCCAGAATACATTATCATTATTGCATGTGTGAGTGACGTGAGCTAAGATTCTACGTGACCTGGGATGGCCCATTCGTCTGTAGGGACTTTAACTATAGAACCAAACGGAACCAAATACATAGTTCTGAGAAGACAGAAGAACATTATCGTCATCATACCTGATTCCAGCTTATTATAGATCAAGGCAGGATCTCTACCCGCCGCCGCCGTCATCTTGAGGTCACTTCATTAGAATACAGCCATATTTTTAACCGACTTCAAAAAGGGGGAGGTTCTCAATTCGATTGTATGTACCTATTATATTTTTTTTGTATATTTGTTACACAATATCTCCGGCAATTGTGAATTGATTTCAATTTTTTTTTTTATTTCGAATATTTTAATGGATAGGGTTTTTCTCAGAGGTGGTCCCATATAAATTGTATCGGGGGGCACGGCAGTGCCCCCGCCAAGTCGAGCAAAAAGCGGCACGGCCGTACCATCCTTTTCTCGAAGCAGTTCAAGCCATTTTCGACCCCCTATAACTTCGTTGTGGATAAAACTAGAGACCTGAATTTTCAGTAATCAAGCAGGTATTGTATAAACACGGTATATTTCAAATTTCATTCAATTTGAACCAGTAGTTTAAGAATTACAACTAGTCAAAGTTTCTTAATTTTGTCACTCACTGACTGACTGACTGACTGACCGATCATCAAAATTCTAAGGCACTTCTAGCAGACATAGAAGCTTCAAATTTAGAACACAATTAGCGTTTAGTGTATAAATCAAGGAAAAACTAAAATATTTTGCAATTTCGTTCCAGTTTTCTAGATACACCAACTGCATAAATAACTTTGTAATCCTATATAAATATATAGAATTACAAAGTTACATTTGCAGTTAATGAATCAGTGTACCTGAACAAAGTCGCTTCCTGCTGTCTGTCTGTCCCTATGGATGCTTAGATCTTTAAAACTGCGCAACAGATTTTGATGCAGTTTTTTTAATAGATAGAATGATTCAAAAGGAAGGTTTATTTGTATAATACATGCATAATATAGTAGAGAAACACTGATAATTTTAGAGGTTTCTAATGTGATGTCGTAAATAAACAGATTTTCTTGCGCTTATATTGCAAAAGCTAGCTGAACCCTACGAGATAGATCAAAATAATGTACTACAGTATTGCACACCTTAAAAAGGTCTACAAAAAAGTCCGCGATGGTATATGTCTATCTGTTAGGGATAACCCACAATAACCATTTTTTATCCTTTACTTTTTACGAGAAATAGTGGCTTGTTTACGAAGCGATTTTAAGCAATACAGCATTAATCTATATCCAATTAAGTACCTTAAATACATTGTGCATTTACTATAGATCAATTTGGCCCTTTGAAGCATGTAATTTAAATGAATATTTTTGAAGATATTACAGATTTAAAATGTAGGGACATAGCGGTTGCCCTGGTGAGTTTACCTATGGCAACGACAGGATAGTACGGTTAAGTAGTCACGACCTCTCATCGTTTGGGGTGGGGTGTACCTCGAGCTCAGCAACTCCCCTAAATATCTTGGTATTACCCTGGACAGTTCTTTAACATTCAGCAAAAACTGCAAAAATATCAAGCAGAAGGTGCACACTCGCAACAGTCTTCTTCGTCGACTGGTCTCATCGAAATGGGGTGCTTCGCCTGAAGTTATGCGGACTACTGGACTGGCGCTATCTTTTTCTGCGGGAGAATTCGCGTGCCCCGTGTGGAGCCGTTCTGCCCATGCAAAGCTGGTGGATACAGCTTTGAATGAAACGTGCCGGATCATCACTGGCTGCCTAAAACCAACCCCGGTACAAATGCTGTATCCACTAGCAGGAATAGCTCCACCAGTGCTTTGCAGAGCGGTGGCAAGCACCAGCAAAAGAGCCAAATGGTCTCCGACACACGACAACATCCTTGTGCCACAAAGGCTGAAAAGTCGACACAGTTTTTTAAAGTGTGTCGTCCCACTCACTGGCGAACCATCACAAGAGAGACTGAAGCTGTGGCGAGACAGTGCTTCCTTACCCAAACCGTTCGTCCCACCCGCTGAAGACCTCCCACCTGCTGAAGACCTCCCACCTGGACATGAGTTACCTTGGGTAACCTGGAAGTCTTTAAACAGACTCCGGACCCAGGTTGGCCGAAGCAAGGAAAACCTGTTCAGGCGGAGATTCATAGACGACTCCGCCTTGGAGTGTAAATGTGGTGCTGTCCCACGAACGATGGGACACTTAATATCGTGTCCTGCGTGTCCTGTCAGCTGCACGTTACAGGAACTGATGGACGCTGGTGAAGGCGCCAAACAAGTAGCCGAATTCTGGGCCAAGTCCATTTAGATTGCTATCGACACGCTAAGAAGAAGAATAAGGTCAACTACGAGATGCCATAGTCAAAAAACAAAAACGCGCTTCGCCCTATTAGCACTTTAAGATTAGCAGCGATCGCACGCGTTTATCGGAGCTCTCTAGCGAGGAAAATAACAATTATCCATATTAATGTTATAAATTCGAAAGTAACTCTGTCTGTCTGTCTGTATGTTACCTTTTCACGCCTAAACCACTGAACGGATTTCGATAAAATTTGGCAGAGAGATAGATTGCATCCCGGGGAAGGACTTGCGGTAGTTTTTTTATCGAGCGAAGAAGCGGGCGGAAGCTAGTATATAATATAATGGAATAATAGGTCATCGCCATCGCATGAAAACACAATGTATCTCACAGTGCGATTGCCAAGTCAATTTATTTATTTAAAACATAGAAGATTTTTAATATTGATGGTCACTACAAGATGTTGTTAGGTTAGCTAATTATGTAATAACTTAAGACCGAAGGTTCCTTAAGTAGGGAGTGAATAAATTAACCGACTTGGTATTTCATGGATCTCACAACTTTTTACGGTAGAAGAACTGAGTTGCGAGACTTGGCTTTTTTTACAAGTTATGTTTTTGATGGCATTAACTTTGCTTGGGAAGTTTTTGAGTTAGGTTCAATAATAGGTAAGTACGTATTTCTTCCTGTCACTGATATCCCACCAAAACATGTAAAATGTTGCCAATACGAGACCACATAAATGGCTCGCACTGCCAAAAAGTCGATCGATCTACCACGGAGGATACTGCGGAGTTTCTCTAGCTAATTTATTTTGGCCCCGTACACATAGAACCTACGGGCACTACCGGGCCCGAACAGTACAATATAAATGTGTCGTCGAAACGAAAATAAGAAGAATATAGAAACATATTTTACACAATTACTCAAGTATCCTTAGTAAACCTGGAAACTTCATGAAATTAACAAACAATTAGTTAGCAGTACCAACCTACAGGCCGACGCGCGACGTAGCGACGTGTCGGCAAACTATTGCAACTCGTGCAGTCGACCGCTGAAGCACTTGACTTCACAGTTCCGAGTTGCAATTGTTGGGTACTCAACAGTAATTTGATTTGTAATGTGCTATTTGGTTTTGAATTGGAAATTAGGTTATTACGAAGTTTTGGTAATGGCATGTGGTATTGAACAGGTGTGAGAAATTGTGATTTGAAGGTTAAGATAAAGATAGATGATGGTTTTCATGGTTGGTAGATATAATTTTTTTTTTGCGTCATGTCCGCACAAAAAAAAATCCTTTTGCATACATTTTGACCGCGTCTGCGCTTTTCTATGAAACAGCAGATTTTTTTGAGATAACCGACGAAAAATTAACTACCTAAGAGTAAATCATGTGCTGAACCAGTTTTCAGTTTGCGCGTTGATGTTCTGTCGCCCTTACCTTATTAGTAGATAATGTTCTTCAGAATGGTCGGGTGCGGAGTACTCGCAACCGGCGTGCGTGTATGCGTCACATCCACGCAAAACGGCTATCGCTCAGCATTATGCTGCGACCCTATGCAAGAGCGCTGGTTTTCAGCGACAGCCGGTTGTATTTATGTACATAATCGTTTTTAGCATCATTGCTTGAGAACTAAAAGTAATTAAGCTTAATCGAGAATATTTTTTGTTGTAAAAAAACATTTTTCGACGGAAACAAACAGTTGAGGAAAACTCTTAAAAACAACTATTTACTTGTTTTATTTAAATTAATGTACTATAACGGTCAGAAGTCGACTAGCAATCTCACAAAACTATGGCATAAGAATATTAGTTGTACTTATGACCTTCTTCTATAAGAACGTTTGACAACACTACACATTGGCAACTTGTTGGCCGCTTAAGATTGTTATTACAAATTTCAATAAGCTAAGTGAGCGTTACGGTGGCCAAAGTAGTTAGCATTGTGCCTCGCATGGCGAACGTTCGGGTTCGAGTCTCACATCAAACATGAAAAATATTTTTTAAGTATTACAATCATGTGAATAAAAATGCCGAGTTGCTAATAAATATTTTAAATATTCCACAACTAAACGAATATTCTTTCGTTTTACAATTATAATCTTAGCGTCGTTATTAAAATATGAGGGTAGATTTGAAACAAAGTGATAAGTTCACTTTGTAAATCTACCCTCATATTTTAACTACTTTACTAGTTTACCTAAATTATTCCACTATTCGCTATTGTTGGTTGGTGAACATAGTTACGAGCGTTTGTGTTATCTTGTTGTTGCTATTTTAGTATTCTTCTCAATTCAATATGCAGGCTAATATTAGTATTGAAGCCAAGGCAAATATTGTGGCCCTATAATAACATAAATAAGTGTAAAGGATTTCTTTTGTATAAAAAATATTACAATGTTACCATATCAAAATTTGCTTCATTTATTATCATATTATAATAATAAATTACCTTTATTGTAATATCTATTTGTTCAAAGTAATTTACTAAAATAAATTACTAAAACATACAAATAATAATAATTATATAAAACATACAAATAATAATAATTATATAAAACATAAAAAAAAACTGGCCCAACTAGGATTCGAACCTACACCTATCCCGTTCACATTAGCAAGTGCAGCCTCGTTACCGATCTAGCTAATGTTAACTTATATTCACTTGTTGAAATTTTGCATTACTATGAAAAAAATAATCAGACTGCGATAAAGAAACAAGTTACTGATATTTGTCATCCTTGTCTAGCATTGACCACATCTATGACTACTCGTAGCGCGAATGCTACACGACATGTTAGTTTGTTAGCGTTGGAACATCACTCACACGGATAAAAATGCGTATGTGTGTATAGGCCCCGCAGCCCGTATAGCGCAGGCGATAATGATCATTGCGGTGTAAGTGGACTTCTGGCCGTGACTGTACCTACTTACTTATTGAAATTTGTTATGACAACTGATCTTACCAACGAAATCAAAAAAAAAAAACAAAATTTAAAACGAACAATACAACGAATAATGTCTACCTCCGGACAAAATAATAAATTAATTCATACCAATACCAACAACAAAGGAACACAAAAAAGGCAATGTAAGGAATCCGCGATGACGTCACATTCGGAACGCGCCGACGAAGAAACTTCGAACGTTGCGTACAGTTTCACCATAAATATGTAAACGGTTCTAGCCGAACTTTCAATCTAAATTCAACTTTCAGAATTTAACATACGGTTTAAATTTCCTTGCGAACATATGGGAATAATTTAAGGTTGGAAAAGGTCTTTATTAGACCGTTTTGCTGATATTAAGGTGAGTTCACATAATGGTCTTTTAAAGCGAATCGATTTCGATACCTTTATTGGTTGCGGTGAAAAGAGAGGAAGTCTCTATCTTTCGCGATTTTTCTGCATCGTGAGCAATGCTGGGATACGAGTACCTGTGATTTTCATTGACTTTTAACTTGGCAATATAATCAAAAGATCATCATCCTGTGCCCTGTATTTCTTTACTTGATAATGAATCAAAGGAATCTATATCATTTAGACCGATTTCCAGATTTATAAATACCCGTGACACTGCGGTGGTGGCACGGTGGTAACAGCCGCGACTTACGAGTTGTAGGTCGTAGGTCCGAAACCAGACAGGCGTTTTACTTTGTGTAAATTATTTCAACACCGCATCTCAAAACGGTGAAGAGAAACATCTTTAGAAACCGGCATGTCCTAGAACAAAAAAATTCTAAGTCATGTGATATCTACCAAGTCGCGCTGGGCCCGCGTGGTGGATTACAGCCCACTCCCTCACACCGAGAAGAGGCCTGTGTCCCAGCAGTGGGAACATTATAGACTGATTATGATAAAACACCCGTGACACTACTACATCTTTGCATCGCCATATAACAGACAAATTTTTTGCTAAACAGTTTGTTGCGCAACTTCTTCTCCGCTAAAAAACACTACGAAGTGGTGAAGAGTGGGCGTTTTGAGGGATTGTTTATTTATTAATTTAATATCTGACCCGACAGAGGTTGTCCTGTCTCTGATCTCTCTCTGGTCGTGTCGGATTGCCGTCCGTCGAGTGTGGAAATAGAGAGTGGACCTGTGTCTGCGCACATACTTGTGCACTATAATAAAATAACTCATACCAAATTCCCATTTTCCTGGCAGCTTTAATTTTTTTTTTCCTTCATATCCTGATTACGACTATTACGAACATTGTAAAACAAGAATAGTCAAACCTGTCCAGGCAGTGGTTCTCAAGTGATGCGTTGACCAGCGAATAGCATTTTATGTTTAGTACTAAACAGGGTGGCAAGGATATCGACGTGCAACCGGCTACCATGGATTCAGTACATGATTCTGGACCCACCGGCGCGGGCGCCGCAATTTTCGGTCGGTTATCGAAAAAAAAATTGCTGTTCAAAGCTTAAAACTAAAACACTGTGTGTATTGTGTTTAAAACTTAATGCAGTGTTCCATACATTTTGATCGCGTAGTGTTTATAAACTCGTAATAGACGAACGCTTTCTACACTATAAATTATAATAGGGGTATAGATATTTCAGTTTGCGAGCCGATGTATGTCGCCAGCCCGTATAAATGTAAATATTGATATGTAGCATTACAGGTTTGCAGCAGCAGTGCATTCCTTGTGAGAGAGAACCACAGCATTATATAATTTTGACAATCAAAAACCGTTGATTCTCAGCCTAATGTGAATACCTAAATAAAAACAAATTGATATCAGAGCAATAGATATGAATCCATAGATTTATAAGAACTATCTATGTATGAATCATAATTCATCCATTGATCTGACATCAATTTGTCGTGGTGACGAATTTTCAAAGCAAACGGCGCAGTGAACATTGTACGTCGCACAGTGTTTTATGAAGCCCGATTTTCGGACATCCCATTTTTAGTTTAGTTTTAGTTTAGTTTTAATAATCATTTGAATGCAAGATTTCGTATCCCCATTTAGCTACCAAGTCTAGTTTCGGAGTTAAAATTTTTTGAAAATCGACCAAATTCTATCTCGATATTCAGAAAAAAAATTATTACATTTAAACCACGCGTGATAGAAATATTGATGCTAAGTACATTGATGGTGTATTTTATGCCGAGTAATTTAGTGCACAAATGAACCTCGTAACTTTGCTAGATCCAGAAATATACGACTTTTTCGGTTTTTATTTTTCTTAATTTTCTCGAAAATTCCGCCATTTCGGAAAAAGTTATTTATACTGAAATGATCTGAATAACTTTTTCTACACACCACATAAATTTCACATCCCAATTCCATGGAACTTAGAAACCACAACGATTTTAAGTTTTATCCGGATTTTACGTCGTTAGGGTTGTCAAAATCTCAGATAATTATTTATATCCGGATTTTATATAACTTTGTCAAAAAATATATCTACGTTGTAGTAAAATCGGTGGTTTGGATTATCTGACGTGAAGACGCCAGGATACCAGCTTGGTACCTAAATACAATATTGTTTACCGATGTATGTTAAGAAGCAGATTCAGGCATTTTGTGTTATTTAAGTATTTTTGTAGTACGTACCAAATACTTTTTTCTTAACAATATTGTTCATATGTATCTATGTATTTATCAATATATGTATACACAGAGTGATTTTTTCAAGTGGGCGTGGATTGCCAAATCCGAAACTATGAGGAATAGCGAAAAGTGCTTATAGGAGTCGCGGGCTCGATTTCGATGAAAACTAAAACTGCATCATTGGATTTTTGAAAAATCAATATTTTTAGCCCGGAATCGAACCCGTTGATTTTAATTTTAAAAACACACACTGCCATGTATTATTACGCCACTAGATAGTATCCCTAATAAGGATCAAATTCTGGGAAGTAATGACCTAAGGCAAACTTAAGGAAAATTTTGGATTTTAATAAACTGCTTCTTATTTTAGAGTAGGTATTCATACCGACATTACCTGTACCTTGTTCGAAATGATGCTCAATACACCCGCAGCGCAGTCACCTTCACAACATTATGATCTAAATTCAAATGTTAAATGCAGTAGGTACAATCCTTGAGACGTTGAATCCAGCTATGTATTGAAAACAATGGTCATCACATTTTGAACAATGTTTAATAGGTAGGTAACATAAGATAAATAAAAAAGTATTTTGATAAAAATGAGCTCTTTTCTTTAGTTTCCCGTATGTAATTACTTCCCAGAATGCGATCCTTATCAGCGACACTATCGAATGGGGTAATAATAGTGTGGTTTTTTTTTTTCAAAATCAACGGGTACGATTCCTGGCTAGAAATGTTGATTTTTCAAAAATCCAATGATGCAGTTTTAGTTTTCATCAAAATCGAGCCCGCGACTCCTTTGAGTACTTTTCGCTATTCCTCATAGTTTCGGATTTGGCCATCCACGCCCACTTGGAAAATTCAGCCTGTATTATATAGGAATTCCTTTCCGTTTCTCTCTTATAAATTGCATCCGCCATGTTGTTTCTGGACCACCCTAAGGTCAACTGTTAGAAAATGCCTAATGCATTAAGTCCGCCTTTGTACAATGTTTTTTACTTGTGCATAGAGTTTTTAGTAAATAATAATAAATAAATAAATATTTTCGAAAGGCCTCGGTAGGATGCTAGTAAACTGGTGCACGTTCTTTTTTTCATTCTGACTACGAAACTTTTATTTTTGCGAAAAATTTGATTCACAAAATAAGGATAAAAAAATTGACAACCCTAACAAAAATAGTTAAATTGGAATAACTTCTGAGTTCCATGGATTCGGGATGTAATAATTATGTGGTGTATTGGGGACGTAAATAGAATTATTTCTGTATAAATAACTTTTCCCGAAAGGGCGGAATTTCCGAGAAAATGAAGAAAAACTAAAAACCGAAATACTCGCATAAATCTGGATCTAACAATGGTGCGAGGTTCATTTATGGACTAAAATACTCTGCATAAGATACGCCATCAATGTACCTCACATATTTTTTTCATATCACGCTTAGTTTAAGCTTAATTAATTTTTTTCTTAATATCCGGATGGAAAAATTACGATTTTCAAAAAATTATAACTCCGAAACTAGACTTGGCAGCTAAATGGGAATACGAAATCTTGCATTTAAATGATTATTTCTGTCAGGTTTGTCAATAAAAATGGGATGTCCGAAAATCGGGCTTCATAAAACACTGTGCGTCGGTCTCTATGCAAGATCTATCGCGGGTCGGATAGGTATTCCGATCGGACATCCGATGAGTAAATGCACATGGGGATGTGTGGCGTGATGCTAGGTACATGCTCGGAAATTATTTGCATTAATTAATGAACAGTAATATTACCGCATTTTTCCTAGTATTATCCTGGTCGGTTACTCCATTTGAAAGATGCTGGTGACCTAAACAAGTTTTTAATAGCGTAATGGAACGAAAAAAACAGTCCAATAAGCAAAAGGATAAATGTTTTTCCTTCCGATTCAAATTAAGTGATTCCCCGACCATGCAGTAAAACAAGTACACACATCAAAAGTGTCTAGGGATCAAGCATTTTTATGCGGATTTCTTGAGATTGAGATGTGGCTTTGTAATAAATTTATGATTTTATAAATTTATATGGATCCTTTTTGGTGCATTTCATAATTTGAATCAGGAACTGTGAATCAAATTCGAGTAAAAGATGAAAATCAGCTGTCAATATTTTCCCTATAAAAACATACAACGCATTGAAGACATTATTAGTGCTACTGTTTCCCTACTACTGATTAAAACCAACGTTATTATGGAGCGGCGACGTCATTTAAGCAGGGAAGAAATGCTCAGAGCCGTGGGAATGATAGAAGCTGGTTCCCGGCAACGTACTGTGGCTTTAGCTCTGAATACAAGTCAGAGTGTTATCAGTCGACTTTGGACACGTTACCGAAGCACTGGTACCGTGGCTGAGCGCCATGGAGGACGTTATCGCTGCACCACACGGAGACAAGACCGATACATTCAAATCTTAACTCGAAGAGCTCCAACAATAACCGCCATGATGTTAGCCGTGAGGCTTCATCACTCTTCAGGGAACTTAATTAGCGACCAAACAGTCAGAAACCGCTTGCATGAAGTGAACCTTCATTCCCGAAGACCGCTACGGGTACCACCTATAGCAATGCACAATCGTAGGATTCGATATCAATGGGCTCTTGAACACAGAAATTGGGCAGAAGAACAATGGCGTTTCGTGTGCTTTTCTGATGAGTCTCGTTTTGGTATGAGACCGGATACAAGACGTATACGACACTGGAGAACCCCTGGACGCCAACAGCGATTAAAATCCTGCCAGGAAGTCCATCCTTATAGTGGTGGAACCATCATGGTATGGGCGGGTATTTGGATCGGCGGAAGAACTGAGTTGATTTGGATCAGAGGCAACCTCAACGCTCAAATTTATGCTGAGACGATTGTATCAGACGTCATCGTTCCTCTACAAGTGCAAATCGGTCCCTTATTTCAGTTAATGCATGATAATGCACGACCGCACACCGCAAGAGTTGTAAGACAGACTCTCGCCGCAGCTAACATCAATGTCCTGCCCTGGCCTGCTCAGTCGCCAGACTTGAACCCGATTGAGCATGCATGGGATATGCTACAGAGAAGAGCTCTGCCGAATATGGAGGGTATCCAGTCGCAAAAAGACCTTTTTTTGTTGTTGCAACGAACATGGGCGGCCATTCCACAGCGTGATTTGGATGAACTCATTTTGAGTATGCCAAACCGATGTTCTTGTGTTGTTAGTGTTCGCGGTAGAAACACGGATTATTAATTGTTTAAGTTACCCAATAAAATTTTAAAGAAAACTGTTATTTCAGTCTTTTTTTCGAACTTTTGTGTTAGTGGTTCAAATGTCAAAAATCCCTTTATTAGGAAAATGGCAAATTTCTTTATTAATGCAAAGGTGACTTGGTTTATCGTTACTGTGACAAACGAAAACACTTTATTTGATGAATCCTTAAAGAAAATTTTAATTAATATCAATCAGGAGAAAAGTTATTGCAAAAATATATGTTGATCCCTAGACACTTTTGATGTGTGTAGGTATCAATATCGGGGGCTGACTGATCCAAAGTGCAAGTCAGCCTCGTGGCTAAATAATAACAGCCGCACGGGTCGATCTTGAAGGTTAAGCAACGTTTGTCGAGGTTGGTCCGTGGATGGGTGACGATACATTACATACTGATATCTCTCCGTGCCTCAGAAAGCACGATAAGCAGTTGGTCCCAATTGTCATTCGTTTGAGATTATTCTTCTTTGACAATTAATCATTACGGGTAGAAAGTCTTACAACCAGGCTTGCCAAGGGGTTTCGTGTTATCCAGTACTGGGTTGTGGAGGTCAGATAGGCAGTCGCTCCATGTAAAGTTCTGGTATTCAGCTGCATCCGGTTAGACTGGAAGCCGACCACAACGTAGTTAGGAAAAGGCTATGTAGATGGTGAGGAGTAACCTTGCCGTTTGTTAGATCTGTAAATACTACTTAAAATATTACGTCTTCTGCTGCAATTTTGAACAAATATTGTGCTCAATAACTGAGATTAAAAAAACTGAAGTGTTAATCGACTTTTGCTGACCGTACCATTTGTAAGAACGTAACATTACATGGAAATGCTCATGAAAATGCTCTAGTGTATACTCAATCAATCAATTAATTACTATGTAGGTAAGACGCAGAGTTCACGCACATTCTGACACATATAATTACTATGTAAGACGCAGAGTTCACGCACATTCTGACACATATAATTACTATGTAAGACGCAGAGTTCACGCACATTCTGACACATATAATTACTATGTAAGACGCAGAGTTCACGCACATTCTGACACATATAATTACTATGTAAAACGCAGAGTTCACGCACATTCTGACACAAACAAAACAGTGAATATTTTAATATAATTATCCGTATAATATCACCCTGTAAAACATTGTTTAATATAAAATAAATATGCTACTCATCAAACTAATGATAGCGAGATTCTAAGTAACGATTAGTTGGTAATGAAATATCGGTATAATGTTGGTAGGTGTCGTACGTACAATCTTGTGAGAACATCATTCTAAACGTATACAACGTTATTTTTAGTACCTATTGCGAAACCAGAATATAGTTTGTTCAGAATAAGTAACTGATCGATACCAATAATTTTTACCCCGTAAATGTTATATTTTGTACCAAAAATATTTAAAAAATGACCGAGCGACACTAAGTAGGTTAGCAAATCTCCGCGCCGAACGGTTAGGTACCTAGGCACTATTATCAAATAAGCGCAAGACGGCGCGGTGCGAGCGGCGCGGGTGAGCATGTTTTTGTAGACAAACAGGTAACTTAACAAGCTTATAACTTTGTGATATTTCATAATACAGTTTTGAAATTCTGTACATAGATTCTTTACATAAAAATACTAGACACGTGTTTCGGGTTTCGCATATACTAAAAATAATGTTGTATGTAGCTTCTACCCGCGACTTCGTCCGCGTGAAATTTCTTGTTCCATCGCCCCGCCCCGTGGCAAACATCGTCGTCGGCCCGCGCTATTACTTCGTTTTCGCTCTTTATGACTTTTTTGTTTATGCTCGGCTCCTAAGGGTCCTAGCGTGATGTTAGTAGTATATATAGTCTTCCTCAAGAATTAGACTATCAAATGCAAAAATAGTTTTTGAAATGCAACTGGTAGTTTCACTTAGTATTAGTATAAAGATAGATTATAAGAATACACTTAGATCCTACGTATAATATTGTTATTGCCAAGTTACACGACCAAGGTCAAAGTGATTGCTATAGTCATCACACTTATAACGGTTACATCACTCTGTGATTACACTTGTTGTCGTTTACTTACTTATGTATTTACATATTTCCTTCTGTGCACACTCGTAACAGTCTTCTTCGTCGACTGGTCTCATCAAAAAAAACACTACAAACTGAAAAATAACTTTAATTTCGGAAGTCGGTGTCTTAGGGATCAGTATTTTAGTTTTTGCCACCGACTTCCGAAATTAAAGTTATTTTTCAGTTTGTAGTGTTTTTTTTGGAAGTCGGTTTTTTTTTTTTGTTAAAAAGTTTTTATTTCTCGCTTTTTAGTAAGTCTATTTATAATTTATCTAAGCTACAATAGCCTAATGTCAACTTGCCCATCGCCTTTTTATAAAATATTCCTTTTCTCGATGCAGGGACGTTAATTGTTGAGGAGTTCTCCTTTTATTCGTTTTTAGATTAGATGCTGATAATCCTGGCTGCAGCATCAGGCCAGACTTATGTCAACATTGCATTGAACTTAAAATTAGTCCTGTTTAAAATGAGCCCAAACACGACTACGGTGCTGTAATTTCAAGGTTTGAACTTTTTCTGATGCTCCTGGCTTCAGCATCAGGTCTTCGGTGTTCCTCAGTAACAGTACGTTTATCCACATATCGAGCCCTTTTCAATGAGCCTAAACACGATATATCTGCTGTTAGTTGTCGAGGAGTTAGGTAGCATCAGGTCATGAGACCAAATGTGGCAAATGCCCTATCAAACATCAAAACAATTTACTAAAACAGTCCTTGCCTGTTCCAGTAACTTCTTACTGTTAAGGAGTTGTACCTTCCATCATCAGCCCAGCTACCTGAGATGGTGACAACCATACACAAATACACAAGATACTTCATAAAATATGCGAAAAACAATAAGTGAGCCTATAAAATTTGAGGGTTGCCCTCGATTTCTCTAAGATCCCATCATCAGATCCTAACTTGGTGACAATGGGACCACCTCAGAACTATCTACTTTCGAACAAAAAAAGAATTTTGAAAATCCGTCGACAATTGGCGGAGTATTCGATGAACAAACATACAAAAAAAAAAAAAAAAAAAAACATACAAACACCCGAACATAGTACCTCCTCCTTTTTGTAAAGTCGGTAAAAATGGGGTGCTTCGCCTGACGTTATGCGGACTACTGGACTGGCGCTCTCTTTTTCTGCGGGAGAATTCGCGTGCCCCGTGTGGAGCCGTTCTGCCCATGCAAAGCTGGTGGATACAGCTTTGAATGAAACGTGCCGGATCATCACTGGCTGCCTAAAACCAACCCCGGTACAAATGCTGTATCTACTAGCAGGAATAGCGCCACCAGTGGTTCGCAGAGCGATGGCAAGCTCCAGCGAAAGAGCCAAAATGGTCTCCGACATACGACACCCTTTGCACGACAACATCCTTGTGCCACAAAGGCTGAAAAGCCGAAACAGTTTTCTAAAGTGTGTCGTTCCACTCAATGGTGAACCATCACAAGAGAGACTGAGGCTGTGGCGAGACAGTGCTTCCTTACCCGGACCGTTCGTCCCACCCGCTGAAGACCTCCCACCTGGACATGAGCTACCTTGGGTAACATGGAAGTCTTTAAACAGACTCCGGACCCAGGTTGGCCGAAGCAAGGAAAACCTGTTCAGGTGGAGATTCATAGACGACTCCGCATTGGAGTGTAAATGTGGTGCTGTTCCACAAACGATGGGACACTTAATGTCGTGTCCTGCGTGTCCTGTCAGTTGCACGTTGCAGGAGTTGATGGACGCTGGTGGAGGCGCCAAATAAGTGGCCGAATTCTGGGCCGAGTATATTTAGATTGCTATCGACACGCTAAGAAGAAGAAGAAGATATTTCCTTCTTTATTTACTACTAGCTTCTGCTCACGACTTGGACCGCGTGAAATTTCTTGTTTTACAATAATATATGTAGATAGGTATATAATATGATACTCAGCAATAGTACCTACTGTTTACCCATAAAAGAAAGAATTTTCGGAATCGCATCAGTAGTTTTGAAGACTACGACCTACATACAAAGTCACCTTATTTTACCTCTTTATAATATTAGATTAGACTAGCGACCCGCCCCTGCTTCGCACGATTTTTACGAGCGAACAAAATATGGAGATTTCTTTAGTATATTATGTAACCATAATATTGATGTTTTATACACATAAACCTTCCGGAATAAATTATGTAAATGATGGTGAACACTGTCTGTCGGTCCGTTGCGAAGTTTAGAAAAACAACGCGGTCACAGACAAACACGACAGGCGACTAATTTATAATATGTATAGATTACCGCTAGGCGCCAGGCGTCTTGAGCAAGTATGGTGATCAATGCTCGTGCCTTCTTGTATGAGTAGAGGTCTTTGCCCTGCAGTGGGACAGTGATAGGCTGGAAATATTTGATAGACTACCCTTAGAAGGTCTTTGACCAAAGAACAATATTCGACATCGATAGAGTGATGTATCAAATCGGAGCGACATTGTCAATTTCAAGTCGAACGCCGCCCGCGCCGCCGCGCGCCGCCGCCGCCGCGCCGTCACGAATATCAATCGCCGAACAATGTAACAGGAAGTACATCTACTTCCTGTTACATTGTTTGGGCGATCTATATCAGATGGTACTTCATGGAAATACTAAATTAAATAAAGAAAAACGTTGCCTTCCAGGATATTCTGCTGCGATTTAGTGAATACTCGGGGAGAACGGACGAAGAAAACTTGTTGTGCCGAACGTAGGTAACTCACATGGAACAAGGGCAGCAAAATGATTTAATTTTACTGAACGCCCGAACAACGCTGTATGAAGATAGGTTTACGTTGAAAATGGTTGAGTCAATGAATTAATCAAATTTTAACGTTCTCTTTTACATGTTCACATTTATGCAGAAGTTTAAAATCAAATCAGAGCGGTTCAGTAGCAAGGACTAAAGTCTTAGTGCCCGTTCACGGCCTCCGGCCGACGCGAGCTGCGTCAAGCGACCTGCGCGCGCTTCACCTGATTCCGTCGGTCGCTGCGCAAGCTGCATCGCGGTGACTCGCGCACGCGCATGCTCTGCACTTTCATTTTGACAAAAACATCGAACAAAGATTTTGTCTTAAATTTTGCATCGCGAATGGTAGGTATTTCGTGTTCGAAGTCACTGAAAATGTTACAGAAAAGCCTTCTGTAACATTTGCGGTGAATCGACTTCATCAAAATACGTGCTTATGAGTGGTACTACAAATGCGGTCGAGATATGCTGGAAGATTTCGTCTTCAACTGAAGTTAACATCGCAAAAGTGAAGGAAATAGTGACTGAAAATCCTCATTCAAGTTTGAGAGAGATAGTATCGATATATCGATTTGTATCATTTTAAATAATCACTTGGGTATGAAACATGTTGCCGCTCGACTAGTCCCAAAAAAACCTGAATTTTCTCCAAAAACCCAATCGCATAAGAGTCGCTGAAGACATGCTAGAACGAGTCAATTCCGACCCAACAAACGCATTGTTACTGGTAACGAGACGTGGGTTTACGAGTTTGACATGCAAACTAGTCAACAAGCTTCGGAGTAGCGCCTTCAACTGAACCGAAACCGAAAAAACCACGCCAGAGTCGATCAAAAGTCAAAGTCATGTTGACCGCTTTCTTTGACTATCGCGGTGTAAGTGCAATCGGAATTCTCACCGGAAGGTCAAACGGTAACTAAAGTACAAAATATAATTTGAGCGTTATGCGGCGTTTAAGAGAGCAAATTCGAAGAAAAAGGCCAGATTTGTGGAAAGAAAATTGTTGGATTTTGCACCACGAATTTTGACCAAAAACTCAACAAATACCATCGAGCTTCACCTTATTCACCAGATATGGCTCCAGCCGACTTCTTTCTTTTTCCTAAACTCAAAAGACCACTTCGTGGCACCCGTTTCCATTCGGCAGAAGACATAAAGGAGAATTCGCGGCGAGAACTAAACTCAATTCCGGAAAAAGCGTTTAAAAAATGTTTTGATGATTGGATACACTTATGCCAACGAATACGTTGGCGTAAGTGTGTCGTTTCTGAAAGCATACTTTGAAGGCGATAAAATAAACTTGGATGAATAACTAACATTTTGCGTATTATTGATCTTTTCCCGGTATTTTTTGACAGAGTAGTATCTTTAAGGTCATGTCCCCCTGGGATGTGGTCAGAAAATAGTTTCAGAAAACCTAAAGTCTCCTCTAGGGGCAAGAAATGACATCACAAAGTATCAAGGTGTGTTGGAATTTTATTGTTTTCTTAAAACATCTAGTTGTTTAATTTTATTATTTTTGGATTATAAAACGAACAGCATAAGTCTTGTACAATTGAAAGCAATATAAATTATTGTGGTGTTTAGGACAAGCTCTCATAATGTTCTGTATATTACTTTGAACTTTAGTACTTGACTGCTGCTATTTGTTCCCTAATATAAAACTGTTCGTTGGTCAACATTTACTTCTTTAGGCCAGCATATTCCAGCTACTCTTACTGTATTAGTAAGACAGCCGCCTTTAATACTTGCTCTGTCTTCAAACGTTTTGTTTGTTGTTTCCTCGTCTTCACTTGTAACTTCTGCTGGGTTCAATGCGGCTGTTATTTTGTCTGATTGTTGATACTCGTCCACTTTTGTTTTAGTTGAAACATCCTTAGCTTCAACGATGTCCATGCCTGCAACTTCGTGATTTTGTTCTTCAGGATTTTCACCTTTATTAACATCTTTGTTTGATGTTGGTTCCAGGTCCCCTGCACTGACCACGTCTTTTACTGGATCTCTAAAAAAGAATTCGCCTTCAGGAACAATCTCTGTAGAACTGAAGAGGTTGTCCCCAATGATCTGCTGGAGTTCTCGTGAAGGTTCGTCCATGATAGTAGGAATGTTCCTGGCTCCTACATAACTGAGGAGTATCAGGGTCAGCAAACTAGTCGCTTCCATTGTTAAAGGACTGTATATCGAACAACTGAATTTGTAGTCACAATAACTGATGATGGAGGGAAGCGAGCGCGGTCAAATCCCAGGTGGAACTAATGAATGCAATCCATTCACTTTGATTTATATATTGATCCTGTTTACCTATACACATGACGTTCACATATCATGGACGCGTTCTGACATCATAGTACGATGTTAAAACTATCCTTAGTTAGGTTTTACCATGAGTTCATTTAGTCACCCGCGAGGTATGTCTCTATTATCTAAACGCCGGGAATGCAGGAAGGTGTCACTGAAACTGTAGAGAGTGACAACCCTCGTGCGTGGGAGGAAAATGTTTGTTATTAGGTAATAGGTTTAAAGGACGGTGCTTCATGAGCTATTATAAACACACCTATTTCGATGATCTTCCTTCAATTTAAGGTGAATGTTTGGTAGATTTTATCCTTATGATTGTAATGGTGCCATAAAATATAGGACGTTCTTTTTTCGCGTTTATGTTGCGGTCGGTTTGATTCCCAGCTCAGGCTAACGGTGGAATATATTTTTTTTTATTACTAATTGGGCCCGCTCTTGACCCCGATCACGCCTGATGGTAAGCGATAGATGAGGTCTATGATGGAACGAGCGTGCCCAAAAGATGCCTGTTCACTCTTGCTTTGAAGGCAGTGCAATATTTAATTTAAGCTTCCCTCCAGGGTCCTTCACATTCTTTTGTATAACAACAGGGTAAAAAGCGAAGAGCTGTTGGAGGAAATTTCTTTAGAAATAAGTATCTCATTTGTATTTTTCTGTTCCTATCTTCTTGTCTGTTTATGTGCGTGTTACGTGCCCTGCCTGCACCAAATCAGCTGAATAGCGACATGATAAGCAAATTATGACAATCGGTTGTTTCCACATATAACTGCAACACACTATTTTGCTGAATCAGCGAATCGACGCTTCGTGTCGCCGAACGTTCACCTACTTCCGAACCTGCTGAAGCCGCATCCACATTTAGGAATAGTCACACACTTCGGTAAATCAAATCCAATCTAGACTTAGAACTTAGCATTTAATTTATATTGTAACTTACCAAATTAAACTCTTTATAAAAATAATTTCGGTTTTTAAAGTCCTCCGGCTGTCACCTCCGTTATTTGTGTGTGCTTATATGGTTAAATAATTAAATAAAAATCGGGATAATCTAAAACTATCCCATTCAACACACTTGTTAGTTCACATGGCCTTGATCCAGAACATCTTCAGACAAAGGAGTTAATGGATGTGAAATTCAATTATAGGTAACTGGTTGTGTCACGCACGTGGCTAACCACTGGCACTGGCGGACCACTGGCACTGGCGGACCACTGGCACTGGCGGACCACTGGCACTGGCGGACCACTGACACTGGTGGACCACTGGCACTGGCGGACCACTGGTACTGGCGGACCACTGGCACTGGTAGACCACTGGCACTCGCGGACCACTGGTATTAGCGGACCACTGGCACTGGTGGACCACTCTCACTCGCGGACCACTGGTACTGGCGGACCACTGGCACTCGCGGACCAGTGGCACTGTTGGACCACTGGCACTCGCGGACCACTGGTACTGGCGGACCACTGGCACTCGCGGACCACTGGCACTGGTGGACAACTGGCACTGGCGGACCACTGGCACTCGCAGGCCACTGGCACTGGTGGACAACTGGCACTCGTGGACCACTAGCACTGGCGGACTACTGGCACTCGCTGACCACTGGCACTGGTGGACCACTGGCACTCGCGACCACTGGTACTGGCGGACTACTGGCACTCGCGAACCACTGGCACTGGTGGACCACTGGCACACCACTGGTACTGGCGGACCACTGGCATTCGCGTACCACTGGCGGACGGTATGTCTTTATTTCCATGGAAGGTGGGTAGGCCTTTAGTGTGGGACGCTACGTGTGTCGATACTCTTGCGCCATCCCATCTTCCTGGCTCGGCATGCTGTGCTGGCGCTGCTGCTGCGGCTGCGGAGAACCTCAAGCGGCGAAAATATAATAACCTCATCGGAAATTATATTTTCGAGCCGTTTGGGGTTGAAACCCTCGGGCCGTGGGGTCCGAGTGCTCATGGTCTTTTTAAAGATATTTCGAAACGGCTGGTTGACACTTCCCGTGACCCAAGGGCTGGCTTTTAGCTTGGCCAGAGGCTAAGCATCGCCATACAACGTGGTAATGCCGCCAGTCTCTTGGGTACATTACCAGTCGACAGCGATGCGGATGAGTTTTTCGACGCTATTTTCTAGTTTCTGTATAGTTTTAATTATGTTAGAATTTAATTTTGATTAGTATTATTCTCAAGTAAGTGACATGTTATGTTTTCATTGAGAATAAATTTTCTTTGAACCTAAATTCCCGTAATTACAATCTAGTCGCAATTTCATCTCAGCGACAATCAATGTCAAAAATGTAGGCAAATTAGGTGTTTTTGACAAATTGAAACTGAGATTAGACACGCAAACGTTAATAAAAAAACCGG
The DNA here is from genome assembly GCA_948474745.1 of Oligia latruncula. Taxonomy (NCBI): domain Eukaryota; kingdom Metazoa; phylum Arthropoda; class Insecta; order Lepidoptera; family Noctuidae; genus Oligia; species Oligia latruncula. The sequence goes on from OX419706.1 coordinate 15,545,048, forward strand.
GCAAGAGCGAGTCGGACTCGCGCACCGAGGGTTCCGTACCATCATAATTTATGTTTTTAAATTTTCACCGGCGAGTTACTTACTAGATCTTGTTCAAACCAATTTTCAGTGGAAGTTCACATGGTAATCTACATCATATATTCTTTTTAATTTTATCATTCTCTTATTTTAGAAGTTACAGGGAGGGGACACACATTTTACAACTTTGGAAGTGTCTCTTACGCAAACTATTCAGTTTAGAAAAAAATTATATTAGAAACCTCAATATCATTTTTGAAGACCTATCCAAAGATACCCCACACGTATGGGTTTGATGAAAAAAAAAATTGAGTTTCAGTTCTAAGTATGGGCAACCCCCAAAATTTGTTGTTTTTTTTTCTATTTTGGTGTGAAAATCTTAATGCGGTTCACAGAATACATCTACTTACCAAGTTTCAACAGTATAGTTTCGGAAAAAAGTGGCTGTGACATACGGACGGACAGACAGACAGACATTACGAATTCATAATGGTTCCGTTTTTTGTCATTTGGCTACGGAACCCTAAAATACTAGAACTGCTAAAATGCTCAAAGAATGATGTGACAGTTGCAAAAATTATGATTACATAAAACGGGAAAACTTTCGTCTTGAAATAATTTTACTTTCATGAAAGTCATACCATCCCATCGTCTCCACCGTATTTCCCGGCTATACGACCATTTGATTATATTGTAGCTCGGGCAGAATTTTAATTAAACTTGGTAGGATTGCACAAAGTGGCTGGAAATAGGTCACGGAATTTTACTGAAAGAAATCGCTAGAACACTACAGGTTCCGTTTTTAGTCTATAACTTACAAACTTGACTGATTTACTACTTCGGGAGGTACAAGTGTACAACAGATATAAATAAACTGTTCTAGTTATTCCGGTCGGTCTCAGCGGCTTTGGAACGAGTCGGGTGAGACGCGGTGCTTCACCGAGCTGTGGGGATGCTGACTCAAGGACCTGAGACTAAGTGCTAATAGACCATTGCTATCTGATCTATAATTGAATGTCTAAGCCTGTGCACGGTCGCGTTGTCCCCGCGGCCAATTTTTTTTTCTACGCACTGCAAATTCGACAATGTTAATTTAATATTTGTACGCCACTGGGCAAAACAAAGAGGATCTACCTACCTGTAACATCTCGCACACTATTGTAATTTGACCTATGTTTATAAATAAAGCATTCTTTCTGATTCTGATTCTGATTCTGCTTAGCGGCTATAGTTGAAAATTCAACAGTGTATTTTTTTAACGCGCTGGGATGCGCTCTGTTGAATTCTCAACGCTCGGCTCAAGACCGACAGTTAAAAATCCAGTGCCCGATAAAATCCCGCCGCGATATTTTAACGTCCGTCCGAACGTCGTGGGCTGAAAGTTCGGGCTTTTCCCATCCTCTAGGGGTTCTCCTTCTATACTTAAGTACATCATTTTCCTGCCCTTATCTCAATTTATTTGGTGTTACCGCAACATGCCTTTTCCTTCCATACGTATCTATTAGTCGTCATCCCGATAGTTGATCCTTTCTAGCCATAACATCTTTCACACATTGATATTCAACATTTTCCTCACTTCATTTTCCTCATCCCTCCGCATCACAAACCATGACAACCGACTTCCACACAACTTTTCAGTCACCGGTGCCACTTTCAGACTTCCTCTTATAATCATTTCATCTATACATTCACCTAACACCACACATCCAACATCACATCGTTACATATCCGTGTGGAATATTGTCACGTGAAGAGTGGACCCACCAAACACGATATCGATATCTCCAAAAACCCAATTTCAAATGTTTTTTTTATTAATGACATTTGATTTGAGATTTATGAACGTATGATACTTATAGGGGAAATCTCCATTGGTAAGGAAAACGATTTCAATCTATCTTTAAATAATATAATAATTATATTATTATAACTTCTTTATAAATAAAATTCCAAGTCCTGACTCATTGATCAACGCACAGGCTCAACCGCTGGTCCTAGAGACATGAAATTTGGAGGGTGTGTTCTTTGTGGAAAGTAGGTATCCACTAAGAAGGGGTTTTTGGAAATTCAACCTTTAAAGGGGTGAAAAGGGAGGATTTTGTTTATATGAAAATAATTGTTGATAATACTTGAGTTAATAACCTTGAAACTTGGCACGAATACTTATCTAAGTAAATTATAAAGTTTGGCATTTTTGTTTACTAAACTACCCCCTAAAGAGGGATTTCGAGGTGTCAAAGTTTATATGGAAGAATTTTAACGCGCTGTGCGATTAACTCGAAACTCAGTATTTATACTTAAGATTTAAAATATAGAATACAGTGTATCAGGGTTTTTCGAAAATCTACCCCTAACTGCGTGAAAAGGGGTAGTTAATTTTTCGTGAGAGGATTTTACTGCGTGTCTTGATTAACTCGAAAATTGGTATAAATAATTTTTGAGTCAAGTTATGAACACATCTTAAACGATTTTTCAAAATTCTACCCCTGTGGGGGTAACAAGCGGGAGATACAGTTTATTTGAAAAATCTGATCCCTTTTATCTATAAACTTAAAAATTGGCTCGAAAACTTATTTGTCTAAATAAATGATAAAGATTATAAACATACATTTTCGAAATTGTTAGAGGAAAGTACGAATTTCACGCGGACGAAGTCGCGGGCAGAAGCTAGTGTTGTACCTAATAGGACAAATACAGCACGCGCAGGCCACAAGGCCAGCCCTCAGCACGCGCAGGCCACAAGGCCAGCCCTCAGCACGCGCAGGCCACAAGGCCAGCCCTCAGCACGCGCAGGCCACAAGGCCAGCCCTCAGCACGCGCAGGCCACAAGGCCAGCCCTCAGCACGCGCAGGCCACAAGGCCAGCCCTCAGCACGCGCAGGCCACAAGGCCAGCCCTCAGCACGCGCAGGCCACAAGGCCAGCCCTCAGCACGCGCAGGCCACAAGGCCAGCCCTCAGCACGCGCAGGCCACAAGGCCAGCTCTCAGCACGCGTAGCATGACCACCATAGAAACGCGTTTTCTCGACGGAAGAATAGACAAAATGTCAGATAGAATAGACAATGTGTGGTCATGCTGCGCGTGCTGGGCTGGCCTATTTTTTGGCCAAAGAATCAGCATCGCCATACAACGTGGCAGTGCTGCCAGCCTTTTGGGCACTTTTCCTGTTAACAGCGATGCTGACGTATTTTTGATGTCCTATGATTCCGTTCCCCTTTTTTTAGATACTTTTTCATATTATTTTATTATCATATTTTTTTATATAAAGTCTGTTAATAATTTAATTTGTAATTATGTAAATATTACAAATTTGGTTTGCCTCGGAATCGATCCTTACGACTGTAAAGGCGACCCGCCTTTTAAGAAGCCGCAGACAATTAAGAAGAATTATTTAAGCAGAACAATTTCTATTTCTATGAAAATTTCATGGAAATTGTTCTACCGGAGTCTTAGGTTGCAGCGCAGAACCCAAGAACACAATAATGTATGCCTTTCAGAAGCCACGTTAACACAGCTTTTTGTTAACCTACCTACAGAAGTAAACAAGGTAACACATGTCATTTTTAACCGACTTCAAAAAAGGAGGTTCTGTATTCGATCCGTATGTATGTATGTATGTATATCCGCGATTTTCTTTCAGGAATGTTTTGGTATATAATACACTAGCTTCTGCCCGCGACTTCGTCCGCGTCAAATTTCACCCTCTTAGGGGTGGAATTTCGAAAAACCCTTTCTTAGTGGATACCTACTCTTCACAAAGAACACACCCTCCAAATTTCATGTCTCTAGGAGCAGCGGTTTAGACTGTGCGTTGATATATCAACAATCAGTCAGTTTACCATTTTATAGATTAGGTAATTATTCTTATACATGAACGAATTTCTATCCGCACTGCATCTCCGGCATTTCTATGCGAATTTTGATGATTCTTCTAGTCGGTGCCTTCAATTCTTCAATGCACCTTAGCTTGGCACCGCTTGTATGAATTTGTGTCACCTCGCCACAAGCCGGGGCTGCTACTGAGAAATTCCACATGGATAAACCCAGTAACACTTTGTCTGAGTAGGGAATCGAACCCCGGACTTCATGCTCAGCAGTAAGTAGTAAACGAGGTTAAATATGTAATTTTATTTAACAGGAGCTGATAATTCTCATCTGGGCTTCCAACCTGACACTACACTACACTAAATATCATATTGAGGAGTGCTTAGCAACAATAATTTTTCGTTTTAAATATTTATTATTCTGTGTTTTATTTAGATTATAGGTTGTCAAGGCTTCTTTTCATTGATTTAAATGGTTCATTTGTATAGTCAGGAAAATTAATTGTTTATCAAATTGACACTCTACATCAATTGTCAGTATTTTTATCTCAAACTTAAAGAATTTGTTTCAAATAAACCAATTACAGGCACTTTAGAATTATTAAGGGGTCGCGTCGGTCAGTCAGAAAGATGAAGTTAGTTGCCCAATCCAAAGCGTAGTAGGTACCTATGGAGAAGAGCGAGCAAAACTCCACGGAAACTTTTTTATATCAAAATAATATGGAAGCGCCCACGAAGCGACACGCGTTTTACTTCTAGTAACTAAGTGCACAAACACGCAATCAAGATATTAGGTCCTTATCTATGTAATTGCCGATTTTTGATACTGGGCTATTTGTGATCGATATCCTTCATTCTATTTAGAATTTCAAATTCAAATTAATTGTATAAGTAGTTAAGTAGAATGTCATATTGTTTTTCAAAATTAGTCGTTCCTTTGTTTTCCCGCTGTTCGATTTTTTTTTAATATCGCTGTTTCTGTAACCATGGGGATCGAGGAGGGGAGGTGGGGGGGGGGTTCTGGGGATCAGACCGGAATAAATGAAAAAGACATCACGCAATTACAACGACGCGACGTTTATGGACATGGTACCGCATGTGAACGCACGGTCCGTTTTTGGTTTGATCGCTTCTGGAAATTCTGATCTCAACAATGAGCCCCGTGGCCGACCGGAGACGACAGTCGGTAACGATGAATTGAAAGCCATAGTGGAAGCAGATTTTTCTAAAATTACGTTGGAACTTGGTGAACCCTGGGGAACATATTTGATTTTTTGTATGTTTGTTTGTTACGCTTTCACATAAAAATGGCTGAACGGATTTGGATAAACTTTGGCACATGGGTAGACGTATATGACCTGGATTAGGACATAGAATTACTTTTTATCCCTATATTCCTACGAGATCGAGACGTATGAGGGTGAAACCGTAGAACACAAAAAGTCTGAAATCACCTACCCGTGGTGAGCCAGTATGGTGACCAATGCTCGTGCCTTCTCTGTTTGCCCAGCAGTGGGACCACAATAGGTTGTTGCGACTGACATAAGAGATTACTTCAAGAGCTCGCTCGCAAATTGAACCCATAATAATTGAGTCTGTGGTCAACTGGACCCACTCGAAATGGACCCACTGGATCACTCAACTCAATCACATTTTGATTAGGTCTACTGGACCCACTGCCCAATATTACACCACGTTGTTCATGTGAATCACACAAATTGCACGTTTACAGTTTGCGCAAGAGATCTTTAAGGTCGAGTCAATGTGTGACGACAAAGACCTAAAAATACCTCTATATGAAATAAGTAAGCGCTTAGTAATGTGTCATAAATATTTATCATGTTTTATAAAATAACAGTAATACACGTGTAAGTTAGGTAGTACCTACTCATCCAATAAATACAAAACGAAAATAACTTTCCTGTAAAAAATATTGGTATTCACCATCATAACGTCATAACGTCACGCCTGTCATCCCTGAAAGGTTAGGCAGAGGTGTAGGTACCTACAGTACACCCACATTTCGCCAGTTAGGCAGAGGTGTAGGTACCTACAGTACACCCACATTTCGCCAGTTAGGCATGTTTTTAAGGGGCGAGCCTATTGTCATCAACCGAGCGCAATTCCAGACTCCGGGCTGAGAATGAGAAATTCCAGATAGAAAAACCCAATAACACTGCCCGACCCAGGAATCGAAGCCATATTAATAAGGAGTGAGCGTAGTGACATCCACCGAGCACAAGCCCAGACTGCAGGTTGCTACCGAGAAAAACCTCATAACACATTGCCTGACCTGGGAATCGAACCCAGGTCCTCCTGCTCAGCAGTAGCCCTTGCGACCACTAGACCAGCGCGGCAGGTACTTCAATAGAATGATGTAGGAAAATTGATAGGATTACAAACTCAATGAATATTATACAATATAACATGCGTAGGTGTAGCGTACAGCCACGTGTAAGACTGGTAGGTAAATAATAAAATTGAATGTTTGTAAAGCCGAGATCTATAAACGCTACTTAGTAGGTACTTAGGCTAAGTATTGTATATACAGGGTGGCAGGGACGACGACACACAACCTCTTCCGTGAATTCAGTACACGTCGACCGTAGGTTCAATTGAGGTAAGGGACATAATACGATTTTTCAGGAGAGGCCGACAAAGTTTTTTTTCGGACTAAATCGCCTATAACTTTTTTTGTTATTAACCTTTTTCGGATCTAATTTCACACATAATCTTGTATTTTAGTGCTCTATCTACCTGTGTAACATTTATTTAAATAAGTTAGCTATTTAAGAAAATAGACGTCCCTTACACCAACGTATTTTGTTAGTAATGTCCCTTACATTAAATTGATCTCTACTTTGGATCCAATCCAATGAAAAAATAGTGTAAAGGTCTTGTTGAAAAAATGTGTGAAGAATAATTCGTTGATTGGGAAGACCCTTACCTTATTTGAAGTGGATTGGCGGCGGTAATTACACCATTTCAAGTTGCTATATTGCATAGTTTTTCAGATACATTGTTATTATGGGACTGATTCGAAATTCAAATCCAAAAATCAGTAGGGTAAGGGACATTTTTTTTAAGCTAGAATTTTTTCATATACACCATTCGAAAGAGCGCAAAATTCTGAACAAAACTGTATACTCAACTCATTTTGGGTATTTTGTCCCTTACCTTAATTGAACCTACGGTCGACGACATGGTTCTGGAACCCGGTGCGTTGATATTTTTTTTTTATGAATCTGTTGTTTCCTACTGAGTGCAATACGTAGTTTAAAATTCAAAATTTATGGAACAGTATTTTTTTTTAATTATCCGACCAAACATTTCAACGCTGGTGGGTCCAGAATCATATAAGTCAACAAAAGAGATGTGTGCCGGACCGACGGATATAGTCGAAGTTTAATAAGAAACCGATGGATGTTCTCGAATAAAATTTAATTTTATTAATAGAAAACAAACAGCTCATTTTCAAATTAAATTTCAGTCGACAACAACTATCGGTTTCTTACTAAACTTCAACTATATCCGACGATCCTGCGTACTTATCTCTTTTGTTGACGGTACACTACCTGCTGGATCCATGGGAACAGCTTACGCGTCGCCGTCCCAGCCTCCTCGTGTAGTTTGTGATGATTCTCTGGTAGCTATAAGTAACTAGTTTCTAAATCGTATCTAACCAACTGGACGCTAAGGGTCTGAAATAAAAGAACTTTTTAGTTTTTATTATTCCTCTCCGCAAACTGCAACTGCAAGGTAGAGACGGGCACATGTCTAAGCCATAGCCATAGCCGGTCAACCGATTTGTTTCTTTAACTCTTTTCTATCATTTATTTATTTATTTATCACATGAAATGTTTCCTTTTAATTATTTATTAATTAATGAAGATAATCACACTTCACACTTGAACTTTTTGTGCTACCAATATTAAACTTTTTGCTCTCATTACAATGGAATTCCCATTCAGTTGCCAGTCAGATAATGACCATTTTTACTTGACACTAAGCCACGGTCCACGGTCCACGGGCGACTTATTATCGCGCACTGAAGTTTCAACGCACTTCTCAGAGCGCCGAAAGTTGAAAATCCAACAGTGTACTTTTTTGACGCCCTGGGATGCACTCTGTTGGATTCCCAAAGCTCGGCTGAACACCGACAGTTGAGTATCCAGTGCGCGATAAAAAATAACAGTGTTAAAAAAAATTACGGCTTGAAAAGACAAAAAGCAACAATATTTCAAATTCAATACGTTTTCATTTAGTTCAATACTCTGCCACGTGCCAACGTACACTGGGCTCACTTTTCGTGTGTTTTTACACCATCAGTCACGTTTACTCGTGCAGAATTCTAAGTACCTTATTAAAGGTACCAACAGTTTTTGCTCTGTGCGAATTGAATTAGCACAAAAAAGTAAGCGTTTGAGTATAACGACTGACTGACTTTAGAATATTATCATAGACTACCTACAGCACGCGACCCGTACCCAAAACAAAAATAACAGTAGCATTATGTTTATGACCTAAGTGTAGCTTTTATGCCCTAAAAAGTTAAATATTTCCTTTTACATAATCAGCCTATAATGTTCCCACTGCTGAGACACAGGCCTCCTCTCGATGAGAGGGAGTGGGCCGTAATCCACCACGCGGGCAGATGTCACATGTCTTTGAATTTTTGAATATTTCCTTTTATTAAATAAATTTATCTTTCCCACATATCTTTTTTCTCCAAGTGAATTCAGACATGCTGTGTTAGGATTAATTAAACTATACTCCATGAGTGAGGGCAACAAAGATCAACATAATGCTACAATTAACTTTGTGTCCGGGTACGCTCTTACCTTTCTCCTTTCTAGTTTTAACTTAAAATATAAAAACTCTGCAACACTGTAGCTTCCCATTATTTAGAAAAAAATAGAAAACTTAGATTTGGTTAGAAAGAACCTTCGGAATCAGATTAGTAGTTCCGAAGATTACCCCCTAAGTATATTTATACAAAACAAACTCACAAATGTTACCTCTTTATATTATTATTATAGTATGTTTTCAATCGGCATGTCCTAGAACCAAAAATTCGAAGACATGTGATATCTGCCAACCCCCACTGGGCCCGCGTGGTGGATTACGGCCCACTCCCTCTCACCTAGAGGAGGCCTGTGTCCCAGCAGTGGGAACATTATAGGCTGATTATGTGTGTGTATGTGTATGTTTTCAATCTTGGCTCATTTGATAAAACTGCCGAAACTAATTTGGTCATAATAATTAACAAAATAATTTTGATCAATTAATGTAATAAAGTTAACGATCACTCTATTACGCCCTAATGGTGCCAATTAATATTTTAATCACATTCTTCAGCGTCATGTAAAGACACGTGTCATGTGTCACCCTGTATAATTACCCAGTAACTAGAGTTGTAAAAAAACGGTTTTTTTTCTGAGATGAAAAAAAACGTTGAAAAAAAACATGAAAACAAACAGTTTTTTTTCTGGATTAGGTTTTTTTTCAAAATTATGAAAATAAAAATATATCTACCTAGTAAGTAATGGTTATCATTAAAAATGAGCAGATATCGGGGGGCACGGCAGTGCCCCCGCCAAGTCGAGCAAAAAGCGGCACGGCCGTACCATCCTTTTCTCGAAGCAGTTCAAGCCATTTTCGACCCCCTATAACTTCGTTGTGGATAAAACTAGAGACCTGAATTTTCAGTAATCAAGCAGGTATTGTATAAACACGGTATATTTCAAATTTCATTCAATTTGAACCAGTAGTTTAAGAATTACAACTAGTCAAAGTTTCTTAATTTTGTCACTCACTGACTGACTGACTGACTGACCGATCATCAAAATTCTAAGGCACTTCTAGCAGACATAGAAGCTTCAAATTTAGAACACAATTAGCGTTTAGTGTATAAATCAAGGAAAAACTAAAATATTTTGCAATTTCGTTCCAGTTTTCTAGATACACCAACTGCATAAATAACTTTGTAATCCCATATAAATATATAGAATTACAAAGTTACATTTGCAGTTAATGAATCAGTGTACCTGAACAAAGTCGCTTCCTGCTGTCTGTCTGTCCCTATGGATGCTTAGATATTTAAAACTGCGCAACAGATTTTGATGCAGTTTTTTTAATAGATAGAATGATTCAAAAGGAAGGTTTATTTGTATAATACATGCATAATATAGTAGAGAAACACTGATAATTTTAGAGGTTTCTAATGTGATGTCGTAAATAAACAGATTTTCTTGCGCTTATATTGCAAAAGCTAGCTCAAAATAATGTACTACAGTATTGCACACCTTAAAAAGGTCTACAAAAAAGTCCGCGATGGTATATGTCTATCTGTTAGGGATAACCCACAATAACCATTTTTTATCCTTTACTTTTTACGAGAAATAGTGGCTTGTTTACGAAGCGATTTTAAGCAATACAGCATTAATCTATATCCAATTAAGTACCTTAAATACATTGTGCATTTACTATAGATCAATTTGGCCCTTTGAAGCATGTAATTTAAATGAATATTTTTGAAGATATTACAGATTTAAAATGTAGGGACATAGCGGTTGCCCTGGTGAGTTTACCTATGGCAACGACAGGATAGTACGGTTAAGTAGTCACGACCTCTCATCGTTTGGGGTGGGGTGTACCTCGAGCTCAGCAACTCCCCTAAATATATTGGTATTACCCTGGACAGTTCTTTAACATTCAGCAAAAACTGCAAAAATATCAAGCAGAAGGTGCACACTCGCAACAGTCTTCTTCGTCGACTGGTCTCATCGAAATGGGGTGCTTCGCCTGAAGTTATGCGGACTACTGGACTGGCGCTATCTTTTTCTGCGGGAGAATTCGCGTGCCCCGTGTGGAGCCGTTCTGCCCATGCAAAGCTGGTGGATACAGCTTTGAATGAAACGTGCCGGATCATCACTGGCTGCCTAAAACCAACCCCGGTACAAATGCTGTATCCACTAGCAGGAATAGCTCCACCAGTGCTTTGCAGAGCGGTGGCAAGCACCAGCAAAAGAGCCAAATGGTCTCCGACACACGACAACATCCTTGTGCCACAAAGGCTGAAAAGTCGACACAGTTTTTTAAAGTGTGTCGTCCCACTCACTGGCGAACCATCACAAGAGAGACTGAAGCTGTGGCGAGACAGTGCTTCCTTACCCAAACCGTTCGTCCCACCCGCTGAAGACCTCCCACCTGCTGAAGACCTCCCACCTGGACATGAGTTACCTTGGGTAACCTGGAAGTCTTTAAACAGACTCCGGACCCAGGTTGGCCGAAGCAAGGAAAACCTGTTCAGGCGGAGATTCATAGACGACTCCGCCTTGGAGTGTAAATGTGGTGCTGTCCCACGAACGATGGGACACTTAATATCGTGTCCTGCGTGTCCTGTCAGCTGCACGTTACAGGAACTGATGGACGCTGGTGAAGGCGCCAAACAAGTAGCCGAATTCTGGGCCAAGTCCATTTAGATTGCTATCGACACGCTAAGAAGAAGAATAAGGTCAACTACGAGATGCCATAGTCAAAAAACAAAAACGCGCTTCGCCCTATTAGCACTTTAAGATTAGCAGCGATCGCACGCGTTTATCGGAGCTCTCTAGCAAGGAAAATAACAATTATCCATATTAATGTTATAAATTCGAAAGTAACTCTGTCTGTCTGTCTGTATGTTACCTTTTCACGCCTAAACCACTGAACGGATTTCGATAAAATTTGGCAGAGAGATAGATTGCATCCCGGGGAAGGACTTGCGGTAGTTTTTTTATCGAGCGAAGAAGCGGGCGGAAGCTAGTATATAATATAATGGAATAATAGGTGTAGATAGGTACCTAGATATAATTATGTTCAAAGGTAACTTGTAAAATGGGCAACGGATTATGTTAAAAATAAAAAGTTAAAAAGGTACCGGAAAGGAAAAAAAGTAGGACTATCTACAAAAAGAAGTGAGATGCTATCAAAAACATAACTTGTAAAAAAAGCCAAGTCTCGCAACTCAGTTCTTCTACCGTAAAAAGTTGTGAGATCCATGAAATACCAAGTCGGTTAATTTATTCACTCCCTACTTAAGGAACCTTCTGTCTTAAGTTATTACATAATTAGCTAACCTAACAACATCTTGTAGTGACCATCAATATTAAAAATCTTCTATGTTTTAAATAAATAAATTGGCTTGGCCATCGCCATCGCATGAAAACACAATGTATCTCACAGTGCGATTGCCAAGTCAATTTATTTATTTAAAACATAGAAGATTTTTAATATTGATGGTCACTACAAGATGCTGTTAGGTTAGCTAATTATGTAATAACTTAAGACAGAAGGTTCCTTAAGTAGGGAGTGAATAAATTAACCGACTTGGTATTTCATGGATCTCACAACTTTTTACGGTAGAAGAACTGAGTTGCGAGACTTGGCTTTTTTTACAAGTTATGTTTTTGATAGCATTAGAATTATTTTGGTTAATAAAGATATACCATTTATTTTTTGTTAAATATTTTAAAAATGTCTCAAAATAATTGGTTGATATTTGATTATACAAACATAATTGATAACACAAGCGTAGCTACCGATACCGATACAGGCACTGATGAACGTTTAAGTATTTTTTAAGTTCATATTTATTATCTACCTCTATGTATACATATAGGTAGATAATTTCTAATTATTCTAATTTCATTGACTGGCCTGTTGGTCTAGTGGTCAGTGACTATGACTGCTATGCCGGAGGCCGTGGGTTCGATTCCCACCCAGGACAAATGTTTGTGTGATGAGCATGATCATTTGTTCTGTGTCTGGGTGTAATTTATCTATATATGTATGTATTTAGAAATATATAAGTATGTTTATCAGTTGTCTAGTACTCATAACACAAGCTCTGCTTAGCTTGAGACTAGACGGCGTTGTGTGATAGTGGTGGAATATTATTATTTATTTTATTGATTTACACATAATTTGACATGAATTCAAAATAAAACAACCATATTTAATGTATTTCACTTTTTCTGAAAAAAAAAAATGGTTGCCTGTAAAGTCGGTTTTACGGGCGAAGATTTTACGTGACAACGTCTTTTTCTCGGTAGAATAGTTGAGTGGGAGAGAGACGCAAGGCATTCGGCGGGCCTCTCTCTCGTTCGGTGACTCATCGTAACGTTACCGAGCGTTACACTTTTTCATAAGTGACTCCCAGCCGCAACCTAATTTAAGACGTTGTCACGTCAAAAACCAAATGTAGAAAAAAAACGACGGTGCCAAGTTTTTTTTCATGTTTTTTTTCAAGATTGTGAAAAAAAACATTTGGTTTTTTTTCAATTTACATCTCTACCAGTAACTGGGTTGTGGGGGTCAGACAGGCAGTCGCTAAATGTAAAATACTGGTATTCAGCTGCAGCCGGTTTGACTGGAAGATGATTTTGAAGTATCTTGCCTGAAAGTGCTAAATACTCGTACATAGTACTTAATACCTTACACATATTTAATATCGGCAAGCACACAGAAAGTAGGTGTTTTGTACTTTTAATTTTCATGCATATACAGCCTATAATGTTCCCACTGCTGGGTCACAGGCCTCCTCTCGGTGAGAAGGAGTGGGCCATTATCCACCACGCGGGCCCATTGCGGGTTGGTAGATGTCACAAGTCTCCTAGGACATGCCGGTTTCCTCACGATGTTTTTCCACATCGTTTTGAGAGCAGTGGTGATGAAATAACACACAAAGTTTACACAAAGAAAGCGCCTGTCTGGGTTCAAACCTACGACCTTCAAGTCGTCAGGGCCGTTACCACTGGGCTACCACTGCTCTTATGAGTATACCATAGTGTTTACTATACTAATAATAGACCGACTTCGGCCTTGACGGCAATGACAGCCAATCTCGACAGACACTAGCCATCTATGCGGAAGATATAATAGTGTACATACAAGTGTGTTCGCACGCGCAGACACAGGTGTTTGTAAAAGCATTTGGGTTTTTTGCTTTATTATGGAAAATCTAAAGATAATTTATTGTTGTCTAAATAAGTTTTCCTCCATTAATAACTTGACAAAAATATCACAAGATTTTCCTTAAAATTTTGGTGAATAAAAAACTGTAGGTATTTATTATGTAATTTTATTACTTTATCCTTAAAATTACAATACCTAATATTAAAGCTTGACACATTCCGACATTCGTCTTTCCAACTACTTACATTCACATTCAAAAGAAGGCTTTATTTACTCCAAGCTGCCTAAGTCACCTACACCCATTTCAGAATTTAATGCAATGCAATTAAAAAAAATTCACCTGACAGGCAGCACAAAACATTGATAAGCAGACATGATATTGAAAACTACATAATTAGTATGTAATTGCGATTATAATGACTTGCATTAGACAATCAGAAAAACATGTGATGCAATAGGTAGATACGTTTAAAAAACCCCCTCGTCCTCTGACATGACTTATATAACACTTAAACAGAACATAACATCACACCTGTACTCCCCAAAGGGTTAGGCAGGGGTGCACTTATAGTTCCCGCACATGTCGCCAGTTATGTTTAAGTCCCATGTAATAGGGGGCGAGCCTATCGTTATCAACCGGGCACAAATCCAGGCTCCGGGCTGCTACTGAGAAATTCCAGATGGAAAAGTCCAATATGACTTTGCCCGACCCGGGAATCGAACCCAAGACAAAAAAGATGAAAATACTTCAAGGTAAAAATAATTAGTTGCCATAAATACCACAATACTTATAAGTACCTAACTGCTTGCATACTAATGTCTTACGTCGACTGTACGCACGGCTACACATCAGTCATCAAGTTATACATAACCAGTTGTGATTGTACGAAAAACCTATATAATGCAAGGTCAGCTAAAACTGGAATCGTATAGGATGTGTCGCCGTGTGTACAATTAGTTGCTCGTCAGTGGTAACATCTTCTCATTGATAGCGCCTGTATGTCGTTGTAGTAAGAGCGGTTTTCCTATTTCAAGCGATACCACAGACGTGCGCTGGTCTGTACAACTTGTAGATAAGTTTGGAACAAGCCAACGTTCTATAAAAACTTGCATCTTTGTTTAATAGTTATTTTTTGTATTTTTTTAATATTATGTTGTTACAGGGGTGTTATCACTCGGCGTTAAAGTCTTTTGAAACAAACAAAATGCATATAAAAAAGATTTTTTCATGGCGTCATCGTCAGTCCTTGAATCATATTTTACAGGGCCCTGCAATAGTAGTGTCGTACTACTTATGTGAGAATGTAGAGAAAGTAAGAGGTACCTACTTCCCAAATATGTTGGTGGGTAGTCATGTGGAATAAATATGTGTGTATACAGAACTTGATTAGTGTCACGAGGATCATTACAATAACTTAAGTAATTTCGAGCGGAATCCTTATACTACAATGTTTAAAATGTTTAGTAGGTACTCATTTTGTAGGGCGACCCTCGGGACCCATCGGGGGTTAGCAATAAGTGGTCAGACTTACAACGTTCCGAACCCGCTTCTGTTGGGTTTGTTGTGTAGGTAGACACCTCAACAATAACATTTCTCAGTACTAACATTATGCTAAGCTTTTTTGAAAATTCCCGTAAATATCAGCATTCAAGGTTCCTAGAGAATTGTAGTAAAAACACTTCAATGATTCAACTTTTACAATTTTATTTAAATGTATTTACCTAATTATCTTACAATTTAACTCTAAAATATACATATTATATAGTATATACAAGTATATAAAAAAAAAGAAGGGAAAAGAAAAAGAGAGGAGCTCATTGGGCATCAAAAAATTCGTCCGCATCGCTGTCAATGGCATAAGTGCCCAAAAGGCTGGCAGCATTGCCACGTTGGATGGCAATGCTTATTCTTTGGGCTAAAAATAGGCCAGCCCTCTGGTCACGTGAACTTGTAACTTTTACATGTTTAGAAACTTACATATTAATCACAGCTTAACAATAGCAAACCAAGTATTTTATATACTTGAAAAGACAATCTCATTTTGTACATACTTCCACGACTTTTATATAATATCCTACTTACTATTTTATTTGTATACACAACCATTTCACCAACACCGTAATGCTTTAGAAAAGTATCTTTCGGTACAATGACCTCACACAGTTGTTATTCCGATCACTTTCATAATACTGTGACATCGTTTTTCACTCGGACATAATATCTTCACGCTCGCTACGTACTAGGATGAACAGAACCAGTAACGACACCGTTCATCTACTTTCTTATGTCACTATATCTGCTAGCACATTTTTATCCATCTGTGCTTCAATGTCCATCAATCTTTCGCGACGCATATATTTCCAATCTTGTACTTTCCGTCGGGACAGGCATCTCCTGAGAAGGCCGCTCTGTCATCAAGGTCAGTCTGTATGGTGGTCGTATTCACTTGGTCTTCTCCATTGCTCCAAATCCATTTGTCGTCGTCATATGCTTTCGTTCTTTGCTCGTGAGCACTTGGAGTCACTTCGTTGTCTTGAGTGGTCTTAGTACTGTATTTATTACTACCATCTGTAGTATTATTAGGTCCATTATTGTTATTAGCCGTTCTGTTATTTGTTTTCGCCGGACGATTAATCTTATCTGAATTTTGTTCGGTAGGAGCATTCAAAGAATTTGTGTTATTAGCAGAGTTAATGCTCCTCGTCGTGATATTAGCATTGTCTTCGCTTGAACTTTGATGGTCATTACTCCAAGTAATTTGTTGCTCGTTAATGACCAACGTGCGTTTGACGTCATCCAATTGTGTGCTAATTTGTGGCACAGAAACGTTCCCTTGAGTTTCATTTAATTCGTTTGTCCGTTTCCTTTGATTTGTGACTTCTTTCTTCTCTTGTTGCACAACTGGCGATCTATTTTCAGTATCTGGATTGTAACTATCTTGATCAGTATTTTCAAATCTATTATAAATCTTAGCAGGCTCAGTCACAACGACTCTATTCCATGGAACCTGTCTATTCCACTGATACGGATTCTGATAACTATACGGCATATCTACTCTTCGACGGTCACCATCACTGCTAACCACTGGACCCTGATACACATCACTGATCACTTCACCATCGTGTCGTTTCGCATACTCGTACACTTGCACTGGGCGATATCCATAGATGTTTTCATACCCGAAGACGTTATCAAAAAAGGGTGAACTGGAGCGATAGTTGCCGAAACTGTCGTATGCATCGTACTTGTGCGTTGTGAACGCAAAACTTGTAGATACGAGGGAGATAATTAAAACGGGCAACATTGTCACTGGTTTTAATGTTGGAGATGTTGTAATTTAAGTCAATGTCCGTGGTACGGTGTTTGCGGTTATTATGACGTGCGTACGCGCCGCGTCTTCACGATCAACTACAAGACGTAGACGCACTGAACGTTTCCGTCATCGAGTTGGTTCGTCTGTCTGAAGTAGGGATGGGAAATGTCGATAAAGTAAATTAGGATAGTTAAGTGTTGAATAATGATAATAGAATTTAAATTTTGATGTTATCTGTAATTCAAATAAAATACCTACTTAAGAATTAAAAAAATACATATTTTCATGTATGATTAATTTATATCCAGTTAAAACATAACTAACACAATATTAACCTAAATTATCTAAAGAAAAACTTTTAAATTAGTGATGTATGTTTAATTATCTTTTTATAAAGCCATGAATGCGAAATAAGTACTTAAAACTTCAGCATAATTTAATTATGTGCCACTTAACTTATGAAGCATGCTTTTGAATAGAGGGACCGACCTGACACAAATCATGAAAAATCGAACTATACTTTTACTGGTTTACAATATTACTTAAGACTAGGTTCTGCCCGCGACTTCGTCCGCGTGAAATTCGTACTTTCCTCTAACAATTTCGAAAATGTATGTGTATGATCTTTATCATTTATGTAGATAAATAAGTATTCGGGCCAATTTTAAGTTTATAGATCAAAGGGATCAGATTTTTCAAATAATCTGTACCTATCCCCGCTTTTCACCCCCACAGGGGTGACATTTTGAAAAATCGTTTGGGATGTGTTCATAACTTGACTCAAAGACCCATACTCACCCATTTTCGAGTTAATAGAAGCAAGCAGTAAAATCCACCCCTTAAACTTTATTACCCTTTTCCACCTTGGTAGGAGTTGATTTTGAAAAACCCTAAAACATATAGGTACTTTTTTTATTTTTTGTTTTAGTAGTACCGAGTTAATCCGACAGCGGGATACATATTTTGTCTAAGCTATCAACTTTGTCACCACCCTAAATGCTCTGTGAGGGTTTTTTTTTAAACTAAAAGTGACAACCTTTATTATTTACTGAGGCGAATATTGCCAAGTTTTAAGTTAATTAACCAAACTAATAAGATTTTTCATATAAACTGTATTCCCTCTTTTTATCCCCATAGGGGTGGAATTTTGAAAAATCGTCTGGGAGGTTTCTATAACTTGACTTAATCATTATTTATACCAATTTTCCAGCTAAACAAGCCACGTAATATACTCCCCTGTGAAATTGACTACCCCTTCTTCACCCCGTCAGGGGTACATTTTCGTAAGACCCGGAACCACTTTATTATTTATTTTGGTCTTACATACTGAGTTTCGAGTTAATTGAATCGCGCATTAAAATTCTTCCATACTAAATTTGACATCCCCAATCTCCCTTAGGTTAGGGTAGTTTAGAATTCCAAAAAAATACGAACTTTATAATTTACTTAGATAAGTATTTGTGCCAAGTTTCAAGTTCAAATTTATTTATACCATTATTTTTCAGTTAATCAAGCCACTCACTAAAATCCCATTAAAAATCGAATTACCACTTTTTGTCCGGTCAGGGGTCAATTTTCGAAAACCCCATACACTTGTTATTGATTATTTTCTGTCAAAAGTATTAATACTGAGTTTCGAGTTAATCGGACCGCGCAAAAATTCTTCCACGCAAACTTTAACATCCCAAAACCCCCTTTGGCAAGTATTCTTGCCAAATGCCTTAACCAAATGAATAAGATTTTTCATATAAACTGTATCCCCTTTTTCACCCCCACAGGGGTGGAATGTTGTTTGCGTTTGGGATGTATTCATTACTTGACTCAAAGATTATTTAATATTTATACCAATTTTCGAATTAATCAAGTAGGTTCAGTAAAATCCTCGCCTATAAAATTATCTACCCCTTTTCACCCCGTTTAGGGGTAGATTTTCGAAAAACCATGATACACGTTATTCTTAAGTTTTGGTCTTAAGTATAAATACTGAGTTTGAGTTAATCGGACCGCGCGTTAAAATTCTTCCATACAAACTTTGACACCTCCCAATCCCCCTTCAGGGGGTAGTTTAGACAAACAAAAAATACCAAACTTCATAATTTACTTAGATAAGTATTCGTGCCAAGTTTCAAGGTTATTAACTCAAGGAATAAGATTTTTCAAACAAACAAAATCCCCCCTTTTCACCCCCTTAAAGGTTTAATTTCCAAAGACCTCTTCTTAGTGGGTACCTACTCTTCACAAAGAACACACTCTCCAAATTTCATGTCTCTAGGATCAGCGGCTTAGGCTGTGCGTTGATATATCAGTCAGGACTTTGAATTTTCTAAATATAGATTTTTATCGATAAACGTAACGTGATGAAGGGTCAGCCCTACTGTTGACTTGATTCGAAGGAAGTAAATAAGATTAATCTGACACAATCAGCGTCTGACCCGTAATTAAATAATCATAGAAATTGTGTAAACATGGCATGTTTTTGTTTGCTTAGGTTGATGAATCATTTGTTTAACCAAAGTTTTCCAAGAATGGAATGCTAATTGGATTTTGCGGTGTTCTAAGCGGCAATTTGACTAGAAACACTGAACGCATGTTTAGCATAAGCATAATCAGTCTATAATGTTCCCACTGCTGCGACACGGGCCTCCATTCTGTGAGAAGGAGTGCGCCGTAATCCACCACGCGGGTCCAGTGCGGGAGGGTAGATGTCACATGTCTTTGACTTTTTGATTCTAAAACATTCCGGTTTTCTCGCGATGTTGTCCTTCACTTTTTTGAGAGCAGTGGTGATGAAATAATTTCTTCAAAGTAAAGCGCCTGTCTGGGTTCGAACCCACGACCTACAATTCGTAAGTCGCGGCCGTAACCACTGGGCCACCACTGCTCTTGACGAGTAATAAATCTACATCCATACTATAATATTATAAATGCGAAAGTAACTATGTATGTCTGTCTGTAACCTTTTCACGCCTTAATGGCTGAACGGATTTCGATGTTTGGCACGCTAGTTGAGCATCCTGGGTTAGGAGATAGGATACTTTTATCCCGGTTGCACGATCCCTTGGGATAATTCCCGAGCTACACGCGCAGCTCAGCTATCTGCCAGTGAAAGTCCCGTCAAAATCAGTTTAGCCGTTTCAGAGATTAGCCGGAACAAACATACAGATTTTTTTTTTTTTATACGTAGCGTTTATACATTATTTTGATATTACAAAGAGACACTTCAATTTTATTTATTTGTATTTATAGATTAAACGGGTTAACTATTAGGCCTTCGTAATGGCCGCCGCGCCCGGAACTCGGTCAGCAGGATATATTATATAATATATATATAGGAGGATATATATATATATATATATATTGGGACAGGGAAAAATATCAATATACAGTACACACAAATTATTAAAGTCACAGTACACACACCAGCAGTACACCTACAACAATTGCTTTAAACATAATTATGCTCTTGAGAAAACTAAGTTAATTTATTAAAATAGCTAGTCCACCTTCTGTCGGTGGCGGCCCCTTTGTAACTTCACTCGCATTCAAGTACACTATGGCTCTATGTTTAGAACTGCATTTACCATCTCAGACTTTTTCACAAAAACACTTGCTTGCATGTTTAGGCGGTGCCACTTGCTTTACTTTTGTCGTTTCTGCGTCTGTCACATCCACAGGTGTGTCAATGCCTTTTAAATCCTTCATAGGTAGGTCTTCACCATTTTTTGTATGTCGAGCTTTATGTCGAGCTTGAATCTCAAAAACTTTTTACAAAAAAAAAAAACGAAACGACTTCCGAAATTAAAGTTATTTTTTAATTTGTCGTGTTTTTTTTTGGAAGTCGGTTGTATTTTTTTTTGTAAAAAGTTTTTATTTTTCACTTTAAAAAAAAAATCTGCTGTTCCCTACATTTATGTTCGTATAACTCGTCAAAATGTAGGGAACAGCTGATTTTTTTTTCGCGATTTCAGGTTTGGTCCCATAGTAAAAGTTGTTCATAATGATGAGTAGGTACAATGACCTCTTAAGAGATTGCTGGTGTTTTACCAATAACCCTGTATAAAGTCGAACATATAACCTCCTCATTTTTGGAAGTCGGTTAAAAATCTGACGAAATGCCGTCTCTTAACTCAGTTCCAGGTGTTTCCTTAGCGCCTACCGTCACCAGGACTATCAAGGTTACTACGGTGGTCACTTGCATCCTGAGAGATGACCAAGGTAACTGGGTTTCTGGTCACAACATCTGATTCGGTCACTGTCGCACTGCTATTATTTACATCATAACATTGACACGGGTTTATACATACCTAACAAATTTAAAAAGCCTAACAAAAGCCGGACAGGCCGGACACCGTCTGATTTGGCCGGACACGCAACCAAAAAGCCTGACTGTGTCCGGCTTTATCCGGACGCCTGGCAACCCTACCTATACACCAGTATAGTCTAATGAGGAGGAAGAAGAGGTTCTTGGTATATGGATACGTGAGATACGTCACGCCGTGACGCATACCTACTTATGACTTACAAGTTAACAGTTCAACACTAATCATAGTATCGAATGCCACTGGGAGCTATTCTAGGTCCATAATGGCGAAGGCTATGCTTCATAAGTAAGTGATATATTAGTTTTCGAATTGCGTCATCAACTAGACTAAATGGGTATACATATATCCCTATAATAAATAGTGTAGTTTTATTATATTTACCGGTTCAAGGGTTATCGGTTTTCTCATACGTAACCTATTTAGTTCCTCATAGATGTATGGCGTGCATGCATTCCTGTAACCTTATATTCACCGTTACTTCCTTGTAGTCAATAAACAATGCACTTACCTGTAAGATGTGTTAAATCTGGCTCCGATTTAAAAGCAATTTGCTAAACTTGTAACGAGCCCTTACCCCTCCCTCCTACCCTCCGCCCGTGGCCGCTCGCGCCAGGGTATGTAAACTTGTTGTAACGAGCCCTTACCCCTCCCTCCTACCCTCCGCCCGTGGCCGCTCGCGCCAGGGTATGTAAACTTGTTGTAACGAGCCCTTACCCCTCCCTCCTACCCTCCGCCCGTGGCCGCTCGCGCCAGGGTATGTAAACTTGTTGTAACGAGCCCTTACCCCTCCCTCCTACCCTCCGCCCGTGGCCGCTCGCGCCAGGGTATGTAAACTTGTTGTAACGAGCCCTTACCCCTCCCTCCTACCCTCCGCCCGTGGCCGCTCGCGCCAGGGTATGTAAACTTGTTGTAACGAGCCCTTACCCCTCCCTCCTACCCTCCGCCCGTGGCCGCTCGCGCCAGGGTATGTAAACTTGTTGTAACGAGCCCTTACCCCTCCCTCCTACCCTCCGCCCGTGGCCGCTCGCGCCAGTGTATGTAAAAAGTTAAACGCACATAATCCGGGGGAACAAAAAGTGAATATCCCTTATAGGATCACTTTGTTGTCCGTCTGTCTGTCTGTCAAGACACTTTATCTCGGGAACGTGTGGAGGTATCGAGTTGAAATTAAAACCATATACTTACTTAGGTCTACAGTCCCTTGAAGCTGTGAAAAAATCAAACTTCTAAATTACCGTAAAATAAATTAATCGTTTAAAAAACATTACAAAAACACGCTTTTATAAATGCACGTAAAACAAAAAAGAATCATCAAAACATCGTGTTCAAAGTCCATTACGTGGCCTTTCTCACAAGTGCAAACACGACTATGATACGATATTCTATCATGGAATGCCAGTGCCTATCTTCCGGCTTCATCATCAGACCTTGAAAAGTAATCGTGGTCAAAGTTCATTACAAGACTTTTCTAAGAAATCCAAAACAGCTATAATACGATTTTCCATCATGAAGTTCCAGTTCATATCTTCTGGCTCCATCATCAGATCAGTTCGACAGTACCATATTATTGTATTGTCATCAGAACTACATACAGCTGCCAATTTTCATTACGCTACGACCCTTGGAAGATGGTTAAATTAGTTACCTTAGAGTCCATTACATAGTTACATACAGGTCGACCTAATAAAAGCGTGTTAAAAAAGATGCGGCCGTTTATGCCGCAAAAAAAACGTATACATTCGATACATATACTCTCAAGGCAATCAAAATTTACAGGGCACTTCCCGTTGACCTAGAATCATGAAATTTGGCAAGAAGCAAGGTCATGTAGCACAAGTAAAGGAAAAAATCAGAAAACCGTAAATTTGTACATTACAAAAATGAATTTTTCCCGTGATAAACTATTTACATACCTCTAGTACTGTTATACGAATTTGTGTGGGGTAAGTAGTGTACAGTCACGAGCACTAATATGTCAACACTTGGCAACTTTCAATTGCGATTTTTTCACGAAATAACGAATGCAACGTTGAAATACGACACTTTACATAAACCTATGGGTTCGAAAATACTATGTTCCCAATAATATAATATTTATATATATAATAAAAGATGACGTTTAAATCTGGTTGGAAGACCCTTGAGAAGATGTAAAGTAATGTTAAAAAATTTTATTTACTTCAATAAATTTTTTTTGCTACACATTATTGTAATCTATGCAACATTCCTCGTACTAATAACAGCCTCAAATTCCAACACCCTTGAGGTGCTCGTGACCATTAACAGAGGACTTAATAAGCAATGCATGCGCGGTGACCGCAATGCACGCTAAACACGCCACATGTCGTAGCAGTGAGTGAATGATTGATGGATTGATGACAGCCCCCCCCCCCCCCCCCCCGCGCGCGCCTCACGTGAACACGCTACAACCCTTTACACTTGTTCTGAGGTTCTGCTTTGTTATGTGGAAAGGGATTGGATTTTCAGGCGGAAAATTAAATTCTAATCGTTTAGGTTTTGAGCCCATTGCCGGTCCAGCGGTATGGGCCCCGACTTATCTACGAGTTGGGTATTTAATTTCATCACCACTGCTCTCAAAACGAGGTATTCCAATCAGAGCACTGATTTCAACCGCACTTGGACGAACCGCACCTGAGCACTTCCACTAACCGCACTGAAACAACATTTTGTAACGTGTTACTAAAAACAAAGTTTAAAGATATCGTTTTTAATTGTTTGCTAAGAGGCTCATAAATTGTATATTCCAATTAGAAATACTAGGTACAACATATATTAACTTACTTACTTTATTTAGAAATTTTAGAGGAGGAAAATTAACGTTAGTGAGAGTCGGGGTTATTTTTAACCGACTTCAAAAAAGGAGGTTCTGTAACTGTATTCGACCCGTATGTATGTTTATATGTCCGCGATTTTCTTAACAACGAATGAACCACGTTTGATGTTTCTTTCATTAACGTGATCTAAGTACATACTTTTAGGAAGGTTTTAGTATATAATAAATTAGGTAATTATTCTTATGTACGAAGTTAAGTAGGTAGTATATGCATAAATGTACTGCATCTCCAGCATTTCATTGTCTTCAATCTTCAATGCACCTTACTTCACCTTAGCTTAATAGGCACCGCTTGGCTGCAATTTTATATCTATGTATTGTTTTTAATAGATAAGGTATGCCTGAGGGGTGGTCCCCGTAGGCGCGGGCCTGCGGGCGGAGAGTTATGGGTAGCTCACCGTCCGATCAGGACCAGGGGGTCTACTCCCTAAGCACGAAGTCCGTCGTTTCGGCCTTCGTTACGGGCGATTCCTACCCCCTATCACCTACGGACGGATGATTCGTTCGGGGCAGGCCCGTGCCGGACGGCGCGTACGTGTTCCACGCGCGCCTCAAAGAGATGTCAGCATCGAGGAGGGGCCCCCTTAGGGCCTAAGCCTGCCGGGTCAGCGGGATTGTCCGAAAGGGTTACCGCTGGCCCGGAACATAAAGGGCTAAGGAAGGAACACTGGTGGGTTTTAGTCAGTAAGAGTTTGACACTCCCTTCCGCTCCACCCAGAGCGGGAGGGGTCATTTGATGATTTCCCATTCGCAAAAAAATAAAAATAAAGGGATGGTCCCATATAAATTTGATTAACTATGCTACGCCCTAACTTCACAAACTCTACACCTTAGTCAAAATATGTAGCTTGGCCGTTTCGCTACCATCACATGGGCGTAAGGTGAAAAATTTATTCACTGTTCATTACTTTTCTGTTATACAATAGTTCTTGTAGTAACGAAACGGCCAAGCCTTATATTTTGACTAAGGTGTCGAGTTTGTGAAGTTAGGGCATGTAGAGTTAGAAGCTTGGCTCTACATGAGATCTGATAACTTTTTGACAGTGCGAGCCATATGTGATCTCATCTTGGCAACATTTTACATGAAAATGTTTTTGGTGGGATTTATTATTAGAATAAAGTACTAAAGCTGTAATTCAAAGTGCTTCAATATTTTCGCGAATCTTACCAACTTGTGGATATTTGTGAACAAACTAAAGAGGACGAAAATATTAAAACTATTGGAGAACAAGTTGGTAGTCTAAAGATACAGCTTTGAAGAAAATTTTTGATAAATTCTCAGCTTCCAATCAGAATACCAGTATTTTACATGGAGCGACTGCCTGTCTGACCTCCACAACCCAGTTACTGGGTAATACGATACCCCTTGGAAAGACTGGTTGTCAGACTTTCGGGCTTCTGACTACCCGTAACGACTGTCAAAGATCCAGGAATGACAGCCGGGTCCAACGGCCTAACGTGCTTTCCGAGGCACGGAGGGGTCACGGTATATAAAGATGGTCACCCATCCACAGACCAACCGCGGCAAGCGTAGCTTAACCCGACCTGTGCGGCTGTTATTATTAGCCACGGGCCCCTCTTTAGCTTCACAAAATAGACCAGTCTCCTTTAAATTGGCCCTGTATAGGTAGTTGCTACTGTTAGCGTGATAAAAATATGTACATAATGTCATAAAAGTGGTTCCTCGTGGAATTGTTAATAAATATTGACCGCTTTTTAATGACCATGGAAAACCAAATAAGCAATAGAATTTCTAACAACGAAATAGGTTATAAAGATGAATGATTCTGAAGTAGGTACCCACATGAAACTAAATGATTGGTAAATGAAACACTCGGGTTATCAACGGTTACTCATCCTCATTGTGGGAATAGTAGATTGTTGTACAAGGGTCGAAAGTCATCAATTCCTTAATAATGTATATATATATATACATATATTTTAAATATACATATTATAAATGAAGCCGACCCCAACATAGTTGGGAAAAGGCTAAGCAGATGATGATGATACATATTATAAATAGCGAATGTAAAATTTGAATCTTATTATCCGTTGACGCGACATTGGCGGCCATTGGAGCTTATATCTATGTATCCATATTGGACCTTTTGGCCTCACCAATCGAAACCGAAGAAGAAACAGCAGCTCCGTGAACTAAACTGAGCTAAGTCTGTCTGTGGTCTGCACTTTATACAAGTAAAATTATGCAAAAACACTTTATCATACATACACAACGAAAAACCCATTTAAATAGCAATGGGTATAACCTACTAAGTACTAGCATATACCGAAATGTCTGCACGACTTGGCAGGCAGCCCGCCGTTGCCCGCAATTGTATGTCATTTTATTTTATGTAATAAGTAGACTTGGGAGTTGGGAATAGGACTACCACCTATCCGGATTGGTCCGGACAAGTCCGGCTTTTTCGACCCCCGTCCGGTCTTAGTCCGGCTTTGTCATTGGTCCGGACTTTACGACGTAGGTAAGGGGATTGCTTTTTAAAATAAAAAACCACGCACCGAGGTTTCCGTACCATCACAATAATAATTATGTTTTTAAATTTTCATCGGCGAGACCTATATTCGTCAGAGAATTTTATTTTAACACTGCGCACTGCGGTGTAGAATATTGCAGTTTTAGGTCAGCGTCATCTCTGGACCGATAGTGGAACTAATGTAACTTAAATAAATGGTAATGAAAACTGAAAGAAGAAACTAATCTTTCTTTTTAGGGTTCCGTACCAAAATGGTAAAACGGAACCCTTATGGTGAGACCAAGTCTGTCTGTCTGTCACAGCTGGATATCTCAAGAACTACTAATGCTATCAACTTGAAATTTGGAATAATTTTGGATGACATTTGCCCAACTATTTTGCAAATAAGAAAGAAATAAAAATATAATATATTTTTTGCAACAGGGACTGAAAGGGGGTCTGAAAAATTCGAAGTATGGCTACTAGGTCATGTGGGGTATTATATAAAACAGCGCAGTTTGAACATTCTCAAAAATTTTTTCTTTTTTTTTAGGCTGCATAGTTTTCGACTTTTGATGAAAAATGTAAAAAAAAATACCGTTTGCAAAGAGAAAAATCTGAAATTATTCTATGTGATATATCTCCACTATCGGTCAAGAGGTGGCGCTGACATATAATTGCAATATTCTACACCACAGGTTAAAATTCTCTGACGAATATAGGCCTCGCCGATGAAAATTTAAAAACTTGATGGCACGGAACCCTCGGTGCGCGAGTCGGACTCGCTCTTGACCGGTTTTTTTTTAAGTAAAATGTCCGGATGGATGTAAATGTGTAAAGATTTTTTTTGCAAATGTACGGTTTTCAGTTTGGATTTTCCGAATTTCGAAATGGTTACCCTACTTGGGACCCTGATGCTAAGCGATAACCTCTGCCAACAAATGAGATACCTGTCTCGTCAGCACGCATGACGTGACTTGGGTATCATTGCACTGCATCCGTCACAGATAAGGTTGGAAAGTCTCATTGTCTGCTTAGGTACATCTATGATAAGATCCTGGAAACCGTCTTTTGTTTTCCCGTGAGTCATGTTTGCCACTAAGCAAGAACTTGAGTCATTTGTTTGACAAACGTTTCAGGAATCACTTATCACTCACAGCAGCTAAGCTCAAATGGGAGTGGGCCGGACAAGTTTGTCGCATGTCGGATGCATTGTGGGCACGGATATCGATTGTGGGCTAAGACCACCACAACATGGGTTCCTGATAACGTGTAACGGTATCGCGGAAGACCCAAGCACAGTATAAAGATATACAGTATTTCGACTTCATAGAAACGGACGAAACGCGAGCTATACCTACGCGCCTCGACCTCGGAACGCGCTTGGTATGCAGACAGTCGCGACTGTGCCGCGTGACGAACAGACGGTGTGTTGTTTTTTTTAACAATAATCGCGCGATTTTTTCACTAAAAATAAGGCTATATTGTGCTGTTTTTGGTTGCATGAATTCGTCAATAACGCATCCAGAGATAACTTTTTTTAAATTACCTGGAAACTCTGAAAGGTAAGACTATAAAATAATTTTACTTACTAGTAGGTAGGTAGGTACATAATGTGTGTCTTTTTAATGGATAAGTATTTCCTTTTATCTCCCGAAAAAAAAAGATGTCTGGATTAATAAATAAAGTGAATTGAGTAAAGGTAAGTGATAGACATGAGTGAAATTAGTAGTTATAGGCGGGTCATGAATCATTATACGGTAGGTACGCTTGTGTTAAAACCTCGGGGCATGTGTGTTTTGTTTTGTTAGTTTGTATAATTCAAAGTAAAGAAGTGGTTTTTATTAATAATATTTATGTACACACAGTAAAATACAATAACAAAACTAAATGGAAACACAAAGTAGGCAAATGTAATTAAAATGCTGGAGGCGGGCAGCCCTATCGCATGTTTACGTACCGCGCGGCTGTAGGCATTTATTTCAAGGTTACGGCCGAGTTACAATACTGTATGATCTTTATACTGTGACCCAGGCGTAGATGGTGGGAAGAACCCGACGCATAGAGGAGGAATTGGTCCATCAGTTGGTAAGTTGTAATCTGTGCAAAATGTAGTGGGTAGAATGATATTTGTTATTTCTGTATTTTTTTTGTTTGTTTTCCCTTTTAAATTAAAAATAAAATAGTTCTCTCCCAGGCAACAACATCTTGTCTTCCTCCTTCCGCATCCAGTTTGTCCCAGTTACCATTTTAGGGTCGTCGGACCATTTAACTGCGGGGCGTCCCACACTACGCTTGCCGATACGCGGTCGTCACTCCAGGACTCGTCTGCTCCACCAGCCATGGGTCCTTCGACAAACATGGCCAGCCCACTGCCACTTCAGCTTGCTCACTCTGCAAGCTATATCGGTAATTGCCCTTGTTTTCCGGCTAATTATTTTTATTATTTTATTTATTACTTTAAAAAAAACATTTTATACCAAGTTAAAAAAAATACGACCGGTTGACCTCCAACCATATCGAAGGATAATAATTTAGGTTCTCATTTCAAGATATTGTATTAGTATAATTATTATACGAAAAACAACAGACGATCTCACGCTATGCACTATTAATACAGATCACGTCAGAAGAGCATTTCGTACTCATGTAGCATGTCGCCCTCACACGTTACGTTATGTCAATTAAAGTTGGTTTTGACGTATAGGTGACATGTCCGTCGCAGGTGTGGAAGTCGATTGTTATCTATAAATTCAAGTTATTGCACTACTTACTACTACTTACGTACTTTCCCGCCAGTCTAAACTTTATAGGTAACTTATTATTACAATTAAAATCTGTATCTTCAGATTTTTTTTTTCAAAGTACTGCAGAAAGCGCTACGAGCACCAGAATGTCTGCACCGCGTCACGCAAGGTGATCATGACCATTTCTTATTTGATCGTTGAGGCCGAGGTACAGATTTGTAAACAGTCAAGGCCGTGGGACTTGTAGAATGATACAACGATTCACTATTCTGTCCAAATTACCCAATAACTTTATACATATTGAGCAAACGCCTTTTGACAAACATACACAGCAGTCAGTCAGTCATCTATCTATCGTCTATCTATCTATTCACCGTGTTCTAATAATATTTGGAGTACCTACCTACACACGTGTCGTCTATAATTCCGTTTATAATTCCTATTTTCGCAAGAAAATTAAACATCAGTCATCAAAATGGAGAGATTTCTCCCGTACCTACTACTTGCGTACCCAATTAATTTATAATAGAAATAAACTCATAAATGTCAGATTCTACAATCTTAGTCAGTCAGTTTGCCGCCAAATGATACAATTTGTCCTGAACGTGCGTCGGCAAACCGCCATATAATGTAACAAATTAACTTTATATAAATGTAAGACGTAGCTGGAACAAACCCAGTCGGTCAGCCACCGTGACCGCGCGCGCTACTAACTCGCGACAACAGTTCATAAACCAACCGGTATTTTTAAAAATGGAAGCTTTACTAATATTCGTCACAACACTCGCGGTAGTCTCATCAATGTACATACCGAACACAACCTTTGTGATACCTACGGAAATCCTGGAACTAATCTTTGGAACTACCCCTCCGCCGCCGAACCAGACAGAACTGGAACTTAATATTAACATCAAGGTCAACGGTTGTGACAAGAACGGAGGTTCCATCAACAAGACGATAGGCGACGAAACCAAAAACGTGAAACAGAATCCTGAGAAGTGCGATCCGGAGGTCCATTCTCGATTTGTCGAAGGCCTCAATTCAACTGAAGACAGAGTGGCTATTGAAGGGGATAATTGTCCCGCACCCAAGGTGAGGTTCGGAAAGATGTGTCAGATACCAGATGACGGAACATAATGACATCGGCGTGGCTAGAGAGTGCGGCAAAAGAGGCGACAGTGTTGTGAAATTAATAATTATTGCGTCAGAGATTGAACTTTATAACATCTCGTTTCTTTTTAGAGTTCCGTACCTCAAAAGGAAAAACGGAACCCTTATAGGATCGCTCGTGTGTCTGTCTGTCACAACCAATTTAGAAAATTAAAAAACAAAAGTTTTGCAAACTACTGTGACATTTATGAAAGAAAGGTCTTGTTGTGAGGATCTCAAATATATTTTATTGTAAAATTTTAAAATAAACAGTTTTTATGTTAAGTATTTAAGAAAATATACGAAAATTGACTATTCCCCCCGAAATTACTGAGCCTAAAAATTTAAAAAATATACAAAAATTAATTCTTTGCTTACGGATTACAGTGATACCTATAAGAAGTCTATGGTCTTAAAATAACATGGTAAATCTTTAAATATTGTACGTACAAACTTACAATTGCAGTTGGAATGTATGGGAGCATATGTTTTTCAACTAAAATTTCAAGTTTGTTCTTGGGATCCGTCTTGGCAACGAATATTACATGAAATATTTTTGGCGGGTAACAGATTAATTCTACGGAACCCTCTCAACGCGAGTTCAATTCACACTTATCCGGTGTATCAGAATTGACTCATAGCCGGTCATTTGTAAGCTAGTTATTATGTTAATTTTGTATTTCACGAAGCCTTCAGCTGTAAAGGCACAGACAGGCGTTGGATTAGAAGCGAAATTAGATTGAAACCGAGTTCATGTAAAATTCCGCCAAACAATGTGGCTGTCTGTCAAAATGAATCCATCTTTGACAAATTAGAGGTTCTCCTCTCTCGCCCATCAAAGGATCGTTTGAACTTGGTAGAGTAAGTGGTCGAGTACTGGCATGGTAAAATGATATTTTGACTAAGCTTAAGTTCTGCCTTAGTGAGGTGAGTAGTTTTAATGAACACTACAAATGTATTCCGCCTCCTGGTATTAATATTTGATGTATTACAAGAATGAATTTGTGATTAACTCGCTGTGAAATCTGATTCCCAGCTGTTCTGTTCTACTCTGTCATCCCAAAGCAGTGGGATAGAGAACGTATAGTATAGTATGGTAACTCTGTAAGTAAGTAATCGTATAAGGGTTCCGTTTTCTCCTTTTGAGGTACGGAACCCTAAGAAGGTGGTTGCTTGTAAACAACTTTATTGGCATGCAAAGTTGTTTATGTATTTGTAACTATATATAGTTGGTATTGTGTGAAGATAATGCCAAGTATTGTAGGTCATAAATGTTAATAGATACTATTACTACGTACACGCTTCTAGGTAGATAAAAGGTATGAATGTTACCCGTGCTTGAATGTTTACAGGGAATATATAAATCTAAGTGTGAATTTTTCCAAAAAATATGAATACTTGCAAGTATGTGTTAATGGATTTATTAAGTAACCACAAAAAGTAATTTGTAAGTCGTAAATATAAATAAAATTTTGTATGTGTTTTGATATCATGATCTGTAGGTTCCTACTGTGAGAGCTACGCAAACGATAAAATACTTCACCTCGACAGTATTATTAAAAGTTTATAAGTAAAAATAAACGGACGTATTATTTTGAACCCTATGAAAGAAATAACACACAGTCGCTCCGTGTAAAATACTGGCATTCAGCTGCATCTGGTTAGACTGGAAGCTGACCACGACATAGTTGAGAAAAGGCAGGCAGATTGATTTTTATTGAAAGAAATTACTCACATACCTGCAAAAAAAAAAAAAAAACATATTTAGTACTCAAAGATTTGGATCCTAAACCTGACAAGTTGTAATCTATTTTCTGGCTTAAATTCAATTTATAAAGACATCCTAATTCTTTTTTTTTGCGACAATTTTGACAGAGTATAAGATAGGGACAAAAGATCTTTTACTTAAATTATTTCATTAAACTTTTGCCAGTCTTCTTTTTTTAAATTACGTTTAGATTTTATTAAATTATTACATGATATTTCTGTGGTTATAAGAACTAAAAAGTACCTAAGTTTTCATGTAGTAAAACACTCCACTTGAACCAAAGTGCAATATCTGATGACGCAAATTGACGTCAGGTGAACTTTTTACCCGACTGCACGACGCAAAGGAGTGGTAATGTGTTCATCAGCCTATGTATGTTAAGCCGTTGGTCCCGGCTGTTATTCGTGGATCTTTGATCGTGGATCGTGGATCTTTGAGGTGGATGCACCTGCATGTCAGTTCGTCACCATTTATTAAGTGATTATTGTTTTCTGCAATTTCTTGTAATTGTCTATTTATTTCTGCATTTTCTTGTAATTGTCTTTTTATTTTTTCTATGTATTAGGTATTATTAATGAATTTCTGATTTTAATTGATATTTGTGATTTAACACAAGCTCTGCTTAGCTTGAGACTAGACGGCGTTGTGTGATAGTTGTGGAATATTATTATTATTATATATATTATTATTATTTATTAATTAATTAAATTTTTCAATTTAGTTTTATCTAATTAAGTTATTTAGTTATAATAATATTATTGCGACATGTATTTTATGCCTTGGTTACTAACATAATTTTTAAGTGTACTTACTAACATAAATATGGATCTCTGTGTCTGATTTAAATAAATTATTATTATTATTAATATTATTTGATAGTCGTTACAGGTAGTAAGAAGCCCGAAAATTTGACAACCAATCTTACCAAGGGGTATCGTATGGTCAGCGGGATTGTCCGAAAGGGTTACCGCTGGCCGGGCTAAGGAAGCAACACGGGTGGGTTTTAGTCAGTAAGAGTCTGACACTCCCTTCCGTTCCACCCAGAGCGGGAGGGGTCATTTGATGATTTCACATCCTCAAAAAAAAAGGGTATCGTATTACCCAGTAACTGGATTATGGAGGTAGTTTAGATAAATAATATAATAATAAATAATAATCAAACCATGAAATCTAAACTTATTTTATTCGAACGAAAAAGATGAGTAAATTAACTAATTACTTGCACAAAATGAGCTCCATTTTTTTCTTGGATGCACAAATTTATTATTTTAAGGAATATTCAAAAATATAAAGACTAACGTTAAATACAGTTTTTCTTAAATCTATGTCGAGTTCACCCATGATTTGTGCCTGAACTAGGTAATCCTGTGTTTCAGGCGATTGCAGGTAACATTAATTGATTAAATAATCACATACTTATAATAATATATACTTACTACTACTTACTTATGTTTCTAAAATATAATCTGGGGTCTGGGGGCACGGTAGTGCCCCCGCCAAGACGAGCCAAGCGAAGCGCAAGGGCACTACCTACCTTTTCTCGAAGCACTTCGTCGTATTTTTGAACCTTCATAACTTGGGTTTGGATTATACCAGATAAACAAAATTTTCGGGATATGATGTCAGTGGTTGACTTATTTAAACCTATAAAGTTTCAATTGCATAGCTCTTATACTTTAGATTTTATTGATATCTAAAATACCCCGATTTCGTCACTGACTCACTGATTCACTGACTCACTGACTCACTGATGATCATCAATATTCTAAGGGTCTTCCTGAAGTCCTAGAAAGCTAAAATTTGGTATGTAAGCTAGTAATAGTACACAAACAACAAAAAAACTCTAAAACTTGGAACTTTTACCCTCCAACCCCTTAAAATAGGGGATGGAAGTTTGTACGAGACTTCCGCAGATTTTGATGCTAGAGTTCTGAAAATTGATATAGGGACTCCTTGTTATAAATAATAAAATACGTATTTCAGGATTTTCAGTAAATAACCCCCAACCCCCCAAAAAAATTTTTTTTTGTTTCATAAGCATCAATATTCTAAGGTTCTTCCTGAAGTCCTAGAAAGCTGAAATTTGATATGTAAGCTAGTAATAGTACACAAACAACAAAACAATTCTAAAACTTGGAACTTTTACCCTCCACCTCCTTAAACTAGGGGATGGAAGTTTGTACGAGACTTCCGCAAATTTTGATGCTAGAATTCTGAAAATTGATATAGGTACTCCTTGTAATAAATAATAAAATACATATTTCAGGATTTTTAGTAAAGAACCCACCAACCCACCAAAAAAAAATTTATTTTATAAGCATCAATATTCTAAGGTTCTTCCTGAAGTCCTAGAAAGCTGAAATTTGGTATGTAAGCTAGTAATAGTACACAAACAACAAAACAATTCTAAAACTTGGAACTTTTACCCTCCAACCCCTTAAACTAGGGGATGGAAGTTTGTGACTTCCGCAAATTGATATACGAAACGGCCAAGCCTCATATTTTGACTAAGGTGTAGAGTTTGTGAAGTTATGGCGTGTAGAGTTAGAAGCTTGGCTCTACATGAGATCTGATAACTTTTTGGCAGTGCGAGCCATATGTGGTCTCGTCTTGGCAACATTTTACATGAAAATGTTGAAAATGTTTTTGGTGGGATATATCTTACCGCATATGTAAAAAGGTGTATAAAATTATATAATATGAACAATATTTACTTTAGCTCAAGTAATAACTTCTCTGTATCTTCATAGGACATAGATTGAAGATGAGAAAAGCAGTCGCTCCATTATAAAATACTGGTATTTAACTGCACCCAGGACTGGACGCCGACCCCAACATAGTTGGGACAGGACTGGACGCCGACCCCAACATAGTTGGGACAGGACTGGACGCCGACCCCAACATAGTTGGGACAGGACTGGACGCCGACCCCAACATAGTTGGGACAGGACTGGACGCCGACCCCAACATAGTTGGGACAGGACTGGACGCCGACCCCAACATAGTTGGGACAGGACTGGACGCCGACCCCAACATAGTTGGGACAGGACTGGACGCCGACCCCAACATAGTTGGGACAGGACTGGACGCCGACCCCAACATAGTTGGGACAGGACTGGACGCCGACCCCAACATAGTTGGGACAAGGCTACGCAGCTGATGTATTAAAAGAATGAATTTGTGAATAACTCGCTATGAAATCTGATCCCCAGCTGTTATTCTACTCTGTCATCCCAAAGTAGTATAAAAAAAGGTTTGAGAATTTGTAGTATAGTATGGTTACTCTGTAAGTAAGTGATCGTATAAGGGTTCCATTTTTTTTCTTTTGTGTAACGGAACCCTAAGATGGTTGTAGCTTGTATATATAAACAGCTTTATTGGCATCCAAAGTTGTTTAGGTATTTGTAACTTTTTATAGTCGGTATTGTGTGAAGATAACAAGTATTGTAGACAAATGTTAATAGGTACCTACTATGTACACGCTTCTAGGTAGTTAATAGGTACTTATGTTACCAGTTCTGGAATGTTTACTAGCAATACTTAAACCTAAGTGTTTTCTAGGAATATGTGTATATATCTACGAGTAAGTGTGAATTTCTCCAAAAAATATGAATACATAGTATGTGATAATAGATTTACTAAATAACTACAAAAACTAATTTATAAGTCGTAAATATTAATAAAAAAATTATGTTCTGTATGTTCCTACTATGAGAGCTACGCAAACGAGAAAACCTTCACCTCGACAGTATTATTAAAAGTTTAGTAAATAAACAGACTTATTATTTTCCACCCTATGAAAGAAATTACACACACACACATACCTATGAAAAGTTTTAGTACTAAAAGATTTGGATCCTATTCCTGGCAGGCTGTAATTTTCTGGCTAAAGATATCATATTTCTTGATTTATTCCCTTAGTAACATTGTAGACATCAGGGACCCTCTGTATATTGTAGACAAAAAAATAAAATTAAAGTGTACGTTTGTAACTCAGATTATAGAATATCTGAGGTTTGTAATGTCAAAATAACAGCTGTTTACTAAATAACAGCTGTTTACTAAATGATAATTATGAAAGTATAATGTATACGGTACCTACTTATAACAAAATAACATTTTTTATTATTTTGTCTCTGTATGTTTCTTCAGGCTAATCTCCGAAACGGCTGGACCGATTTTGACAAGACTCACTGGTTACACGTTATAAGGAGTAATTTTAAAAAAGTTTCTGATATATGCATTCGCGTAAAACCACACATCCCTCTTAGTGGTCTCATCTCAGCTTAGCTAAATGTTTTATAGGGACTTACCTATGTTAACATACTGCCATTTACCTATAATTAATAGATGTGTGACAATATACAATCTGTGATGCATAATATTCAACAACAACACGTTTTTCTCATTTACGCAGATGAAGCAAGAATACACAACGCGAAGCACTTACTTAGACCCCAGGTACAGTCACGAGCATTAATATGTCAACACTTGGCAACTTTGAATTGCGATTTTTTCGCGAAATAACGAATGCAATGTTGAAATACGACATTTTACATAAACCTATAGGTTCGGAAATACTATGTTCGTAATAACATAAAATTTCATTCAAAAATACAGGAGAAAATCGTCTTTGAATAAAGCCAAGTGTGTACATACTTTTGCTCGTGACTGTACCTCCCCCTAAGGTCACAATCGTGATAGCGACTCAGTCAGCAGTCCCGATGCATTATGCATAAAGTTCTTTGCTCTGTTAGAAAAGTGCTCGAAAATACGCTGAAGTCAGCTTTCACCTCCGAGCTCCGTGTTCACCTCCGAGCTCCGTCTTCCTGCGGCTATTTTACGTAATAATGGTAGACAGTGCGTTTCTATTCTGTCGCGTTCTTTCATTTTCATTTAGATGGAAATCTTGTAGAAAAACTTTGTAGAACTGGGAGAAAAAAGTCAAACTTGCAGAATTCGGTCTTATCACTGTGACTCAAAAAAAAAATATTTACCTATATCTATGGTTTAACTTAACCTACAATACAAAACTAAGTTTGTGTTAGAGGCTTTCTTTTTGTGGAAGTACAGGCTGGCGGGACAACGACGCGCAAACTGTAGCCATGAATTTAGCACACTATTCTGGACACCCTAATGTAGAAATTTTTGCCATCAAAATGTATGGAACAGTCATTTATTTCTGACCTCTCGAGCTCGCTAATGAGACACAACTGATTTTCTATTGTATCGTAACATAGGTTACGTGCGGAGCTTGACGGGATTACCTATGAATTTCAACGCAAGGGCGTTCAGAATCATGTAACTACTGAATCCATGGTTACCTAACCCTGCCACCCTGTATAATTTAAACACTACTTGCCTAACGCGACACAAATCAAAGTTGGCCACAAAGGTGATATGATATGATTATGATACATGTGTGCTATGTTGATCACTGCACCCGAGGCGGTATTATTCGGTAGGTAGTTTAGTTAGTATGGAATTATAAAGTACTATTGAGTTAGAGAAACATACATTAGTTCAGTAAGAATCCGCAATAATAGAACGCCAGTCAGGGTCTTTTCCGTTTGGTTCCGTTTGGGGAGACCACGGACAATTTAAGGTAAATAAATATTATTCCATTTTGGGACCAAGGACAATTCAGACTATTTAAAAAAAAGTGAAATAGGCCCGCGGATTCCTTTTGCATTATTGAACTAAAAAAAAGATATTAATACTAGCGACTCGTACTCACGGTTTTTACAACTAAAAAATATCAAGTAGTTAAAACGATTTAATTTTAGTTAAATATTCAAAACACCTGCATTGTGTCATCTTGTGTTTTGACTCCTATCAAAATACAAGTCAGTTGTTTTGAATATTTGATTTTTCGATATTTTGAAAGATTTAATTTGATAAACTTTGAAAAAAACGATTTTTAGGGTTCCGGTTCCGTATCCAACGGGGTCCTATTTCTAAAGGCCCCGCTAAGCATCCGTCCGTCTGTCACAGTAGAAGGTAGACACATGAAATTTTCACAGAGTGTGTCTGCTATGGCCGCTATAACATAATAAAAATAATGCTTAACAAAAGCCCCACAAGAAGCGTAAAGTATTCTAAATGTTTGTAAGGTACCTCAATATTTATCGCTACGAGAAATAATTATTTGAACCCTTCGGTGTGCGTCCGACTCGACACGGCCACTCTTTTTTTTAACCAACTTCAAAAAAAGAAGGAGGTTATCAATTCGGTTAAATATTTTTTGCCCGCGCGTGTTTTGTTTATATGACGATAGAAAAAATACCCGCTTCGGATGTGTTCGGCTGTCCTCGGAATGTACTCGGTTTTAATGTATATCCGAGATGTCAGTGAGTGATGGCAAAGTATTCTGTTTGTTTTGTTTTCACTTCTGTCGGCACTCCCGGAGAACCACTGTTTTTTTTAATGCCGATTTGCAAAATTCTTTTTTTATTTGATAGGATATACTTGCAGATTGGTCCCATAGAAATTTTATCAAAATCGTTTGAGTAGTTTGGTTTTTAAACCAAAATTATTGGTAAAAATTCAAGTAAACGACATTGTTTTTGTTGTATGTATGACGCGATATCTCCGACAATTGCAAATCGATTTCAAAAATTATTTTTTAATGCATAAGGCATGTTTTAGGCGTGGTCCCATATATATACATTTAAATTTTATAACTTTGCTAGGATACGAATTTTTTCCACCTTTTATAATGATGATGTTTTCAGTTTTAATAGCTTCCTGTCACTAATATTTACATAGCAAGTAGTGTTATAAGAATTTATGTGGGATAGGTACTACTGTTTTACAAAAAAAAAACAACCGACTTCCAAAAAAAAAACAATTCAAAGTGAAAAATAACTTTAATTTCAGAAATCGGTGTCTTTGGGTTTGCATTTTCGTTTTTTGACACCGACTTAATTTTTGTGTAAAGAAGTTTTTAACCCCCGACGTAAAAACGACGGGGTGTGTGGGGGTGTGTGTGTGTGTGTGTGTGTCTGTCTGTGGCATCGTAGCTCCCGAACGGATGAACCGATTTTGATTTAGTTTTTTTTGTTTGAAAGGTGTATAAGTCGGGAGTGTTCTTAGCTATGTTTGATGAAAATCGGTCCAAGATGGCCGCCGCTACAAAATGGCGGAAAACATATTTTTTCACAATTCCCTCAATATGGGTATCAAATGAAAGGGCTTCAATAGTAGAATACTATACGCTATAACAAATTTTGAATCCAAGATGGCCGCCACAACAAAGTGGCGAATTACATTTTTTTTTCTCAACTCCCTCAATATTGGTATCAAATGAAAGGGCTTGACTAGTAGAATAATAAACACTAATAAAAATTTCAAATCCAAGATGGCCGCCACCACAAAATGGCGAATTACCTACATTTTTTTTTCACAACTCCTTCACTATAGGTATCAAATGCAAGGGCTTGACAAGTAGAATAATTTACACTATATTGAAAGGGAATGAGGAATATTAACTACATAACGAAATGAAAACTAAAAACTTGAAAAATATAATAAAACAAAAAAAATCTGTTTAGTCTTAAAAATTATTCTTCAACTATAAATTAATCAATATTTTTTGACGGATAAAAAACCTGATTAAACACCAAATTACCAAAATCTTAAAAGGGAAGAAAATAAAAGAAATGAAATACAAAAATTAAGGAGTCCCTTCAAAAAGCATGAAATATATATAAATATTTATATTCTCATAAACAGGTAATAAGAGATACTCAATTATCGTACGTTTTCCTTGTCGCCATATACATAATAAAATCATTAATAACCTTTGTAATGTAAAGCCGGTACTTACTCTAATTATGTGCATAAGTCGTTACATAAGCTGGTCACGCGGGTTGTTTGTTAATGACTTACAAGCGTTTAGATTGTTTCAGATAAAAACAAAGAAATATGTATTGACTGCCTCGCTGGTCTAGTGTATTGACTGCCTCGCTGGTCTAGTGTATTGACTGCCTCGCTGGTCTAGTGTATTGACTGCCTCGCTGGTCTAGTGTATTGACTGCCTCGCTGGTCTAGTGTATTGACTGCCTCGCTGGTCTAGTGTATTGACTGCCTCGCTGGTCTAGTGGTCGCAAGCGCTACTGCTGAGCATGAGGTCCTGGGTTCGGTCGGGCAAAGTGTTATTGGGTTTTTCTATCTGGAAAGTCTTATTGAAGAACAACGTGGTCACACAGACAGACACGACATAGGTCTTAATTTAATTTATAATAAGTATGTATCATATAGAAGATTAGATTCTTTAAACAGTGACGTCAACATGGCAAGCACTCAGCAATGCAGGTAATCGTTCTACTGCTAAACAAGGAAAACCTATTGTGAGCCCCGCGCTTACTGAGCGCTTACTCACTTTGTAGAGCGGCTTACATAATATTACGCCAGATTTCTCTAACGACTGCCTCGTTGGTCTAGTGAGCGCAAGCGCTGCTGAGCATAAGGTCCTGGGTTCGATTCCCAAGTCAGACAAAGTGATATTGGATTTTTCTATTAATTTCTCAGTAGCAGCACGGAGCCTGGTATGGCCGGTTGATAGCAATACGCTCGCCCCCTGCTACACGCGACTTAACCATAACTGGTGAAATTTGGGTGTACATGTCACGAGCACTAATACGTCAACACTTGGCAACTTTTAATTGCGATTATTTCACGAAATAATGAATGCAAAGTTGAAATACGACACTTTACATAAACCTACGGGTTCCAAAATACTATGTTCGTAATAACATACAATTTCATTAAAAAATAAAGGAGAGAATCGCCATTGAATAAAGCCAAATACTTATCCTCCCGACTGTACTAAAAGGCCGTCAACACCTCTGCCCTACCCTTCGAGGATACAGGCGTGATCTCTAACCTCTCCTAGAAACTTATAGTTACCTACTAAAACTTATAGTTACCTACTAAAACTTATAGTTACCTACTAAAACCAACCTATTTTTCTATAGTTATTGTAGAGGTCATTCTCGGGGAAAACTAGCGTCATAGTGGTCAGTTAGTGGTCGGTGACGAAGACAATGAATTACTGTTCATCCTTCTTAGAATTGCTACTTTCCTTATCAATCATATTAACGTGCCTCCGGTTATGATGCCGAGGGCACAATGTGTACCTCATGACGTAGCAGTTCATTCGTTGTGCAATAAAATTACATATTGGTACTATAAGAGCTCCGCGCCCTTATATTAGGGGTTTATTCCAATCAAAGAATCTAGGCAGGAACTCTGTCTGTGTTTCCTTCCACATTCAATCCATTTTCTGGGCACGCTCGTTCCATACCGCATCCATCGTTTTCCATCAGGCGTGATTGAGGTCAAGAGCGGACCCATTCAGCAATAACAAAAAGTTACTCATCTCTGTCAGTCCTTCAACATGACGCGCTCTGTCAGTTCTTCAACATGACGCGCTCTGTCAGTTCTTCAGCATGACGCGCTCTGCCAATTCTTCAACATGACGCGCTCTGTCAGTTCTTCAACATGACGCACTCTATCAGTTCTTCACCATGACGCGCTCTGCCAATTCTTCAACATGACGCGCTCTGTCAGTTCTTCAACATGACGCGTTCTGTCAGTTCTTCAAGCTGAGTTTCTTTTCTAATCTTCTGAATACACACACTCACACTCTCTAACACATACTCACGCTTACATTCTACACTTTGTTTTGCAAAATTGATTCATAATGATATATTATAATTGATTAGATTTTTGTTGATTTATATTTTGTTTCTAGGTATACTACGTATTACTTATTATTTTGTTATTTAATTGACTGTTTATACATATTATTTTGCTTTGTTTGATCTCACGCTGATGGCAATGTATATTTTAAGTGATTTATTGATCTTAGTTTAGTTGAATTTTAATCTTTGTTTTCCTGCCATGCATTACACTTTGAAAATGTCACAACTCTGACTCCCAAGATACAAGCAAATGCCTAGGTTGGGGGTCGCCATCGAATGTATTTTTGTTCAATGTTATGTCATCACGCTAAAACTATTTGTATTTATAT
The DNA here is from genome assembly GCA_948474745.1 of Oligia latruncula. NCBI lineage: Eukaryota > Metazoa > Arthropoda > Insecta > Lepidoptera > Noctuidae > Oligia > Oligia latruncula. The sequence continues at coordinate 15,587,513 of OX419706.1, forward strand.
CCGCGTTACCTCTTATGTTCGCGATAAAATCCAAAGTTTAAGCAAACACTAATATTAGATGATAAATCAAATTACCTATGAAATGATCAAGTTATTAATAGAATTGGCCGGTTTTAGCGACACGTGCAACGTAAGTAAGAAAATAGGTATAAACATAGAAATGCTGGAATAAAACAAGTTACAAGCTGTCTTTGAAGACGGATGAGTGAGATCAGATACATATAGGTAGCGGTGAGCCAAATGAGGTAAAGTCATAACACGACTCGACACGATGAACGTGATATAACGGGACTGATGATCTGCGTTGTCACGCACACACTACTCCACCTACTATTCTACCTGTCGTAGAACTCGTACATAGACAGAATATGCTTTATCCTAATTTTATTTGCAGTCGGCTCAATGTTTCTTTTTATTCCATGCTTTCACACATTCCATCCATCGTTTCTTTGGTCTTCTGGTCCTTTAATAGCCATCGAATTCATACTCAATATTTTCCTCGCGACATAATCCTCATTCGTCCGCATCACATGCCCATACCACACAACCGATTTCCACCTAACTTTCGAATAGGTATATGTTTTATTGTGCACTAAAATTTAAAACAATTTCTGGCCTAAAGGGTTGAAATGGAAAACAAAAAAGTGTAGCGCCAAAATCCACGCGCGAACGCAGTCCCGAGCCAGAGCTAGTTACAGATCGTAAGAACAAGATTTAGCTGAGCCTGAGCCCCATAACTTGCGAGTTATGAGCCCCATAACTTGCGAGTTACACCATTAACGACAAATTCTAATGTTTACGTCAGTAATTTTATGCGCTATTACTGTGGTTGCAGTACAACGACTCACTAAAGTGTGGAAGGAGTTAGTCATTTTCAATAAAGGGAAAATACATACATATATTTCACACTTTACCGAGAAGTTAAGTTCTTTCTTTTTGACTAAATATAATAAAAAATATACACTGATAAATCATTAATTACTAGTGCATGATTTCATCGTCTCATCATCTGCCTAGCCTTATCCCGACGATGTTAGGGTCGGCTTCCAGTCTAACCGTATGCAGCTAAATACCAGTATTTTACATGAAGCAACTATAATCAAATGTGCATACACACACGTGCTGTTCCGCCCAAAGGTCGTTTAAAAATTATCTCTACATACTTGAATGTTGTATGTAAACAATATTTTTATTAAAATAAAAAGAGTGACGAGCATGGCATTTCTTGCCCGTTCGTCCCCGTAGGTAGCAACTACACTTTGGAATGGGCAACTAGCTTCATCTTTCTTTCCTTGACAATTTTATTCAAAAGTCTACGTTAGGAAAAATGATTGCCGTAATCACCCAGTTTGGCAATCAGATTGGCGATACAGCGCCTTGCTGGCAATTCTGTTGGAAATTCTGCTCGTGAAACTAAATACAACACTATAAGGTGTGGAGGCGATAACTGTCACATAGATAAATGTTCAGGACGCATCAAACAATGTGAAGAATTCAGATTTGTACAATACCAATACCTAGTATATTTCACATCACAACATGTCTCCGAAATACCATTAGGTACGTACGTAACAGCACGGCAATAACTCCAGAAATAGTTCAGAAAATAAAACTTATTATCAGCATCTAATCTAAAAACTAATAAAAGGAGAACTCCTCAACAATTAACGTCCCTGCATCGAGAAAAGGAATATTTTATAAAAAGGCGATGGACAAGTTGACATTAGGCTATTTTAACTTAGATAAATTATAAATAGACCCACTAAAAAGCGAGAAATAAAAACTTTGTAACAAAAAAAAACCGACTTCCAAAAAAAACACTACAAACTGAAAAATAACTTTAATTTCGGAAGTCGGTGGCAAAAACTAAAATACTGATCCCTAAGACACAGTGGGTCAGTTTGTAATTTATCTAAGTTACAATAGCCTAATGTCAACTGCTCATCACCTTTTACAAAATATTGCTTTTCCCGGTGCTGGGACGTTAATTGTTGAAGAGTTCTCCTGGTAAGAACCAGGAGAACTCCTCAACAACCACTCACCATACGCATTGTGACGAGCATAAATTGCTTAGCAACCATATTAAAGTAATCGAATCGCAACCCGTGAAATATTTCTTATTGAGTAGTTCCGATGGCCATCTGTGGTCTTCATCATCACCTCCACTTTACCAAATGATGATTTCCGAGAGCAAATGCTCAAATTACTTTAAAAATACCCAAATCGCTATAGGTTTGCCTATAAAATTTGAGGGTTTCCCTCGATTTCCATGGGATCCTCTCATCAGATTCCAACTTGATGATAATGGGACCACCTCGAGAGTATACCCTTTCAAACAAAAAAATATTTTTTGGAATCGGTCCAGCCGTCTTCGAGTAATCGGTGAACATACATAAAAAAAAAACATATATAGAGTCGAACATATAACCTCCTCCTTTTTGGAAGTCGGTTAATAACCTCCTCCTTTTTGGAAGTCGGTTAAAAATGGGCTTGGTTTTAGCTTTTCAGTTCTTTTAACTTAAGTTTTTTTCCGCAGTCGGGTTTTTTTTTTTTTTTTTTTACAGTTGCACGTGTTGCTCAAAGGTTTTTCTTTACAACAATAAATTACCTATATAATTATTTTTTCATATTGTAGACTATCAAAGCAAAGAAGGAATCTGGTTATAATCAGTAATAATATCTATCTAATTGAAGAGCTTGTTTGTTCGTTTGTCCTCTCTAATCTCTGGAACTACCAGTCGGGTTTAAAAATAGTTTTTCACACCACCTGCTCGAAAATGTCAAATTATATGTCAAGCAACCTTAACCTAAAGTGAGTCATTAGTGGCCGGGGGCACAGCCGGTCAATAATGTTGTACTGGATTTCATTATGACCCGCTGGTCAATAATGTGATTTGAATTTGGAATCTCACATGCTCAGCTAAATTGGCAGTATAGTACTAACAAACACCCTTTTGTGCCAGAAAGAGGAAAGCTATTCTCGATACCCTTACTACGCGTGGATGATATTCTCGATTTCCTACAAAATCATAACGACTGCTTCTTCATATCGTTGCCATGTTTTCGAAGACATAATATTGTAAGAATAATTAGATAACTACGAACCATTTTTTAAAAGGAATGGAATAACATTAAAACTGGCATTAATAATAACAAATACCGTACCGCGCCGTAATACCGTAATAGTAATTGGCTGTAACATTAGTTAATTTATTTTAAGTAAACTGCGCAAAGATTGCTGTGGATTTTGTGAATAAATAAATAAATAATAAAACCTATCTATATTACAGTCGATTTATCACATTTTATCAAAAATACTCTATTTTCACGAGCGTCTCCAATGACGTTCTAAATTCAAAATGCATACAGCCAATCATCCAAAACCATTCTACCAGCCCTGTATAAAGCTTAGTTTACACAAACGCCACTTCCATGAGAGTGATATCAATAGACACACACGACAAAACCGTAGAAGAGACTTTTTTTTTTGAAAATCGAATTGATCGTGTCTTGGCTACTTATTGGTAGACGCAATAAAGGCGCGAACTTTTGGCATTTAAACTTTAAATTTATCAACAAAGTATTATAAAATGTCGAGTGATGAAAGTAATTGTACTCCTGAATTCATTACAACCGAAGCTAATAATATTTCTAATGATTTACTGCCGGAAAAGTACAACAATTTCCAAAAATGGAAAAGTACGAAAGGCGTCAAGTCCATTTCGGAACCAGTTCTATTTTGTTTTTCGTACTATGGCTATTATTTTCTCACAGTGTAAAAAGGTGTAAAAAGTAGAGTATCCTCCTCTGGGCTAAAGGTGTCTTTGCCTTGGGCTAGCTTGAATCCCTCGCTGCATTCAGGTTTCTTGTATTAACTCCCTCGCTTCGCTCGTGAGTTAAATCCCGAATCCTTCATTGCGCTCGAGATTCAATATGACGCCCGTGACATAAGACACAACTTTAGCCCCTCGGTGCATAATCTACTATTTGCTTTGATAGCCAAATTCTTGAGGAAGGCTATGGGCTATTTAACATTACTCTTCACGCTCGAACCCTTAGGAGCCGAGCAAAAAGAAAAGAAGTCAGAAAGAAAACGAGGTAACAGCGCGGACAGGCGATACGATGCGACGGGGTGGGTCGGGGGAACAAGGGCCGGGGCAAAAGCTAGATAATAAATAAAGGTCCCATGTCCCATACAACTGGCGAGATGTGAGTTTACTACAGGTACACCTCTGCCTTCGGGAATGTAGGCGTGATGTTGTTACCAAAATAAATAATTATGTTACTTTTACCACAGTATGATGTATAGACTGTGCTTTTACTTTTCTCGTGTGACGAGAGGTTTGTACGAATTTTTGCCGACTTAAGAGTTTGACCCTTTACCTCAAAGTATGTGCCTTAATAATCCAATATGGCGTCTGCAAAACTACATATGCTTGAACTCGTCCCTCCGACCTTGGCCTTGTGTGTACTTAAATCAATAAACTACTACCAAGGTCACCACAAATGAAGAAGTAAATAATTAAATATCATTCCATGTTCATAATTGAATATTAATGAACGATTTTATAAACATCAGTGTCTTGTCGTTATAATGAGGAGTTGTTTGAACTTTGAGCGTGTTTTGTTTTGTTTACCTTTCGACTTCCGAGTCGCTCGTCGGGGGAAGTTATTTGTTTGAACTTACGTAATTTAACAGTCGATCGGAATGTCTGTTAATAATCAATTTTGAGACAAATTATTAACATTTTATTAGAAAGTCTCTAAATGTTATCATCAACATTCAACTCTGCCTATCACAGTCCACTGCTGGACATAGGCATCTCCTAGACTGCACCACAACACCCTGTCCTCTGTTAATTCAATTAATTTTTTATTGCATCCATAATGTGTACACATACTTACAGGTGGTATTGTATAAAAGTGTAGGTGGTGATGGTGGTGGTGTATCTTCCTGATCCAGTCCGTCCCAGCCACCTTCTTAAGGTCGTCGCTCCACCTAGCTGAGGGCGACCCACACCACGCTGGTCGCTTGCCGATACGCGATGTCTTCAACATTCCATGAACATAACATGAATCTTTATTCTCACTTCTTCGTCAGCTGCAGACCGATCAGTAATGCTAATACACACCGACTTGGTTTTGCCGACGATTAAGGTCAGATAGCAACCTTTCCAATTCCCCTTCTGAGCTACACAAACAACATCTTTCAGGTTTTCGCATGAAAGATTATTACGGTATCATACGCGAGTTTGTGGCATTACGAAGTTCAAGAGAGCATACTTAGGTCGTTTATGTGGAACTACGTGGGGCCTAGAACACTGCCTTGCGGTACGCTCTAAGCTTCTGCTATTCACTACTAATGTACCTACTCTTTAACATACAAAGGTACAGTCGGTACAGCCAAAATTGGAGACTATCTGTAAACCATACAAATATATTTGTTTCGTGCAGGAATCGAACCCGCGACGCAAAGTTTAGCAGCCAATCGCTCGACCACTGCGCCATCCGAGCCGACCAATGCCTACATACCCATATTTGTCTAATAAAGTAATTAACAAGATCTAAGAGACAAAGTTCAAAGATACTTTTGAACTTTGCCTCTAAGATTGCCCACTTTAGTGTTGCAGGTTACCAAAGGCGGTGGTCGTGTGGACTAATAACTTAACAAGTAGTTTATTACGATACAGACTCTAAGCCATAGATATATGAAACCCTGATTCACTACTCATCGCCAATATAGTCAAACAAGTCAAGAGCAAGTTGCTAACAAGTTAGCTGTACCAAACAGTTGCTAACCAATTTGTTGCTTTATTCCCTCGTCATACATACAGACATAAAAAAGTATGCGCTTCGGGAATCATCCCCTATCTTCGGCAATACGATCGTGCGATGATGAGGTCTGCTATGGAGCTGTTATAACCATACTTGCCTGTTTTTTGTATTAGGTACCATGATTACAAAATGACACATTAACAACTCTATGCAATTTCAAAATACTTTTCAAAACTTTGAGTGGTGTCAAAACATGACAATCCGCGACTGGAGAAGGTAACCCAGAGAAAATTTCATACATGCATGGCAATGTACTGCTACTAAGCGCGGCAGTATAAAATTTAGAAGTATGGCCTCTGTGAGGGGTCATCCTGGGGCGCGACGTTCGTGCTCATTCGGAAATATGAAGATCACTGAATGGCATACCTTTTCTGGTTTAACTGTACGTAGGTACCAAACATTGCTATCCAATTTGTTTGTCTGCAAAGTACAAACAATCTTGTTGTACTTCTTGACGTAAACAGGAGACGACTAAAGATTCGTATCGATTTGCTTCTATCGTGAAAGTCTTTAACGAAATACTACACTCATTATTTTGTAGAGGGTGTACAAGTGTAATTAATTAATTTGTTAATGGTTCGCCATAGAGCCTGTTAAATACAGATCTCTAACAGGAAAACAAACAAATCATTGGTACTATTCGGATCGTCTATGGTTAAGTATTACCTACATGGGTAATTTAATGTTATTATCATTGGTCAACCTTCTCTGTATGAGTAGAGGTCGTTGCCCTGCAGGCTGCAGTGGGACAATAACACTAAAGTATAAAATTCAACCAAAAATAAATCAATAGTTTGTATCAATGAACGTACCTAGTTACAATATTCAGAGAAATAAACCTATTTAGTAAGCTCTTGCAGTCTCTGGTTTTGTTAGTAATTAACGTTTAAACTTGACTTTAGGTACAATTCGACTTGAAAACTGCAGCCGCCCCAACTTGTGTAAACTGAGTTTGTAACCAATGTCGCCATTTTTCAGAATAAAAAGAAAGGTAAAGTTTCACATTGACTGGGCAAGTTCACACGATATTAGAATAATAAATCAATTCCAACATATTTTTAAGTATTTTGGTAACGTGTAAGAATTTCAATATTGCCAAAATTGAGTAAGTATTCTGTTTTGTTTTCACCATTTTTCAGCATTTTTAAAGTTTTTTGTTTGTAATTTCAGCGAACAATTTACGATGAAAAGGAAAATCAAAGTAAAACAAGCTACCTATGTATACTGCACCATTTAATGAAATCTTATTGATGTTCAGCGAACATGTATAGTATTTTTATTTTTTATCTCACGAAGCGACGCGCGCTTTACTTGTGTTAACCAAATGTAAAAACACGTTGTGAATATGTGCGTGAAAACGAGTAGCGTCAGCACATACACACACACACACTTCCGACTTCACCATTCGGGGCGGTACCGAGAGCTCCTGTGCTTACACACATTCACAGCGCATTATGTACACTCGGTAAGCACAAGTAAGGTGCTTCGTTAGTAACATTAGAACCTTTTCGCTCACACTTATGCGTACAGTCACGAGTACTAATATGTCAACACTTGGCAACTTTCAATTGCGATTTTTTCGTGAAATGACGAATGCAACGAAGAAATAAGACACTTTACATAAACCTATGGGTTCGAAAATACTATGTTCATACACAAAATTTCATTGAAAAATAAAGGAGAAAATCGCCTTTGAATAAAGCCAAGTGTATACATACTTATGCTCGTGACTGTACCTACTATCACTACTAGCTAGGTACTATATTAATACATTAGCTATGTATCGTACTTCTCAGAAGCACTCAAGCTCGTTAAATAACACTATTACACTGATTGTTTCATGGATTGTTTCTCATGAATTCAAAGATGGCTGTCTAGATTGTAGGTACATCATGCCATAGTCTATACTGACATCATAAAGAGGTAACGTTTGTGAGTTTGCATGTAGGGGTAATCTCCGGAACTATTGATCCGATTCCAAAAAGCTCGAGCTTTGTAGCTTTCCATTTATAGATATCTTACATGATGACACTCAGCAATACCTACATTTTTTGCCGAATGTCATCATGTACGCTATATTTTATGTTCTTGTCAACCAAATGCGGGCAGAAGCTAGTAGTAATTAATATAATTGATTCATCTCGTATTGCTATTGCTATACACTGTTGCTGGAAATACAAGTTTTTTTCAGTATTATGCATTCCAGATTACAAACAATGATTTTATAAATTGATTCTCCACACTAAATACCTGTATCTACATGTTTCAAAATGTTATCGGTGGAAGAGAGCGATACATTCGGAACAATTGAAGAGAGATAAACTAAGGTAGGCAGGACATGACTTCCAGTGAAGAGCAAGGTTTTCTTAAATAGGTAGACATATAGGTCCATTTTCAGTGTGTCAGAACGTTGTAGGTCTTATAGACTGTAGATTTGTAGACCATTTTTTTTATTTTGTAAAGTAACTCTTACTTGTTGACATCTGGGGGCACGGGAGTGCCCCCGCCAAGACGAGCCAAGCGAAGCGCAAGGGCACTACCTACCTTTTCTCGAAGCACTTCGTCGTATTTTTGAACCTTCATAACTTGGGTTTGGATTATACCAGATAAACAAAATTTTCGGGATATGATGTCAGTGGTTGACTTATTAAACCTATAAAGTTTCAATTGCATAGCTCTTATACTTTAGATTTTATTGATATCTAAAATACCCCGATTTCGTCACTGATTCACTTACTCACTGACTCACTGACTCACTGATGATCATCAATATTCTAAGGGTCTTCCTGAAGTCCTAGAAAGCTGAAATTTGGTATGTAAGCTAGTAATAGTACACAAACAACAAAAAAACTCTAAAACTTGGAACTTTTACCCTTCAACCCCTTAAAATAGGGGATGGAAGTTTGTACGAGACTTCCGCAGATTTTTATGCTAGAGTTCTGAAAATTGATATAGGGACTCCTTGTTATAAATAATAAAATACGTATTTCAGGATTTTCAGTAAATAACCCCCCAATCCCCCAAAAAATTTTTTTTATTTCATAAGCATCAAGATTCTAAGGTTCTTCCTGAAGTCCTAGAAAGCTGAAATTTGGTATGTAAGCTAGTAATAGTACACAAACAATTCTAAGACTTGGAACTTTTACCCTCCAACCCCTTAAACTAGGGGATGGGAGTTTGTATGAGACTTCCGCAAATTTTGATGCTAGAGTTCTGAAAATTGATGTAGGGACTCCTTGTTATAAATAATAAAATACGTATTTCAGGATTTTCAGTAAATAACCCCCCAACTCCCCAAAAAAATATTTTTTTATATCATAAGCATCAATATTCTAAGGTTCTTCCTGAAGTCCTAGAAAGCTGTAATTTGGTATGTAAGCTAGTAATAGTACACAAACAATTCTAAGACTTGGAACTTTTCCCACCCTCCAACCCCTTAACCTAGGGGATGGAAGTTTGTACAGGGACTCCTTGTTACAAATAATAAAATCTGGGGGCCCGGGAGTGCCCCCGCCAATACGTATTTCAGGATTTTCAGTAAATAACCCCCCAACACCCCAAAAAAATATTTTTTTATTTCATAAGCATCAATATTCTAAGGTTCTTCCTGAAGTCCTAGAAAGCTGTAATTTGGTATGTAAGCTAGTAATAGTACACAAACAATTCTAAGACTTGGAACTTTTACCCTCCAACCCCTTAAACTAGGGGATGGAAGTTTGTACAGGGACTCCTTGTTACAAATAATAAAATACGTATTTCAGGATTTTCAGTAAATAACCCCCCAACCCACCCAAATTTTTTTTTTTTATTTCATAAGCATCAATATTCTAAGGTTCTTCCTGAAGTCCTAGAAAGCTGAAATTTGGTATGTAAGCTAGTAATAGTACAAAAACAACAAAAAAACTCTAAAACTTGGAACTTTTACCCTCCAACCCCTTAAAATAGGGGATGGAAGTTTGTACGAGACTTCGGCAAATTTTGTTGCTAGAGTTCTGAAAATTGATATAGGGACTCCTTGTTATAAATAATAAAATACGTATTTCAGGATTTTCAGTAAATAACCCCCCAACCCCCCAAAAAAATATTTTTTTATTTCATAAGCATCAATATTCTAAGGTTCTTCCTGAAGTCCTAGAAAGCTGTAATTTGGTATGTAAGCTAGTAATAGTACACAAACAATTCTAAGATTTGGAACTTTTACCCTCCAACCCCTTAAACTAGGGGATGGAAGTTTGTAAGAGACTTCCGCAAATTTTGATGCTAGAGTTCTGAAAATTGATATAGGGACTCCTTGTAATAAATAATAAAATACATATTTCAGGATTTTTAGTAAAGAAACCCCCAAAAAAAAAAAATATTTCATAAGCAACTTTCAAAAAGATGTGAAATCCCACCAAAAACATTTTCATGTAAAATGTTGCCAAGACGACACCACATATGGCTCAAAAAGTTATCAGATCTCATGTAGAGCCAAGCTTCTAACTCTACACGCCCTAACTTCACAAACTCTACACCTTAGTCAAAATATGTGACTTGGCCGTTTCGCTACCATCACATGGGCGTAAGGTGAAAAATTTATTCACTGTTCATTACTTTTCTGTTATACAATAGTTTTTGTAGTAACGAAACGGCCAAGCCTCATATTTTGACTAAGGTGTAGAGTTTGTGAAGTTAGGGCGTGTAGAGTTAGAAGCTTGGCTCTACATGAGATCTGATAACTTTTTGAGCCATATGTGGTGTCGTCTTGGCAACATTTTACATGAAAATGTTTTTGGTGGGATAGCCTTTTCCCAAGTATGTTGGGGTCGGCTTCCAGTCTAACCGGATGCAGCTGAATACCAGTATTTTACATGGAGCGACTGCTTATCTGACCTCCACAACCCAGTTACTGGGTAATACGATACCACTTGGTAAGACTGGTTGTCAGACTTTCGGGCTTCTGACTACCCCTAATGACTGTCAATAATCCACGAATAAAGACAGCCACTGCAGACACTGCAGCTGGCAGATACTGAAATTTGAAAACATTGTAAAAGCCAATTATTTTTAAAAAGAGTAACCGTGGAGTTTCTTGCCGGCTCTTCTCCATAGGAAACGACCAATTGGAACCGTGCACCTAGCTTGACGTTTCTAAGTGCCCATGTAGGTTTATGTAAAATAAAATATTTTGATTTTGATGATTACCTAATTCAAAAATCTTCACTTTTTGAACGCCAAAATAACATAAGACAGTCCTCAAACCGCCCGCCCTTCACCACTTGTCAGTGCTTTAGCTGGGAAGAAGAAGTGGTGCAACAACCTCCCCAGCAGTACAGATGTCTGTTCAGATCAGTTCCCACATCACAACCGTAACAGAACTGGGCGAGGAAAAAACATTTTATTATTTTTCGTGAACCATTTATCAGTTTTCATGGGAAACGATAAATAAATATTGTTTTTCACAAAACAATATTTATTTATCACAATTCTGGGAAGGCAGGCTTTATTATACACAAAGATGACAGAGTGTCACGGGAACACGTCGATTCTCAGAAAAACAACATTGTTATAGATAACAGTGGATGCCCGAATTTAGGGAACTTTGCGAGCGAAAATACTAAAACAGCTTGTTTTTAGCTACTAACGAATTAGGTTGGAAGTTTAAAATTTAGAGGCACATATTGCAGATAAAAGTACAATGCCTACCTACAGTTACTCCGACGCACGTAGGTACTAAGTAGTAGGATTAAAGAATTGCAAAAAATTATACTATTTATTTATATCAATAGTTTAAATCCGTTGACAAGAAGCCTAGAACCCAGACATTAGTGCCCTAAATAGAACCAGTTCAGCTACCTACGCTACTCTTAGTACAGTCAGGGCAGCAACAAACGTCAAAGTCAAATCATTTATTTCATTTCAAATAGGTAGGCCCACTTTTAAACGTCAAAAAAAGTCGATTAGTTCAGTTTTTGGTTAGTTCACTTCAGTAGTTTTATATTGTATTTCATTTTGTAGTCGTATTGAGCAAAATGTTAATAAAGTTCATGGACTTTTGTTGGACTATTCTCCAAATTAGGAACCGAATATTCACCAGAGAGTGAACTTATTCGCTCCTTTACGAATATCATTACAGTTGGTGCACGCACGACGAAAGTAATTGTAACTCCATTGTCGTCACTCCCACCTCCCGTCACTCCTGCCTCCCGTCACACGGTGACAAGAACAAAGCGATGGCGGACGTCGCGTTGTGCCCAACTCCAACTAATTCAATTTTATTTCGCTCAAATAACGAGCAAGCTTTGTCTGCCCACCCGCTACGGTTAGCAGGGCGACGTGTTTTATTAATGGAAAAATTCTTGTTAAATATTATTTGAATCCATTTCGTGATGAATGGAGACTCTGTGTGATTAATTTAGCGAAAGAATGAGTGTGTTCGTTCGTGTCATATTAATGACAGTTTCGATAGAAATAACCAATTAAATTGAAGTTCAAAAGGAATCTTCTCTAATGAATTACTTATTGAACTAGAATCTAATATCGCCTGTTGCTGAGCATGGCTTTAGTTGAAAACTGATTAAATTGGAAATGCTTTTCAAAACTGGAGCTAAATGCCAATTTATGGCCTCTAGTTGAAACCCCTAATATTGTAAAAAAATATGTTAATCTCAAAGCACAACTTCAGAGCAGGTGGTTGCGGGTTCGAACCCAGGCTGGCACTTTACTTTGTGTTACTTATTTCATCACCACTGCTCTCAAAAACGGTGAAAGAAAACATCGTGAGGAAACCGGCACTTCTTAGAACAAACAATTCGAAGACATGTGACATTTACCGACCCGCACTGGACCCGCTTGGTGGATTACGACCCACTCCCTCTCACAGAGAAGAGGCCTGTGTCCCAGCAGTGGGAACATTATAGGCTGTTTATGATTTTATGATGAACTACAAATTTATGGCTTTCGGATTTTTTCCTTTACTTGTGCTACCTGACATTGCTTCTTGCCAAATTTCATAATTCTAGGTCAACGGGAAGAACCCTATAGGTTTTGATTCCCTTGCGAGTGTCAAAATATGCGGCATTAACGGAACATAAACGCCCGTATCTTTTGATTGCGATGGCTTGGAAGTTTCATTTTTTCAATGTTTTAAGGAATTGCAGCCTTGAGTATTTGATATTAATTTCAACTTGATAACTCTACGCGTTCCTGAGGAAAAGGGTCTTGACAGGCGGACAACGAAGTGATCTTATAAGGGTTCCGTTTTTCCATTTGAGGTACGGAACCCTAAAAAACAAAAGAAAGGATAATAAACCAATCCTGAGTTACTGTCAAACGTCAACCAAAGATTGATCATGTAAAATAGGTAGTTGGATTGGGGTACACCTTACGAAAACGTTGATCACTTTTCGACTTGGTCACTTTACGTCGGATTACTTCGGAAGAGCCGAAGTTTGGCATCAAATAGTGATAGAATCAGAGAGATTTAACGGAAATGTAATATGTATTTCTATTGCTCCAAATGTAAATGTATTTCTATTGCTCCAAATGTAAATGTATTTCTATTGCTCCAAATGTAAATGTATTTCTATTGCTCCAAATGTAAATGTATTTCTATTGCTCCAAATGTAAATGTATTTCTATTGCTCCAAATGTAAATGTATTTCTATTGCTCCAAATGAATAAATGATACCAAGCTAGTGCAATTATTCCCCTTCGATTATCACATTTTTATGATTATTAATTATTATATTAATTCAGCTGGGCTGGGCAGCGTTTGGGAAGCTTCGTCGAGTCTTCTCATCGCGTATTCCGCACAGCCTAAAGACTAAAGTCTACAATCAGTGCCTGTTATGACTTACGGAGCCAAAACGTGGACACTCACGGTCCACCCTCAGGGTCGGTGGAGCGACGATCTTCGCAGGGTGGCTGGTAGCAACTGGATAAGATTTGCCGAAAGTCAAGCTGAATTTCGTGCAATTGGAGAGGCCTATGTCCAGCAGTGGACTGCAGCTGTAGGCTGATGATGATGACAAGAGATCTGAGGCAGCAGGCTGCTCGTTAAACAATATTGTTTTACCTACTACGAAGGATCAAAGCCAAAATATATAAAAGTACAGCACTAACACTAACTGATACTTTTTAGGGTTCCGTACCCAAAGGGTAAAAACGGGACCCTATTACTAAGACTTCACTGTCTGTCTGTCTGTCACCAGGCTGTATCTCATAAACCGTCATAGCTAGACAGTTGAAATTTTCACAGATGATGTATTTCTGTTGCCGCTATAACAACAAATCTATCTTCTATACATATAATGAATCTGTAGACGAGGCGTTTCTGTACATTGAAAATATAAAAAATAGGTGGGGAGTTAAAGGATAACTAATAGATGCCATTTCATCAATTTTTGGAATTTTTGTCTGTTTGTTGGTTTGTCTGTTTGGATGTGACAGATTTATTTGAACACGTTCAACGTAAAAATCGTTCATTTTATACTCAAATATAGTGTAGAACTCGGAGTAGTGATTAGTCTTTGTTTTATCGCAATCGCTTCAGTCTATCAAAAGATATAATCAATTTAATGCATTCTATATCAACTTTTTATTGCAATAAGTGGAAACACGTAACGACATCTATTGGCGCGATATAGTACTAAAGAAAACATATTGTGATCTTTAAAATATTAATAAGTGTATTATTAACTCTGATACCTAAGTCTGTGTTATTTAAAAAAGTAATGATAATGATTATAATCTATAAATATAAAAGAAAGAACTCAAGAACGGCTAAACCGATTTGGCGGAAAATTGGTGGGGAGGTAGCTTAGAACCAGGAAACGGACATAGGATACTATTTATCCGGGTTTTCTTATCCGGTTTTAGATGGACATAGTATTTAATATTTTTATTATTTACTTATGGGAGTAGGGTAGGAGTTGGGTAGGAGTAGTGTAGGAGTAGGGTAGGGGTAGGGTAGGGTAAGGGGTAGGACACCACGCGAACGATGTAACGCCGGGCAGCTAGAAATAATTTATATGGCAAAACAACGTTTGCCGGGTCAGCTAGTACTTAATAAAAATTAAATAAAGTTAAAATATAAAGGGGTATAAAAGGAACGTTTTTTTAACAACTCGCCTCCCGTGTCAGAGTAACAAAAGTCAAAACATTCCATCGCTCCCCAGTTCGTTAAAAGTATCCGATGGCCGTAACATTCCAACAACCTATTATTTCGTTAATTAAAAACATTCCATACAATTGCTACAGAACTTCAATTGCTATCGATACTTATATAATATATGTATATTTTTTATCAATCAAGCACTACGTATATATCTACATATATTTAATTCTGTTTCTCATCATTGATTCAGACTGGGTGTCATCTAATGAAAACTATTGTCCATCGTCGTCCATTGTGGACAGAGCCATCTGCACACAATGGCACCAGATGGCGCCTGCACCTTGTGACTTATAGAGCGAGGAGACAGAATGATGGCGGGATGAATGAGACTGTTCTTATTCCTTTTAGGTTAAAAGCGATTTGGTTGATTATTGAGAATGACTCGTGAAAAGTTTAGGAAGGTAAATTGGCCTTTATTTTTTCCATAACACAACAGGTAATCTGATGTGATTACCTATTGTGTCATGGAAACAATTACGGGCCGTTTTGCCTCTTCTGACGCAAAGAGGGCAGAAGTGTGACATGACACCATCATGCCAGTTCATCTTATGTACGTTGGCACTATCTAATCTGCTATTATACATTGTATATAATTGGCTTTTGGCCGCATTTGTCGAAATAAATGGCCTGAGTTGTGAGAAAACCTAGATATAATCGTGTACCTAGGTAAAGGTAGGATTTTATGAAGTCGTCAAAACGAGACCTATTATGAACCTTATAATACAATCATCATCATCCAAGTCTAAGTTTTGAAAAGGCTAAGCAGGTGTCTAGCCTATTCCAAACTATGTTGGGGTCGGCTTCCGGTCTAACCGGATGCAGCTGAATACCAGTATTAGACATGGAGCCACTGCCTGTTTGATACACCTTAGTAAGACAGACCTTTGGGCTTCTTATAACTACCTAATACGGTTTGGTAAAACTTTCTAGATGTTTTTTTCATCAAATTCATTCCAGCTTCAAATTTTGTCCAACCATTTCAGCGAACACAAGCGCTCTCTTTCCCGCCATATTGCAATCTAAGAGTGGTTCCTATGGAGCGCACAGGTTGAATGCCTGCAGTAGAATACCACCGGCGACACATAATGCCGTGAATGAGCTGACCGACCTCGTGCCGCTACCGGGAGCAGCTACCCGACGCGACGCTTACCAACTTACAGGTGACACTAAAACATGAACTAGTTCACATTTCTTTATGATATTGCTGAGCGGAAGTAGTAGTATTTATTGTAAAAGAGAAGCTTCGCGGCATTGTATTTTTTTCTTTATTTTTGCCACCAAGCTGCAATATACTATGCGTTTATGTAAACACGTTCGCGTGGAATAGACGTATTAATTATAACTTTATATCATTTAATAGTCCCTATAGTAGTAGGCACCTCCTTTTGGAAGGGTCGCGCCGCGGAGAAGTGGCGCGCGCAACAGTGAGTTGGCTTCTCTGTTGCAGGTCCTGGACTCCTGGTGAAGGGTCGCGCCGCGGAGAAGTGGCGCGCGCAACAGTGAGTTGGCTTCTCTGTTGCAGGTCCTGGACTCCTGGTGAAGGTTAAGGTAGATGGGGGCGGGCAACGCAAAACAAAAATCCTGCTTCATCACTTTCGTACATTTTTAATGAACCAACGCACATTACAAGAAGCTTTGCGCTGCGGCCCTATGCCCTATGTAAGTGTGCATACAGACGAGCGAGACACGTTGACGACAGAGACAACAGCAACTTTCGACGTGTGTCAGCGACAGCCGTGGACGTGTGTCGGCGACAGCCGTGGACATGTGTCGCTTGTGGATTTGAGTACGGTTCTCTTATACACGAGCGGCAAGCGGCGTCGGTTGCAGTTGCCTTGATCTCTCCTAGAGAAGCTATCAGTGGAAACATAGTAGCAAAACCGATTATGTACCCGAACTAACTTCCCCATTAAATAACATCCGTTTGGTGTAAATACATTACCTTATTACAAAGCTAACCTACCACAACAAAACAAAGTTGTTTACAAAGTGCAGTTACACAAAAATGTTGGCGTTACTCCGTGGTGCGGGTCAGTGCGGCGGGCGCGGCGGCGTGGGACGACAACTGTTTACCTACCCTACGCTATCGCAGTAGAACGTGCAGGGTGTTATCATGTTATTGTCTATAGTGTGTGTGTACAATTGAAGTGAATAAAGAAACTTTTATTTATTTTTCTAGTATTGTACAGCTTCGCGCTCCCCGTGAGCTGTTGTAAACAAATGACATTCTACTAGTGATGCATTTAATTATTGTATTGTAACTTTGGCAGTACCCCTTTATAAGCTTGACTGCTACGCTAGAGGTCTTGAATCGGCTCTCAGGTTTTAATAATAATGTTTTTATATTTCTTTATACTAATATTTAAAAATATAATTTATAAGAATTTATTTGAATAAAGGAGATAATAATAATAATAATAATTTATTTATCACTCCTGAAATTACAAATTTCTCTTAATCTATTTACAAATCATGGCAATGAATACATATTTATAAGAGATTACGTTGACGACTATACTAGTATAAACTGTGTCACAGTCGTCAGCGTCTTCCACACTTATTTATTAAAACCACAATTCATTGTTTTAAGCACAATATCTGTAATATTGATGAAATGGAGTGATTGTAATAAAAAATGAAACTAATAAAAAAATAAAATAAAACTTACAGGGAAAACAAACTAAAATTTTTTGGTTACATAGTAGATATTATTTGGTTACATAGTAGATATTATTTGGTTACATAGTAGATATTATTTGGTTACATAGTAGATATTATTTGGTTACATAGTAGATATTATTTGGTTACATAGTAGATATTATTTGGTTACATAGTAGATATTATTTGGTTACATAGTAGATATTATTTGGTTACATAGTAGATATTATTTAGTTACATAGTAGATATTATTTGGATACTCGATGCTGCCCGCGACTATTTCGACATTAATAGCTTTTCATTTTCTTTCTTTTTCTAAAATAAAAGTAGCCTAAGTTATAACATCAGAAGGCCAATTCTCGTAATTAAAAACGTTCAAAATATAGTCGCATGTAGGGAAATTAGAGGAGTTGAGGTATTTTTGACAGATTGAGACTGAGATCAGACTGTGAACGTTCTTAAAATTACGAGAATTATCCCTCACTTAGAACGTTTTTGAGATTGGCCGGAACAAACAGACAGTCAGATAGACAGACAAAAATTTTTTTAAAAATTGTTTCGTTAAGTATTTTAAGTAGGTATCGTATAAACTTTCATAGGCATTTAGTAAAAAGCTGTTATTTTGACATTACAAACAGACAATAAAATATATTTTTTTTTATGATTAACTTTATCATCAATCAATTTTCATTTTGAAGAGTGGATTCATGCCTACATGGTTATTAATAATCTCGTCCAATTACTTGGGGCCCCAGGTCATTGGACATAGGTCCAGCAGTGGAGGTCTTTCAGATGAAATGATGATGACATTTGAGTCACGTGACTTAGGTATAACATAAGTGGCGAAATATGGATGTACTATACACACGTGCCTACCCCGTCGGGAAATATGGATGTACTATACACACGTGCCTACCCCGTCGGGAAATATGGATGTACTATACACACGTGCCTACCCCGTCGGGAAATATGGATGTACTATACACACGTGCCTACCCCGTCGGGAAATACGAGCTTGTTGTGAAGTTCTCTTAAAGACGGTAGTTTGCACAATAGATTGCAGTTCTTATTACGGCGTCTAACGGTGGTAATTGCAAGCTCACTGCACCCCGGGGTGTCGTCGCAGCTAGTCTAACATCCTCGCTGACTGCCATCCTTTCCGCCTGAGCTGACCTCGTATGGCCGGCGCTGATGAAAAGGAACAACAGTCTAGTTACAGGCAAGGGGAGGGGTACCTTTTTTTTACGCGAATATTATTTTACGGTCATTCAATACTGCTTCCCCCTTCATCTTGCACTATCACAACTAAATAGTTGTAGCCTTAAGCCTTTTAGCCATTGAGCCTTTCAGCCGTTGAGCCCGTCAGCCAATGAGCGTCGTAAGCCATGACAACCACCCACATTTATTTAATTAAATCATCCAAGTTATAACTACTCGTAACTCATAAGTCACACGGTGATATCGCGAGAGATTCGCTCGTAACGACTTAGCGAACTTATTGAAAGTTGTCAAGCAAAATGTACTGGATTAAGTTATCTCAGGTTAATGATGTTTGTGGTAAAGGTTACATCAAGTTATGAAAACGAAAGTGAGTTTAGGATTTCGGTAACGAAGAAGCCAATACTGATGTAGACTTCAAAATATGAAAATATATAACGCCGTGGCGGGTTTGTATTCTCATTTATTATTGAAGCTTTTTCATACAACCAGAGTGTGCCCAATGGGATTTTTAGAAACTTTCATCCTATTTAATTTTATTTAGGGAGTGAATGTTCAAAAATTCTTCCTTAGTGCAACATTCCGCTTCTAGATCCAGCGGTGTAGGCTGCTCGTTACTACGTTATATTCTAGATACAGCGGTGTAGGCTGCTCGTTACTACGTTATATTCTAGATCCATCAGTATAGGCTGCTCGTTACTACGTTATATTCTAGATCCAGCGGTGTAGGCTGCTCGTTACTACGTTATATTCTAGATCCAGCGGTGTAGGCTGCTCGTTACTACGTTATATTATAGATCCATCAGTATAGGCTGCTCGTTACTACGTTATATTTTAGATCCAGCGGTGTAGGCTGTTCATTACTACGTTATATTCTAGATCCAGCGGTGTAGGCTGCTCGTTACTACGTTATATTCTAGATCCAGCGGTGTAGGCTGCTCGTTACTACGTTATATTCTAGATCCATCAGTATAGGCTGCTCGTTACTACGTTATATTCTAGATCCAGCGGTGTAGGCTGTTCGTTACTACGTTATATTCTAGATCCAGCGGTGTAGGCTGCTCGTTACAACGTTATATTCTAGATCCAGCGGTGTAGGCTGCTCGTTACTACGTTATATTCGAGATCCAGCGGTGTTGGCTGCTCGTTACTACGTTATATTCTAGATCCAGCGGTGTAGGCTATTCGTTACTACGTTATATTCTAGATCCAGCGGTGTAGGCTGCTCGTTACTACGTTATATTCTAGATCCAGCGGTGTAGGCTGCTCGTTACAACGTTATATTCTAGATCCAGCGGTGTAGGCTGCTCGTTACAACGTTATATTCTAGATCCAGCGGTGTAGGCTGCTCGTTACAACGTTATATTCTAGATCCAGCGGTGTAGGCTGCTCGTTACAACGTTATATTCTAGATCCAGCGGTGTAGGCTGTTCGTTACTACGTTATATTCTAGATCCAGCGGTGTAAGCTGCTCGTTACTACGTTATATTCTAGATCCAGCGGTGTAGGCTGCTCGTTACTACGTTATATTCTAGATCCATCAGTATAGGCTGCTCGTTACTACGTTATATTTTAGATCCAGCGGTGTAGGCTGTTCGTTACTACGTTATATTCTAGATCCAGCGGTGTAAGCTGCTCGTTACTACGTTATATTCTAGATCCAGCGGTGTAGGCTGCTCGTTACTACATTATATTCTAGATCCAGCGATGTAGGCTGCTCGTTACTACGTTATATTCTAGATCCAGCGATGTAGGCTGCTCGTTACTACGTTATATTCTAGATCCAGCGATGTAGGCTGCTCGTTACTACGTTATATTCGAGATCCAGCGGTGTAGGCTGCTCGTTACTACGTTATATTCTAGATCCAGCGATGTAGGCTGCTCGTTACTACGTTATATTTTAGATCCAGCGGTGTAGGCTGTTCGTTACTACGTTATATTCTAGATCCAGCGGTGTAAGCTGCTCGTTACTACGTTATATTCTAGATCCAGCGGTGTAGGCTGCTCGTTACTACGTTATATTCTAGATCCAGCGGTGTAGGCTGCTCGTTACTACGTTATATTCTAGATCCAGCGGTGTAGGCTGCTCGTTACTACATTATATTCTAGATCCAGCGATGTAGGCTGCTCGTTACTACGTTATATTCAAGATCCAGCGATGTAGGCTGCTCGTTACTACGTTATATTCTAGATCCAGCGGTGTAGGCTGCTCGTTACTACGTTATATTATAGATCCATCAGTATAGGCTGCTCGTTACTACGTTATATTCTAGATCCAGCGGTGTAGGCTGCTCGTTACTACGTTATATTATAGATCCATCAGTATAGGCTGCTCGTTACTACGTTATATTTTAGATCCAGCGGTGTAGGCTGTTCGTTACTACGTTATATTCTAGATCCAGCGGTGTAAGCTGCTCGTTACTACGTTATATTCTAGATCCAGCGGTGTAGGCTGCTCGTTACTACATTATATTCTAGATCCAGCGATGTAGGCTGCTCGTTACTACGTTATATTCTAGATCCAGCGATGTAGGCTGCTCGTTACTACGTTATATTCTAGATCCAGCGATGTAGGCTGCTCGTTACTACGTTATATTCGAGATCCAGCGGTGTAGGCTGCTCGTTACTACGTTATATTCTAGATCCAGCGATGTAGGCTGCTCGTTACTACGTTATATTTTAGATCCAGCGGTGTAGGCTGTTCGTTACTACGTTATATTCTAGATCCAGCGGTGTAAGCTGCTCGTTACTACGTTATATTCTAGATCCAGCGGTGTAGGCTGCTCGTTACTACGTTATATTCTAGATCCAGCGGTGTAGGCTGCTCGTTACTACGTTATATTCTAGATCCAGCGGTGTAGGCTGCTCGTTACTACATTATATTCTAGATCCAGCGATGTAGGCTGCTCGTTACTACGTTATATTCAAGATCCAGCGATGTAGGCTGCTCGTTACTACGTTATATTCTAGATCCAGCGGTGTAGGCTGCTCGTTACTACGTTATATTATAGATCCATCAGTATAGGCTGCTCGTTACTACGTTATATTCTAGATCCAGCGGTGTAGGCTGCTCGTTACTACGTTATATTATAGATCCATCAGTATAGGCTGCTCGTTACTACGTTATATTCTAGATCCAGCGGTGTAGGCTGTTCGTTACTACGTTATATTCTAGATCCAGCGGTGTAAGCTGCTCGTTACTACGTTATATTCTAGATCCAGCGGTGTAGGCTGCTCGTTACTACGTTATATTCTAGATCCATCAGTATAGGCTGCTCGTTACTACGTTATATTTTAGATCCAGCGGTGTAGGCTGTTCGTTACTACGTTATATTCTAGATCCAGCGGTGTAAGCTGCTCGTTACTACGTTATATTCTAGATCCAGCGGTGTAGGCTGCTCGTTACTACATTATATTCTAGATCCAGCGATGTAGGCTGCTCGTTACTACGTTATATTCTAGATCCAGCGATGTAGGCTGCTCGTTACTACGTTATATTCTAGATCCAGCGATGTAGGCTGCTCGTTACTACGTTATATTCTAGATCCAGCGGTGTAGGCTGCTCGTTACTACGTTATATTCTAGATCCAGCGGTGTAGGCTGCTCGTTACTACGTTATATTCGAGATCCAGCGGTGTAGGCTGCTCGTTACTACGTTATATTCTAGATCCAGCGATGTAGGCTGCTCGTTACTACGTTATATTTTAGATCCAGCGGTGTAGGCTGTTCGTTACTACGTTATATTCTAGATCCAGCGGTGTAAGCTGCTCGTTACTACGTTATATTCTAGATCCAGCGGTGTAGGCTGCTCGTTACTACGTTATATTCTAGATCCATCAGTATAGGCTGCTCGTTACTACGTTATATTTTAGATCCAGCGGTGTAGGCTGTTCGTTACTACGTTATATTCTAGATCCAGCGGTGTAGGCTGCTCGTTACTACGTTATATTCTAGATCCAGCGGTGTAGGCTGCTCGTTACTACGTTATATTCTAGATCCATCAGTATAGGCTGCTCGTTACTACGTTATATTCTAGATCCAGCGGTATAGGCTGCTCGTTACTACGTTATATTCTAGATCCAGCGGTGTAGGCTATTCGTTACTACGTTATATTCTAGATCCAGCGGTGTAGGCTGCTCGTTACTACGTTATATTCTAGAGCCAGCGGTGTATGCTGTTTTCTGTCACTAAATGAATTTAAGAATTTCATTTAGAAGAAGATACCTACCTAGGTACTTACATTACAAATGTGTATCATGATCAAAACAATGATCATTTTAATAGCAGTAACTATTTAGTTGAAGGCTTTCCTACAGCTCTTTTTTGGGGTACCTCAAAAGGAAAAAACGGAACCCTAATAGGATCACTTTGTTGTCCGTCTGTCTGTCAAGACCCTTTTTCTCGGTAACGCGTGGAGGTATAGAGTTGAAATTAAAACGATATACTCAAGTCTAGAGTCCCTTGAAGCTGTAAGAAATTCAAACTTCTAAGTTAACGGGAAAATAATATACGGCCGTTTATGCCGCAAAAAACGTATATTTCGACACTCCCAAGGTAATCAGGTACTTCCCGTTGGCCTAGAATCATGAAATTTAGCAAGAAGCAAGGTCATGTAGCACAAGTAAAGGAAAAAAATCATAAAATCGTAAATTTGTAGTTCCATTTTAAAAATAAAACCCCGTGATAAACTATTTACATACCTACAAATTTGTACGGAACCCTCGGTGCGCGAGTCCGACTCGCACTTGACCGGTTTTTATTAAATCCTCTCACTGAATAGTGTGTGTCTCAGTAATTCCAAAAATCATTCCAACAGAAAGTATGCAACAAAGACGATTACTCGTCTAATAAGCCAATAATTGAACGCTCGTGTTCGGGATCTCAGACCTTATACACTATACAGGTCATGCACAACACTATGCAGGGTCAAATTAAATTAGTTAGCAAAGCTCTGCAGCCGTGATGAGTGTCAAAATATAAACGCGATGAAATTACAAAGATTTGATGTTTTCTTTAGGGTCAACGACAGCGGATAGTTTTGTTACTTGAAGTATGAGTTGAGAAACTAAGTTGCATCGTGTTTAGATATCAATACTAATCACGATTGCGAAGTTTACACAAAAAAAAAACTGATTTTTAAACTGATATTTCAAGTGCGTTCGATAATGCCACAAAAAATCATCAATTTTTTTTTTAAACATATACAGACATGTACTACAGTCAGCAAAAGAGTTAAGTATGCAAGATCGTCGGATACAGTTGAAGTTTAGTAATAAACCGATGGATGTTGTCGAATAAAATTTAATTTTATTAATAGAAAGCAAACAGCTCATTTATCAAATTAAATTTCAGTCGACAACATCCATCGGTTTATTACTAAACTTCAACTATATCCGACGATCCTGCATACCTAACTCTTTTGCTGACTGTACATAGTTCCATAGAGGATGTCGCAGGCACAAGCTAGTCGTTCGAGAGCGTGATACACTGCACACAGCGCAAGTTTAGTACTAGTTGTTCGAGAGCGTGATACACTGCACACAGCGCAAGTTTAGTACTAGTTGTTCGAGAGCGTGATACACTGCACACAGCGCAAGTTTAGTACTAGTTGTTCGAGAGCGTGATACACTGCACACAGCGCAAGTTTAGTACTAGTTGTTCGAGAACGTGATACACTGCACACAGCGCAAGTTTAGTACTAGTTGTTCGAGAACGTGATACACTGCACACAGCGCAAGTTTAGTACTAGTTGTTCGAGAGCGTGATACACTGCACACAGCGCAAGTTTAGTACTAGTTGTTCGAGAACGTGATACACTGCACACAGCGCAAGTTTAGTACTAGTTGTTCGAGAACGTGATACACTGCACACAGGGCAAGTTTAGTACTAGTTGTTCGAGAACGTGATACACTGCACACAGCGCAAGTTTAGTACGTTACTGCAAGTTTCATGATTGCGTAGTGGATTACGGCCCACTCCCTCTCATCGAGAGAAGGCCTGTGTCCCAGCAGTGGTAACATTATGGGCTGATTATGATGACAAGACTTCAAGATAGTCCTGGGTCCAACGCTATTCCGGGACCGCAGCTTTAGGCTGAGATCTATAAAAATTACTTAGTTTGTGCTTTGACTTAGACATGTTCCCGTCTCTATCTTGCACTTGTAGTTTGGCAGTTGTGTTACAATGACATGGCAGGAGTAACGGTTTGCCTAAGTACGTGCTAAGTAACGTTTATAGATCTCGGCCTTAGCTAGATTAAATTTTATTTTGACCTAAATTCATACACGTGGCCGTAAGTTACTCCTAGGCAGTTCTAGGCATATGATATTGTTTGTTTAATACTCACGGAGTTAATAATCCTATCAATTTACCTACATAATGAATGTACCTGACTCGTTGGTCTAGTTGCGCGACTGCTGAGCTTGACCTCCTGGGTTCGATTCCCGGGTCGGGCAAAGTGTTATTGGGTTTTCCATCTGGACTTTCTCAAAAGCCGCCCGGACTCTGGATTAGTGCCCGATTTTAATGACATGAGGCTCGTCCCCTATTACCTACATGGGGATACAACATAACTGGCGACATGTGGATGTACTATACCTACACCTCTGTCTAACATGAGGCTCGTCCCCTATTACCTACATGGGGATACAACATAACTGGCGACATGTGGATGTACTATACCTACACCTCTGTCTAACATGAGGCTCGTCCCCTATTACCTACATGGGGATACAACATAACTGGCGACATGTGGATGTACTATACCTACACCTCTGTCTAACATGAGGCTCGTCCCCTATTACCTACATGGGGATACAACATAACTGGCGACATGTGGATGTACTATACCTACACCTCTGTCTAACATGAGGCTCGTCCCCTATTACCTACATGGGGATACAACATAACTGGCGACATGTGGATGTACTATACCTACACCTCTGTCTAACATGAGGCTCGTCCCCTATTACCTACATGGGGATACAACATAACTGGCGACATGTGGATGTACTATACCTACACCTCTGTCTAACATGAGGCTCGTCCCCTATTACCTACATGGGGATACAACATAACTGGCGACATGTGGATGTACTATACCTACACCTCTGTCTAACATGAGGCTCGTCCCCTATTACCTACATGGGGATACAACATAACTGGCGACATGTGGATGTACTATACCTACACCTCTGTCTAACATGAGGCTCGTCCCCTATTACCTACATGGGGATACAACATAACTGGCGACATGTGGATGTACTATACCTACACCTCTGTCTAACATGAGGCTCGTCCCCTATTACCTACATGGGGATACAACATAACTGGCGACATGTGGATGTACTATACCTACACCTCTGTCTAACATGAGGCTCGTCCCCTATTACCTACATGGGGATACAACATAACTGGCGACATGTGGATGTACTATACCTACACCTCTGTCTAACATGAGGCTCGTCCCCTATTACCTACATGGGGATACAACATAACTGGCGACATGTGGATGTACTATACCTACACCTCTGTCTAACATGAGGCTCGTCCCCTATTACCTACATGGGGATACAACATAACTGGCGACATGTGGATGTACTATACCTACACCTCTGTCTAACATGAGGCTCGTCCCCTATTACCTACATGGGGATACAACATAACTGGCGACATGTGGATGTACTATACCTACACCTCTGTCTAACATGAGGCTCGTCCCCTATTACCTACATGGGGATACAACATAACTGGCGACATGTGGATGAACTATACCTACACCTCTGTCTAACATGAGGCTCGTCCCCTATTACCTACATGGGGATACAACATAACTGGCGACATGTGGATGTACTATACCTACACCTCTGTCTAACATGAGGCTCGTCCCCTATTACCTACATGGGGATACAACATAACTGGCGACATGTGGATGTACTATACCTACACCTCTGTCTAACATGAGGCTCGTCCCCTATTACCTACATGGGGATACAACATAACTGGCGACATGTGGATGTACTATACCTACACCTCTGTCTAACATGAGGCTCGTCCCCTATTACCTACATGGGGATACAACATAACTGGCGACATGTGGATGTACTATACCTACACCTCTGTCTAACATGAGGCTCGTCCCCTATTACCTACATGGGGATACAACATAACTGGCGACATGTGGATGTACTATACCTACACCTCTGTCTAACATGAGGCTCGTCCCCTATTACCTACATGGGGATACAACATAACTGGCGACATGTGGATGTACTATACCTACACCTCTGTCTAACATGAGGCTCGTCCCCTATTACCTACATGGGGATACAACATAACTGGCGACATGTGGATGAACTATACCTACACCTCTGTCTAACATGAGGCTCGTCCCCTATTACCTACATGGGGATACAACATAACTGGCGACATGTGGATGTACTATACCTACACCTCTGTCTAACATGAGGCTCGTCCCCTATTACCTACATGGGGATACAACATAACTGGCGACATGTGGATGTACTATACCTACACCTCTGTCTAACATGAGGCTCGTCCCCTATTACCTACATGGGGATACAACATAACTGGCGACATGTGGATGTACTATACCTACACCTCTGTCTAACATGAGGCTCGTCCCCTATTACCTACATGGGGATACAACATAACTGGCGACATGTGGATGTACTATACCTACACCTCTGTCTAACATGAGGCTCGTCCCCTATTACCTACATGGGGATACAACATAACTGGCGACATGTGGATGTACTATACCTACACCTCTGTCTAACATGAGGCTCGTCCCCTATTACCTACATGGGGATACAACATAACTGGCGACATGTGGATGTACTATACCTACACCTCTGTCTAACATGAGGCTCGTCCCCTATTACCTACATGGGGATACAACATAACTGGCGACATGTGGATGTACTATACCTACACCTCTGTCTAACATGAGGCTCGTCCCCTATTACCTACATGGGGATACAACATAACTGGCGACATGTGGATGTACTATACCTACACCTCTGTCTAACATGAGGCTCGTCCCCTATTACCTACATGGGGATACAACATAACTGGCGACATGTGGATGTACTATACCTACACCTCTGTCTAACATGAGGCTCGTCCCCTATTACCTACATGGGGATACAACATAACTGGCGACATGTGGATGTACTATACCTACACCTCTGTCTAACATGAGGCTCGTCCCCTATTACCTACATGGGGATACAACATAACTGGCGACATGTGGATGTACTATACCTACACCTCTGTCTAACATGAGGCTCGTCCCCTATTACCTACATGGGGATACAACATAACTGGCGACATGTGGATGTACTATACCTACACCTCTGTCTAACATGAGGCTCGTCCCCTATTACCTACATGGGGATACAACATAACTGGCGACATGTGGATGTACTATACCTACACCTCTGTCTAACATGAGGCTCGTCCCCTATTACCTACATGGGGATACAACATAACTGGCGACATGTGGATGTACTATACCTACACCTCTGTCTAACATGAGGCTCGTCCCCTATTACCTACATGGGGATACAACATAACTGGCGACATGTGGATGTACTATACCTACACCTCTGTCTAACATGAGGCTCGTCCCCTATTACCTACATGGGGATACAACATAACTGGCGACATGTGGATGTACTATACCTACACCTCTGTCTAACATGAGGCTCGTCCCCTATTACCTACATGGGGATACAACATAACTGGCGACATGTGGATGTACTATACCTACACCTCTGTCTAACATGAGGCTCGTCCCCTATTACCTACATGGGGATACAACATAACTGGCGACATGTGGATGTACTAT
This sequence comes from Oligia latruncula, assembly GCA_948474745.1. Classification (NCBI taxonomy): domain Eukaryota; kingdom Metazoa; phylum Arthropoda; class Insecta; order Lepidoptera; family Noctuidae; genus Oligia; species Oligia latruncula. The sequence continues at coordinate 15,616,252 of OX419706.1, forward strand.
ACCTACACCTCTGTCTAACATGAGGCTCGTCCCCTATTACCTACATGGGGATACAACATAACTGGCGACATGTGGATGTACTATACCTACACCTCTGTCTAACCCTGTGGGGCATACAAACGTGATGATAGGTACTATCCGTATTAACTTTGTACAAACAACATGAACCGATACATTACATGTTTTAATAATAAAGAAAGCTTCGGTGTATGTCCACATTAAGCTACATAAGTATCATCATCAAAATAAATGGACTTTCATTATTGATATTATCAATTACTATGTTAAACTTTCGTTTTCTATGACGGGAACTAGCACTAGCCCGTGGGAATATCGGGATAAAAACTATCCTATGTCCTCTCCCGGGACTACCTCTATACCAAATGTCATCTAAATCGGTTCAGCGGTTTAAGGGTGACACACTTTTCACATTTATAATATTAAGTATGGATGGATATATAATCTATACATATAATAAATCTGTAGACGAGGCGTTTCTGTACATTGAAAATATTAAAAAAAAAAATAGGTGGGGTGTTAAAGGATAACTAATAGATGCCATTTCATCAATTTTTGGAATTTTTGTCTGTTTGTCGGTTTGTCTGTTTGGATGTGACAGATTTATTTGAACACGTTCAACGTAAAAAGTACCAAACCAATATGGTTCATTTTTATACTCAAATATAGTGTAGAACTCGGAGTAGTGATTAGTCTTTGTTTCATCGCAATCGCTTCAGTCTATCAAAAGATATAATCAATTTAAAGCATTCTATATCAATTTTTTATTGCAATAAGTGGAAACACGTAACGACATCTATTGGCGCGATATAGTACTAAAGAAAACATATTGTGATCTTTAAAATATTAATAAGTGTATTATTAACTCTGATACCTAAGTCTGTGTTATTTAAAAAAGTAATGATAATTATTATAATCTATAATAATATAAAAGAAAGAACTCAAGAACGGCTAAACCGATTTGGCGGAAAATTGGTGGGGAGGTAGCTTAGAACCAGGAGACGGACATAGGATACTTTTTATCCGGTTTTAGACGCACATAGTATTTAATATTTTTATTATTTACTTATGGGAGTAGGGTAGGAGTAGTGTGGGAGTAGGTTAGGAGTAGGGTAGGAGTAGGGTAGGAGTTGGGTAGGAGTAGTGTAGGAGTAGGGTAGGAGTAGGTTAGGAGTAGGGTAGAAGTAGGGTAGGAGTAGTGTAGGAGTAGGGTAGGGGTAGGGTAGGGTAAGGGGTAGGACACCACGCGAACGAAGTAGCGCCGGGCAGCTAGAAATAATTTATATGGCAAAACAACGTTTGCCGGGTCAGCTAGTTATATAATAAATAGTATGTATTGGATTACATAAATAAGCTACTGACATAGTTTCCCAGGTTATTACCGCTTGAATAACAAGTATAACAACTGACCCTAAAGTTATACGAGTAAATAGCTTTTGAATTTGAATAAACCTTGCAGTAAAGGCAATCCCTGAAACTAATAATTTAAATGTTAAATTACGTCACTTTTATAAAGACATAAATATTGTTTCTGTATTGTAATTTATTTAAACTGTTTTAGTCATTAGAGAACAAGATAATTATTTTAGACTAGCTGACCCAGCAAACGTTGTTTTGCCATATAAATTATTTCTAGCTGCCCGGCGCTACTTCGTTCGCGTGGTGTCCTACCCCTTACCCTACCCTACCCCTACCCTACTCCTACACTACTCCTACCCTACTCCTACCCTACTTCTACCCTACTCCTAACCTACTCCTACCCTACTCCTACACTACTCCTACCCAACTCCTACCCTACTCCTACCCTACTCCTAACCTACTCCCACACTACTCCTACCCTACTCCCATAAGTAAATAATAAAAATATTAAATACTATGTGCGTCTAAAACCGGATAAAAAGTATCCTATGTCCGTCTCCTGGTTCTAAGCTACCTCCCCACCAATTTTCCGCCAAATCGGTTTAGCCGTTCTTGAGTTCTTTCTTTTATATTACTATAGATTATAATCATTATCATTACTTTTTTAAATAACACAGACTTAGGTATCAGAGTTAATAATACACTTATTAATATTTTAAAGTTCACAATATGTTTTCTTTAGTACTATATCGCGCCAATAGATGTCGTTACGTGTTTCCACTTATTGCAATAAAAAATTGATATAGAATGCTTTAAATTGATTATATCTTTTGATAGACTGAAGCGATTGCGATGAAACAAAGACTAATCACTACTCCGAGTTCTACACTATATTTGAGTATAAAAATGAACCATATTGGTTTGGTACTTTTTACGTTGAACGTGTTCAAATAAATCTGTCACATCCAAACAGACAAACCGACAAACAGACAAAAATTCCAAAAATTGATGAAATGGCATCTATTAGTTATCCTTTAACACCCCACCTATTTTTTTTTTTATATTTTCAATGTACAGAAACGCCTCGTCTACAGATTTATTATATGTATATGATGATGATGATGATGATGATGATGATGATGATGATGATGAATAGATAGAGATTGAGGCATTAGATGACAAGATAATATATTAGATAGAGATTTCTTATAATTTCTGTGGAGTGTAAAACACCTGATTGGCTGATGTACGCAAATAAAAAAAAACGGTCAAGTGCGAGTCGGACTCGCGCACTTAGAGGGGTCCGTACAAATTTAAGTTTTTCGGAATTTTTCCTTTACTTCTGCTATATGACATTGCTTCTTACCAAATGTCATGATTCTAGGTCAACGGGAAGTACCCTATAGGTTTTGATTCCCTTGCGAGTGTCAAAATATGCGGCATAAACGGAACATAAACGCCCGTATCTTTTGATTGCGTTGACTTAGAAGTTTGATTTGCTCACTGCTTCAACGGATTGCAGCCCTGAGCATGTGATATTAATTTCAACTTGATACCTCCACGCGTTCCTGAGAAAAAATGTCTTGACAGACGGACAGTGAAGTGATCTTATAAGGGTTCCGTTTTTCCTTTTGAGGTAGGTACGGAACCCTAAAAAGCTCGTTTTGTTCAATAAATCAAACTGCTCCCACAGAAGTGTTTTATTCAACAATTTCTTTAAGATTATTGCGCTGGTCTACGTCGGTCCTCGCTCACAGTTTGTCCGCACGAGGGCGCCACACGCGCGCCTTCATTTCATTCGCGCTATTTTATCTCGGATCGCTCATTGCAACGATAGCTTCGCCCCGGCAACCCTTTTCCATCCAGTTTGACAAGTTACATGCCATCCACGTACTTTATCCAATCGTTTGCAGTCCATATGTATATTACTTTCAATTTATTCTGCCATAATGATTCTACTTACATCTATGATAGACTTGTTTAGAAAACTGATTTGGGGTGCTTAAGCTGAGACTGGCAACACGTGCAGTCGTGCATACTTAGATGACTTTCACTTTATATTTCTTAAGTTTTGAAAATTGAAGTTTATCGTGACATATACAAATTACAACTTAGATCAAGACAAATGAATGACAAATAGGTCACCAAAGATTATCTTTTAAATAAAATATCTGAGAATTATCTGATCGAGTTATGAATGCAAGTATGAGATTAATTTGCGAATGCTTCTTTTGTCTAAAATTTGAGTTTTTATTTAGATGTTACTTGATGGCTAGAAGCCGTCGATGTCGCCCACCTGATTGTTCTTATTCTTTCTTCTTTTCGTCTCGACGGTACTCTGATTGATATTATATTGTTTGAGCCCCACGCGCGCCACGCGCGCCACGTGCGGCACGTATATTGCGGCATCAGTGGCATTCTTTAGGTCATCAAATTTTAATGTGGAAGTGAACGGACACTTAGGACATTCCAGCACGTGTTTAGTGGTACATGGTGTGGGGGTCTACTGTCTAAATACGTCAACGAAGATACGGACCCGTTCGAAAGTAGTTGCTCCGTCACAACCAGTGTCGAGTTCAATGTTTGTGATGCGCGTAGGTATACATATCGGTACTAGGGATAACTGTCAAATCGTGTTGTCATTCATTTTTAGTTGGGGCCCCGAACATTATGTAACTTCGGCTGAAACTACACATTTCGTGCCGAGGAAGACCCTTGACCCTCATCAGAATATTGTAATTGGTCAAAGACGCCCGAAGACATCTGCAATACCATAGGCAATAGGCTTATCAGATAAGTTGCCATCGCAACTCTGAAATGATTAAGTGACGAAAATGAAGGAATTGGGTTTCATACGGTAGCCAATATCTAATACAGTTAATAAACATGAATATTCGAACGTTAGCTCCGTCGTACATACAGTGCTAAAGACAATGACTATAAAACTGAATGGAACGGCGCACTGACGGTAACTACTCAGTGAAAACGACTACTACATGCAATACAAGGGCTTGTTTACATAACGCTCATATGTACTTTACATAGAGATCTGCTCATTCCATGCAAGTTCTCTTTTATAAAGTTATCCGACTCACAGTATTGGTATTCCATTGGTTTTGTGGAAGTTAGTTTTAAGATTGTGAGAGAATCTTATTTTGTTATGAATGTCTGTTTGTAGACTACTAGCAGCTTAATCAGCCTATAACGTTCCCACTGCTGGGACACAGGCCTCCTCCCTGTGAGAGGGAGTGGGCCGTAATCCACCACGCGGGCCCAGTGCGGGTTGGTAGATGTCACATGTCTTCGAATTTTTGGTTCTAGGACAACCCAACCGACCGTTCCCAACCGTTTTGAGAGCAGTGATGATGAAACAATTTACACAAAGTAAAGCGCCTGTCTGTCCTGTAGACTATTATTGTAACTTAATAATGAAATATTTGAGGCGAGAAAATTACAGGAAGCTTTCAGATAATTGTGCTTTATCATTTATTGTTTTTTTAATCCCACTTCGCCCTAAATATTACAAAAATGAAACTATGAAAATGTTAAGACGGTTCAATCATGCATAATCGAATTTGGATATATTTCGGGTGTATGAAGTATTGGAGTTTCTTGCCCATTCTTCTCCATAAGAAAAATACCTTTTGGAAGGGGCGACTAGAATCAATTCTTTTTTATTTTATTTTAATTTTTGACGTTCAAAAGTGCCTTTTATGTGCCTATTTGACATAATGCTTTGACTTGACTTATTTCCCCGATTTTAAACAATTTTAACCGACTTCAAAAGGATGAGGTTCTCAATACGACTTTTTTTTTTGTATGTTTGTTACGCGATACCTCCAACAATAAAATTGTAAATCGATTTCAAAAAATATTTTTAACGGATAGGCCCGATAGGGTTATGCCTCAGGGATGCTCCTCAGGGGTGCTCCTCAGGGGTGCTCCTCAGGGGTGCTCCTCAGGGGTGCTCCTCAGGGTGCATATACATTGTACCTACTAACTTCGCTTGGGTAGTTTTTGAGTTAGCTTCATTAATACGTATTTTTGCAACTTAGTTTATATTAATGATGTTATATTAAAATGACTTCCTGTTTCTGTCACTGATATTTACATAGCAAGTAGTGTTATACGAATTTATGTGGGGTAAGTACAACTTAAAAGTGAAAAATAAAAACTTTATTGCAATAAAAAATAACAGACTTCCAAAAAAGATAAGTACTACAAAGTGAAAAATAACTTAATTTCAGAAGTCGGTGAAAAACAATGAAAATGCGAACCCAACGCAACGACACCGACTTCCGAAATTAAAGTTATTTTTCACTTTAAAGTGTCTTTTTTGGAAGACGGTGGTTTTTTTTTTTTGTAAAAAAGTTTATATTTTTTATTTTTACTACCTAGGAGGTTATATTAATCGAATCTGCGATGGATAGTAGGAATTATTAAAATAATTATAGTAACGAAGTGAATAGCTTACAAACTACCTAATTAGTATAATATTTAATGTATTCTTTAATGTTGTGCGAAGTAACTCAACATCTACACACAAAATATTACATTTTGTTTTCAACATACTTTCGCTACAAACTTTCCAGCGGAGTTAGTTCTTCTCTAAACAAAGCTCGGAATGTTCTATCGGCTTGTGTATACAATACTAGGTACACAGATTTCGTCTTAACAAGCTAGTTGGTTTGTTCGTGTTATAGGCAGGCGCCACACAAAGTAATCCATTACATCTAAAGATTAACGACTGTTAATGTAACAGAAATCCCGCAGTAAACAGATGTTAATATTCGCATAGCAGGCAAACCAGTGAACATTACCTAATTAAATTTATCATAGTCTTTGTTTAAGTTGCGAAAATAAACCATAGCCATGCTATGGTACCACTGGTATGCAAGGCAACATCATGATGAAAACTTTTGTTACGTATAATATAACATGCAAATAATTATGGATGGATTATAGCGCTTGACTCAGCACACCACTGGAAAGGGTACAGCCTCAACGCCACCTCCCCACACACGTGGCGAAACGAATAAATGAAAATTTATTTTTATTTCGAAAACCGGGTCACAACCTCACAACCGACCGACGCAGCGCTGTAATTCTGCGTTTTTATTAAAACATTCAAGTGCCACTTACCGTACAAATCACTCCCAAGTTCTTTCCTTATTTGTGCACAAACGTTTTATCAAATGTGATTGAAACAATTCACCATAACACACGCGACGCGTCTCCCACTATTTATAAACGCGCGCTACGAACGTGCGCGCCGGCAGTTGCCGTACGACTGATGACACGGCAGTGTTTACGCCGCTTCGCGCATGCGTTTTCGACTACCCTCTAATGTCGACGCTCGCTAAAAGTCGTATTTCGATCTATTTTCAGCCGTATGTCTTTGGAATAAGGATCATTGGCAGTGGGGGATGAAAAGTGTCGTAGTGTGGTCGCGTTATGTGTCCCTTCTATCCCGTTCACTTTTTTCACGATGTTCGTTTTCAGTGTGCGTTATGGTGAGAGGCACCGCGTTTGACTCATCTGTTATGCTATGTTCACACGCGCGCGTTCAACTCGACATTCAACGTGCACAATCACATTCACGAGCGTGTAAACGGTACGCCCGAGCCCGTAAACGCGCCTGTGAACGTGAATGCCGCGAACCGGGCGTGCTGACTGACACGACGGCGTGCGTGTGAACAGCTTGAATGTTCGCCGACCTGGGGCGGGCTGCATGCCGCGCAGCCCGCCAGGCAGCCCGCCGGGCTGCACGGCGTGCATGTGAACATAGCATCAGATAAGTTGAGTCATTATTTCTTACGCGATTTGTTCATAATCTCTGTTTCGGGTTACAGATTGAAAGGCCGTCGCGCGTCGCTCCGACATGCGACAGGGCAGAGCAACGCTTCGTAGTAGAATGCGTTCCCTTTTGTTCGTTAAACTGTTCAATTCTAACTTGTTATCAATATCATGTTAATTAATCTCACCATTAGGTTGTGTCCGTACCGTAAAATAACGATGTCATGCAGATATACAAATGGGTTTCGGATCTACTGCTTTTTCCTCCGATAACAATGGATTTGTATAAATCATTCGGCAGGTGACATGACGGGTCTAAGACCGTTGGGTGACAAGTAAATGAGTAGCTAGACAGATACATCGATGGAAAATAGGTGTTATCCGTAAGCGAAGACTTTATAAGCGTCCCAAAGATTACTAAAATATGTGATATGTAGGTATGTAATTAAAATGATACACACATTCACGCCTCGCGCCTTCTTCCCACAGGGATAGGTAGAAACTACAAAGTGCTACCTGATGTACTCCCTTTTACTTCGATTACGTTCGTGATATACTTTTAGCAATACCTCATTAGTAACACTTATCTACCCAAGTTTGTCTAAAATAAAGCTGAGTTGACGTCAGTCATCAGCGGTAACGAACTTAGATTTCGAAGCACTATCACAAATAGTATTTTCCTGCTTAGTTAACCATGGACAGTAGTAGACTTTGTCGTTTAGAAGCCTTCGCTTACCGATCATAGTGTGATCGTGGAATAAACAAGACTCATTCGATTACCGCGCGCGAGCCGATAGTGATACAGGGTCGTTGAACCCGTGACCCGCGGGATGCTACTTGCGTAACACACTATCAATCACAATCCGAATGATTTTGAAGGATATTGTTAATCCATTGCTTCATAAGTTCGAAAAATTTGTCTACTCAACAACATAAATAACAATAAACAATAGCAATGAATGTTGTTGAACTGTCAAAATGAAAGCCATTGCTAGTTACTGTTAGTGTGTTATTACAGCACTGTTTAGCTATTGTCTGAATGTTGAGTACCTACGAGTATTACATTTAGTTTTACATTTTTAATAATTAATAACTAAATAATGAATCATAATGAGCGATGTTTGTATTGCGTGTTGCGTGTTGCGCGGATGTGACGCATATTTTCCGCCAACTTGTTCTTTTTTGTGATTGTGTTTTATTCTTTTACGCCATGTTTTTCCGGAAATAAACGTTTTTTGCGTACCGTGAGGGCTGGTTCGAGTCTAGGTGGTGCTAGACAAGAGGATCCTAGGTGGTGCGAGACAAGAGGAGCCTAGATGGTGCGGACCAAAGGAGCGTGAGCCTAGGTGGTGCGAGACAAGAGGATCCTAGGTGGTGCGAGACAAGAGGAGCCTAGATGGTGCGGACCAAAGGAGCCTGAGCCTAGGTGGTGCGAGACAAGAGGAGCCTGAGCCTAGGTGGTGCGAGACAAGAGGAGCCTAGGTGGTGCGAGACAAGAGGAGCCTAGGTGGTGCGAGACAAGAGGAGCCTGAGCCTAGGTGGTGCTAGACAAGAGGATCCTAGGTGGTGCGAGACAAGAGGAGCCTAGATGGTGCGGACCAAAGGAGCCTGAGCCTAGGTGGTGCTAGACAAGAGGATCCTAGGTGGTGCGAGACAAGAGGAGCCTAGATGGTGCGGACCAAAGGAGCCTGAGCCTAGGTGGTGCGAGACAAGAGGAGCCTGAGCCTAGGTGGTGCGAGACAAGAGGAGCCTGAGCCTAGGTGGTGCGAGACAAGAGGAGCCTGAGCCTAGGTGGTGCGAGACAAGAGGAGCCTGAGCCTAGGTGGTGCGAGACAAGAGGAGCCTAGGTGGTGCGAGACAAGAGGAGCCTGTGCCTAGGTGGTGCTAGACAAGAGGATCCTAGGTGGTGCGAGACAAGAGGAGCCTAGATGGTGCGGACCAAAGGAGCCTGAGCCTAGGTGGTGCGAGACAAGAGGAGCCTGAGCCTAGGTGGTGCGAGACAAGAGGAGCCTGAGCCTAGGTGGTGCGAGACAAGAGGAGCCTGAGCCTAGGTGGTGCGAGACAAGAGGAGCCTGAGCCTAGGTGGTGCGAGACAAGAGGAGCCTGAGCCTAGGTGGTGCGAGGCAAGAGGAGCCTAGGTGGTGCGAGACAAGAGGAGCCTGAGCCTAGGTGGTGCGAGACAAGAGGAGCCTAGGTGGTGCGAGACAAGAGGAGCCTGAGCCTAGGTGGTGCGAGACAAGAGGAGCCTGAGCCTAGGTGGTGCGAGACAAGAGGAGAAGGGGGGTAAAAAAAATAATTTTATTAATTCTTTCTTATTTGCAAAATGGTTGAACGTCATCTAAAACTATTCCAAATTTCAAGTTAGTAAAGTAGTTCTTGTAGTAAAGTAGTTCTTGAATATCCAGCTGTGACAGAAAGACAGACAAACAGACAGACAGACTGTTCCGTTTTACCACTTTGGTACGGAACCCTAATAAAGCACATTATAAGTATACCATGATCTGCCTAGCCTGTTCCCAACTATGTTGGGGTATGGGGTCGGCTTCCACTCTAACCAGAAGCAAGTATTTTACATAGAGCGACTGCTTATCAGACCTCCGCAACCCAGTTTCTGGGTAATATGATACCCCTTGGTAAGAGTGGTTGTCAGACTTTCAGACGACCCGTAACGACTGTCAAAGATCCACGAATGACAGCCAAATGCTTAACGTGCTTTCCCAGCATAGATATCCGATTTCCCAGGCAAGGAGAGGATGTAAGCGATGGTCACCCATTCGCGGACCGACGTTAGGAAGCGTTGCTTAACCTTGAAGATCGACCCGTGCAGCTGTTATTATTTAACCACAGCCCCTACAACATATGAATTTCTGTCGCGTTGTAAATCCTCTTTCATATAATGCGACTTCAAGAAGATTTGACCATTCTTGGCTATTTCTCGTAAATACGACGATATTGTCCGTCGTGTCTCCAGTGTGCAGTGGTGCGCGACTCAGCGCGACGGCCCTCTCCACAGTAGTAGCAGCATGCGGTGAGCTGTCGGCACTACAGGTACCTAGCTATAAGTAAGTAGGTACTTCTCGAGTGCGAGTAAATCGCATCGAGATGTATTGAGCTGCTGCGTGCCAATGAGATACCAACCCGCCCCGCCCAACCCGGACTGGGCCCGCGTGGTGGATTACGGCCCACTCCCTCTCACTGAGAGGAGGCCTGTGTCCCAGCAGTGGGAACATTATAGGATGATTATGTGCCAATGGGATATACCTACCAATTGTAGCTAAACCGTTTTGTAGCCAATTTAAGAGTTAACATGATTTCAGATTAGTAAGTAACGTGGATGTATTATGAAAGAAATATAATATGTACCTATTTTATTCATAGTCTATTTTATTCATAGTCTATTTTTTTTTCATTCTTTTGTGCACAAGTTAGCAACTCTATAATTATACATCTTGTTTTATCTTGTCACTACATTCACGTTTCAATAAGGGCCACCGAAAAATATAAAATATTTAGGTAGGAAAGTAATTCATAGATAAGAACTACAGATTGTTGATCGAAGTAAGTTGGTATATAAATAAACAATAAAGTGCATTCTGCCTATTTTCCGACCAAAGCTCAAACTTCAAAGGACATACGACTCTATGTTCTCACTACATATCTGTCGAGTTTCCACGAAATAATGAATAGCGACTAAAACTGAAACATGAACTGAAATATGACACAAAATGTTCGCTGGACCTACTTGCAAATAAACTACATGAAAGCTCTGCACCCGCTACGCCGCGCTACGGCGTAGACAAAACGAGTGCTACGACGCGCGGCTACGAGCTACGAGCGTGCGTCCATGACCAATAGCTACGGACTCAGTAGCGTTTGAACTATATTGAACCGATTATGAATAATTACAAATTCAATTTGTATTGGATTTATAACGCTATGTACAGTCAGGAAAATGTATTGTTAATCACACTTCACACTAATATTATAAAGGCGAAAGTTTGTGAGTGTGTCTGTGTTTATATGTTTGTTACTTCTTCACGTTCAAACAGCGAGACCAATTTTGACAAAAAATTGTATGGCGGTAGCTAACACCCTGGACTAACATATAGGCTACTTTTTATCCCTATATTCCCACGGGATCGACATTTACGCGGGTGAAACCGCGGGGCCCAGCTAGTAATATAATAAACTAGCAGCGCCCCGCGGTTTGACCCGCGTAAGTTTCGGGATAAAAAAACGGGATAAAAAGTATCCTATGTGTTAATCCAGGAAATGGTCTGTCTATGTGGCAATTTTCATCCAAATCTGTTCAACGGTTTACGCGTGATTGAGCCAAATTAGAGCAAATAAAACAAAATGAAATCAATATAAATTAAATATAAACAAAAGAAATCAACTTAAATTAAATCAAAATAAATTGAATAAAATCAAATCAAATTAAAACAAATAATCAAGACAATAAAAGAAATAAAAAACAATAGTTATTTGTGCAACAAGAGAGCAAAGTAGTTTTTTACTGCGAGTGCTGATTTTGAATCCTGAGTGTGGCGAGGGATTTAAAGGCACGAGATGCAAAAAACTTTGCTCTCGTGTAACACCCATAACTTTTCACTTCAGCAGCGAGAACACTTTGTAAGGCGTGTTCGGAAATAGCACCCATGATATTTTATTATTCAAAATATATTACGTAACATTATTGAAACTAGAAATAAATATTTACAGGTTAAATATCAGTTTTATTTGCAGTAAATACTTATTTTCGTTTAAATACAACAATAAGTTAAAAATTCAATAAATTACATTAAAAGACTTAATTATCTTTTTGCAAAACTTTAGTTAGTACGAAATTCCGAACGTGTTTGTCTTTGAGGTCGAATTCAAAATCGGAACTTCGAAAGGGCTGGTCTCTCTTTCTAATGGCGGGAAAGAGATAGAGTGTGAATGTTTCGAATTGTATGATTAACCCAAGGCTGAATAAGATATTCGCGGCTTTCAGAAAAAAATAATGCCATCAAAAACATACCTTGTAAAAAAAGCCAAGTCTCGCAACTCAGTTCTTCTACCGTAAAAAGTTGTGAGATCCATGAAATACCAAGTCGGTTAATTTATTCACTCCCTACTTAAGGAACCTTCTGTCTTAAGTTATTACATAATTAGCTAACCTAACAACATCTTGTAGTGACCATCAATATTAAAAATCTTTTGTGTTTTAAATAAACAGATTGACTTGGCAATCGCACTGCGAGATACATTGTGTTTTCATGCGATGGCGATAGCCAAGTCAATTTATTTATTTAAAACATAGAAGATTTTTAATATTGATGGTCACTACAAGATGTTGTTAGGTTAGCTAATTATGTAATAACTTAAGACAGAAGGTTCCTTAAGTAGGGAGTGAATAAATTAACCGACTTGGTATTTCATGGATCTCACAACTTTTTACGGTAGAAGAACTGAGTTGCGAGACTTGGCTTTTTTTACAAGGTATGTTTTTGATGGCATCTCACTTCTTTTTGTAGATAGTCCTACTTTTTTTCCTTTCCGGTACCTTTTTAACTTTTTATTTTTAACATAATCCGTTGACCATTTTACAAGTTACCTTTGAACATAATTATATCTAGGTACCTATCTACACCTATTATTCCATTATATTATATACTAGCTTCCGCCCGCTTCTTCGCTCGATAAAAAAACTACCGCAAGTCCTTCCCCGGGATGCAATCTATCTCTCTGCCAAATTTTATCGAAATCCGTTCAGTGGTTTACGCGTGAAAAGGTAACATACAGACAGACAGACAGAGTTACTTTCGAATTTATAACATTAATATGGATAATTGTTATTTTCCTCGCTAGAGAGCTCCGATAAACGCGTGCGATCGCTGCTAATCTTAAAGCGCTAATAGGGCGAAGCGCGTTTTTGTTTTTTGACTATGGCATCTCGTAGTTGACCTTATTCTTCTTCTTAGCGTGTCGATAGCAATCTAAATGGACTTGGCCCAGAATTCGGCTACTTGTTTGGCGACTTCACCAGCGTCCATCAGTTCCTGTAACGTGCAGCTGACAGGACACGCAGGACACGATATTAAGTACCAGCTTTGCATGGGCAGAACGGCTCCACACGGGGCACGCGAATTCTCCCGCAGAAAAAGATAGCGCCAGTCCAGTAGTCTGCATAACTTCAGGCGAAGCACCCCATTTCGATGAGACCAGTCGACGAAGAAGACTGTTGCGAGTGTGCACCTTCTGCTTGATATTTTTGCAGTTTTTGCTGAATGTTAAAGACCTGTCCAGGGTAATACCAAGATATTTAGGGGAGTTGCTGAGCTCGAGGTACACCCCACCCCAAACGATGAGAGGTCGTGACTACTTAACCGTATTATCCTGTCGTTGCCTAAGGTAAACTCACCAGCGCAACCGCAATTTCCTTACTTTTTAAATCTGTAATATCTTCAAAAATATTCATTTAAATTACATGCTTCAAAGGGCCAAATTGATCTATAGTAAATGCACAATGTATTTAAGGTACCTAATTGGATATAGATTAATGCTGTATTGCTTAAAATCGCTTCGTAAACAAGCTACAATTTCTCGTAAAAAGTAAAGGATAAAAAATGGTTATTGTGGGTTATCCCTAACAGATAGACATATACCATCGCGGACTTTTTTGTAGACCTTTTTAAGGTGTGCAATACTGTAGTACATTATTTTGATCTATCTCGTAGGGTTCAGCTAGCTTTTGCAATATAAGCGCAAGAAAATCTGTTTATTTACGACATCACATTAGAAACCTCTAAAATTATCAGTGTTTCTCTACTATATTATGCATGTATTATACAAATAAACCTTCCTTTTGAATCATTCTATCTATTAAAAAAACTGCATCAAAATCCGTTGCGCAATCATCCATAGGGACAGACAGACAGCGGGAAGCGACTTTGTTCAGGTACACTGATTCATTAACTGCAAATGTAACTTTGTAATTCTATATATTTATATGGGATTACAAAGTTATTTATGCAGTTGGTGTATCTAGAAAAGTGGAACGAAATTGCAAAATATTTTAGTTTTTCCTTGATTTATACACTAAACGCTAATTGTGTTCTAAATTTGAAGCTTCTATGTCTGCTAGAAGTGCCTTAGAGTTTTGATGATCGGTCAGTCAGGGTACGGCCGTGCCGCTTTTTGCTCGAATTGGCGGGGGCACTGCCGTGCCCCCAGATATCTAGGTACCTATCTACACCTATTATTCCATTAGATTGTACATAATTATACAGGTACACTGATTCATTAACTGCAAATGTAACTTTGTAATCCTATATATTTATATGGGATTACAAAGTTATTTGTGCAGTTTGTGTATCTAGAAAAGCGGACCGAAATTGCAAAATATTTTAGTTTTTCCTTGATTTATACATTAAACACTAATTGTATTATAAATTTGAAGCTTCTATGTCTGCTAGAAGTGCCTTAGAATTTTGATGATCGGTCAGTCAGAACGTCCAAATCGTTGGCAAATAATATAGGTAATCCAAACTTACCTTTGAACATAATCCGTTGATTGACTATTTTACAAGTTACCTTTGAACATAATTATATCTAGGTACCTATCTACACCTATTATTCCATTAGATTGTACATAATTATACAGGTACACTGATTCATTAACTGCAAATATAACTTTGTAATCCTATATATTTATATGGGATTACAAAGTTATTTGTGCAGTTTGTGTATCTAGAAAAGCGGACCGAAATTGCAAAATATTTTAGTTTTTCCTTGATTTATACACTAAACACTAATTGTATTCTAAATTTGAAGCTTCTATGTCTGCTAGAAGTGCCTTAGAATTTTGATGATCGGTCAGTCAGTCAGTGAGTGACAAAATTAAGAAACTTTGACTAGTTATAATTCTTAAACTACTGGTTCAAATTGAATGAAATTTGAAATATACCGTGTTTATACAATACCTGCTTGATTACTGAAAATTCAGGTCTCTAGTTTTATCCACAACGAAGTTATAGGGGGTCGAAAATGGCTTGAACTGCTTCGAGAAAAGGATGGTACGGCCGTGCCGCTTTTTGCTCGACTTGGCGGGGGCACTGCCGTGCCCCCCGATTAAAAAGTTACTTTGTCTCACTCAGTGAGCAAAATCGCATTTTGCTCACTGATTTCAGGCAGCAAAACCTACATGTTTGAGCTACTGAAGTGAAAAAAAATAATCAAAACAGTATAGATACACGTGAATTGAGGTTGCCGATAAATTAAATAAAAAATTTCGGACCCATATTATGTGTAGTCCATGTGGTTGCAGCGATGTATTGATGTAGGTAAATGGACACTTAACTATTTTGAAAAGAATATACTAAAACTAATAACTTGCTAGTTTGTTCAGTTTTTGGTTTTCTAAGAACTTTCAGTGTCACCCTCGTATCCGTTAACAGTCCAACACAACCTGTATAGCTCAATCTTTCACGTAGCAGCTTAACAGCCGGCACTCCGCACTTCTTAACAGCCGGCACTCCGCACTTCTTAACAGCCGGCACTCCGCACTTCTTAACAGCCGGCACTCCGCACTTCTTAACAGCCGGCACTCCGCACTTCTTAACAGCCGGCACTCCGCACTTCTTAACAGCCGGCACTCCGCACTTCTTAACAGCCGGCACTCCGCATTTCATCCAACGAGATCACACTCAATTACTCCAGTTATCTCGCGACTAATTACTCGCTCTTTAATTAAAATGCCTATCTGCTTATTTACTCTCAAACGAAGGCAAATTAAAGTCCCTGAGGTACGTTCTGTTAGCAACAGGAACCTATAGCGGGGGTCCTAAACATCACAATGTTGATAGCGAGTGATCCGTTAGGCCCTTTGTACCTACACACACGTTTTCCCTGCCGTGGCTGTGAAAAACTACGGGATATTCGCCGTGTCGTCAGTATGCATCTCTATGAAAGCTTGTTGACGAACAAGTTTTTTCTACGACGCCGTTTATACGCCGTTCACAAAGGGCCTTAAGATCCGCTAAAGTTTTACGAAGCCAAGTGTACCCAGAGGTACCTCTCGCGCCCGGCCCTGGTGCAAGCCATGGTCCGGGGCGAGAGGGAATGGGAGGCAGTCACCTCCTTCTGCGAAGCAGTCATGCTAGCGAAGGAGGTGGCGGGATGGCTCAGGGAGAGAGCCTCCCGCCCCAGCCGCCGCGGGAGACGCTCCGGGAGTCGGGAGCCGCGCGACGACTCCCGGCCACCGTAGGCGCGGGCTTGCGAGCGGAGAGTAATGGGTAGCTCACCGTCCGATCAGGACCAGGCCCGTGCCGGACGGAGCGTACGTGTTCCACGCGTGCCTCAAAGAGATGTCAGCATCGAGGAGGGGCCCCATAGGGCCGAAGCCTGCCGGGTCAGCGGGATTGTCCGAAAGGGTTACCGCTGGCCCGGAACATAAAGGGCTAAGGAAGGAACACGGGTGGGTTTTAGTCAGTAAGAGTCTGACACTCCCTTCCGCTCCACCCAGAGCGGGTGGGGTCATTTGATGATTTGCCATCCGCAAAAAAAAAAAAAAAAAAAAAAAAAGTGTACCCAGAGGTTACAAAATCTACCTAATTTGTATAGGTACCTAAATGGAAAAGAATAAAAACCGACGATACGTTTCTGCAATGGACTTTTCTGTCCTCGTAAAACTAGTAGGTAGTAACTAGGTAAAGAGATCCCCTAGCCACAAAACAAACCACCAAATCGAATTGATTCATTCGAATGACCTATAATGTACCTACTTACTGCATACCTATTGCTTGAATTGCATATATCGCATGGTCACACCTCACGTTTCCGTTTCTACGTCACTTTTGCACGTAGGGATAATTTTGATTTTTTGCAATACCAAGGTACTGTAGAGTTCCGGAGGGGTCCTCTAGACTCTAGAGTACCTACCTCTAAGAGGTACACAAATGATAGGTAAGACTTTAGACTTGGAAATTACTACATTGTAAAAAAAGTAATTTAAAAAAATTAAACCGACTTCAAAAAGAAATTAACTCAAAATTATGAAATAACTTTAATTTCGGAAGTCGGTGTCTTTGGGATCTGTATTTTATTTCTAGTTTAAGTTTTTTGCCACCGACTTCCAGTAGCAGGTAGCAGCACGGAGTCTGGATTTGTGTCCAGTTGATGGCTCGCCCCCCTGTTACATGGAACTTCAACATAACTGGCGAAATGTGGGGGAACTATAGTACACCTCTGCTAAACCCTTCGTAGAACCAGCTAGCGCGCAGTATACAAAGATGATCACTTAGCTGTAAGTACCTACCTACGTGCCGCCGATGGCGACAGGCGCTGTCTCACTAAACCGGTCATTGACGCGCTGCAACTTGCATGAAAGCCGGCTCAGTGTGCCGAGCCACAGCTAGCCGGCCGGACTCATAAAACATTCCTTGACGAATGCAAGCAAGCTTACTTCCTGATAGGTACAACCTGGTACAACTGTCCGCACTGAAACATTCAGCAACATAGTTTTCTACTTCTGTAGCTCTTGAATATTTCATGATAGGTACTGACAATGTAAATAACGCCCTTGCAAAAGTAGTTAACTGGTTTAATGTCAATAACCTACTTCTTAACGAAAAAAAACGAAATGTATGATGATGATGATGATGATGGGGCTCCCTTTTCCGCACTTAGACTCTCATTCGGCCCGTTGTGCGTGGGGATTTTGGCTAACAGAGCCAGCCTAGCTCCGCCCAAAAGCACAGAAGCTTCCTGGGAGCTTCGCAGGCTTCGCGGAGCGACCTCATTGTTCCGAGGATTTCTCGGAACAATGAGGTCGCTCCGCGAAGCCTGAAGAAACGAAATGTATTAAGTTTACGTTACCCCACATAGACAAGTCGAAACTAGTGGATGAAGAGTTGAAACCCGAAGATACCACAGTAGGTCGGTATTCTTAGGCATAACGTTGGATGCCAAGCTCCAATAAAGATAAATTGTCAAAAAATTTTAGCTCTGCAGTATACCTACGCCGCTGTTAGGAAAATTGGTTGATTTAACTTAGAGACCGCCCGTGTAGTTTACTTTAGTGTGATGTCGTACGGTATTCTGTTGTGGGGAAATGCCTCCGATATTCAGACAATTTTTATTTTACAAAAAAGGGCAATTCGTTCCATTTATAAATTAAGTCCCAGACACTCCCTCAGAGATTTATTAAATGACTAGCTTCTGCCCGCGACTTCGTCCGCGTGAAATTTCACCCTCTTAGGGGTGGAATTTCGAAAAACCCTTTCTTAGTGGATACCTACTCTTCACAAAGAACACACCCTCCAAATTTCATGTCTCTAGGAGCAGCGGTTTAGACTGTGCGTTGATATATCAACAATCAGTCAGTTTACCATTTTATATATAAAGATACTAGCTGACCCGGCAAATGTTGTTTTGCCATATAAATTATTTCTAGCTGCCCGGCGCTACTTCGTTCGCGTGGTGTCCTACCCCTTACCCTACCCTACCCCTACCCTACTCCTACACTACCCCTACCCTACTCCTACCCTACTTCTACCCTACTCCTAACCTACTCCTACCCTACTCCTACCCTACTCCTACCCTACTTCTACCCTACTCCTAACCTACTCCTACCCTACTCCTACACTACTCCTACCCAACTCCTACCCTACTCCTACCCTACTCCTAACCTACTCCCACACTACTCCTACCCTACTCCCATAAGTAAATAATAAAAATATTAAATACTATGTCCGTCTAAAACCGGATAAAAAGTATCCTATGTCCGTCTCCTGGTTCTAAGCTACCTCCCCACCAATTTTCCGCCAAATCGGTTTAGCCGTTCTTGAGTTCTTTCTTTTATATTTATAGATTATAATCATTATCATTACTTTTTTAAATAACACAGACTTAGGTATCAGAGTTAATAATACACTTATTAATATTTTAAAGATCACAATATGTTTTCTTTAGTACTATATCGCGCCAATAGATGTCGTTACGTGTTTCCACTTATTGCAATAAAAAGTTGATATAGAATGCTTTAAATTGATTATATCTTTTGATAGACTGAAGCGATTGCGATGAAACAAAGACTAATCACTACTCCGAGTTCTACACTATATTTGAGTATAAAAATGAACCATATTGGTTTGGTACTTTTTACGTTGAACGTGTTCAAATAAATCTGTCACATCCAAACAGACAAACAGACAAAAATTCCAAAAATTGATGAAATGGCATCTATTAGTTATCCTTTAACACCCCCACCTATTTTTTTTTTTATATTTTCAATGTACAGACGCCAGCAGGTCAACCTACCCGATACTGTCAGATTTTCCCAATCAACCTTGAACCTTATGCTTTAGCAATAAAGTCGAAAATCTATTAAAGAAATTTGACAGATTGTAGTAACTTGATGTGCTGGCGTCTGTACAGAAACGCCTCGTCTACAGATTTATTATATGTATAGATCATTATCATTACTTTTTAAAATAACACAGGCAGAAGTGACTGTGATAGTCATCTTATAGGTAAGCCTGCATGACGTGATTATTCACATAATAATGTTCTATACACAATAATTATGTTTTCGTTAGTACTATAAAGCGCCAATAGATGTCATTACGTGTATCCAACTTACGTAATGAAAGTTGTTGTAGAATACTTTAAATTGATTATATCTTTTGATACAATGAAGCGATTGCGATGAAACCAAAACTAATCACTACTCCGAGTTCTACACTATATTTGAGTCTAAAAATTAACCATATTGGTTTGGTACTTTTTACGTTGAACCTGTTCAAATCAAATTTTGTCACATCCAAACAGACAAACCGACAAAAATTCTAAAAATTTATGAAATGGCATCTGTTGGTTATCCTATAACACCCAACAATTTTTTTTTTTTTAATATTTTCAATGTACAGAAACGCCTCGTCTACAGATTTATTATATGTATAGATTATTTTAATTATTGTGAATGTGAGGACTATGTGGGTCATTGTTTCCGTTTTAATCATGGTCTGGCAGTTTGAGTAGATTCCCGTTCGTCCCACCGACTTCGTCCCCTTGGTGGGACGAACGGGAATCTACTCAAACTGCCAGACCATGATTAATAGGGAATACACGGACAGGTCCACTCAATCTGTGTGGTTCTTTCCTCAAAAGATCATTTCAGACACCAATCTACATGGTCTTCACATGATCTGACCAAGATTTTGTCTGGACTTTAAAAGAGACTGACCTCGTGAGTTTTTTTTCGGCCTTTCTTCTCAGTCAAATAGCAAACACCGACCTCATCTAGTAAAAAAAAAATATGATTGACGTGTTGTGTTTGTACAAACCTACTTACAGAAAATAAAATCATCATGGGAAATTCTGTGTTCATTCGTAATGGCTATTGACTTGGAAGTTTGCGTGTCACTGACCCTGGCAGAGCCACCATCAGGGATTTTGATAGCACAAAAAATTAGTCGCTAATTAGTCGCCAAATATCAGAATTTGTCGGTCACTGGTTCAAAAGATATAAGGGTTTATAGGTGGCCGATCTGGAGAGTTTCCCCAGCAGGGCCACATTTATATCTCAAAAACTAGGGCACCTAGCGAAGATCTGTTTTCTCCCATATTTTGTCGGCAATTAGTCGGAATCAGTCGCCAAGTCACAGATTTAATCGGATCTTAGTTTAAGAGATATAATGAGCTCAATTAGTAAGGTATAGTCCAAGAGCTAGTCGAAGTTTTTTCGTGAACTATTCGATCTAGCTCTTGGACTGTACCTACACATATAAACCCTAATATCTTTTGAACCAGTGACCGACAAATTGATATTTGGCGACTGATACCGACTAATTGGCGACTAAATATGGGAGAAAACAGATCTACGCTAGGTGCCCTAGTTTTTGAGATATAAATGTGGCCCTGCTGGGGAAACTCTATCCAGATCGGCCACCTATAAACCCTTATATCTTTTGAACCAGTGACCGACAAATTCTGATATTTGGCGACAAATTTCGACTAATTAGCGAAAATTTTTTTGTGCTATTAAAATTAAAATCCCTGATGGTGGCTCTGCCAGAGTCAGTGACACGAAGTTTGCAGAATGAGGGTACACAAAAAATAAAAGTCAAAATCGCTTTTTCCACTTCATACTCACTGTATGTCTTTATTTATTTTTTTTGTATTTTTTTTATCAATTTATTTTTAAAACGTTCTTTAAATCAAATTTATATTAATATTAAATATATAATATATCTCGAGTGTATTTACAGGGTATATACAGGTGTGTATGTACATGTGTATCGGCCGCAGGGCGCTATGTACAACGTTTATATGCTAACATTATGCTAGCTACCTTACATACACAGATATACAAAAAACGCTAATCTACGGCGCCGCGGCGAGTGACTCACACTGTATGAGACAACCTATCTGATAAATGCATGCTTTGTAATCACACGGGGTGCGGGCGGCGGCGGCCGGTGACGTCACGACACACTGGGCTCTGGCAGATGTTCCCGCTGTCGCTTGTATTGTAACCAACATATTCGTCACATATCATATATTTGTCATGTTCGGGTAGCGACTCGCACGAATCTTCGTCTCATTTAGTTTCCCGTCGCCACAGCCTGGCTGCATGACCGGCCATCCGCTGTCCGGGCCGCCGCAGAAGACTTACAATTTAAATGACTAACAAATATGAGCGACTCGCCGCGACGATCACCTTACAACTACTTTCGTACATTATTTTTGTTGCACTCGTTATGTAATATCATTTTTTTAATTTTTAATTTATTTAGATTTTTTTAGCAAAACACTGGCATTATCGTTCTATGGTACATTATACAAGATGGCGGCCGAACTCGTGCGTCTAATAAACTAATTGCTTAAGAGATTACATCTAGATGTATCAAGTTGAAACATGTAGAGTGAACGATTTTCTACACACGGAGTAATGTGCAAATGGAGTGCTCAGCAAGCGCAAGAAATATAAACTCAACTCACGCTCACCACGAGATGCTCGGAAAAAGTTAAACCCCTTGGCCTACCATTTGCTCACTACTCCGTGGCTCTACATTACACGTTGCCGTTACGAGGCTGACAGAGAGTTGTCTTACTCAACACGATAAACTCATAAAGTGCCATGACAGACAACATAGCTGGTACCTACATCGTGCTACCGGCACAAAGGCACTGCAACACAATCCAGTGGAACACGGATGCCTGAACTGCTCGAGCAGCCCTTGATAACGACATATAGTGAGCAAGACATTTATTTGTGGGACGGCTCGAGCACTCAGGCTTGTGTCAAAATTTGTCTAGTCCGAAACCTTTGCGAGATTATCATAGAACACAAGGTGTATCAAGAGCAACATAATTATTTATGGAGGTAAGGAATAAAGGGATCTTTACAATAACTAGGATGAGAAATCATTCTCTATCTGGCACATGTGAGTAGAATCTCAAAAAAGAAGACATAATAATGTACCACTTCCGGTATGACATGTGCTGGCGGCTGTACCTAAGACGTCATTTACATTTTGAAGTTGTTTTTGAGATTCTGCTCACTGTTTCACAGTTGAGATTGGCTTAACAACACGTGCTTTACTCAGTAAATGAAATGCATACTGCATAATGTAAAGAGCGCCTAACGAAGCTAAGTATGCTAACTCGGAAGAACAACAAAGTTCAAAGTATGCACATGTTAACTAGCGGAGTAACATAGCTAGAACATAGTACATGCTATGTACTGCAGTACTGAGGCCCCAGTTGCCAACTTTACACTATCTCGCTTTCAAGGAATTTAACTTTGAAAATCTTGAAAATTTCTTCATACTTTTTTTTTTACATTAACTAGCGTTTTTGACTAAGTTTAGTGTTGCTATTTAGTTTTGTAACCCTCATAAACTATCCGAAACCAAATCATATCTTCAATCGCCTTCAACTTGTCAATTAGTTTCCTACTGCGGCGTACGTTATCTCGCTCTCGTCAATACATGAACTCAGTTCATTATTCGCAGCCGTCGGGTGAACGCGTGGCTTATTTGTGAGCCGCTATACATTTCCTAATCTGTTCGCAACACAGCGGTGCACAATTTGCGAGTAATCGTTACGCGACAGACACAGGGAGGGGGAGGGGGAGGGGGAGGGGGGAGGGGGGGCGGCTCATTAATCACCGCCATGCCTGCCTTCCGTTTATTTTTAGAATTCCTTCCACGTGCACAATTGTACTGAAACAGCCCAGTCATTGCGCCAGTTCGTTGAACTTGCCCTACATTTTCCTCAATCACACTAACTCGCCGCTTAAATTTGTTTCAGTCCCTGAACAACTAAACTGTCCTACAACACATCTACAGCAGACTCTTTAGATCTAATAAAGACCTCACAAAGAAATATACGAGAAAAAGTTAGAACAAAATCCATCAAATGTTCCCTATTTGCATGTTCTCCAATTATTCTAAAAGGCGCGCCACCGCGACAGTGACGTATCGCGCAACTCGGAGGCTCATACGTCACACGCGCCGCACAACTAGCGTACAATAAGCTAACGATAACAAATTATTGCTAGGTAAAGCACTCAATTATACTACTTAATATTACATGCACTACTCTGTTGTTCAGACGATTGTCTTGTGAACAACTGTGGCCGGCAGACACACGCAACCTTCAGACCACACCATAGTTATGAGAATGTCTTGTGATCGACCCGAGAAGGTTCATATCGATAAGAGGAAAAAGCGCAACTTATTCATAGACAAGACTCTCAAAACTTATTCAAGACTGTAGCTGACATCCTAGCGGGAAGTATACACGCAGATACAACTGCAAGAGGTACGCGTAGTCGCAACAAACTTAACAGAAGATAGATATCAATAGGAACATAATATTATCAAATTAGCTACAATATGACGACGAGAGTCGAGCGCGCGGCGTGGACACTGGACACTGGTAACAAAGTTATGATAACGTTACTATAATTATTATTAATTCATTTATTTCAGATAACAATAATCCATATACATTAAATTAAAATCAATTGAATAATGACTTTGTAATCAACTAAAGCCTAGGAGATGACGCTGAATGAAGAACTATTTCTGTAAACTATTATTATTGTTATATAACATTGATTTTTATATTTCAATTATTGCTGTATTCACTGTTATAACCATTATTATCTAAAGTGTTGTTTACACTGATGAGAGTGCACCTAAAATTGCACCTAATTATAATTAAATCGGACTCATCAGTGTAAGCGAGACTTTATTCAACGGCTGTTAACTTATGATTAATTCAACGAGTTCATTATAGCTATGTATGAGGGAACCTTAGTTTAATCTATAACGCAAGAATTATTGAGACAAATAATACTAACTACGAACCATTTCGCTTACTGTTGTACATTTCGACACTTCATTTTATAGTTCGAGCTCAAATTGTTGCGAAATAATTCATCATCATACTATTTTAATCACAGAAACTTAAATATAGGTAGTTCTAATTAATTAGCTAATATGTTCCTCTACAAGTCCCTGTTCATCACAGATATACGCTCTAGGAAGTACGACGCAGGCGCCGGGTATACATACACATGTACTGCTCTGTCAAACAAACTATGTAATAAGGCTGTAACATTGCACTTCATCGCTGTACCCTACACTTACATTAACTCACAAAGGTTTGCAACACGAATGTAATCAATTAGTGATTAACTTCACATGACTCTAGTGGTTCGACTAACAAATTAAAACATCGAGCTGCCTCTACATAAATTAATATAAAATCTCACGTTGCATACGTCCTCATAAAATGAAGCCGCAGCCATGCGCACACACATACTATTCCGTACTTACTTCTAATAGAAGCGATATTCTCTGTTAAGTGTATTTGTCATATTATGTCGAATATTCATAAATAAGGTAAACTCTGCTAGATTCTGAATATTTTTGGATACAATAGTCGATACAATTTACAACACTATGAAAGGTACGCGCACGTAAGCTACATCTATGACGGTGACGTTAACAGTATCGATAGTATTAAATATTTATAATTTTATATAATTTAGTAACACATTATACAACCACAACTTATGTACTCGATATGGCAGTAGTTCCAAACATTTTATACAAATGCATAATTTTATTCATTAACACACAGCGCTATTATCGACGTCGATAGATTATATTATCAAACTAGTTTGTTTAATTTAGAAGAACATCACTTACATCAAGGCGCAACTTTTTTTTTAAATCATAAATTATTGCATATGTCAAAGAAAAGTGAAGCTTATTTTGTGATGAAGCAAGCAAATGCAATGTGTACTTGCAATGAAAGCCGCAGTGAACAGCTTGCATCGATCTTATATACGTTTAACTTTTGTATCAACATGGCGGCGCGCGACTGTTGCCGCGCTGTCCGAGCAGCTCCCGCCAGGCGCAGCGCCAGTACATGGCAAGCGTGACGTCACCAGTACATGGCAAGCGTGACGTCACCAGTACATGGCAAGCGTGACGTCACCACGTGCGTGCGTCGCGACCTGCCTCAAAGTGGCGTACACCCGAATGAGTACTCATCGTTCCCATGGTGATGGCGCCAAGTAAACAAATGGAGTGTTTACGATGCAGTTCCAGTTTGTAACTGTCGCAGTGATATCCGTAATGATCGTATGTTTATCTAACGTGTGTTCGCTCGCAAGTTATTCTATTCGCATGTTGACATTCCATTTATTTATTACTCCTTGATTTGTGTACTTTAGCTTGATTGAAGACAAGCCTTTTACGTATTTTTTTTATACGCGCTTAGCAAATGAAGTGCCATTTAATATTCAATTAGTAGTTCTTGATTAGGTTTATTCTTGAAGGCGCTTTTTCATTATCAGTTTTATTAGTGAAAAAATGTACAAATAAATAGTTACAACCACTACGATGGTGTTAGTTAGTATAAGGCAACTGTACAAGTTCATCATCTGCCTGATGTACACTATACAATAAACATTATGTACAGACGCCAGCACATCAAGCTACCCGAAACTGTACAATTTTCCCAGTTGATTGGGAAAATTTGGAAAAAATTTTTGATGTGCCGGTGTCTGTATAACAGTCTATGTATAACAGCCTTTATATGCACATATGTTCTGCCGCGAGTTTTGCTATACTTTTTGTATTAAGTTTTTGTTCATAGTAAGTTTATAAACCGAGTCCAAATTATACAAGTAATATTACGTTTTTTTTTATTGCTTTCCGTTTTTTTTTTCTTTTTCTTTGGAAGTGGAAACATTGTCATTGAGCGTGAGAATATTCCTACGTTCCTGTTGACCGTAGAGTCAGTGAAACGGCTCTGCTGACATCCCAATACGACTTTTATTATAATGTATTGTATTTTATTACATTTCAAATTATTGAACCCAATGAGTATTTTTGTTACTTTTCGCTGCAGTTTAGAATCTTCGTTTTATTGCTTCATTCTATCTAAGAATATTTATAGATGACCGTTCAATGTTGACGAATTTCCACGATTTTATGAAAATACAATTTTCCACAGTTCCTGAATTTTTAGAACAGTAAAAGTGCCAAAATATTGCTTTAGAGTAATGACAAACAATAATGTCATGCGAATTCAATCCAGTCATTTAGGATTTCTTTCTTTTATTTTTTGTGAGTAATTTTGTACTAGCAACATTACAGCTAATGTAATCCTGAACAATGGCACACGTTTGTACTGTCACAGCACGCAATGCGGATCACGTGAGGTTTGCTACTCAACTAGACAGTTGCAGACATCCTACTGACTTTATATACATCAACATTTAAGATACATTCATAAGATATTTGCACTCATAAGATGTTATTGGTATGTTCCGTAAGTTGTAATGTATCCATTTAGTTTATTGCTACTCAAAAGATATTGGTTTTAAGTTCTATCACCGTCTCTTATGAATTTCCGTATTTTCAGCACGAGTCACACAGGAAACAGGCAAATCGGGACTTTGGCGGTTTTAAAAGTGTTCGCCCGCGTTGAGATCATGTGTCACTAGAAAGTAGATGTACCCGGGCGTCAATATGGCTTATCGAGCTATAGAAAGAGACAACACTCTCCCATTCAACTTTGTCAAAAAAAATATGTGCCTTATTTACTGCCGAGTACTTTACTTTCTCGCTTTTCTATAGCCCCAGATTCGCATTTTACCTGTCTGTGTGAAAGCTAGCCGTCTCATTACAAAGAAACTGCTACACGTTTGCTACGTCGTAGCGCTTCCGTAGCTCCGTAGCCCACGGAAATAATATTTGGTAAAGCATTGCTTCGTCACGATGTTCATAAGGCTTAGTTAACACTCGTATTTATGGCTGCATGAAGTTTTCGAGTTGACAACTCAGCTGATAATGGTTACGTCAAAAATGTACCCGCACCGGAGGGGCTGAGTATAAAGATACTATAATTTACCACACGGCACCAATTTGATGTACTCGTCCGTACTGGAGGTGAACTTCAATTTGGTGCCCTGTCCCAGGTGTTGCTTACTTCATAGCCAGGCAATATTTTTGGCGAACACATATAATGAAAGTCTATTGCAGCTCAAAACACAAATGTCACAAGCTGGATTGTAAAGCTTCTAGATGTCAATATGGTAGGTGCAAGATAAAGCATACACTTATTACATAACACACAAGCTAAATAGGAAACACCATGGATTGTTAAGTTTTCTACTTACTCAACATTCGCAAATCATGTCATAAGGTGCCCAAAATTGCATGACGGTAAAACTTGAGTATATATGCAGAGTACCAATGTCGATAGTCTTTATAAAGACAGTTTGTCGAACATGAAATTGTACATTTTTCACTTGCGTTCCACAGCGCGTGCGGTGTAGGCGCGACTTGACTCTGGTACAACAATTTCTATGAAAACATTCAACAATTTCTATTTGTAGTCGCGTCGCGTCTATCTGCAGGAGCCTTTAGTAATATCGAGGCGTTTCCTACCACAGCGAGTGTGTGGTGCATATTGTATGACAACGCGATGTACAGCCGCATAGCACGTGACGTGACATCAAGAAGTTAATATTACTATAACATTACAAGAGAGTCGCTTACTATCACACCGTACATTGTAGTACAGCCAGAGAAATGTATCGTTTAGCAGACTGACACACTAAACTTGCTTTGATATAACAATTTCATATAACAGATACATTTTGACCGTTGTGATTTCCAGTCACTTTATGTAAAGTGCTGGTATTGACCGGTTAGACTGGAAGCCGATCTCACCACTGTTGGAAAAAGACAGATGATGACGAGTTGTGATTCTAATGTACAGACAATGGTGATAGTTAATTAGCTAAAACTACTAATTTCCCTGGCTGTAAAATAATGTTTGTTTTCGTTCACATTTCTACTATATCCTTACAGTATCCTGCATTCCGTCAATCCGAGTAAGAGTCCGTTACATCAGCTGCCAAGCATACTTAACTTACTAGTCCCCTGGACCGCACTGTTCACACGCACTCAGTTCTACACTAGCTTACTACGGGTTCTGCACACAATGACCGCGCTCACTGGGCTCCGTGACTCGTGACGTTAGAACACACTAGAGATGCCCGTCGTTCGAGAAATTTTAATCACATCTAGATGCTTCCGTAATGAAATCGTCCTTAACTACGTGTACGGGCGACTCTCCAATAGGACGCAGATGGCGTGTCTGACGTCGCTCGTGGCGCTCGGCGCTAGTGTCGCGTATCATCGCATGGCGTGCGGCGGCGGCGCGCGACGCTTGCGGTGCCGCTCCTGCGGGGCGCGGCCGCGCGGCGCGGGCGGCGACGCGAGGCGACACGCTGCGGGCGGCGAGGCGAGGCGGCACGCAGCGGGCGGCGAGGCGAGGCGACCCTGCGCGGGCGGCGAGGCGAGGCGGCGCTGCTTGCCGGCCGAGCGCGGCGCGCGCTTCCCGTCGGCGCCGGCGTAGCGCTGGATGACGCCGGACGGGATGTTGTTGAAGTCGGAGTTGCTGGTGATGTGGTGGATGATGAGCGACTGGTGCGCCGACACGCGGCGCGGCGTGGGCGACGAGCACTGCAGCGCGGACAGCGGCGGCGGCGACGTGCGCCCGGGCGGGGGCGCGGGGGGCGCGGGGGCGAGGGCGCGCGGCGGCGACGCGGCCGAGCGCGACCCGCCGTCCGACCACTCCTGCGGACGACACGCAGAGTATAGATCGTTGCGTAACGAATGAATTACGACTAGAAAGTTTCCGTCGCTCGCGCGACGCGTCCCGCGCGTACTGACCGGCTCGCTGTCGGAGGGCTCGGGCGAGGGCTCGCGCGAGGAGAGAGTCGCGATGCGGCAGATCGGGAAGAAGTAAGACTCGAAGGTGTCGCGCACCCAGCGCCGGTACTGCAGCACGTGGTCCGTGACGCGCACGATGCGGCCCAGCACGCTGTGCCTGGCCAGCAGCGCGTTGTGCGCGCCCACGGCCTGCTGCAGGATTATGTAGCCGTAGTCGAACGCCTGCAGACAAACAACGCATATTAAATAACTCTCTTGGACACTTGATCAATCGAATTGCTAAAAAAACGAAATCAAGCTGACAAATGCAACTCGAGAAATCTTCAAGATGGCGAACATTAAAAAAAGTATTTTTGCTGTCTTTTAGGAGATGCTAATACGGAAAATTAATCCCATTCTCAAAATCCAAAATAACGAAGGTAAAGCTTCTGTCGAAAAGTTGTTCTGTAGCTACCTGTTTGACTTGTATCGCTCCGTAGCTGGAGCGCCCGATGTCGTTGCCGGCCGTGAGCGGGTCCTCGATGCACAGCAGCGACGGTCGGTGCCCGTCGTTCATCTCCTGCGAACAGATCGGTAACGTTAGTAACGGTAGTAAGTACATGACTTACTGCTCACAGACACCTGACCATACCCGCGCCAAGCGTGCATCCTGTCGTGACACTACTTCTTCAGAATACCGTGAAGTTTCAGAGATCACTGACGGACTTACTCGCCATACTGATGACGAACACAATTCATTGTAAGAATATATCATATCCAGCAATCGACTGCCGTAAGTCGAGTTTTTAGACAGATGACGACAACTTCGACAGAAAGTTAAAAAAAAATTGAATTGGTGCAGTTATTTTTTTAAAATTAGCCGGACTTAAGGCGCATACATACCTCCTTTTTTTCTAGCTAAACATATTGATTGTACAATCATACCTTCTGTATGTCATCCTTGGACACATAAGAGCCTCCATTCTTCACTCTGATAGCAGTCTTCACATAGTTGAACTTGCGTCCATAGAGCTCGAAGAACTCAATGAGCAGTACTCCCAGGTTGTGCGGCTGTCGGAGGCGCTCGGGCCGCGGGTGCAGCTGCAGGAAGCTGATGCACATGAGGATGAGCGAGTAGGAGGAGATGCCTCCCGTGAACACCTCGTTCAGGTCACGCTGTAGCAGGAACTGCTTCAGCACCATGACTAGGCGCGTTAAGACTGGGTACTTTTCCTGCAATAGATGAGGTAGATGTGGAGTTTAGATTGAATACTGGTAACTTAATAATATAGTTCGTTTCCCTGACGAGGTCAACAGAGGTACACAACATGATCAGGTAAGCGTCCACAGGCCCGCATCGCGCGTCTCGGACGCATCGCGATGAGCGGTCCGTACGGTGCGGATCAGTGGACGCTGTTGTATGAGTTTTTATACAAGGCAAAGTAAAATCCGTTACGTGCGATGCGTCCGATGCGTCCGATGCGAAACTGTGGACGCTTACCTTAATAGTATAAAATACTCTTTATTATGCCCACAATATAAATTAAAGATTTATATGTAGATATTGTACGTAGGGGTTTTAACCTTTGGATGGATTAAGAGCGTTTCCGCCGTACGGCATTTCATACAAACTTTCAAGTCGGTCCATTCATTTCGAAAAACATGGGCTTGAAAGTTTGTATGAAATGCCGTACGGCGTAAACGCTCTTAATCTCTTAGCAGTAAGGTTTCCGTAGTCTGCAATGTACCAATGTCCGATTTATTCCGTTCTGATCCCCTTGAGAACTTCAAATTTTTAGTCATGGGTGTCAATTTCGTGGTTTTCTAGGGTGCTCAAATCAATGGTGAGGTTAAAATGAAAATCCAAGATGGCGGATGTGAAAAATGTTAAAATGTTTCATCATGGGTGTCGATTTCGTGGTTTTCGACTGTGCTGAACCAGATGGTGAGGTCAAAATGAAAATCCAAGATGGCGGATGTGAAAAATGTTAAAATGTTTCATCATGGGTGTCGATTTCGTGGTTTTCTAGGGTGCTGAAACCGATGGTGATGTCAAAATGAAAATCCAAGAAGACAGTCGAAAAATGACTTGACCTCTTAAATTTGTGTCTTCCTTCGCTATTGCTGGTACAATTAATTTGACAAGTTCATAGAAGCTAGTTATGCTCGTTCGATGAAAAGCGAAAAATTTCTTCGGGTGATCGAGTAATTTGGAATGCATCGTGTAAAACTTTCCATTAAATAATCTATCACTGATGATGGGATGCACTCATGCACCCAATATTCTCGGACTCGCTTCTTGGTGGAAAACCAAGAAGAAATACAAATCGTTCGAGAATCGTCGATCGACTGTTGGCTAGTTTGCGCACTCATCACCAACCAAACTGTTTAGTTGGCTCAGTGTGCGCACTGGCAGCCCAACCCGACTAAACTCTCGGCCGGTAGAAAGTCTGCAGTTCGCGGGGGCTCTAGGCTCTGTCTACAGGATACTTAGTCTGAGATGCAAACCCATATTTTTAAAATTATTAAAAAGGGTTCAAACCGGGTGCGGTGACTTGACAAAGACGAAAATGTGGAGTCGTTGTTCTTCAATACTAACATACACGTATCCGTTACAATAAGAATTACGAACTTATGTATATCAATAAACCATGTAAGTATTTTTGTTCCTTCAGGAATAAAAACAAAAGAAAAAGCGGATCAAACCGGAATGAGAAAGTTTATAATGGATAAGGAGATAACAGAAGACGAACAAGCAGGGGATCGAGGAGTTCAAGGGATCGAGGAGTTCAAGGGATCAGACCGGAATAACTCAATGTACCGGCGAATGACGTCACTGAACCATTGATTATGAAAGTAAGTTGATGTGTTCTCGTAGAGCGTCTTTATAGTAATTTCCATGACAGCCGTCTGTGTCGGCCACCGCTTTCTAGAAAACTGTATATTGAGGTAGACACAAGATACAACTAGGTTTGATGCGCAAGTTTTTAAAGGTGAGTGAACATAGTCGATAATGAAAAAATACCTTCGCGTCATGATTCACATTGCTGCACTAAAACGAGGACAGACATGTTAATTGCCACGATTGCACCCAGCAGGCCGGAATGTTCGTAACGTTAGTGAGTTGAATGTAACCATTTGCATGTTCTAATAAACTACATACTCTGTTAAACAATCTGTCTTTATCAATGAGGCAATGAGTCCATCGTTTAATCCTTTGCTAATTACTTACATATTTCTTTCTTATTACTTTCTCCAATACATGTTAAAAAGAAGATGTCATATTCAAATTATTTTGTAGGGCAACAACCATTGTTTATAACATAATCTAGTCTTCAAAATCACTCAATCTGCCTGCATTTTCCCAACTATGTTTCGGTCGGCTTCCAGTTTAACCGGATGCAGCTGAATACTAGTATTTTACATGGAGTGACTGCCTATCTGACCTCCAGAACCCACTAACTGGATAATACTATACCCCTTGGTAAGGCTCATTGTCACTTTCGGGCTTCTGACGACCCGTAACGACTGTCAAAGATCCACACATGACGGCCGGGACCAACGGTTTAACGTGCTTTCCGAGGCACGGAGGAGTCTCGGTATGTTAACATGGTTACCCATCTACGGAGCAACTCCGTCCTGATCGATCGGCCCGTGCGGCTGTGTCCACGGCTGTGTTAGCCACGAATCGCTCACTTCAAAAGTCACTGCTGGCATTAAATGTAAATATAAAATAGTGAAGTATCTTTGTGTTTACTATTCCACCTCTAAGGTCAAGGTCAAAGGCTGTGTGTAGATCAGGAGTACAGAGTACCTACTGCCGGAATATAAAACGAAACATGCAGTAGGACCACTCGCAACAGATCAAAGTAATTGCCTACTATATTATTGTGTGCTTTGGTTCGCTAATGAGCATTGTACGAGGTCTACTGTATTTGTCTTTCTTAATTGCTGTAGATCAATTGTGATGAGATCGAGGGTTAACACGAAATATGTGTGTACTCACCTTGAACTGCTTGATGAGCTCTGCGCTCTTCACTCCACTGCTCATGTTGAATGATATATCCACCTGAGGAAGAAAGCATTGTTTTATATCCCATAAACTTACTGGTCAATTGGTCACACATGATCACAATGATCCCCAAGGGAACTCAGACTAGTCCAATATTGATGGCACTATGTAGCTACTTAATAAAAATCTTAAATTCGTCCATTCATTCATTCCCTGACTGACAACGCAGAGCCTCAACCGCTGCCTGGAAGCATTCAATTTTGCACAAGAGTTCCTTGTATATCGAAAGTGAGCACTAGAAAGTGAGCACTAGAAAGGATCGTTTAATTTATTCCTCTAAAGGGGTTGAATAGGGGATGAAAGTTTGTACGTTAGTATTTTGGAAAATCCTATCGGGCACATAGCTTGTAGAAGTCAGCAACATACCACACCGAGGGTGGTCGATGTGCTTTTTGGTTTTGTTTGTGACCGCGGCGGAGTAGCGATATACCTTGACCTTTCGTTACCGTACCTTTGTTTTTGTATCCATTAATATGCAAATAAGCACTTGAACCCAAACAACAATACAACGACCCCGCCACGCCTTGCATTTCAACTGATTTATTTTCTGTTGCTGTCATTTTCCATTACTTGTATTTTTTTTAATTCCCGCTTCTTAATAATGTGTATGTGAATTATGTCCATAGTAACATTAACTCTTCCATCATTAAATAATAATCCTCAACAGATACAATCCACATTATAACATAAGTGTTGCACCACCGGCATTCCTGAGCGCGCCTCACTAATTACCTGAACATGTGGTCAGTAACCGAGGGAAACAATAATGTGATAATGTTTAGTACAGTGCGGATTGTTTAGTACAATGTTAAATAAAACAGTGTTTTGTTAGTTTTTTTTTTTTCGTTATGGATGTTGGTAAGTAAATTGCCTCGTAAGTATTCACAACAACACTTTTAAAGTAGCGTCGAGCGATGTCGACCAATGTCGCCCAACATCTTGTCTTCAACCTTCTTCATCGTTATCAATGTCGCCAGAATTGCCGTGCGACGTCGCTCGACTTTGTCCGACATCGTTAGCGACACCTTTGTCGCCTAGTGAACACGAGCCGTAAGATAGCAAAATATTGTTACCTTGACATCAGAGTATTTGTCGGTCATCTTGACGATGGGCACGGTAGCCTTCTCCAGCACCTTGATGCTCTCCTTCTCGGCGATGTCCTGCACAACCAGCTCGCGTTCCAGCGTCCACAGCGGCAGCTTCTCCCATTGACCTGGGACAATATACACGATGATCATAATTATGGGAGAACATAGGTACCAATAACACATAAATATCAACATCACTGAAACTTACATTAGACAGAATTTCTTTGCAGAAAAAAAACCTTAAATAAAAAAAAACAGTCAAATCGAGAACCTCCTCCTTTTTGAAGTCGGTTTAAAATAAAAAACTTTATTTATACAAAAACCTTCAACAATGGTTAAAAAATTGGTCGCATGATTTCAGTGAATAAAGGTCATACAGATAGGAGTTACTCCCAAATTAAGAGATCCTGTGACTTACTGCGGAGGAGTGGAATGCTACAGGGCCGTTACTAAAGCTAGTTTTTTGGGTTTTACAAATTCAAGTTGACAGTTCATTTTTCAAATAGGTTTAAAATTCTTGTGAGCGTGTCTATGGCAATCTAAATGGACTCGGCCCACCATCACTAGCGCGCATCAGTTCCTGTAACGACAACCCTTCACCGCTTCCTTCTACTTAGGGCCTGTGCACACCACGTTTTTTAAACGCGCCGTTGACGCGCGTTTTAGAAACGTGCGTCGACGGCGCGCTTTTATCCTACAGAAGCTCTACAGGCTGCGTCTGACTCGCGTGCGTATCGCGTCTGTATCGCTACAAACGCGCGTCAACGGCGCGTTTAAAAAACTTGGTGTGCACAGGCCCTTATATGCAAAATTGCAAACCATGTTTTTTTTCTCTCTCAAAAGCTTACTTTTTAATAACTACATAACAACCCTATGCTCACCAAATGTCACAGCAATAAGAAAACGAGTACCATACCCGTAGCTCTGAACAAAAACCTCAACCGTTATACTTCGGGTCAACTGTTCTATGACAACAAGAAGAAAAACTCGAGAATTCCGCCCGCCGCTCCAAATACGCACAAAAACAGCGAGTCACTGACACCATCGGCGAAGTATGTCTGATTCGATAATAGCCTCAAATAATCGATCAGCGCGCGTCATGGCGCATAATCACATAGTTCATATAGTGTGCTTCAGCAGACGGAGACGGGCGCGTCACGAGCGTTATGATACGCCGACCATCGCGTGACTGACTAAGGGGTGCTACACATGTTCTTATAGTGTGCGCTAGCAGACGGGCGCGTCACGAGCGTTATGATACGCCGACCATCGCGTGACTGACTAAGGGTGCTACACATGTTCTTATAGTGTGCGCTAGCAGACGGGCGCGTCACGAGCGTTATGATACGCCGACCATCGCGTGACTGACTAAGGGTGCTACACATGTTCTTATAGTGTGCGCTAGCAGACGGGCGCGTCACGAGCGTTATGATACGCCGACCATCGCGTGACTGACTAAGGGTGCTACACATGTTCGGGTCGGCACATTCGACTCGGTACTACTAGTTAAACAATAAAGCCGACCCGAAGCAATTATTCGTATCCGGCTTTCAATAGCCTAGTGCCGGTGTCAAACTTCGTTCGGTATTTACCCTCGCTGAGTCATGTTCGGGTCGGTTACAACACAATTTGGGCTAAGAAGAGCGGCATTTTCCCGAACATTTACCTACATCCTAACTAATATGCGAAATAATTGCGAAAGTAAGTTTGTTTGTTTGTTACCTTTTCACGCCTAAACCATTGAACCGATCATCCTGAAATTTTGCATATACGTTGTCAGGTGTACAGAAACGGACATAGGGTACGTTTTATCCCGAAAAAAAGTGCTGTTCCCGAGGGAAACAACAACAACGTTATTGTTATAATAGATGGCGCCACGATCGAGATTTATGCTGGTGAAACCGCGGGGCGCAGCTAGTAATACATATATTCGGTTTTGTTACCCGGTTATGCCGAATAATGCCGACCCGAAAACCTATGTTTGAAGCACCCCTGAGAAATACCTCCTCTGCTTTGGCGTATCAGGAAATCCGTTTGAAGAGCGATCAGATGTTTGTCCAACTAACAAATAGGTTGAGTGATTGTTAAAGTGTTTCGAAGCGAATGCATCTCACTGGTCTATTCATACTTCGTCGGAGACGTCAATGATCAGCTGGTCAGTGTCGTAATGAAACAAACTAACTTTTATCATTATTCCACCGTGTACGTACGGACGCCAGCACATCAAGCTACTACAATCTGTCAGATTTCTTTAATAGATTTTCGACTTTATTGCTAAAGCATAAGGTTCAAGGTTGATTGGGAAAATCTGACAGTTTCGGGTAGGTTGACCTGCTGGCGTCTGTACATATAAAGACATGAATGGGTATGGGTATCAACAGGGCCGCGGGCTGACTCACGCGCCGGCGCGCGGCGATGCATGACATCGTAATGTGTGTACCAAAGAGATTTAAGATAGGTACATAGAGGGGCTATGCAAAAAAATGTCTTAGAAAAACTGTGATCCCATGTCTCAGTGACGCCATCTAGCTAAGTATAGCCAAATTAGAGCGGCAATTTATTCAATTAGATTCAGCTATCGCTCGGTAGATGGCCAGTGTGGCTAGTGTTGCCAGATACGATTTTCAATCGGTGGATTGAAAATCGGAGCAGTGGTGCCTGAAGAACCTAATATAAATCGAATCGGTTAGATAAATATCGAAAACTAAACAAATTAGGCAAAAATTGTCTCAGACAGAAAAAATATTCTACAATTTTATTCGCTACTATTCATTGTCCGTATCTCCGTCTATGAGTCGGGGGACCGTTCTGTGGAACACCTATTCTGCTTCTGAGGTCCCCCGACTTCCATAAGATTTTTTCAAATTTATTTTTTTATTTCATGCTTTTTGCAGGGATTCCTTAATTTTATTTTTGTCGGGGGTTTTTTAAATTTTAAATTTAATTTTTTATTTCATGCTTTTTGTAGGGACTCCTTAATTTTTGTATTTCATTTCTTTTATTTTCTTCCGTTTTAAGATTCTGGTAATTTGGTGTATAATCAGATTTTTTATCCGTCAAAAAATATTGATTAATTTATAGTTGAAGAATAATTTTTAAGACTAAACAGATTTTTTTGTTTTATTATATTTTTCAAGTTTTTAGTTTTCATTTCGTTAGGTAGTTAATATTCCTCATTCCCTTTCAATATAGTGTAAATTATTCTACTTGTCTCAAGCCCTTGCATTTGATACCTATATTGAAGGAGTTGTGAAAAATAAAATGTAATTCGCCATTTTGTGGTGGCGGCCATCTTGGATTCAAAATTTGTTATAGTGTATAGTATTCTACTATTGAAGCCCTTTCATTTGATACCCATATTGAGGGAATTGAGAAAAAAAAATGTAATTCGCCACTTTGTTGTGGCGGCCATCTTGGATTCAAAATTTGTTATAGTGTATAGTATTCTACTATTGAAGCCCTTTCATTTGATACCCATATTGAGGGAATTGTGAAAAAATATGTTATCCGCCATTTTGTAGCGGCGGCCATCTTGGACCGATTTTCATCAAACATAGCTAAGAACACTCCCGACTAATACACCTTTCAAACAAAAAAAACTAAATCAAAATCGATTCATCCGTTCGGGAGCTACGATGCCACAGACAGACACACACACACACACACACACACACACACAGACACGTCAAACTTATAACACCCCGTCGTTTTTGCGTCGGGGGTTAAAAATTGTCTCAGACAGAAAAAATATTCTACAATTTTATTCGCTACTATTCATTGTCCGTATCTCCGTCTATGACAAGGTATCGGTTTCAGTGTGTTTTTAAGTAGTTATTTACATTTTAAAATAAAATACGCGGTCGCGTTCCGGAACGGTATAGAGAATAAGCTCTCTTTCCCTTGCCAGGCCGTTGCGATGAAGGCACGTGGAACGCGCGCCCCTCGCACCAGTGCCCAGCTCCGCTAGGAGTAATAGTGTTCTGTGGTGCCTAGTCCGCTGCCCACACGCATACTGCGTAGACGCCTCCCTCGTGCCGCCATTGTAACGCGAAAGAATAATTATTAAGGGTCTTCGTTCCCAATGTTTAAAACAAAAAATTAAAGTGTCCTAAACTAACTTTGTGCCTATAATACAAATATACTCTATGTCTAAAAGGTGGTTTCCCTAAGATAACCTTTAAATGAATATTATCGAAAACAAAATCGTTATACAACATCACATCTCTGTAAGGCAGTATACTCCGACTTTTAATTAGTTTTTAATTCTACTAATAATTTATTACCCTCTTTTAAAAAATCAATTTAACATGGATCGATTTTGAACTGAATGTTACTTGAATGAATCGATTATTTTGTCACACCACTATTTAAATTTCGTTAAAAAGTGGTAACACTTAAGCTTTCATTTTACCCAACTATAGTAAAGCTACTCAGCAATAGATGGCGTTTAATACAAAATAAGGAAATTTTCTAGATCTATTTATGAAAATTATTTAATTCTAATTACTGAGTAAATATAGATAATACATACGAAAATAAACTGAAGTTAGGTCCAGTTGTTCTACCATAACGAGACTTGCAGTGTCGTAATGCGCAACTCGGCATATTTCCATACAAAATATTTTTCTTTTGTTGGACACGAATGCGTCAATGCGACTTGACGCGCAGGCGTACCATACTAGACTGAGAGACTTGTTACCGATATGTAGCAAGTATGGGATCACGGTTTTGTTCGCTATGTCCCGTCTATGTAAATAATATTTAATGTCTTTGGTGTGTACGCACATCTACATAATGGGGCGGTGCAAGCCCGCCGCTGTTTGTTTCTCTTATACATTGTAAAGCTGCTACCATAAAGTTTACACTTACATTTCAACTTTTTCTGACACTTTCAATCAGAACGGAAATAACAATATCTTTAAGATGCTGTTAATTTAATTGTTAATCTTGTTGTTTCAGAGGTTGACACCATTTTCCATCTGTTAGGGCAGACGTCGGTCTGACAAAACAGTTTAGGTAAGAAATACCAACACGGTCCAACACCTAAGCTCTTTACAAAATAACGTGATTCAAAGGGCTATTATGGCTCTGAAGAACTACGAGGTAGACTCTAAACGCCTTAAATTCAACCGAAATAATGTGCGTAAAAGTGCCTTTCATTTCCCCCGATTTGATAACACCTCGTCTCGAGCCTCCCTCGCAGTGCTCTGTCATGTCGGTGTAAACACGGCGCACGTGGTGGCGCGCTGTCGTCATGCATGGCATTGGAGGCCTGCCACGCCGCCACGCCGCATGTACTCGCCGCGCTAATAGTTGCCGAAGCGGCTGCCAAACACCGGTTTGACTGACGACTCTGTTTGCAATCGTAATAACAGTGAACTTTGTGAAGTTAATGATCTCAAGGTAGTTCGGAGATCATTTTACACAGACACAAATCAGACATGTGGAATCTGTTTTAACCGACTTCATAAAGAAGGAGGTTCCCAATTAGGTAGTATTTTTTTTTTTAATTCTAGATTGCAGCTTGTTTATACATAGGTCACTGGCGATTATATTCACATGAAAATCGCTCAGATAGTTGTGCTCGGAGTACCGGAAACATTGACTTATATTAATAACGATGAAGTTAACATCAGCAAATCAAACTATCTAAGAGATAGTGGGCCGGGCATGTCTATCAAAAAGCCAAAAAATAAGGCCCGTCTGCTAAAGTAGACGAGCCCTTAAATAAGAAAATGGTGCGCAGCCATGAAGAACTGACCAAGAAGGTATACCATACATGCCTACATTATAAGCAAATACATAAATGATTTCTGTTTCATGTAGAAAAGTGTCGTGACGCTCGAAGAGGTCTTTATAGGTCCAGTTAGGTCTACAAAACATAGCCATAAATATATTAATTGGCTGGTCCTACAAAGAACTGTGCTGTATGTTCTCTTATTTAGTATGACAGCTAGTAAAGCAGTGTATCGAGTGCATAATATGTCCGAGGTCGCAGTGCGAGTGGACGGCGCATATAAAAATAACCCGCCGCGCGCCTATGCCTCGATCAGTCATTGCTAACTCTGTCTACACAATTCATCCGTATTGTTGTCTCTCCGACACAGATCCTGTTCTTCCGTGTGTATCCTCAAGGTCATAAGCGTGAGTCGATCCTGTAAATAAAGATATTATTGTCTCATTTTCTGTACCGTAAATAATGATTTGATTCGTTATTTTTACGGCACAGCTCCTCGGCAGACATGTCCATTTCTTAACTTGACGAATTCTGTACGGGTTTGATAGCTTTCCATCTCAATACTTTTAATAAGATGTCATCGCTTTCTGTCCACACGCCCACTGTCCCGAGTGCTACATACGGCGGCACGTGGGCGGAGTTCAACGAACTGTACTGTTGCTGTTGGTTGGTCCATCAGTGAGCTGATGTCCAGCTGTCATCCGCGTCTCCCGGTAGTTCCGCAGTCCTATCCGTACCTGCTTGTTATCGTATCAATCAGCTAGGTAACCTGTACAACTGTGATACTGGCTATGGCTACCAGTAGCTCCTCTCGTGTTACTTGCAGGCACACGAAATCGGTAAGACGTATAGACACCAACTGACAACAACTGATGCTTCAAGTATGTCTGTGCTTCCATTACCTTTAAGTCTAACAGGTAAACTGGGCCAGTCATTCCCATGAGGAATAGCAACCTAGGCGATACTGCGAAATTCTTGCTTAGATCGGTGTTAACCTGAAATTCTGAACTATGATAAGCTCTTGTTGCCGAGTCATTAAAACATCTAATCAGAAATGCAATTCAATACCTCGCAAAAAAAGTTTACTAGAATTTATTTTACATAACACTTTATGACGTTATATTCGACCAATTAGTTCATGACCATTCATGATGACGCGTGTTATCGCCGCAGATAACTATTCCTATGACGACTGCGCGCTTGTTACCGATTACAGTAGCTTGTTATTTGGATTCCCGACTACATTCGTTTTCCGGTACTTGCACACGAATAAAAACGTGATCTTCAATTTCTAGTGCTCGTAAACTCCCACTTATTTCTCTTAGAATGTTGATTCGTGTATGTGCGTGCGTATAGCGGGGCGCGAAGGTCGACAGTGCCGTTTCAGTGGCACTGATAAGGCTGCGAGTATCAATGTCAAGAGTGTGTGACCCTGAGCGTAGTGAGGTCGGCAGCTATGTACAAATCTTTGATAAGCTTGTGTTCTATTAAAGGATACATTTTAGAATTATCGTAATACACATTCTACTGATATTTTACAGAGAAAATCTAGGAAACTTCCAAAGAAGCATTGATTGTCAAAAACGGGATCAAAATTCATAAAATTAATATCCTAAAGGCGCTCCCGGGACCACCGGGTGCATTTGCCTGTAATGTAACAGTGAGCTAGGAGTACTGCAGGCGAATGCTCATCAGTCGGGGAGGCATTATAGTAACGTAATGCTCAAAATCGAATCTTG
Source organism: Oligia latruncula (assembly GCA_948474745.1). Taxonomy (NCBI): domain Eukaryota; kingdom Metazoa; phylum Arthropoda; class Insecta; order Lepidoptera; family Noctuidae; genus Oligia; species Oligia latruncula. Next base: position 15,658,296 of record OX419706.1, read on the forward strand.
GATTGTTACATTACATGTTTACAGGTGAACGCTCCCGTGAGGGAGTGCCTTAACATCATTATTTTTAGCAAGCAAATTGAGTATCCCAATGAATAGTATTAGCTAAACATTAGTTAGGAATACTATGAAGGACCCCTCGTATAAACTTAACCCAAATGCAGTGATAATGTCTTCACCGAATAGGCTTTTTTTACGGCCGCAAGCCAGAGATAGCTCCTCCTTATCTACCGTGGTCTTCAATCGGTCCACTGAGTGAAGTAGGTAGTACGGTGTCCACGACGGCAGCTCGTGGCGACTGCGCTTTCACGGTCCACTATTGTGAGTATTGAGGTAGTGACGCACTCACGTTGTGTTTTGTAAACTGCGAACGCTTAACGCACTAGGTGATTCAGTCAGATCAAATGTTATCGAAGCGAGAAATAACTGACATGAACTTTGCTTAGTGGCAATTGGCACTAGACCAAACAAATACAAGTGTGCAGAAGTTATCTCGCCTATTGATGGGAATCAAACGAAATAGTTTGGCAGCATCTAGCCGCCTGAAGGGTTACCCAGGTGGTCTCTGTGTGTTCTAATCAACATTATCAGCTATTGTTTCATCATCAGCTTGAAAATAATACGTTTCGTTTTCGCCTCAACAACTTCTAAACAAACATCCGTCAAAAAGGAAGCGTCCTTCACCGGTATTCAACGGCCGCGGCACGCAGATGTCATGTCTCATACATGCGCACGTAGCACGTGTGTGCACTGTGGCGTGCGCGGAGATGGGGAGCTCAAGTGGCGAATATTACTCCACAATGACGGGGATGTCCCGAAGACAATGAGCGTTGCACTTCTTTTGAAAGTTCTCAGTGGGGTCCAGTTACTTAACTGGGTCGAAATAAGATGCGAATCGCTCGAATGACTAAAAGTCCTATCTTATTTTTCACATTTTTTAGCTTATCTGAGTCAGGACAACTACACTCTTCTATTCGTGATTCTTTACACTTTTCGCTAACCGTCGTATGTACTTACCTCTATGTTATTTGGATCTCAAAATATTACCATTTTAAAAGGCAACAAAATGTAAAGAATCACGAGAAAAATGTAGCCGTCCCAACCCAAATCAGCTAAAAAATGAGATAGGACTTATAATAATAATAAGACCTTTATTTTCAGGCTACTTTGGCCCATAGATAAATACCTTACAGACTAATAGAGCCTTATAGTCATGCGAGCGACAATATGTGGTCCCCACTGAAGTTTGGCATCTACTGTTATTCCCAGAGAAACTGCCGAGCCCACAGTTTCAAGCACCTCTTTCTCTAAGACGATGGTGGGTCCTAGATTTCTAACATTCGGTAAGGCTACACATTTCGTTTTCTTGGCGTTGAGAACTAGGTTATTTGACGTAAATCAATCCGTAACTATTGAGAGTGTACTGTTTCATCATCATCATCATGAGCCTGTTATGTCCCACTGCAGGGCAAAGGCCTCCCTTCCGTCTTTCCATTTTTTCCTGTCTCTAGCCAAATCTGACCAATCCCTTAGGTAGGCGTCCAATTCGTCACGCCATCTCTTTCTGGGCCTACCGCGTCGCCGATTCCTGTTATTCGGAATCTTGACTGTTCCTGTTTACTTTAAAAATAAGAGAGGTATCATCTGCAAACAGTACAACGTCACAGATGGAATGGTAAATCATTCTAAGAACAAGAATGGACTCGGTATTGAGCCTTGCGGTACACCTAACTGAACTGGTAGCCCGGAAGATTTCACGACATTAACATCTACACAGCAGCATAGTACGCATCCACTTTACCAAATTTACGGGAAGCAATTAACCTTTTCACCGCCACGCCATATCGGTATTCCTATGCCCTGTACGCCAAGCCCGAAAATCTTAATTAAATACCTACAAAAAAATAATACATAAAAGTAATGATTTAATAGGTTTATTTTGTATTTTTCTGCGACCTGTTTTTTGTCGAGTATAGCCGTCGTTGGCGCACAGGGCACGCTTGCTCATGTCGGCTATAGCCGACATTGGCGTTCAAAAGGTTAATAAAATAAAAACTGGCCAAGTGCGAGTCGGACTCACACACGAAGGGTTCCGTACCACAAGGCGAAAACGCCGAAAAAAACACGTTTGTTGTATGGGAGCCCCTTAAATATTTATTTTATTCTGTTTTTAGTATTTGTTGTTATAGCGGCAACAGAAATACATCATCTGTGAAAATTAACCACAGCATGCATACAGCCTGGTGACAGACGGACTGACGGATAGACGGACAGTCGTCTTAGTAATAGGGTCCCGTTTTTACCCTTTGGGTACAGAACCCTAAAAAGACGGGGTAAACACACCCCGGTGTGTTGCTTCTTTACGACAACGCCCCGATCCACACGGCGCGTGTTTCCAAGGCTGCTGTGCGAGATTGCGCTCTCGAAGAAATTAAACACTCACCCTATAGCCCGGACCTAGCCCCGAGTGATCATTATTTGTTCCCTAATTTGAAAAAAGACCTTCAATAAATGCGCATTTTTCAGAGAAAAAGGAAAGTTTTTTTTTACAAGGTAGTGACAGTTAATTTCGAGATTTAATAAATGCATTGGGGTTATGACTAATGAGGGATTACATTGAAAAATAAAAATTATTTTAATTGAATTTACGTATTTTTTCATGCCGATACATAAAATACATTGAACGCCCCTCGTACGTGGTATTGTTCAAAGAGCTTGTTCTAGAAATTGTGATGGTAAAACCTTAAAGGAGGGGGAAACAGCAGACTGACTGGATGCAGTGGACGATCAAGTACTGGTGGTGTACCAGTACTAGAAAGTAACTTATATCTATAGTCAATTGGAGGGAAAAGATATCAAGAATCTCGGAGAAAGTTGAAAACATGTTTTAGACGAACAGGACCCTGAACTATAGGACATGGTGTGTCTGCCCCCGAGGAGGTCCTGTGCGGGGGATGCGGGGTGAGGGGCGTCGTTCAGCCACGGCCTTGTGGCGGCTTTACGAGCGGAGTCTAGCCGGCTCTAATGTGTGCCCACTCAGCAGATACTGAGGAAGGGGCAGTCGGAATAGTTCGCGAAAACGGGCTGACGCAGTACAGAATGAGCCCAATTACATCAACAGCAGCTGAATGATCGATGGCGCCGCATATTCTCATACTATAGAGGTGCACAATACCAGTAGCAGTCTGTTTTCTCCGCCTACAAAAACGGAAAATGCATAACTGACTTCCCAGAATTGCACAACATACTATGCACATTTTATGTCCCTGACAATTACCTACGCCATCCACCGGTCTAACCGCCGGCACAGACTATTCGCGACTGCACAGTGCCGCACGATGTGCCGTGCGCATTCACCGCTGTGTCGCATGAGCAGCGCAATCAATGTACTTATTTTTGGCCTACCTGACTGTGACGTGATGACCGACAGATTCAACCAAATCATGTTATTGTGCTCGAGATTTTGTGAAAGACATTGTATTGAATAATTGCATTAATTGCATGTCCTAATATTTGTAACCTAACAAAATGTATTTCTTTTTTTTCCTTTTTAATGTTAACGCTGTACCTACAATAATATAATACATAAGAAATTAGTTCATTACTGTCACTGGTGTTTAACCGTTGTAATTTATAAAAATAAATAAATAAAAATAGCGAATACAATCATCGTTATTCAAGAAAATATTTTTGGAGGTCCCATAATTGCCTGCGATACTCTGAAGTCCAGAGAACACAATCATATACAAAAAAATACATCAAATTTTTAGACCCTTCGTCAGTACTTTGTAACTCCTACAAAGAAATTCCGAACATCGGGGATATTTCTGAACTGTAGCACACATAGCAGTAAGGCTGAGGCTACAGTAGGCAGCGATTTGCGATGCGACTGGAAGAGCCAAACGAGAAAAACATGGTATGGCTACATTACAAGCGAAATTCCGGCGTATTTTCTAATAAATTCGCTTCAATTTCGCTGAAATATAATTATGCTGATGTAGCCGATGCCGTGATTACAGTAATGTTGTTCCTATCGCATAAAGAAATCAAAGATCGCTAGTAATATTTGATGTACGGTGTAGCCATATAAGTGAGCTTTCATTTACTTGTTTTAATCGCTCATGTGTCGCATGTGGCGTCGCGGCCTAATGTAGCCTCAGCCTAAGCCTTCTGCGTGACATACTTAGTGTAAGTAGCTTACATCCGCACACGTTTTGCCGCTAAAGTATCGTACAGTCTGGCTGTAGCGGCCGGCTTGTGTTCCGCGCCAACACCGTTATGAATTGATCGGGACATGATGTGGCCTAACACTACAATTTAATGGCTGTTTGTAGGCGGCGAAGTGCCGATAACAGAATGCTATATTGTGTCATACGGTTATAATTCGAGTGAGAGGCGAATGGCAGTCAAGTCAATCGATATACAAGTTGTAAGGCTACGTCTTCGCAGTCACGTCTTTGATGGATGACCGTTATCAACACCCCTCCGAACCTCTTCTTGGACACTCGGCTTTTGTGACAAAATATGTAGGTATGGCTCATTATTCAGATTATTAAAATCATCCTTGAGGTATTCTGTCCAAAATTAAATGACGTGACTTTCTATCTAGAGGTACGGAACCCCATCCCACCTTCGTAACTTTTATCTAGTCCTAATACAAGCCCGTCAGCATAGTATGTAGGTCGCCTGACTGCGGAACACAATTTTTCGCTCAACGACACGCGAAGTCGCGAACTAAATAGCACAATAAACCGCTTTGCTGTAAAACATTCGATTGAAGCCGGTGCGGTGATTAGATTACATATTATGCAGATTACGATGTTTCGCAACCGCTCATATCGCACACACGCTTATTTAGATCACTAGGCTGATTGTACTTGTTTCTATCTCAAACCAACAAAACCGACACGCCTATAAACCGTGTGTGCGGGGTATTGTTATGTGTCTGTAACTCGACGGTGACAGTATTTAATGCCGATATAAAGGCCAACCCACAGCCATTTGTCGTGTAGCTCTCGTCCCAGGCTAGATTCAAGTCTATTGGAACAGTAAAGTCAATAGCGCGTTTGTTAACCCCAAATCCCCGAGCAGGGAAATGTTCCTCAGGAGCGGTATCGTGTTTGTTACGGCATATATCCCCAGGGAGCGTTCATTGGAGCGGTTTATGTTACAGAATTATATCCATTTTCGAGCTGGTTTGGGGAACATTTACAGTTTAAAGTGTTCTTGGACTAGGTCACATTGAACATCATTCGGAGATGCCGCAGCGCGTCCAAATTATATAAGACGAGTGTAAACAAATAAGCAATTAACATACCGCTGCAGTTGTCAGACGGCGCCGGTACATATATACAGTACATTATTACTTAATAGTCGTCACAAGCGCCTGATCAAGTGTGAAAACATCGCAACAATCTTGGCACTCCTTGTGACTTGTGAGTACTTCCATTTGGTATTACAATTAAATTAGCAACCAGGTTGATTTTGTCTACACTCTAGATTGTCCTATGGAGCAGGACCAGCACGTTTCCAAGCGTTCTTATCTTGGATATAATCTTAGACTCTAGATTGTCCTATGGAGCAGGACCAGCGTCTTTGCAAGCGTTCTTATCTTGGATATAATCTTAGACTCTAGATTGTCCTATGGAGCAGGACCAGCATGTTTCCAAGCGTTCTTATCTTGGATATAATCTTAGACTCTAGATTGTCCTATGGAGCAGGACCAGCATGTTTCCAAGCGTTCTTATCTTGGATATAATCCTAGACTCTAGATTGTCCTATGGAGCAGGACCAGCATGTTTCCAAGCGTTCTTATCTTGGATATAATCTTAGACTCTAGATTGTCCTATGGAGCAGGACCAGCACGTTTCCAAGCGTTCTTATCTTGGATATAATCTTAGACTCTAGATTGTCCTATGGAGCAGGACCAGCATGTTTCCAAGCGTTCTTATCTTGGATATAATCTTCTAATTTATAGTATGCTTGTTTACAAAGTGTACGTTTAATGTGAGTTTTTTTTCCTTTCATTTAATTGCAATAATATATCACAAGGTATTTTATTGTAACATTTAACACAATACTCCATAAAAGATGTATGTACAGACGCCAGCACATCAAGCTACCCGAAACTGTAAAATTTTCCCAATCAACTTTGATCCTTATGCTTTAGCGATGAAGTTGAAAATCTATTAAAGAAATTTGACAGATTGTAGTAGCTTGATGTGCTGGCGTCTGTACTTTGGCTAATCTGAAAAATGGTTGATGTATTTTATCTTTAATTGTAGTGTTAAAATTATGTCTATCGCTTATTTTATTAAAAAGATGTAGATTATTTCTTGCATAAGTACATAATATTTTCATAAATGAATTGGCAAGGTACCGTCATAATATTAATCCTTTTTAAAAGTTCCCTGAGAGATTCGCGGCGACGTAGATTATAAATGGTTCTGACAGCTCTCTTTTGCAAAATAAAGATGGATTCAATGTCAGCAGCTCGACCCCATAGTAAAATGCCGTACGACATAATGTTGTGAAAGTAGCTAAATGCGCGGTTTCTACATCAGTTATCTGTCTTATCTTTCAAACAGCATAAGCGGCCGAGCTAAGCCGCCCCGCAAGAGATGTTATGTGAGGTCCCCATTGTAATTTCTCGTCTAGCGTGATTCCCAGAAAAACCGTTTGATCAACAAATTCCAGTTTTTCTCCATTCAGTATGATGACACATTCGCTACTTCTAACATTAGGTAATTTAAATCTAATGCATTTGGTTTGTTGCTGAGCAGTGGTGGCCAAGTGGTAACGGCCGCGACTTACGAGTTGTAGGTCGTAGGTTCGAACCCAGACAGGCGCTTTACTTTGTGTAAACTATTTCATCACCACTGCTCTCAAAACGGTGAAGGAAAACATCGTGAGGAAACCGGCATGTCCTAGAACCAAAAAATTCGAAGACATGTGACATCTACCAACCCGCACTGGGCCCGCGTGGTGGATTACGGCCCACTCCCTCTCACCGAGAGGAGGCCTGTGTCCCAGCAGTGGGAACATTATAGGCTGATTATGGTTATGGCATTTGGTTTTCTTTTCATTTAGTACCAAATTATTTACAGTAAACAAATCTTGGACCTGAAGAATAGTCATTCACGTCGTCAAGATTTTGTGCCCGTCTGTCTATCTTAAAGATCAATGAGGTGTCATCTGCAAATAACATCTTCGGTTGATTTTGAAGTAATTGGGGTAAATCATTAATGTAAACTAAAAAGAGGAATGGACCCAATATCGAACCTTGAGGAACGTCCATTGCTATTTCAGACCCTAATAAGTTTACGCCGTTTACTTGAACTTTAAGCGTTCTATCTTTTAGGTAGGACCTTAGTAAATCAAGAGCTAAATTCCTAATCCCATAGTGCTCAAGTTTCAGCAGAAGTGTTTCATGGTTTACGTAATCGAACGCCTTAGAGAGGTCACAAAAGATTCCAATGGCATCTTGTGCTTATTCGTTTGGGATATCATTATTAGTTTGGAACGTGAGTCGTGGAAGCATTGAGAACTTCTTGTCTTCAGGATCTACGTCACAAAACTGCACAGCCGGCCGGCATTTCGAAACGCCAGAGGAGGAAATACAGTTTGAGCATTATTATCCTGCAGCCTAATGATGATCACGTTCCATCCCAAATACCCCAATTCATTAAATTTTTTTATGGTCACCAATTCTAGCTTATGACTACAATAAAACACAAAATCTTAGAACATCCAAACTAATACAGGCTGTTAGCGTGAACAGTGGCAATATTTAAGGAGGTGCATAAGTATCATGAGTAGATTCTAAAACCGTTGAAAAAATATGACCCTTTTTTTTCTAAGTTTTACTTCTAATATCCCGAAAAATAAAAAATCATAGTCACATTACTGTTAGGCCTCTGCCCCGCATGTACCGGGGCCGCGCCGGCGGCGCGCGTGCAACGGCAGTCTGCGCTCAGTCGCGCTAGAGTGTGTACGTGTGCCGTTTGCGTACAGACTACTCTCGCGCATCACGTAGATACGTGTATCGACGCGATATTAGTTACCGACAATGGCCGTGTTCTCGAACGAACAACTTACCGAAATGGTTAGACTCTATGCGATAGCCGGTGATAGTTTACTTGCTGCTCAGGACCTGTACCAGGAATTGTACCCGGGTCAACGGGCGCTGGATTGGTCGCGGAGAACCTGTCGGCTGGCCTCCTCGCTCGCCTGACCTCACCACACTCCCCTTGACTATTTTTTATGGGGCGATTTAAAACGCCGTGTGTATGCCACGGAGTTTAATACCAGACGCGAATGAAAAAGACGCATTAAAAGTGCTTTTAATGACGTAAAGAGTGAGAGTGTTGTACTTAATCGAGTGCAAAATAACTAAAGAAGACGTGCGGAGACATGTTTAGCCGTAAACGGTTCACATTTAGAACAGATTTTAAGACTAATGTAAGTTATTATTGATTTTCTTAGTAAGTAGGTATTTAATCATTATTTAAAATTTAAATCAAAATCAGTGCAGTGTTGAAATGGACAACCTAACTAAATTACTTGTAAATAACGTGATTCTCTTTTTAAATACGCCAAAAATACCTAACTTAGAAATTAAGATGTAGTAAAGTTCGCTAATTCGGACTTTTTTTCTTAATTTTTCTTAAAAACGCTTTTAACAATGAATTAGGTGTTTTTGCCTGTCCTAAGCCAGGAAAAGTATGATGGGAAACTGTCAATCACAGAAATTACAAATTCATTCAATGTGGCCGATGCGTAGGTATGCGCGCCCACACAATTTACTTCGACTGTGCGTCCATTGTGCATCTCATTGTTTCGACAACATCGTAAAAAAAGTGTCGGTACCGCCAGCCCAGCCCCTATGTGATAAGGGCGATTTTTTGTGCATCGGTGAATGGAAGTTATCGAATGGCGTGTTCATGTGTGCGTGCGCCGCGTACGCGATCGTGGAGGCGGGCGCGCGGCGGCCGGGGGACCCGGGGGGGCCCGGCCGCTTCGTGCGTTATCGTAGGGTGCGGTCACTTCGCGTAAAATTTCGGAATTTGAAAACTGTAAAATTCGCAAAAAAATTGCGACTTATACATTTAAAACTTTTGTAATATTTTTTTATTTAAGGTTATCTATCCGTCCTTTGAAAATTGCCACTATTTACCCTTACATCCTGTATTATAAATGCGAAATTAACTTTTGTCATTCTGACTGTCAGTCTGTTTTCATGTCTTTACGGCTGAACGGATTTCAATGAAATAATTTTTTTATCTCAGGAGTACGTTCCCGTGGGATAATTTCCGACCTCCAAATGCTAGTTAATAATAAAGACTCACCAATAACAACAAGATCTATGTCGCTGGTGGGCAGGTAGAGGCCGGTGCGGAAGGAGCCAAACACCTCGACGCGCGCCTGCGGCCACAGCGCCATGATGGCGCTGCGGATGCGGTTCACCACGGTGGAGCGCACTAGGTGCTCTGTCTCCGTCGGAGACATGTACAGGTAAAAGTGCTCGATCTCCTCGTGCAGTCTGGAATACACAACAACACATTTTAGACAAGTCCCAACAACGCGAACAGTTTTGTTTTTGGTTTCAAGATTTTTATAAATTATGTACCTATTCAGTCACGTTGCAAAAAATAGATATTTATCGCAACAAGTGGCGACGTCTATCGTGGGTTTGTGCAGGCTCGTGGAGCGTAGTCTAGTTGTAGTACTAGATGGCGCTAGGGTCATGATTTTTAGTAGATTAATTACAATGATTATTACTTATTTACAGTAAATAAACAGACAGACATAATTTCCACATTTTATTTTTAAACAATGGCGCCGATTCTGTTGGGAAGAAAAGAGTGTTTCCGGACTTTACAACCGAGGACACGAGCCAAAAGGCTGATTGAGAGGGACTTATTCCAGGTTGGATCTGGTTGTACCCAAATAACCCGTTGGGGTTTTAATAGGTTCAGTAGAAGCTGAATCCTGTGAGTATTCAACCATTTTCTTTGTTCTTGCTGGATAGCCTATAGCCTAGGTCTTACATGTGTGTTCTGACACGAGGACGTTGTTACAGGTCTGGCTGTTATGCTAGCCTTTTAAGATCGGTGCTATGCGCGATAAAGTCGTGATGCCGTGGTGCAGCAGCCCTGTGGTCAGATGATTTGGAATTTGATACGGGCGCAGGCAACTTAGAGGTTATCCCTTGTGGTGTAGTCATCTGTTGTTCAAGAAGGCACTGTTGTAGTTGTTATTGTTTCTAAAACTTGAGTTTTTTTGTGTTCAGGTCCTGTAAGCCCCTTAAAGTGGTTCATCTCACGGACTCGCTATAACGACTCTGAGAAATTTTGTAATAGTCTCATTGCAGGCGTACCCCGATACAATTAGGAACGGAGACTAGTTGTATGGGTGAATGCACAGGTGTTTGGGGAAGGTATATTAGTTTAGTGGCTCGCTACATTATTTGTATGTGTACCTTAATTTGTGTTATTACAATAAAATTTGTATTGTGTAAGAAGATACTTGTTTAATTGAATCTTTCCCTAACAGATTATACCCTATAAACTTTAGCAGGGTGGGGAGTAGTATTATACCAATTAGAAACCATCATCAGCTTGTTTCCATTTGTTTCTGAAAACTAATTAATATTGCCGGGTTACAGTCTTTGTCCAGAAACCTACTGTTTACAGTCTATTGACGTTAGGAACTTTTAGACAGGTGCCGTAGGTATTTTAGGGTGCGCCTACGGTTATTGCCAAGAGCCATTTTAGGGTGCGCCTACGGTTCTTGCCAAGAACCATTTTAGGGTGCGCCTACGGTTATTGCCAAGAGCCATTTTAGGGTGCGCCTACGGTTCTTGCCAAGAACCATTTTAGGGTGCGCCTACAGTTATTGCCAAGAGCCATTTTAGGGTGCGCCTACGGTTCTTGCCAGGAACCATTTTAGAGTGCGCCTACGGTTACTGCCAAGAGCCATTTTAGGGTGCGCCTACGGTTCTTGCCAAAAACCATTTTAGGGTGCGCCTACGGTTATTGCCAAGAGCCATTTTAGGGTGCGCCTACGGTTCTTACCAAGAACCATTTTAGGGTGCGCCTACGGTTATTGCCAAGAGCCATTTTAGGGTGCGCCTACGGTTCTTGCCAAGAACCATTTTAGGGTGCGCCTACGGTTATTGCCAAGAGCCATTTTAGGGTGCGCCTACGGTTCTTGCCAATAACCATTTTTCATTGCAGTCATCCCATTGACCAATAGATTTTTTGGTTAGGACTCGAATTATAATAAGAGTTGTCTGTGTAATTGAAATAGTCAACCCGAAATAGAAGCTTGACTAACTATTCAACAAGGGGTTTCATGAAAATCCACGCCACCAGTTGGCACCACTTTGACAAGAGGTCTTTCATTTCGACCATGAAATATAAGTTATATGATGACGTTCATCATTCAGTCACGAGTTCACAACAAAAGAAAATATCGGCGTTTTGACACTTTTCACAGGTGCCCCGGACCTGACGTCTCGGTGCTACCACCATTTCATTCATTACAATTACACGAGCGATTAAACGAGTGAGTTAATTTATTGCAATAACAGACTATTAACGAGGGCCAATGCGAAAGGCGTTTTTTTTTTTTTTAAAACGTTGCCCCACACTAGGAATTACTCCTGTATCATGGGTGCGTCTACAAACATTTAAATTCACATACACAAACAGCCAGACCCGGAACAACTACCTGTAGGCAATACATATATTTGTTCCGTGCGGGAATCGAACCCGTGACACGCAGCGCAGCAGTCGACCGCTCAGCCACTGCGCCAACCGTGTTGTCAAATTGATTGATACGCCTGCAAACTGTCGCGCCGAACAAAACGCTCACTATTACCTTGATGATTCAGTGGTTTGATCCAGACACCCTCGTCTAGGTCAATGGAAACCGAAATAGCAGTTTAATTGACATATTGTACACTAAATAAAATTTAATAAAACTGATAAATATAGAGCCGATACAAGACATAAAAATTTGATTTCTAATGACGTCAATTCGATTTAAAACTACAAACCTACACAATACATTATGCAGGATGAGGCCATACCGTCTGCAAACTCTGATCATCGCGTCTAGGTACAACAAGACAACTAAGCTAATCATCATCATCATCATTTCAGCCGAAAGACTGCCACTGCTGGACATAGACCTCCCCCAAGCACCTCCACTTCGACCGGTTCTGTGCTTCTCGCATCCAACGGGTTCCTGCGGCCTTCACTAAGCTAATATAATCACAAAACTATTTTCAACCGGCGCGGTTGTCATTTCAATAGTATTCCGCTGTAAGTGTAATAAAAAGGCAGTTACGCGCAAAACGCGTTGGTTCGACACTAAGATATGGTGTAATGTTTTGGGGGAATGCCACTGAGAGAGAAAGAGTCTTCAAAGCCCAAAAGAAATGTATCCGGGCAATGTGTGGATTAAAACCTACAGATTCTTGTAAACCACACTTTATAAACTTAAAAATATTGACATTTCCATCACTGTATATTTATGAACTAGGCATTAGACATTAGAAATAATTTAAATAAATATGAAACTTTAAAAAGTACCAGGCTTGCCAGTACACTTCAAGCAATACGACATAAAACGGTTATGTTTGACAAAAGTGCATTTTGTATGGGCCCTAGATTATATAATAAATTACCTAATAATATAAAGGAAGCAACCAATTTTGTCATTTAAAAACAGATTAAAGAGTTTTTTGATCAATAAAGCATATTATAAAGTTAATGATTATCTAAATGATAAATATAATTAATAATTATTTTTTATTTTCTTTTAAATTTTAACAATGATAATAAAATTACATAATTAATAAATTTCAATAATAATATATAATATTAATAGTTTTCAATGTGATTGTATGTATTTGAAATCAATTAAGTAATGTACTAAGTATCGCAACCGTGCGTGTACTACCAGATGTGTGAACGTAAACGAAGTCAAAGTATTGTGTAAGGATCGTAGCAGGTAGCGTTCTGTAATTTTCTGCCTAACCCCATGGGAAGTAGGCGTGAGTTTATGTATGTGTATATGTTATGTTATTTTATTAGATATTTGCACACCTATTAAGGTAGGATATGGTTTAAAGAACTGCTGTAATTATGTATCACCTCATGTACCTATCCATATTCAAGCAAATAAATGATTTGATTTGCTAATTAAAAGCCGTGTTTCTCCTTCACATGGTCACAGTATAAAGATCATACAGTATTTCGACTTCATACAAACGGACGAAACGCGAGCTATACCTACGCGCCTCGACCTCGGAATGCGCTCGGTATGCAGACAGTCGCGACTGTGCCGCCGTGACGAACGGACGGTGTGTTGTTTTTTTTAACAATAACCGCGCGATTTTTTCACTAAAAATAAATTGAAGTACATATTTAATATGACGAGTAGGCTATATTGTGCTGTTTTTGGTTGCATGAATTCGTCAATAACGCATCCAGAGATAACTTTTTTTAAATTACCTGGAAACTCTGAAAGGTAAGACTATAAAATAATTTTACTTACTAGTAGGTAGGTAGGTACATAATGTGTGTCTTTTTAATGGATAAGTATTTCCTTTTATCTCCCGAAAAAAAAAGATGTCTGGATTAATAAATAAAGTGAATAGAGTAAAGGAAAGTGATAGACACGAGTGAAATAGGTAGTTATATGCGGTTCATGAATCATTATACGGTAGGTACGCTTGTGTTAAAACCTCGGGGCATGTGTGTTTTGTTTTGTTAGTTTGTATAATTGAAAGTAAAGACGTGGTTTTTGTACTGTGTGTATGAATTATTTATGTACACACAGTAAAATACAATAACAAAACTAAATGGAAACACAAAGTAGGCAAATGTAATTAAAATACTGGAGGCGGGCAGCCCTATCGCATGTTTACGTACCGCGCGGCTGTAGGCATTTATTTCAAGGTTACGGCCGAGTTACAATACTGTATGATCTTTATACTGTGACATGGTCGTACAGCACCGTCTATCAGCTATATCAGCCACCAGCCGACCTTAACACACAGACCTTCACATGGTCGTACAGCGCCGTCTATCAGCTATATCAGCCACCAGCCGACCTTAACACACAGACCTTCACATGGACGTACAGCACCGTCTATCAGCTATATCAGCCACCAGCCGACCTTAACACACAGACCTTCACATGGTCGTACAGCACCGTCTATCAGCTATATCAGCCACCAGCCGACCTTAACACACAGACCTTCACATGGTCGTACAGCACCGTCTATCAGCTATATCAGCCACCAGCCGACCTTAACGCACAGACCTTTCACTAGAATGCAGTACTGGTTTTGCACCACATTCTTTCAATTCGAGTTTTTGACAGTCACACCTCAATCTCATTCCGATCATATTGGCGGCGCAAAAAACAAGGTGATTTAGTTTTGAGCAACATGGCCGAAAATAGAATGGAATTGATTCAATGTCCTATGCATAAACTCAACTGAGATTAATTAATGTATATGAACTAGGGGTGCATCCGGTACCGAAATATCGGCGATATTATGATTTTTCCGATACATCGGTCATCATCAGCCTAGCCTTTTCTCAACCAAGTAGGTATGTTGGGGTCGGCTTCCATTCTAACCGGATGCAGCTGAATACCAGTATTTTACATGGTGCGACTGCCTATCTGACCTCCACAACCCAGTTACTGGGTAATACGATACCCCTTGGTAAGACTGGTTATCAGACTTTCGGGCTTCTGACTACCCGTACCTAACGACTGTCAAAGATCCACGAATGACAACCGGGACCAACGGCTTAATGTACTCTCGAGGCACGGCAGGGTCTCGGTAGGTGAAGATGGTCACCCATCCACAGACCAACCGCGGCAAGAGTAGCTTAACCTGATCGATCGACCTGTGCGGCTGTTATTATTTAGGTATAGGAATCGACTATATTTATTTGCCGATACACTGATACATTTCAAATTTAAACAAGTGCGTGTCGGGTCGGGCCACGCACAGTGGTTAGGGTTCCGTAGTAGACCGTTATGTTATATTTTGTTTTTTTAACAGACTTCAAAAAAGGAGGTTTCTCAATTCGACCGTATATTTTTTTTTTCTTTTTATGTTTGTTCGCGGATAACTTCGTCGGTTATGAACCGATTTTGATTATTCTTTTTTTGTTGGAATGGAGATATGCCAAGGGTGGTACCATGATAAGGAAACCAGGATCTGATGATGGCATCCCAGTGAAACCGAGGGAAACATTCGAAAATCGTAGGAGCGACTAGTGCGTTTGTTAATTTTTTCATTAAGTATTTTAAAGCACTACAATTTTATTTAATGAAGGCCTGGAGTCGATCTGATGATGGAGCCGAAAGACAGTCGAGGGGACTCCTCAACGATTTACAGCAGTTACCTTGTGTTTGGGCTTGATTAATTTGTATTGATGTGAACTTTACACCTACATGGGTTGTGACTGTCATTAGGGGTCTGATGATGCAGACGAAGGACAGTTAAGGGAACTCCTCAACAGTTTACAGTAGGTACCTTGTGTTTGGAATTAAGTCATTTATATTGATGAGAACTGTAATGGCAAAGTGTTTCATGCGATAAATAAATAAAATAAATAAAAACTTTGCACCCATATGGGTTATAAGTGCTATTACAGGTCTGATGATGGAGACCATAGACAGTCGAGGGAATTCCTCAACGATTTACAGCAGTTGCCTTTTGTTGGGCTTACTTCATACGGTTCAATATGCCAAAATGTTCAGTTCGTAAAAAATAATACCTAATTAAGATTGTAGTTTTACATAGAACGACCACTACCTACTAATCATGCTGATGCGTCAATTTGAAACCGAATTTAAGTTGCGTAATCGCGTCATTTCTAGCAATGCTCTTTCGTCGTGTGGCCTACTAAATAATTAAAGTAACTTGAGGATTTGCTCTCGGAAATCATCATTTGGTAAAGTGGAGCTGATGATGAAGACCACAGGTGGCCAGCGGAACTACTCAATGACAAATATTTCACGGGTTGCGATTCGATTACTTTAATATGGTTGCTAAGCAATTTATGCTCGTTACAATGCGTATGGTGAAGTGGAGCTGATGGTGACTTCTCAATCAGCTCCAGTTCTCCTGGTTCTTACTAGGAGAACTCCTCAATAATTAACGTCCCTGCATCGGGAAGAGCAATATTTTGTAAAAGGTGATGATCAGTTGATATTAGGCTATTGTAATTGTAACTTAAATTACAAACTGACCCACTAAACAGTGAAAAATAAAAACTTTTTTACAAAAAAATAACCGACTTCCAAAAACACTATAAAGTTATTTTTAACTTTATAGTGTTTTTAGAAGTCGGTTATTTTTTTGTAAAAAAGTTTTTTAATGCAAGTCTTTACCCGTCATAAACAAGTAACTACTTCGTCTTAGTCACTATATAGGATTAATGCTAAGGATTTTGTATTTTTACTTGTGCCTGATGTGCCTCCCTCGCAAAGTGCAACTGTTTACTTGTGCCTGATGTGCCTCCCTCGCAAAGTGCAACTGTTTACTTGTGCCTGATGTGCCTCCCTCGCAAAGTGCAACTGTTTACTTGTGCCTGATGTGCCTCCCTCGCAAAGTGCAACTGTTTACTTGTGCCTGATGTGCCTCCCTCGCAAAGTGCAACTGTTTACTTGTGCCTGATGTGCCTCCCTCGCAAAGTGCAACTGTTTACTTGTGCCTGATGTGCCTCCCTCGCAAAGTGCAACTGTTTACTTGTGCCTGATGTGCCTCCCTCGCAAAGTGCAACTGTTTACTTGTGCCTGATGTGCCTCCCTCGCAAAAACGCAACAATTCAATCATCATAATAATCGTCATATTCTATTTTTTCTGTTTCTGTCGCCGGGTTACTGCTCCATCTTTTATTTTTAATGATCGTTCGCCTCAGTATTCCGCCACACTAAGAAGGCGGGAACAAATCTCGATTACTATCTGTAGAAACTTTGGCACTAAACTATGTTTATGACGAACTGCTGTTGAAAGTGTGAAAGTTTGTGTTTCTATCTGTTTGGAAATGTTAATAACCTCTCATAAATCGTGCTTTTGAGTTTTGACCATAAAAAAGTTTACTCATAATGAAACCTGATTCATCTGTATCTCGATTTATTATAGCAATGGTTCCTTCAAGATAAAATAACGAGTTCCCGATGAATAATGTAGGTAGGTGAATGAACTGGGGCTAAAAACTGTGTTATGTTATGACATGAATGTGATGATCAAAGCATTGAAAACGTTGACTAACAAAATACACAGGTATTTTCCACGACAAACACTTATGTGTTGTTTACATGTAGGCATGCAGTGTAGGCGCAAAATCTTGGCAACGCTTGTCAAGTAGTTTCCGAGTGATGGCGTAACAAACAAACGCGCGTTAACGATGTTTAGTTAGGACAAGACTGACACAGCTGCTAACTTTGCTACTAAAGCAAACCAAACTGTTACCTGAGCGGTGTACAGAACACCAAAGAGCATGCAGAACACTTGGTGAATTGGATATACTTCGCCAGCTGCATGAATTCATTCATAACTGCTGGGATGTCACGCGAAATGCATCAAAGTGATTGATATTCGAATCAGACTCATTCATTCAGTTTACAATTTGATTTACGTATCAATATCAATGTTACGAGTGAGACATGCTAAACGTTTATCGATTTTAATTCAATACGAAATTGGTTGAATAACGCTGAATGGTTTTTAGGACTTCCTTCTGAGGGTCTATTTACGGTGTTCAAAGACTTTCCTGTTTCGTTAGCATACGTGCCTAGCGTCTTTGATAGAAAATGCCCCGAGTAGGAGTTAAGTCAGAAAGACATTTAAAATGCCAAAAAGTTCGCAGTAAAACGACACGTTACCACGTCGCAATGTTATTTTCGCCTCGTAAACAAACATTGCGTGAAGTCGTGAACGTCCACATGTGAGCAGATCGTCATGCAGCTCGTAAATATCACGGCAGGCCTTCGTAGACACATAAAAAGTGTTCGCGACACTTTCTTAAACATCCATTTTGATTCAATGATCATATATCATAGTTGAAGAGATCTTGATGCTTCTGCCTTTTGATTCAATGATCATATATCATAGTTGAAGAGATCTTGATGCTTCTGCCTTTTCTTAACTTTACGCATAGGGTGCTAATGGTACAGCCACAGTATAAAAACCATACAGTAGGTCGACGCCTTTGATCTCGTGGTAAATGCCGACAACGTCTAGACATTATCGCGACAGCAAGGGTTGTCACTTGTCTCAAGTAAACAATATTAATTTATTTATTTGAGATCAACATCGTCATCAACATTACTATTGTCATAAACAATAATTAACAATTATCAAAATATCGTCTTTTTAACCCCCCACGCAAAAACGACGGGACGAAGTTTGACGTGTCTGTGTGTTGTGTGTCTGTCTGTGGCATCGTAGCTCCCGAACGGATGAACCGATTTTGAACCGATGGTGAATTAGTCTGAAGTGTTCTTAGTTATGTTTGATAAAAATCGGTTCAAGATGGCGCCCACCACAAAATGGCGGATTACATAATTTTTCACAACTCCCTCAATAATGGTATCAAATGAAAGGGTTTGACTAGTGGAATACTATACACTATGATAAATTTCAAATCCAAGATGGCCGCCACCACAAAATGGCGATTTACATTTTTTTTTCACAACTCCTTCAATATAGGTAAGTATCAAATGCAAGGGCTTGACAAGTAGAATAATGTAAACTATATTGAAAGGGAATGAGGAATATTAAGTAAAACTTGAAAATTATTTTTTTCCTAGATTGATGAGGAAACTGGAGTGATGACTGGTACCTACGACCGCTGAGTTTGACCATTTTTACGAATGGAATTATTCTACTTAACATACGTTTTTCTACATCGGATAGTGTCGCAGTCCCATTTTCAAACAACAGGCCAAACGACATCTATGATGAAAAATTACATTGTTTCGCAGCCGCCATCTTGAATTTTGATTTTGACCTCATATTCGCTGTCAGCACCCTCGAAATCTTTGGAAACGACACCCATGACGAAATTTGAAAATTTTCGCAGCCGCCATCTTGAATTTTGATTATGACCTCATATTCTATGTCAGCACCCTCAAAATCCTTGGAAACGACACCCATGATGAAAAAAAATTTAATTTTCGCAGCCGCCATCTTGAATTTTGATTATGACCTCATATTCGTTGTCAGCACCCTTGAAATCCTTGGAAACGACACCCATGATGAAAAAAATTAAAATTTTCGCAGCCGCCATCTTGAATTTTGATTAAGACCTCATATTCGTTGTCAGCACCCTCGAAATCCTTGGAAACGACACCCATGATGAAAAATTTGAAAATTTTCGCAGCCGCCATCTTGAATTTTGATTATGACCTCATATTCGTTGTCAGCACCCTTGAAATTCTTGGAAACGACACCCATGATGAAAAATTTGAAAATTTTTGCAGCCGCCATTTTGGATTTTCGTTTTGACTGCACTATCGGCTTTAGCATCCTCGAAAGCCATGGAAATGTCAAGTAAAAAGTAAAAAAAAATAAACTGAAAAGAAAAATAATAAGTAAAATAATTAGAAAAAAAAAAAACTTAACAAATAAGCAAGCACTCAAATGTTACATGTCGTATCTTGTCTTCATAAATTAAAAATTAAATAAAATGTGTACCATTACATTTTTGAAAATACACACATCAACACGGTCTAGGGATATTTTTAAAAAAGCGAATTAATTATTTATATGACATGTATATATTTAAAAGATACGTTATTTAATATTCTACCATTTTTTAATAATGGTTAAGGTACTTAGATTAAAATTTCAGGATTTTATGGAAAAAAAATGAAGCATAGACGGAAAGCGTATATGAATGAACTTTTAATTTGTGAGTAAAAACTGAAAAAAATAGAAAAATCATTTAATTTGTGTTTATAAACTTGAAGTTAGTAGTCTGAGAAAGCGCCCATGATGTTCATAACACATCGGCAACGATTGCATGCTCAGAACAAGATTGTCAATGTCTTGCTGCGGAATATTGTCCCATGTCCTTCTGAGGTGCGCAAAAAGTTGATCTTCTGTAGCCAGATTTTCAGGAACTTCCTTCAGAGCTCTTCTTTGCAGCATATCCCACGCATGCTCAATGGGATTTAGATCTGGCGATTGAGCAGGCCATTCTAAGGCCCTAACATTATGTGTATGTAACCAAGCTGCTACCGTTCTCGCCGTGTGTGCCCGGGCATTGTCGTGCATGAGCAGGAAATCTTGCCCCATTTGTGTTCTGTGGGGCAAGATTACGGGCCCCAGCACCTGTTGGACGTATCGTTCTGCCGTCATATTGCCCCGCACCCAAACGAGATCCGTCCGTCCTCCAAGACGAATTCCTGCCCAAACCATAATTGTTCCTCCTTGGTATGGGTGAACTTCCTGAGGGTTCTGGAGACGGCTCCATCGTCCAGGAACTCGCCAAACACGCGTCCTTCGTGAATCTGGATGGAAGCCGAACCTGGATTCATCCGTGAACAGCACATTGGAAAATTGCTCACGGCCCCAGTCCACGTGGTTCCGAACCCATTCTAATCGTCGTCCACGATTGCCTCTCCGTAAAGGTGGGACCCGGAGTGGTCTACGAGAGCGTAGATTGCTTTCATGCAGTCGCATTCTTACAGTTTGGTCACTCACAAGCACTTGGTGTTCCACTCGCAGCCTTTGGACCAATTGAGTCGCCGTTGCATTTGGTTGTGCTCGCGCAGTAATTTGCAAAAATCGGTCTTGTCTGGGGGTAGTGATGCGACTTGGCCCCCGGTGCCTCTCCGCTACTTCACCTGTGGCACGATAGCGTGTCCACAATCTTGAAATTACATTTTGATGGGTCCCTATGGCCTCAGCAACATTACGCTGAACAGATCCAGCTTCCAGCATTCCCACAGCTCGTAACATCTCCGCCCTCGTCAAATGTCGGCGTTGCATGGCTACAATACCTCAATTTTAACTTTATCTTTCGTTTAAAAATGAAAAAAAACTGTAAGTAAACGTAATTCGTATTGTTTTCTAAATTTCGCACAAATGAAAATTCCCTCTCCTATACATCAAGACATTTTTTGCCACCGAAACAAAAGAATTTTCAAAAATTTAAATTTGGAATTAGTCCGAGATAAATTACAAACAAATCGGTGTATAAAAGATTCCAATGCGGCCAGTACTTTTCGAGTTATTTAATTGAGTATGAAATATCCCTAGACCGTGTTGATGATCAAGACATTTTTTGCCACCGAAACAAAAGAATTTTCAAAAATTTAAATTTGGAATTAGTCCGAGATAAATTACAAACAAATCGGTGTATAAAAGATTCCAATGCGGCCAGTACTTTTCGAGTTATTTAATTGAGTATGAAATATCCCTAGACCGTGTTGATGTGTGTAGTATCCCAATAATAAAATCAATACCGAAAAGTCGAAATCATCAACCCTGAAAGTTATGTCCCGAACTACTAACATGGTGGCAGTATGTAGTTCGGTCTCGCACCTCCCGCGTCTCGCCCCTCACACCCCGCACGATTGCCCTGTCTAGACGGCTTCGTCGAACGACTGTATGATGTAGTACAGCCATTAAATAGTTTCAAAGAACTATAGAACATGGCATGAACTAAACGGGCCGCTAGTATCAGTTATCAGGGTTTCGTGCCATCACATTTGCTTGGCAAAGGTAATATCCATGACTTTACTCCATACATTTTTCGTAGTTTCACGCGGTTTCCTCTCCTCTCAGAATCAGAACTAGTAGTCCCGGTATGCACATGACGCAATCGATACGAAAATTACAAAGTTTACGCACTGATGTAACGGTCGTAATTATTATATGATACCATTATGAGCACTTACTACGTGTCATAAGCCACCGAATCCATGACTAGCGTCGTCGCAAACATTACAGGTCACAATTTAATACATTTATCGGATACATTGTTTGTACTATGAGTACTATGTTTACTTTACCAGCAGGCGATAAACTGAATGAAAAGAGCCAGCTGTGTCATTTTTGCAACATGGAAGTCAATTAACTGGACTGTCACAACTAAACTAAACTGAAAACCATCGCACAGTTTGTTATTTCTTTTGCAATATCAACTACTGTAGAGTGTAGGTACTCAATAATGATATCTTGAGATCTGATTGTTACCACTTTTTGGCGACATTTTAGAGAATTAAAAATAACTAAGTAATATGGGTAAGATTACAGTTAGGTACAATAAAATGTATGATTCGAATGAATATATGCAGAAGATTTGATCCAACGGATCCAAATACTTCACCGTCCTATTTTTATTCCAATTTATAATATTGACTCCGCAATTCTAATATTGATTTTCCAATTCGACAATACAAAACCTGTGTTCTTCAAAGTTGCGCTTTAAAACCGATTCATAATTCACGAATACTCCGGCACAGGGTTGAGACTCGTCGCGGCGGTGGTCAAGGGGCAGTGACTGCCATAGACATGGTCGCCACTTCGCCAGGTCGCAACCGTGGCTCTACTACTGTACTCACTACTTCAATACCGCCTTGTTTATAACTAGCATACAAATAGAATTGTTGACTCCATTGCCATAATATATATTACTAGTTGACTCAGTCACTCCTCCATGTAACGAACTATTGTTTGTTACGGTGATTTGTATTTGTTTACATTGTGCGCGCCGTAATTTGTTGCTATGTCAACTGTGTGTAGCCATCCTGCACTCTGGCTGTAGTACAAGCTCATAATGTTGTAGCTGTGTGTGAAGCTTAGTGACAAATCAATAAACCGTGTATGTGGTACTCAGCCGATTATAGAAATAGATTACCTCTGAGCAGGCCACACCTAACCACAATACTGCCAAATACTGAGCTAAAAATACATTTTTGTAGTCAACAGTCGACAAGTCATAATTATCAATTGTGCTTCTGCTTTGCGATGATTTGCGCGCACATTACGATATTTATGGATAGCTTTAACCCGCATGTAATTAAATTACAATTCTTATTCCTTGTCGAGGAGCCACTTCGCTATGTTCTACTAGTTGATACACTTCCGGATAAGCGGACGGAAGTCATTCTCAGTTTTATAAACTTTGTCGGGTTCTAGATTTGAAGAATATCAGATGCACCGATATCTACGGAGACTTTCTATAGCCGGGATGCGGAGATCCAGAGTGAGTGTGACCAACATTCTAAAATTTGACTTCTGAAATTAACGTTCAATCTGTGGCTGAATATAGACCAATTAGGTAAATTTTCTGCTGTTTACCATTCTCGACAAGTCCCAAAATTGGCTAGTTACAGCTTATTCCACCAGATGAGCTGGCAGCTAGTCAGAACATAGTACAATGCACATCAACATTGAGTCCAACTCCCACAGCCCCGCAGGGACGATAATCGTTATTTCATGTACCTGCGCGTCACGACCGTGGTCAGGACTGATTGCTGCGTCTATTCCGACCGCGCTCCGCTGGCCCTCCGCCAGCTGCAGGTTGTCATCGACGACGTCGAACAGAATTACAATCTGTAGCAGGTTTACTACAACCACACAAGATAACGACCTCGCATAGGCATAGACAGCGGGGTAAGGTAAGGCAACATTTATATTTCGAAAACAAAACATTAATAGCATACAGCTCATGAAGTCATGACGCTTTTGGTAAGCGTCATGGAGGGCTGCAGCTACAAGACTCGTCTGGCGGTCATCAACCCGCTTTTCAAATCGGAAGAAACGATGCTATCATGTACAAACACAATTAGAGGCAGTATCGCAACTAGTTCGTCTGTTGTCTGGAGCTTCTGCGCGTGTCTATAGAGTAGCACAATGCTCAATAGTGCAGATAGTTCGACCGGTGATAGATACAGCACGGCTGGGCATGTGCGCACAACACGCTGCAAATTGTTGTGCCCGCCATTGTTCAACGCTCACTAAGTTTGTCAGGTTATGCAACGAGTAGGTGAATCGGTTGTTGTAGGGTAATATGAAACAAGCTTATTTATGGCCAGCAATAAAGCCTGATAGACTCGTCAAAAGAAATTCATTACAAAAAGATGAAATTTCCAACCTCACCAACCCAAGAGGCGACTATGTAAATCACGCTGGCAAGTATATCGGCGGAAATTTTGTGCTAACGTTAACTACTGAATATATTCAGCAGATTATTCGCTAATATATCGTGCGCTCGAGAATGTCAACAACCGGCGGCTAATAGCTTATTCCCCAGTTTTTGTGCACTTGCAGCGCTGTCGCCGTGAGTCAGCGCCGGAACACCGAGCTGACAACTGATACTATCAGTATATAAACAGGCCACAGATTATTTTATCAAAAAACAGAATTGGTTCAAAACAAAAACGTATTCGTCAGCTGCTGATACCGGAGATTGCGTGAAGTGATTCTAAGTACCTATACCTGTTTGGTAGGTAATAAAATTCTATTTACCTCTATAAATTGCAAACTGTAGTTTTGTATAATTTAGAAGCATTTTTTTAAATTTTGTAAATGTAAGAACCATGTTTCCGTTTATTATGATTTTTTGATGTTGACTTGAAAGAGCATGGCAGTTGAGAACGTGTCATGCTCACTAAAATGTCTCACCGATGCACAGTGTGTTATTTTGCCTTAGTTGCGGCCATCCTTATTTTTTGAGGCTTTTAGAAAGACAATAACCAAACAAAACTTCTATTAAAACCCCCGTGGTTTTATGTGTCATAGTTTTCAAAATATTTCGAAAATCGAGAAAAATCCATAGAAACCATAGAAACGTGTTTTAGGCTCTCATAATGGACATTTTACAATGAATGTTTCATGGCACGCTAGCCATTAACTTAATGCATCATTACATCTATTTAAACTTAAAAAAATGCGTTCTCCTAGGCGTCAATTTTATTTTTTCTATGATTTCATAATAATTTTTTTTATGGTCATTCTTATCATGGTCGCATTTTATTTTTGTGTGTAAATGTTTAGTACAATACTAAGTATTACCACAAAAAAAATAAGAAGCAACGAACACAGGAACTCGGAGATATTCATTTTTAAAGTTTTAATTTAGGGTTGTCAACTAATGTAGGCGCCTTTAACAAACGACCAATTTCGCTCGGAATAAATTGGCTTCTTCAATTATTATAATTTCCTATTACTATTTCTGAAGCATTATCCTTGGCCTATTCATGTCATAACTAACACGATTTTATTAGATTCACCTGTAACTAACAAATCATGAAACAAATCTGGTTTATTATTCTTTTTTGTTTTGTAAGTGCACAAGCACTTACATCAAAATGAATCTTCGATGAAGGATATCATGTGGAATTGGGAAGGGGTCCGCCCTCGTTAGATAGAATGTCAAAACCCAAATCCGGTGAATCAAGGAACAAGTTTTGGCGTTACGACCGTGAGCATCACACCCGAAAATTAGATCGCAAAACAACAGTGTTCGACTTGTTTCACCGCGCGCTAGAGTCTTCCGACCCATTCCTATCGCTGATGTTCATTGGCAACCGACATACAAAGAATAAACGTCCCGTTCTTCCCGGCAAGGTTCTGTCACTCTTAAAACCGACAATGGAGAATGTGATCGGAAAAAGGTGAGCTAAAATACCTAAAGTTCGAAAAAGAACAGAGACAAAGTGGAGACGACTTACGAAAAAAAATTTTTTATGTCCCGGGTTTCAACACATTACCTAATTACAACTAAAATTAATAAAGTAAAACAACTATCGAATTCATTTCCTGTTTCTGTTTTGAATATTAACGACAGGATTACGAGTAGGTACAACATTTGAGCACGGACTAAAATATAAAACAACTGTTTGAATAAAATTCCATAAATTGTTGAATAAAATAAAAAAATAATTAAATTCAAATATTTCGAAAACGGTGCGTCCTAGGCAAAAAATAACCAAAATTTAACCCCCCCTGTGTTTTCCCGTGCAAGCAGTATCCCAACATGAATTAAGGAAAAAAAATTTTTCGCCCGACAAAAAATTTGAAAAAATTCTCAAAGGTTTTTTTTTTTTCAATATTTCGCGGGTTTTTACATCAGTGGTCCTCATGGTTTTCGACTAGAGCAACAATGTCATATCAGAAAAGATTTTCATCCGAGCCACCATTTTGGAATTATAGAGCGTTTTATATAAAATAAAATTCGGAGGCCCATAATTCGGAAACGGTGCGTCGTAGGACCATGCTTCTTAGAACCTAAATAGTTTCTATGGTCAAGGTTAATCCGAAACTGCAATAAAATTGGGACGTTTCTGAAAAAAAAAAACGAAAAGTTTTTTAAACTACACTCCAACCGGACCCAGTTAACAATAGAAAACGTATCTACTGGTTTTTGAGAATGTTCTCCTTGTTTTTGAAGTCGGTTAAAAAGGAAAATGATTTCAATTAGTGTACTCTATTAATAACATTAATATTAAATGTACTTAAGTGATGTCCCGAAACCCCGACATTAGTCCCGAAAAAATATTTTAGTCGTAAGGAAGTCTCCGACTTTCGTCTATGTTCCTCGAACTTTAGGCAAATTAGCTCTACCTATTCCGATCACTGGTTATTACCCATGATCCACTACCGCAAAGTTTTGCTGATATTCCTAATACTGAATTGGTAACAGACGCTTCTGATGATAATATACTCGTATTAACATCAGAAGAAGTTTTGACAAACTCTGATGATGACTGC
Source organism: Oligia latruncula (assembly GCA_948474745.1). Lineage (NCBI taxonomy): Eukaryota > Metazoa > Arthropoda > Insecta > Lepidoptera > Noctuidae > Oligia > Oligia latruncula. The sequence goes on from OX419706.1 coordinate 15,685,060, forward strand.
TAGGTTAGCTCACGTATCGTTGTAGTCTTAGAGCATTGAGAACATTGTAGTAATTGTTTTCAGACAACAGCAACCCAGAAAGAGACACAGAAAGACACCAGAAAGAGTTTACTCAAAGTTAGCTAAATACTTGGGAAATATCTGGCACTTTTATTTATTTTTTATTCTATTTCAATTGCGACAACCCTATTTCCATAGAAATTTCAAAAATATTTAGAAACGCTCTATCTTCGTATTCCTGCTATTGACGTATGTCATATTTTAGGGTAGGTATTATTGACAATAACATTACGCATATATTTAAATGAAAATAAAATGCGACCGTGATAAGAAAACATTAAAAAAAAATGTTTTGTGTTAGTCGGTAAAAGTAAAAAATCTCCTAATATATCAAAGGTACAATGCCCCTTTTTTTAATCTAAATATATATTATGCTGTTACTTTATTTAAAGGACTAACTAAATATGTATTACAACAATTTTCGAAACTAAAAATTAATTTTGTTTTTCTCACTTTTAAATGAAACCTTAATAACTTTATAATTATACAAAAAAATACTATAGGTATTTCTGCCAAACCTTTATCGTTACTACAGCTATCGAATAAAAACATAAAATTGACATGACCGCAACTAAGGCAAAATAACAGACTGTGCGATGGTGGCGCGTGTGTTGGATCATTCGGTTCCCTACAAAATGGTTGAGCTGGATGGTGCTGATCCACGCGTCATGTTCGTGAACGGGCGCCGTCGGTTGAGACTGGTCATCTCTTAACTGCCAAGGCTTATTTTTAATCTTATGTCTTGAATTGTTTCTTCATTTGTGTCTTTTTACATTGTTCTCACATATAGAAGCAACAAGAATAATGTACCCAGGATTTTGTAATATCTTGATTTCAAAGAGTGTCCATGGAGTTTCTTGCCCGTTCTTCTCCATAGAGATCTACGTTTTAGAATGGGCAACTAGCTTCAACTTTCTGACTAACTGACAAACTATTTAATTTTGACAATTCAAAAGTGCCTGTACAAGGTTTAATTGAAATAAATGCTTTGAGTTTATATTATAAAGTCCATCGCCGAAATATTTAAATAAGAATCGGATTCTTATATTTCGGCTAGATTGAAGGTATGATTCCGATCTCGGCAGCACTGCTGCGTACTGCCGAGATCGGAATCATACCTTAAAGAGGGAACAACAGACGCGCTCGGATAAAAAGGGATCCTGACTTTTGTTCCAAAAACTTTAGACAGTTATTAAGATGCTATAAAATGTACAGTGTTTCTTTCATAAATGAGACATTGTATTATATGGGCACGATTCATAGGTACGATTGCATGGTCATCTTGTAGCGAAAGCAAAACACGCAGCGTATCAGCTGCTTATCTTTCCGCTCAGCTGCGAGATGTATCAGAATTACTGCACTAGGTACTGGGCCGACCATGCTACAATCTCAAACCTGTTATATTTCACAATACTAAAGATCGGAAATACTAGGGTATTATATCGCGTGCGTATCTATTATAGCCATAGATATAGATACACCTAGATAACGCAAGAGCAACTACTTCGCGTGCCAAAAATCGCACCAGCTTACGATAAAAAATCATAAGCCGCCACTTTCGCGCTCAGTCCTGTGTACTGCTGGCTGGGTAAGCGTGAGCGAGAGCGCGAGCTTTTGACGTCATAGTAGGTAGTCAAAAAATGGCACGCTTGGTTTTCATACAGTTCGTGATACTTGCGTTATCTAGGTCTATCTATATCTGTGATTATAGCAGTCACGCTGTTTATTTGAAGGGTTTAGTAGAAGTCTACTTTAGTTGTCGTGCTCTGGCGTTTAGCAGTTAGTTATTGTGGATTGAAACCCAACAACCAACAACTTTTAAGAAGGAGGGCTACTAGATTTTGCTGGAGCAAAAGAAACCTCAATTTTGTTCCTTGGCCACTGGCTCTTATCTCACCATGCCACATGCAACTTGGTCTCCGAGATAATCTGGAAGTGAACTTGTAGAACACACGACATAATACTTCACCTGTTCAAACACTGGTTATGTTAATGTGCCACATTATTCAATTTGAACTATTTGCTAAATGCCTCATTCGCATTGAGTAAGTCATTAGGTGTCTATTGTGAATAATTTTTATATTTTTAAATGTTTTTAGTAATAATTGTGGAGGCTTTTGTTCTTAAGTAGGATGCATATTAATAGTATTTAATTATCAAATGGCTAGAAAGGGAGTGGCTACCGAGATGACGACTAATAGAGAAGTATGGGAGTAAAAGACATGTTGCAGCAACCCTAAATAAATTGGGATAAGGGCAGGAGAATGATGATGATGATATATTTATATATTATTATTTGATTAAAAGGTCATATTATTTCACCTCTGACATGACATATTAAGTAGGTACATCAACATAATAATATAGACATGTATGTGGTAAGCACTTAAGTTCTAGAACATGTGAATAAACATTAATAATTGAATGATAACAGCACTTCCTGTTTCATAACTATGACAACATAACTTCAGTCAGTGCACAAAGTTATGTTACAAGTAAATTGGCATAATTATTATCTAAATAGTATGAAGCCAGGATTGTAATCTGCTGCTATTTACAGGTTCCCACTAACTTGACAATATGAAGTTTATATTTACAAAAACCAATGTCAGGGTATTGTTCACTCATTAAAATTTCTCCTAGGTTTAGCAACAATGTGAGAGAAACATGGACAGTGCTAGGTGTAGTAGTAAATTATATGTCAATTGTAGCCAAGTTTGTTCAGCCGGAACTTGATAATATTATATTTAAGAAATGAGGTCAAGTATAAGGATTTTCCCTCCCTCTTGAGTGGAATCGTAAGTCCCAAAAGAAGAAACATTATAGTCTGATTAATGTTATTAGGCTTTTATGGTCATTATAAAACTTTTCACAACACAATAATAATATGCTTTATTATAAACATATTAAAATGTAGTTTGTTTTAGTTAGCCAGATGATGCATGCAGATCAATTATTTAATTAAACAATTTGATACATGTAGCGATAAACGAGTTCATAAGCATGTTGATTTGTTTGACACACATTACCTATTGGCACCACTTAGATATTTTATTAGGTATCAGGTTCATTGAATAATCATTAAAATAGTATATATAGGGGTGCTAGGCATCTTCATCAAGCCCATTCTCGAGCACATTATAGCTACTAGCCCATATTACCAACCAGTCTATTTTATTTTTATTCATTTCTTATGTTTTGATATTAACTCTAAAAATACTAGATATTACCAATCTAGACTTTAAATCTATTCACAGATAGTGCCAGATTAGAAATGGAACAATCAATTTTTGTTAAATCCTAATGGGGATTGTCCAAAAATTCTAACCATTAGATTTTATTTTATTTTTTGAAAATTTAGAGCATTTTGAGAAACTAATTTGAATATTTTGATGATTGGTTCAATAGTTATTTTTAAAAAAAATTTTTAATTATTTTAAGTTTTTAAGGTAGGTGACGTCATCTTTGGCTTAAAAAGATTGTGCCGTTGCTTCACTAGTACATAATTAAAAATTTTAATCTGTCAACACAACGTCATCCATATCACATCTGTCAAAGTGTCAATACTGAATACTCAAATACTGTCTTATATAATCGAATTCGAATCCTATCTTCGTATTTGTTTACAAATGGTTTTTTTATGAGTAAGTGTCGTCCAAGGAATATACTACTCTCTGTCGTCACTAGAACAATCTACGCGGCGACTTAGAAATAGAATAATAACGCACGCGGCGACATAATTTTATTGTTCGTTTTCCTGAACCACAAATGACCACAATGAGCGATACTTTTGTTAAAGCTGACTCGCGAAACCTGCCTAAAGTTGAGACCGTTATGATATTAGAGTATATTTCTACTAGCAGCCATCATAGCGTAGCTGAAATAAGGGGAGCAAAAATAATAATATAATAAATATAATTTGACACTTGACAGATTGTAGACAATACTTGCCTCTTACTTTTTAACGATAACGAGGTAACGATACAAAACTGTACAGCCAAACCAAAGGGCAAACAAGGTCAATCGTATTTTATCAAAAATATCAATAAAATATGAATATTTTTCGTAATTAATTAGTCCGTAATGATCAGTAACGCTATTCTTCGAAATGGTTTTTCAATTACAACATTTAAAAAAATATGAACAATGCCCATTAGGGTTTTAACAGAGTATTAAATGGATGTTTAAGTTTAGCTGTACAAACTGACATAAAATTATATTAGGATAAGGGATTTATTTTTCCTTCTTTTATTTATTTATTTATTCTTTTGTAATAATAGGTGCTTGAATCATGCAGTATACAAAATGTTATGGCTAACCGATTTGACTGTTTGACAGTCACTGTCAAACTTCTGGCACAAGTTTAAGTTTAGGAGTTTGAAAACAAAAACAGACAAACAATAAGTCAGTATGTTTTTCAATGTTTGTTTAGAAATACATCATTGATTGATTAGTCTTTGCTGATACCACGATACAGAATCATTTGTGGTATTCTTGGTAATCTATCATTAAAATTTATGCAAAATAAGCAAATTAATTGTGTATGGACCTACACTCGGCATTCGATTTGCAATAATTGAATTGTCGAATAGTTGGAATGTGTCCAGGAGTAGCTAGGGTGCAGCGCAGCGACGAGCGCTCGGACGCCGCTCGGCGCCGGTGACATGCCACTTGCCAGCCCGCGACACATGGCCTGCCGCGACTCGGCGCTCCGCCGCGAGTGTCACGCCGCGCCGCCGCTGCCGACCGCTCATAACCAACACGTCAAACACGTTGACACCGCTAGCCAACACCAAAATAATAAATTAAAACGTCACTCACCCTAAAATCCCAGGCTTATAATTATAGTTGGGTATCCGCCACGGACAACCCCCGTATTCACCTATAAGAGCATCGTGGTTTTTGTTCAGGTTAAATGTCGATGCGCGGTTATCGTTCATTTTCCTCCGCGCGGGGTTGAAATAATTGTTATTCCTACTTTCACCATTCACATCGTTTATTGGTATAAAGTCTTGCGCTTTATTCACATTAGGGTTAGCGTTTTCTAAGTTTTTCAAGTTCATTTTGTCTATATCACTTTGGGTTTCCCAGATACGAAGCCACAGGCGCTTCGCGGGTCCTTCCTGCTCGGGCTGATACCACGCGACGGCGGGATCCATTCAGCCGGAGCAAGGTTCCACTATATGGGATGACACATATTGTTGCATTTCACATTTATATTGTAATGAAAATTAACACAAAACAAAAATAAGTCAGACCACATTCGGAACATGGACGACAGCGACACGCGTATAGTTGACACTTCAACAACTAGAGGGAGCCATCTTAGCAAAATAGTTCTAGATTCTAACTCAAATCACGCACTTAAAAACGATTACAATACCATTTACAGTTTTATTTCCACTTATTGTATTCAAAAATCATAACTAAGTATATTTTATGATTTCTTAGGCTCTAAAATTGATTATTACTGCTTGTAGGCTATAAGCATGCCTATTTTGACAACAGCAAAAAAGGATGTGAAAAAAATTGTTCGAATACACACTCTCAACAAGTCAAAAGCATTTGCGTCATTCCGTCAAATGTAAATTTTATTAGATAGGAAACATCATATTATTTCATCGTACAGGGTGTTGAGTCAGATTTAATATGCATGAAAACAGAGGACATTAAGGATTTAGAAAATGATGATTTAAAGAGTGCATCCAAACATAAAATGCTACTGGCAATCATTGACATAGAAAAAATCCTATCTCAATCAATGCTGGCAATACAGCACACGAAATACAAAATTAATCTAGTCCACAGAAATCGACTAGATTCAATCCACTGCAAGCTTTATTTATTTATTTAACTAGCTGCTGCCCGCGACGTCGTCTGCGTGAAGGTGCTACAACACCAAAAATACCTAAGATGCCAGTGTCGCTATAGCATTATAAAGTAAACAACTTTTAAAATAGCATTAAAATATAAGTTTTTTTTTTTGCAATCGAAGCAAGTGAAGAGAGTTATATGGGAATCCTGCTGAGTTCAGTCATAAGAGGTGACTGAAGGAAATAGAGAAAATAATGCAGGAATACATTCCAGGACACAAAAGAGTAAAAATACGTTCAAAGGTATCATAATTATATACCTTACAACACTTCCCTATAAACTGGTAGTTATGCTGCCAGGAGCCAAAATGTGTGATGACGCGGGAGCAAGCGACGACGTACAGTTGCCCGTGTGAGAAGCAACTCGTCCTGACGTCGACACCCACTGCCCTCAGTGTCTGCCCCTGCGACTTATTGATGGTCATCGCGAAGCAAACACTCACGGGGAGCTGTACGCGCTTGAACTGGAACGGGAAGTTATGAGGTATGAGGGGAATGCGTGGTATAAATACTGCCTCGCCGACGCCATAACCCGTAAGAATTTCCGCCTCAATGGTGTGTCTGTGGAGCGAGATGACTTTAAGGCGGGTCCCGTTACACAACTTCGGAGGAGATAGGTTCCGAAGAAGCATAACCGGGACACCGCTTCAGCTTGATGGTATGCGCTGGAAGTCCACTTGCTGACAGGGAGTTCAGAAATTCCACGGGATAATGTGTGGCGTCATCTTGCTTGACAACAGTGTTTATCGAGATGTAGACCACTTCATTCCCCTCAATTTCCGAGAGAATGCATTCGTTAATTGCTGCAGCCTGATCATTTTTGGGCGTCAAAATGGCCCGCTCACACACCCAAGAATTCTGCTGGTGCGGTATACGACTGAATGTCCCCGTACACACAGCGAATGAGTTCTTCTAAGCTGGAAACCACTCTACCGAGAGACTCTGGAAGCACCACCTGTCTACCTCTCTCTTCTGGTAGAGTGCCTTCGCCAAGACTTAGAAGGACATCGGAGAATTCTTGAGCGCGTGCATTGCCGCCGAGCCGAGCTCTCATATTAATGGTCAAGCGCAGCGTACGAACTCGTGACCACAACGAAGATCGTTTCAACGAAGCATTCACCTCGTCAGCCCTCGATCCTCGGCCATCGTACACTCATCCTATACGATCAGAGAGCAATCCTTGAGCACGTGTCCCTTATCGCTGTTACGTGACACACCACAAACAGGCGTTTCGGCGCTCTCTAAATCGATGGGAATTTTAAACATGGCATGTGCTGTCTTGCAGTCCCGGGAGCAGTGTGGCAGCGATTCCCGACGACGCTACAGCAATAGCAATTTTGCCTTGCCTCCTGACCTCTGCAAGTATGCCAGTGGTAACAAATGTTTTTCCTGTACCACCAGGAGCATCCAAGAAAAACATTTTACCCTGGTTTTGCCAAACGCTTTCAAGGACGGTGTCATAAATTTGTTTTTGCTCTGAAGAGAACAAAGCGACATGGTCATTTCGTATGGTGGTCATTTCGCCGTCTCCGACTTCGTCTCCAGTAGCACGCCTCAAAGCTCGTAGAAAATCTTCAGACAGATGATGGCGATACTTCTCCCACAAAGCTACCGGGTTCGCGACTCCACAAAACACCAAGATGACGGCAAACAGATCACGCATGCGGCTGGGACTGTCACTGACGCTCGCCTCCGCGAGGGTGTCAGCCCAATTTTGGTCACCGTCGAGAAGGTGACGTGCTACGCAGGCTGCGCGGTAAGTGGGAAACTCCACGCCATCAAATGTCCTCAGAAAGGCGAAAGACTTTGCCTCGGACAGTGTGAAGTAACAACCGCAGAAAATCGCATTCGCCATTATTCGGATGCACGGTATAATTTAAGTTTATAATTAGATAAACGACATGAAAATATATTAATTACCAAGCAATAATCACACAGATAAATACCGAACAAAAGTATTAACAGTCAATGTTTATTTTGTACTAACAACATGAAATTGATGAAGAAATGATCATCATCAATGAACATAACTTTTTTGTAATACTTAACACCGCATTTTTTTTAAATTGTCTTCCTCAACTCTGCTCAAGATTTTGAGGGTTTTGTTGGAACTTGAATTTGTCAAAACGAACTATACGATACAACTTTTATGAAGAAAATGCACATTACCATCTATGAATTTTAAGAATAACTAACTACTAACCTCACCAACATGATCAAATTTAAATTATTAATTTCCAAAAAGTGTTGACATGTAACTTGATTTGATTTTTATGAAATCTCATAGATGGCGCTGCTTTAAAATTGTCTTATACTACTAACATTCATTAAACTATGTTTCTCTGCCCAAGTTACTTAAGTGGCGTAAAAGTTTTTAAAGTGTAAAGCTAGATAATAGCATGACTTACTCAAAAACAACATTTAAATATGCGTCGTTAGATTACACGCTGTCACAGAATGCGTAAGAAAAATAAAGATTCACAGCTCCTCCTCGTAGGTGATAGCGTGATAATATGTAGCCTATATGTTGACCCGACCTCTTAGTAATATTCATGCAAAATTTGAAGTAAATCCATGCAGTACTTTTTGAGTTTAGCCCGGACATATATACAGACAAACAGACAAAAATTCTAAAAACTATATTTTTGGCTTCGATATCGATTGTAGATCACGCCCCAAGTATTTTTTTTTATATATTCTATGTACAGTTTTGCCTTTCCTACGATTTTATTATATACGATTTTATTATATATGTTTATATTATTTATTTAAACATTATCATTATTAATTTTTTTAAATAACACAGACATAAGGACCAGAATTATTTCGTCATAAAGGCAAGCCTTTACGACGTGATTAAACACATAATAATGTTTTAAAGATCACAATATGATTTCGTTAGTACTATATCGCGCCAATAGATGTCATTACATGTTTCCACTTATTGCAATAAAAATTGTTATAGAATGCTTTAAATTGATTATATCTTTTGATAGACTGAAGCGATTGCGATGAAACAAAGACTAATCACTGCTCCGAGTTCTACACTATATTTGAGTATAAATATGAACCATATTGGTTTGGTACTTTTTACGTTGAGCCTGTTCAAAATCTGTCACATCCAAACAGACAAACAGACAAAAATTCCAAAAATTGAAGAAATGGCATCTGTTGGTTATTCTATAACAGCCCAACTATTTTTTTTATTTTTATTTTCAATGTACAGAAACGCCTCGTCTACAGATTTATTATATGTATAGATGACAACCAACAAAGCATACACCAAAACTACATGTTAAAATACCCATATTATTTTTACATTCTAAAGTGTAGCCCTAATTAATTCAAGGCTGCCACAGCATGCAGTGATTCAATCGTAGATTCAATCGAATCTATTATAAATAATAAAATTAATAGGACGTGTTGCCTGTATAGAATAATAAATACCTACAACCCGGTCACAATATCGTGCACCTGACTATTTTATATATAATTATATAATTACTAATTATATAATTACTAATTATATATATTACTAATTACTAATTATATAATTGCTAACCTTTTCAAATCAATTTATTATTGATGAAGGTGAGAGGTGACAGGCGAAGCGGAAGAGGCGCCGCATTCCAGCGAGGTGCACAGATATTGTGACCGGTGTATCTCTTATGACTAAAAGTATTTAATTAGACTAAAGCACACGCTACAAGTTACTATTACTTATTTTAATTTTTCAATTGTTTATATTAAGCTTAACCTACACATAACTACATATAAGTGTGACTGTCACGGCCTTCCTCCCTAAACATCATTTTTTTTTTTTTTTTTTGCTCCTGTTTCATGTTTAATAATGTATGTTTAAATTTAATTAGATTAGTTTATTAAACTTTAAGTATGTATTATTGTAATAATAATATATTTAGGTAAATGGTACACCACAGACTACCTACAGTATTTGTCTGTCCTTCCCCTTTTTATAGATCGCTCTTAAAATAAGACCTCCCATTGTGTCACCCTTTGTACAGTTTCTATAATATTATTTATATGGTGTACTTAGTAGAGCGTTTGTATTCTATTCTATTATAAAAGGTCCCAGCAACCAGGCCACTTAATAGTATTAAGGTGAATGGATAGTGGTAGACCGCGCAATTCAAAATTTCTTACGTTTTTGCAATTTGCAGGTCAGTGTCAGATTGTATCTTGATCAAAATATGATTCGCGACAATAGCAGGTACATATTTAGAGAATTATAATCATTAAAATCATTCATATATCTTTATAAGTTAGATTCCTACCACCAACCACCATGACAATGACTTGCAAATTGCAAAAAACGTAAGAAAATTTGAATTTCGCGGTCTCAACTACCAATTCGCCTTAAAAAATAAAAATTTGACCGTTTCGGGTAGCTTGATGCGCTGGCGTCTGTACAATCTGTTCACTTTTAATTTGACAGTTTCAGATTCGTTCTAAAATGTTCCAAATAGTTCAGAACCTTTTTAGAACGAATCTGAATCTGTCAAATTAATAAAAGAACTTGCCAAGTGCGAGTCGGACTCGCACACGAAGGGTTCCGTACCACAAGGCAAAAACGCTGAAAAAAAACACGTTTGTTGTATGGGAGCCCCCCTTAAATATTTATTTTATTTCCATTTTATTATTTATTATTAAAGTAAAAATACATTTGAGTACTTTGTGAATATTTCAAGTGCCTACCTGTTGCCATTATTGATATCGAGCAAAAAAATGGTTGCCTGTAAAGTCGGTTTTACGGGCGAAGATTTTACGTGACAACGTCTTTTTCTCGGTAGAATAGTTGAGTGGGAGAGAGACGCAAGGCATTCGGCGGGCCTCTCTCTCGTTCGGTGACTCATCGTAACGTTACCGAGCGTTACACTTTTTCATAAGTGACTCCCAGCCGCAACCTAATTTAAGACGTTGTCACGTCAAAAGGGCAAAAAAATCGCGTTTGTTGTATGGGAGACCCCCTTAAATATTTATTTTATTTTGTTTTTAGTATTTGTTGATATAGCGGCAACAGAAATACATAATTTGTGAAAATTTCAACTGTCTAGATACCGCGGTTCTTGAGATACAGCCTGGTGACAGACAGACGGACGGACGGACGGACGGACAGACAGCGAAGTCTTAGTAATAGGGTTCCGTTTTTACCGTTTGGGTACGGAACCCTAAAAAAGCAAAATGGCGAAATGTCAAAAGTGTTACGTGCTCTGTCATGTGAATGTCAAATATATTATTTTCGCGCCGTTTTATGTCAACTAAATTGGAAAATCCGAATCGTATTTCGTATCCTCTCGTATTTCTAATCAGTTGAAAACAAACCAATAAAGTGACTAAAGCAGGTAAAATAACTTTCACTTGTTTTAAATAAAGTTTCGTCTTCGTGTGCGACTTCGTGTTAGCTTTTTAAAGTCAAGAGCAACCTGTAAATAAATAATGAGTACTTGTGACTACTAGCCATGTTCTAGTTAGTTATTGTTCCAAATAATCAGATAATGCACTCCACTTTAGTGATAGCGCTGTGTGCTGTCGATATAAGTATGCAGTATGCTGTATGCAGTGCAATAGGCACAATATGTCACATTCAAGTGCCACTTGTTTTCTTGTTGTTTACATTCACGCCACAACCTTACACAGGGTAAACAAAATGATAGGTTAACAATATTATCAAGCCTGTAAAAGTATTCCGCGGTTAATGCGAAATTTTTACCTACTAAGAGCTACTTTGAAATGTAAATTAATTGCTAACTTTTTATTTCAGGTCTAGTTGAATGAGGCAGTGCTTAGACACAGTTCGACTTCAAATGACATATGAACAGCATATTGAAGCTGGTTGTACTATGTAGAGTAGTGAGACAGGTACATCAGAGCATATTCCCTAGCTTCCCTAAAGTGTTGTACCCTATTTCCACAAGAGTCTCATGCATTAGTGTTAGGATGATGGCGCAGAGAAGCATTACATCCTTCTTCAAGGTGTCTCCACCTAAACCTGTGGAGAAGGAGGAAAAGGTGGAAGTTGTGGATAAAAAAGCTAATGGTGATGATAAAGTTGATTCACCTGTCAAGAATGGAAAAGTTAAGGTAGGTAATCACATTGTTTTAATAAAAACTATTAAACTTACATATTTTTGATAATATAAAAAATTCAAGCTTAACACTACATTACACACTCATTGTTTTGTGTATTAGATAATTGTGCCCAGCACGCCACTGTTCGACTACATGACAGATTTTGACGCTGAGGGCACGTTGTTGTTTTTTTGACGTGTTGCGGTCAATAGGTTAAAAAAGTTCACTATGAAAGGTTATAAATTCAAGAAAATAAATTTTCTTTTATGTTTTCTTTATAGACAGCATCAAAAAGGCCTCGATTAGAGAGCAGTGACAGTGAATCATCACCAAAGAAGAAAGAGAGCCCCACAGTGAGCTCGGATAAGGTACAGCTGTTCAACTTGAATACATCTATGAAAAGAATAAATAATTGATTAATTGTAACTAAACTATAATAACAATTAAAACATTCACAGAATTTACTCCTGCCCTTCTCCCACTGTATTTGGGCTCGGTACAACATGTCTCTTTCTTCCATACTTCACTATTAGGTCTCAGTAGTCTCTACCTTTCTAGACATAATAATATCATGTTACACACAGTCCATACATTGTTTCTTTGCTCTTCCTCTACTCTACTCTAACAGCCATCCACATTCATAATCAAAACTTTACAAGAGGTACACAAATGCATCTTTTAATTTAACAATTTAATCATTACAGAAGAAGAAAGTAAAACGCCAACGCATTGAAAGTTCAGGCAGTGAGGCGGACATCTCACCTAAATCAGAATCACCAGCACCAGAAGAAGAGATCCCAGTATCACAACAATCACCGGTAAAAAACACTGTAGCTTCACCAAGCCCATCCCCAGAGAAGAAACCAGTAATAAAAGTGGAGAAGTCAAAATCACCCAAAACATATGCATCACCTAAGAGTAAGAAGAAGAAACCGCTTACAGAACCAAATGGCTTCAAGAAGAGTCCGTCGCCTAAGAAAATACACATAGAAAGTTCAGAAGATAGGAAAAAGAAGGTCACACCAAAGAAAGAAGTAAAAAAGAAGCTGGAGAAGGAAGTAAAGAATGAAAACAAGTCAAGTAAGGAAGAGAAAGAAGTTGCTGGTGAAGCTAAGGACTTGGTCCCTGGTGAGTTTCTTCACCACTAGTATGGTATAACCAAATTATTGTTTGCTGCTTGATTGTAATGCTTAGCAATAATATAATGTCACTTAACATTCTTAAAATTTCAACACATTGTTATGTCCCAGCTTTAGCAATCTGCAACTGCGAAAATCACCAATGCAAAGTGGCAGCTCTGTTAGATTTTACATCATCAATTAAAAACATTTAATTGTATAACAGCTAGCTGAAATGCAACAAGAGGATTTTATCGCAATATACATGTGCGATAAAACCCTCTTGTTGCATTCCTGCTGAAGCGAGAATTTTATTTGTCGAAAAGCATACAAAACATTACAAACATAAATCCAGTTTATTGCACAGTCAAGGGCTAATAATAAATATTACTTACACATAGAATTAAACAAGCCAAACGTCAATAATAGTAAAATAAAAATTCATCTTTTATCCATCATCTCACAGTATCTCAAACATCTTGCCGATGCTTGTAAGTTTTATTGGTACCTGTATTCTATCCTCTTGATTACAATTCTTACACCAACATGTTTCTTCCCTGAACAGAAGCTGAGTACAACCCAGCAAAAGCCAAGTACCACCCAATCACAGACGCGTGCTGGCGCGCGGGGCAGGAGGTGCCGTACCTGGCGCTGGCGCGCACGCTGCAGCTCATCGAGGGCACCTCCGCGCGCCTCAAGATGGTGGACATCCTCGCCAACTACTTGCGCTCCGTGACTGTGCTCACGCCCGAGGACCTGCTGCCCAGTGTGTACATGTGTCTGAACCAGCTCGCGCCGTCCTACGAGGGCTTGGAGCTGGGTGAGTGACGTAATCCTTAGTACATAATAAAATTGTAAAAGTAGCTTTGCCCGTAGGTTCATTAGGTACTCTGTGGTAGCCGGATCTCTTCCGAGGATTCTTAGCACCCCTTGCCTCACCGTGGTCTTGGCCGCTACCGTAGCCAAGGATAGGTGGGTCGCCGGGTACTAGGGGCCAAGTGTTTTTTGTGCTTGTCATTCTTGCGGGGGGGGTTTGCCTTAATCGCCACGCTTGGCAGGCGGGTTGGCGATCGCAGTATGGTATGGTGGTGGAGTGGAATGCATAGAGAAAGCTGCTGCCCATTCTCCGGTACGACCCTTAGTCGCCTTTTACGACACCCACGGGAAGTATGGGGTGGCGCTATTCTTTAAGTCCGGCACCACACAGACGTCGACGTCGTTCATAAGCAAGTATTCAATGATGTCTCTGTGATCAACGCGGTGAAAACCGGAAGTGATCACCGCATGGTAAGAGGCACATTGAACTTAAATATCAAGTTGGAAAGATCTCGACTGATGAAGTCTACGCTCCGCCCAGCACCTATCCAGGTCCAAAACCCCGAGAGCTTACAGCTCGAACTTCAGAATCGTTTCAAATGCCTAGGGAGCTCCGTGGGCGATTATAACGATGGTTTCGTGGAAACTGTCCATACGGTCTAAGATCTTCAAGACCCGTCGTACGAATTCAAAAAAGAAGTTCTCTGATCCTACTTTACGGCTCATGAATTAGAGGCGCGAGATGATCCTACAGTCTTCAGATGATGCGCTAAATTACCGGCGACTCAATAGACAGATCTCTAAGTCCTTGAAAAGCGATCTTCGCCGCTTTAATACAGACCGTATTAAGGACGTGATGGAGCGAAATAAAGGCTCCAAGGTCTTTGCTAGAGATCTGTCTATTGGGCAGAGCCAGCTTACGAAACTGATGACCGATGATGGCAGGATCGTATCCGCCAAACCTAGGCCCTTCAGAATCTGTTTGGTTCCGTCATACACGAGAGTAAAACACCACAGGCATGGAACAGAGGTGTGGTGATACTTTTCTTTAAGAAGGGCGACAATGGCCCTTCTTAAGAATTATAGGCCATCTCACTTCTGAGCCATGTCTACAAGCTGTTTTCGAGAGTCATCACGAAACGTCTCGCGCGCAGATTTGACGACTTCCAGAACCGTAGACCACATACATACGCTGCGACAGGTTATACAGAAGACCGAAGAGTATAACCTGCCTCTCTGCTTAGCGTTCGTGGACTACGAGAAAGCCTTTGATTCGATCGAGACATGGGCTGTGCTGCAGTCTCTTCAACGGTGCCAACTGCCAGATCGACTATCGGTACATCGAGGTGCTGAAGTGTCACTACGAAAATGCCACTATGTCAGCCTGACTCCAGGATCAGACCTCGAAACCTATCCTTCTGTAGCGAGGTGTGAGACAGGGAGACGTTATCTCTCCGAAACTGATCACTGCTGCACTGGAGGACGTCTTCAAGGTTCTAGAGTAGAAAGGGGCTTGGCATTAACATCATATTCTTCAATTAAATGAGAAGAAATTTAAAACGTGCATTAAACGCACACTATGTAGACAAGCATATTAGAAGTTGGATGATTATATCGTAGATAAAAATGCTTGGCTTAATGCTGGTCCTGCTCCACAGGCACTTGGGCTCACTAGTTAAAATTTCAATATTTGGAAGAGGTGCTTCCCTTTTTCTTTTTATCTATCATCGAATAATTCGCTATCGGATATACCATCAATAAGCCATATTTCCGTCAGATAAATGACATCGTCGCAATCCGCTCGCATTTACATCACAGTCATGCGATTTATGGGTTTTTTTTTTCAATAAAAAGTATTCTTCCAGGCATAGCCGAAACATACCTGATGAAAGCCATCGGGCAGTGCACGGGCCGCACGCTGGCGCAGGTCCGCGCCGCGGCCCACAAGTGTGGCGACCTGGGGCAGGTGGGCGAGCAGGCGCGCGCGAGCCAGCGCACCATGTTCGCGCCGCCGCCGCTCACCGTGCGCAAGGTGTTCGCAGCGCTCAAGGAGATAGCCCACATGACCGGTAACTAACTGTTGTACATCGTCACTAGCACAAGTGTACTGTGTACTGGGACAGCGCACCATGTTCGCGCCGCCGCCGCTCACCGTGCGCAAGGTGTTCGCAGCGCTCAAGGAGATAGCCCACATGACCGGTAACTAACTGTTGTACATCGTCACTAGCACAAGTGTACTGTGTACTGGGACAGCGCACCATGTGTGTGTAATGCAAGCATGCGCCATCGTCTCCCGCATCATTACATCATCAGGCGAGATAGGTAACCGTCAAACTCGATCCAATAAATAAAGAAAACAATCTCTTTGCAGTCACAAGATATTTTTACACAGGAGTATTTTATATTTAAAAGAACTGGGGGCCTAAAAAGGCTACTTTGGCAGAATTATAAAAGGATAACATTATGAATCATAATATGGCGAAGACTGCACGGACTGTCTTTTTCTTGTTTTCGCTGCACTACGTCACGGTATGTAAAGATGGTCACCCATCCACAGACCAACCGCGGCAAGCGTAGCTTAACCTGATCGATCGACCTGTGCGGCTGTTATTATTTAGCCACGTTTGTCTGAATAAATAAATAAAAATAATAAAATAATAATTAATCTGCTGTCCTGAAGACTTGTATACTTGAATACCCACAATCTTAACATGTATCAAGACATCGTCATCACCATTTCAGCCGAAAGACGTCACTGCTAGACATAGGCCTCCCCCAAGCACCTCCACTTCGACCGGTTCTGTGCTTCTCGCATCCAACGGGTTCCTGCGGCTTTCACAAGGTCGTCGGTCCACCTTGTGGGAGGCCTTCCAACGCTACGTATCAAAACAGACGTTATCAAGACATGTATACACTTAATCAACTGTCTACTTTAGTGTTACGTTGTCAAAGTTGATTTTTGATTGACCGTTGTCCGGTCGTAACAAAAAGGTCCTAAAACAATTTGGTTGCAATGGTAATGTAATGACGTTGAGTCTTTGTTCCCATTCCCAAAATATATTTATCTGAGATTCTAAATTCAAATAATATAGTTGAGTACAATGTCTGTTGGCAGGCACGGCGTCCGTGAACAAGAAGATCAACAAGATACAGTCGCTGTACGTGGCGTGCCGGCACTCCGAGGCCAAGTATCTTATAAGGTATGTTGAATTGGACCAACATTGTAAAACTAAAGTTGTACCAAAGTATATTGAGCGTATAAACTTTTAATTTGTGACAGTTTTTAACCGACTTCAAAAAAGGAGGAGGTTCTCAATTCGACGGTATGTTTTTTTTTTTTTTGTGTGTGTTTGTTACGCGATTACTCCGCCAATTGTGGACCGATTTTCAAAATTCTTTGTTTGTTTGATAGGGTATGGTCTCGAGATGGTCCCATTGTCACCAACTCGGAATCTGATGAGGGATAGGAGAACTCCTCAGCCATTAACGTCCCTGCATCGGGAAAAGCAATATTTTGTAAAAGCTATTGTAAATTAGCTATATGACAAACTGACCCACTAAAAAGTGAAAAATAAAAACTTTTTTACAAAAAAAAAACAACTGACTTCCAAAAAACACTACAAAGTGAAAAATAACTTTAATTTCGGAAGTCGGTAGCAAAAAAATAAAATACAGATCCGAAGACACCGACTTCCGAAATTAAAGTTATTTTTCACTTTGTAGTGTTTTTTGGAAGTCGGTTGTTTTTTTTTGTAAAAAAGTTTTTCCATACAAATACTCAACAGGCGTCAATTTAATTCCATGGATAAAAGATATGTGACTTTGTAAAATCAAGTGTTAGTTGTCTCCTCCTCTACAATATATCTTATCATTTTCTTCTTATTTATATGTAATCCTCACACGACAACGGCGTTACAAATTGACGCTGGGTATGTATTCTGATCCATTTGTTTACATTTCCATCAGATACTTTGGAAACAGGCTATAGTCAAAGTCAAATCATTTATTTCAAATAGGCACTTAGAAGGCACTTTTGAACGTCAATATTTACAAGAAATAAAATTTGATTCTAGTCGCCCTTTCCAAAAGGTAGTTTCGTTTGGAGAAGGATGGGCAAGAAACTCCACCGTTACTCTTAAAATATTATACAATATTTTGTTTACATTTATTATATAACTAGCTGTGCCCGCGACTTCGTTCGCGTGGATGTCGGAACACAATAATGTGTCGCTAAGAAAGGTGTAAAAGGAAAAATCTTCCGATCTTGTCTGGTAACGCTTCCCTTGCCTGGGGTTCTCAACCATAGCCCTTTCGACTGCACAGCAGCCACTGCGTCTTCAGGGTGCGACGAAGTGTCACTTTGATTTTTAAGGATAAATAAAAATGAAAGCGCCTGCTCGAGGCTGATTGTCTGACCAAATAGCCAAATTATGTCCATTTTATTTTGCATTTGTAGTTAGACCGGAATAAATCGTAAAATCATACCACCATTCTAACTAAAGAAACTGAGATTAGTAGGTGAAGTTTGAAGTTAGTTTTTATAAGTCTTGTCTTCTTTGCCGCTCTGCGATAAATTTAGAAATTCTTAACTTGGTATTGTAGATATCTTACATACCAATATTAAGACTTTATCATAGCGTCGAGATATCTAGAAGATAAAAAGAAGAATACATCAATGGTGTTACTCTTAAATCGTACCTACTGAAGTTTATCTGAAAAGTAGTTTGAAGTCTTTCTTAACTTATTCTGTAAACCTGTGCCCACATTTGCTAACTCTCTCTTGGTGGATAGCCATAAGATACCTTGAGGTTCGATATGGTGCATTTCCGACGTTTGGCCCCCAAACTGGAACGGGCCGGGGCCGGCATGGGATCTGGAGGCGATAGTCCTCGCGCGCCTGTATGAGTGGCGCGCGGAGGCACTACGCCGGGGGGAACATCCGCTTCCGCAGCAAATCGGTGCGGAGCGGACAGATCTCCGGCGCGATCTCATGGCGGCATAGAAAGAGCGACTGTCGCTACCCAGCGCAGGGCACGCCGCGATAAGACCCCTCTTTAAGGAGTGGCTAGAGAGGCGCCACGGCGCCCTCACCTACCGCCTGACGCAGGTCCTCACCGGACACGGAAGTTTCGGGAGGTTCCTGCACATCATCAGGCGGGAGGAAACGCCCGGGTGTCACCATTGCTAGGATCGCCCAGAGGACACGGTGGAGGTCTGCCCCGCTTGTGCGGAGCACCGCCGTGTCCTCGTAGAGGCGATCGGCAGCGGCGGCGACCTCTCGCGCCCGGCCCTGGTGCAAGCCATGGTCCGGGGCGAGAGGGAGGGAGGCAGTCACCTCCTTCTGCGAAGCAGTCATGCTAGCAAAGGAGGTGGCGGGATGGCTCAGGGAGAGAGCCTCCCGTCCCAGCCACCGTGGGAGACGCTCCGGGCGTCGGGAGCCGCGTGACGACTCCCGGCCACCGTAGGCGCGGGCCTGCGGGCGGAGAGTAATGGGTAGCTGGGTTTTAGTCAGTAAGAGTCTGACACTCCCTTCCGCTACACCCAGAGCGGGAGGGGTCATTTGATGATTTCCCATCCGAAAAAAAAAAAGGTTCGATATGGTTTTAACCAAGACAATGGCTAAAAATTTAGTTATTGTCTCGAAGACATAATTTACAATACCTTTTTACGACATGGCAGTGCTACTTGTATTGGGTGTGCACCTTGACGTATCGCTGCCGGCCGTAGTCGAGTCGACGGCAGCGAAGAGTCCTGGGACGCGGTGGTTTCCTTCTGCGAAACGGTCGTCTCGCAGAAGGAGGCTGTGGAAAGGGAGAGGGAGATCTCATCTACTCACCCGGCCCGCAGTAGGCGCATCGGGCGTCGGCGGAGGGCGTACAACGCCCTCTTCCAGCCCGCCTAAGCGGGTCCAGGGGCGACGAATTCGGGGACGTCTGTCACCGCCAACACATCAGGACTTGAGCTGGCGGCGCGTAGTGTTCCACGCGCGCCCCTCTTTGACATCACCAGTCGGGGGTTGCGGAAGGATCGTACGGTCCCGCAACCCCCGGCGTAGGTGTGAGACGGAACACTGGGGTGATTTTTAGTCAGTAAGAGCCTGACAGACCTCGCCGCCCGTCCCAGGGCGGCGGACATCCATGAAGATTTTCCACCCCGGAAACAAAAAAAAAGGGTGTGCACCTGCCGAACCTATACTCAATAAATCAACAGCCCGTCTTGAGGTGTGCGTTGAAGCGTTATCATGGTAAAGAAATTTTAAAAAATTCGAGAAAAAAGGCAAAAAACTATGAAAGTATGATATAATGATCTTAAAACCTTATGTCACTAAGAAAATGCTTATCTGTTAACAATGTTAGAAAGGTTGCTTGCCCCTCGAAAGAGCTCCTACATAAAGTTGCCCGTGTGTGTGTTTGTTTCGGCCTTTCTTCTCAGAGTAGTCAGATAGGAAACGCCGACTTCATCTAGTTTAAAAAATAAAAACATGATTGACGTGTAAAAGTGTTTGTACAAACCTACTTACAAAAATAAAATCATTTATCATTGCAATCTTTATCACTCAGACATCACATAATATTATCTTACAGTATCCTCACTTTTTATTTGAAATTCTTTTAGCGCCACTAATCAACCAACAATCGAAAGCGATTAACATTATATTATGTAATCATTATCATTACTTTTTAAAATAACACAGGCAGAAGTGACTGTGATAGTCATCTTATAGGTAAGCCTGCATGACGTGATTATTCACATAATCTACTATATAAAAATAAGTCGGGTTTTCCTTCCTGACGCTATAACTCCAGAACGCATGAACCGATTTCCCTGGTTTTGCATTCGTTGGAAAGGTCACGGGCTCCGTGAGGTTTATAGGTAGGAGTTGGGTAGGAGTAGTGTAGGAGTAGGGTAGGAGTTGGGTAGGAGTAGTGTAGGAGTAGGGTAGGAGTAGGTTAGGAGTAGGGTAGAAGTAGGGTAGGAGTAGGGTAGGAGTAGGGTAGGAGTAGTGTAAGAGTAGGGTAGGAGTAGGGTAGGAGTAGTGTAGGAGTAGGGTAGGAGTAGGGTAGGGGTAGGGTAGGACACCACGCGAACGATAGCGCCGGGCAGCTAGAAATAATTTATATGGCAAAACAACGTTTGCAGGGTCAGCTAGTAATGTTATAAACACAATAATTATGTTTTCGTTAGTACTATAAAGCGCCAATAGATGTCATTACGTGTATCCAACTTACGTAATGAAAGTTGTTGTAGAATACATTAAATTGATTATATCTTTTGATACAGTGAAGCGATTGCGATGAAACCAAAACTAATCACTACTCCGAGTTCTACACTATATTTGAGTATAAAAATTAACCATATTGGTTTGGTACTTTTTACGTTGAACCTGTTCAAATCAAATTTTGTCACATCCAAACAGACAAACAGACAAAAATTCTAAAAATTGATAAAATGGCATCTGTTGGGTATCCTATAACACCCCAACTATTTTTTTTTTTTAATATTTTCAATGTACAGAAACGCCTCGTCTACAGATTTATTATATGTGAAGACCACCACCATCACCTAGAATATAATTACTGTACCACATTATATAAAAACAACTTAAAATGAAGTATTAACATCCTAACTAATTAATTTTATACTTTTTTCTGTGCCCTACAGGGTCCATAAATTGTACCTTAGCTTTAAGCCATTGTAACACCTCTACAGCATTATGGAATGCAAATAAATATGAAATAATTATAAATGCGAAAGTAAGTTTGTTTGTTTGTTACCTTTTCACGCCTAATCCACTGAACCGATCATCATGAAAGTTTGCATATACATTGTCAGGGGTATAGAAAAGGACATAGCGTACCTTTCATCCAGAAGAAGAATACTGTTCCCGAGGAAAAGAACAATAACTTTCGACGTTCACAAGTGCTTTAGGACGCTAGATGGCGCTACGTGTCTTTCGAATCAAGATTGAAATATGACCCGACTTTCTGAGCAGTATTCTAACTAAAAGTCAATCAATAGTTTTATGCTTTTAATAGGATTTGGATGAAATTTGGCACACATAGTTTATTATAACCTGGATTAACACATAGGATCCTTTTTATCTCGGTAAAAGGTTTCCGTGGGATAATTTCCGACATCCACGCGGGCGAAACCGGGGGCAAAAGCTAGTAACAATGAATGATGTGATGATACATGATGCTCACATGTTTACAAACATTGGCAAAGTAAAAGATTTTCCCCAGTTATACCATCTTTTACTTTAAGAACATTCCATCCTCCTCTTATGTTTAGTACGCTATGTGGGCAGGTCGCTGGAAGGCAAGCTGCGCATAGGGCTGGCGGAGCAGTCCGTACTGCAGGCGCTGGCGCAGGCCGCGGCCACGTCGCCGCCCGGGCCCCAAGGCGTCACGGTGCTGGACGCGAGTAAAGGCATGTCGCCCGACAAATTCAAGGTAAGATAGAAGTCATTGATTTAGCCTATAATGTTCCCACAGCTGGGAATCAGTCTGTGAAAAGAAGTGGGTATTCACACACCACGCCTGTCCACTGCGGGTTAGTGGATGTCAAATCAAATCAAATCAAAAAATCAGCAATGCCCGACTCCACACATTACCCGGATACATTTTTTTTTGTCTCTTAAAGATTCTTTGCATGTCTACTGAGTTTCCCCAAATTATAAGTCCATGTCTGAGTACAGATGCTACATAAGCATGGTAGGCAGCCATTTTGGTATTTAGATTAACCGTTTGTCTTATTCTTTTCATGACATACACAAAGAGATCTATTTTTATGAGTATTTTATCTATGTGTGGTTTCCAACTGAAATTTTTGTCCACGGTTATATCTAAGAATACACATCCATTAACAGTGCTCAAGAAGGAATTGTTATACTGAATGTTTAGTCTTATTAGTGTTAGTGTTGAGTGCTTGAAATTGTATTATATTTGTTTTTGTCATGTTTATTTTATTTTATTTATTCGGAAGAACAAACAATTACACATTATATATTACAAGTATATAGAACATAAGGAGTTATACAAATGTGCAACCAACAACGTTCTCCACAGATACACAAAAAGACAAAGACAATGTTGATAAAGTTAAAGTCGGACAGAATAGATAAGTACACAAAATAAGATACAAATAAATTACAGCTACCAAGGAATACTAAAGATTCAATATTATTCACATAAATTTTTGATTGTGTCAAGCAATATGTTTCTAAATTTTCCAACAGATAAAGCAAATAGATCCAAGTTACAGAAAAACTTATTGAAATTGCCTGTAAGGCGACGTAGAGGTGCCCGCCAGCCCGCATTCGTACGACTAGGAGTGACGGTAAAAACAGGTCGTGCGCGCACCTCACGTCCCTGAACAGTTCTTGGGACAACATAGCATAACTTGTTAGAAATATCCACACAATCATACGCGTTGTTACACAGATCATATAGAAACAGTTTCTGGGAAGGTTCGTCTAGACTTCAAAGAGAGTAAGTTGTATTTTTTCAGTAAGTCGCTATAGGGGATGTAAATACGACTTCTAGAACAGCGGTAATGCATCGTTTTCAGGAACTTACATTGTAAACGCTCGATACAGTCAGTATATTTATTATAATAGGGACTCCACACAGGCACTGCATATTCTAGTTGAGACCGGATTAATGATCGATACAAATGTAAATATGTGCTTGGGTGGATAAATTCCGTGGCCGATCTTATCACAAAACCATACATACGATAAGCCTGAATCATGATTTTATCAACATGTGCGTCCAGGTGCAGTTTGTCATCGAGCAGTATTCCTAGATCACGAATTGAGTTAACTCTGGCCAAGATTTTACTCTGTAATGCATAGGGATGTTTAAATGGGGTTTTATTTTTAGTAAAGTTGATACCGCAACATTTGGGAATACTAAGTAGGAGTTTGTTTTTAATGCAATACTCAACTAAGCGATTAAGATCTTGTTGAAGTAAGTGACCTAAGTTATTGATCTAATGGGTCTAAAAATTTTTAGATCGTCCGCGTAAAGTAGAAACTTAGAGTTAAGAAAACACACATCGATATCGTTGATAAAAATTACAAACAACAGAGGTCCGAGAATTGAGCCCTGCGGCACCCCTGACGTTGCGGTTATGGTGGTGGAATTGAACCCATTAATAGTTACTTTTTGTGATCTATTTGACACATACGATACGAACCAACGCAGCAAATCCCCGCGGATACCGTTATAGGCCAGCTTCTTTAAAAGCAATTCATGATCGACCTTGTCAAAGGCTTTTCGAAAATCAGTGTATACAGAGTCCACCTGCACACGAGAGTCCATACTATTAAACAAATATTCAGTGAAAGATATCATATTAGTTGTTGTAGACCTTCTTTTTACAAACCCGTGCTGCTGTTGTAATATTTTGTCATGGACAATAGGATACAACTGATTGTGAACGAGTCTCTCGAAAAGCTTTGACAAGGCCGACAATATAGAAATGGGCCTATAATTTTCAAAGTCCTGTTTTGGACCGCTTTTATGAACGGGGGTAATATTAGCCCGCTTCAAGACCTCTGGAAATGTTCCCTGACATAGACATTTATTATAAATAATACACAATGGTGCACATAACGCATTAGCCGTCTTATTAAGGAAAATGGGTGGAATACCGTCTGGTCCTGGTCCTTTAGTACAATCTAAAGACTTGAGGGCACCGAGTACTTGGTCAGAGTACTGAATTGTTCTCTTATTAGTAGCCTTGTGGTTAGTAAACCACAAGGCTACTAATAAGAGAACAATTCTCAGCATATTCACTGTCGTGGGTTTGAATATTTGCGAGAGTGGAGGGTTCGTACACCGAATGGAAGAAGTTTGCAAAGAGATTACAAATCTCCTCAGGATCGGTTGACGATTGATTTTTATAATGCATGGTTGAAGGAATTAGAGCTTTAGATTGCCGATTAAAGAAGTCCAGAAATATTTGGTGTTAATTTTAATACTATCTTCTACTGAGTTTAGGTATAGACGGTAACAATTCTTGGAATCAGTTTGGAACCTCGATCTATAAAGTGAAAACTGTTCATAGTCAGATATGTTTTGATAGGTCTTCCATTTATTCCATGCCTTTAATTTATTTTTAAATATGGGTATTAAAGAAGGTGAAAACCACAATGGAAATTTGGTAGACCTAATTGTCTTTAGAGGAACATGAGCTTTAATTATTTGGTAAACAATATCATAAAACGTATCCAACGCGTCTTCTGCGGACTGCCCGCGAAGTTCATCATCCCAGTTAACTTTGAGTAGATCGCGATTAATGTGTTCATAATTCGCCTTAAAATAATTATTATGATAGTTTATGTTTAAGTTATTCTTTTCTAACCATTTTATTTCCTCGTCTCATGTCTTTGAATTTTTGGATTAAGTTAGATGTTAGCCATAATATGTACGTTCTGAATCTTATAGTTAATAAAGTCTGAAATCGTCAACCCTATTCGGAGCAAGCGTGGTGATCATTGCTCATACCTCCTCCGTGGCCTTTGCTTCGCAGCGGACAGTTCTAGGCTGGTAATATTGTTACAAGGGCAAGCTACACTGCCCTCCTTGCTATCTAACATCTATAAATATGTCCGTGTTCCCTCCCCAGGCCCGCGTCGACGAGCACTCCCTTATCATAAAGACAACGTACTGCGAGTGCCCGTCGTACGAGCGGCTCGTGCGCGTGCTGCTGCAGCACGGCGTGTCGGCGCTGGCGCAGCACTGTCGCCTGACGCCCGGCGTGCCGCTCAAGCCCATGCTGGCGCATCCCACCAAGCAGGTCACGCACGTGTTCGACAGGTGACCTACTACCTATTCAAACTTTTTGGTCTGTCAAAATCACAACTTTTATCAAAATTATGATCTTTGTAAATCTCTTTTGGTCAAAGTCACATTTTGTCAAACATATGGTTTTGTCAACCTCAATCTAAATAAGTGAGTGAGTACTTTCCGAACTCACTCACTTATTTTGTCACAGACATTCGTACTACGTAGCGTAGCTCTTGTCAAACTTATGGTTTTTGTAAATCTCCCTGATTTTTCCAGTCACTTATTCTGTCAATCTCAATCATAGTTTTTGTCTAACTTAACCATATTTTCATGAGCTGACTCATTTTGTGAACCCAAGATTTTGATCAAACTTATTCATGTTGTGAAACTCACTCACCGTCCAACTACGAATGAATGTACGCGCAGGTTCGAGAAGGAGCAGTTCACGTGCGAGTGGAAGTACGACGGCGAGCGCGCGCAGATCCACGTCCCCGGCGGCGCGCGCCCCGACCTCGGCCGCGCCGCCGTGTTCAGCCGCAACCAGGAGAACAACACCAGGTCACTACCAACTAGCGTGCAGTCTTTTTATACTTACTTTTCCTCTGATATTGCATTAATAACAATAATTTATTGCAGATTCATCCTACGATTACATCCATACTTGTTAGTACAATTGCGAGCTTACAACTAGTGTTAATAATAATTGATTGACATACAATAATAATTAAATTATATATACTAATAATAACAATTTTATCCTATTTAATTAAACAGTAAGTGGCAGTTCCGGGCACTGTTGTCAAAATCACAGAGATCTTTATTTTCGTTACAATAATGTTGCTGCCATTGTCAAGTTTTTCAAAACCACAGTTATTTTTATTCTTGTTACAATAAGTTTGCTATTATTAGATTAATTGATTATTAAAGGATTGTAAATGCGTTTGGCGCTATACATATTTAAAACATTCACATTCTGTCTCTGTTATTTTCAAACGATTGACAGAGACAGAAATGTACAGGGCTAAACGTATTTAACCTTTTGACCGCCACACGTCAAAAAATAAAAAAAGTAGCCAAGTGCAAGTCGGACTTGCACACGAAGGGTTCCGGACCACAAGGCAAAAATGGATAAAATCACATTCATCAATAAATCTTTATAAATCAAATACAAAGCAGGCGTGGCTGCTACCGGCCGATTAGTCGATTAAAAAGAAATCCTTTATATAAGTAAATATGCAGTTTCTCACTGCATAGTTTCAAAGATATTGATCATTTAAATTTTCCCATACAAACATCCATTAATATTTTGAGGTGACCATAATATTTACATAAATAAAGGATTTCTTTTTAATCGACTAATCGGTTTCACAAATTCAGGTTATCATTATCGTCCCCGTCACAAAATTTTTAACATATTTCGAAGGCCGTAGATCATCAGGCAGCGGAGATACATGTGTCCAGCCAGCTTGAACTCAGGCTGGCTGGACATTAAGTTTTTATTGATTTCTCGTAAACCCTTACATGTGACGCCATAAATCAAACGTTATTACTGTCGCACATTGCGTCACTAAATGTTAATAAAGGAACCATATTCGAAAACGCTCCCGTTATTGAGATTCGGAAGTGCCAGCCAGAAGTTTTATACGTAAATTCAAGCTGGCTGGACACAGATTTTTGCATTTTTCTACTAAACCGCTGTACGTATCACAAAACTTTTAGCTCGATGCCTGGCACAAATTTTTGTGACGCCCGTTAATATGCAAAAAGTCGTCAAAATCACTTCCGTTACCGAGATTGAGAGACCAGCGAAAAGTGGTTTTTCAAGCCGGCTGGACACGTTTTCGATCGATTATCTAAGATTCTGTAGCGTCACAAATTCTGAAATAAGGGTGTTTAGCCGTCACATAAAGTGCCCTATTGACATAGTTAAATGCGAGCTATTTTGAAGATTTGTCCAGCCAGCCTGAGTCACATTAAAAGAGCTAGTGGTTAATAAAATCTTCAAATCCGCTGGCAGTCTATTAAATATTGGTACAGCTTGGTAATGAGGGCTATGCTTGAGTCAATGTTAAAATTAGGACTTGAATGTGCCCTGGCGGCTAAGAGTATGTCATGCTCACACAAATGTCTCGCTGACGGTGGAGTGTGTGTTGGATCATTTAGCTCCCTTCAAAATGGTTGAGCTGAATGGTGCTGATCTATGCGTCATGTTCGTGAACGGGCGCCGACAGTTGGGACTGGTCATCACTTAGCTGCCGAGGCTTATTTTTAACCGACTTCAAAAAAAGGAGGAGGTTCTCAATTCGGTTGTATTTTTTTTTTTATGTTTGTTACCTCAGTACGCCGTCATTTATAAACCAATTTGGAAAATTCTTTTTTTATTTAAAAGGATATACTTCCAGATTGGTCCCATTTTTATCAAAATCCAGTTCTGATGATGGGATCCACGAGGAATTGAGGGAACTCCTCAAATATTATAGGGACACCTATAGCGATTTGGGTATTTTTTACAGTAACTCATGCATTTGCTCTCGGAAACCACCATTTGGTGAAGTGGAACAGATGAAGAAGAACACAGATGGCCAACGTAACTACTTAATAATAAGTATTTCACGGGTTGCGATTCGATTACTTCAATATGGTTGCTAAGCAATTTATGCTCGTCACAATGCGAATGGTGAAATGGAGCTGATGGTGGAATACTAGGAGAAGTCCTCAACAATTAACGTCCCTGCATCGGGAAAAGCAATATTTTTACCGACTTCACAAAAAGGAGGAGGTACTATGTTCGGGTGTTTGTGTTTTTTTGTATGTTTGTTCATCGAATACTCCGCCAATTGTCGACGGATTTTCAAAATTCTTTTTTTGTTCGAAAGTAGATAGTTCTGAGGTGGTCCCATTGTCACCAAGTTAGGATCTGATGATGGGATCTTAGAGAAATCGAGGGCAACCCTCAAATTTTATAGGCTCACTTATTGTTTTTCGCATATTATAGTAAGTATCTTGTGTATTTGTGTATGGTTGTCACCATCTCAGGTAGCTGGGCTGATGATGGAAGGTACAACTCCTTAACAGTAAGAAGTTACTCGAACAGGCAAGGACTGTTTTAGTAAATTGTTTTGATGTTTGATAGGGCATTTGCCACATTTGGTCTCATGATCATCAAGTCATGACCTGATGCTGCAGTCAGGATAGTCTGCAGAGTACCTAACTCCTCGACAACTAACAGCAGATATATCGTGTTTAGGCTCATTGAAAAGGGCTCGATGTGTGGATAAACGTACTGTTACTGAGGAACACCGAAGACCTGATGCTGAAGCCAGGAGCATCAGAAAAAGTACAAACCTTGAAATTACAGCACCGTAGTCGTGTTTGGGCTCATTTTAAACAGGACTAATTTTAAGTTCAATGCAATGTTGACATAAGTCTGGCCTGATGCTGCAGCCAGGATTATCAGCTAGGAGAGTGGAATACTAGGAGAACTCTTCAACAATTAACGTCCTTGCATCGGGAAAAGCAATATTTTGTAAAAGGTAATCAGCGATTGACATATTTAGGCTATTGTAACTTAGATAAATTACAAACTGACCCACAAAAAGTTAAAAATAAAAACTTTTTTACTAAAAAAACAACCGACTTCCAAAAAACACTATAAAGTGAAAAATAACTTTCATTTCGGAAGTCGGTGGCAAAACAAAAATACAAATCCAAAGACACCGACTTCCGAAATGAAAGTTATTTTTCACTTTATAGTGTTTTTTGGAAGTCGGTTGTGATTTGTTTTTTTTTTACTTTCTTTTAACTTTTTTATCCAAACACATCACATCAACACATCACATTGCATTTATTTATATAAATAAGTACTTAAATGTCTACCTACCTGCTGAATAAATTACATATAAACTTCGTAAAAAAGTAGGTACAAAAAATATCAGTGCGATTTCTTTCTTAGAAACTGGCAACGCGCAAGTATTGCTTCTGGCATTGCAAGCGTCTATAGGTTGCTGTAACTACGCGCAAGTATTGCTTCTGGCATTGCAAGCGTCTATAGGTTGCGGTAACTACGCGCAAGTATTGCTTCTGGCATTGCAAGCGTCTATAGGTTGCGGTAACTACGCACCATCAAGCGGGCCGCATGATAGTTTGTCATAAAAAAAAACAAGTAAATTTTTATGACATTATAGTAACTATAGATAAACTGCTGTTCTAGGTAACATTCATTGGTATTGGTACAAATAATATTTCATGAACTATGTATTATAACAGTAATTTAATTTATTTCGAAAACAAAGTAGCAAAGGCTCTTGTTGGTTTGTTCCTGGCATCCGACGCATAGCGGTTGGCATGTGTGCGTAGCGCACCTCACGAGACGCACACGTGCGCATCCGACGCATAGCGGTTGGCATGTGTGCGTAGCGCACCTCACGAGACGCACACGTGCGCATCCGACGCATAGCGGTTGGCATGTGTGCGTAGCGCACCTTACGAGACGCACACGTGCGCATCCGACGCATAGCGGTTGGCATGTGTGCGTAGCGCACCTCACGAGACGCACACGTGCGCATCCGACGCATAGCGGTTGGCATGTGTGCGTAGCGCACCTCACGAGACGCACACGTGCGCATCCGACGCATAGCGGTTGGCATGTGTGCGTAGCGCACCTCACGAGACGCACACGTGCGCATCCGACGCATAGCGGTTGGCATGTGTGCTTAGCGCACCTCACGAGACGCACACGTGCGCATCCGACGCATAGCGGTTGGCATGTGTGCGTAGCGCACCTCACGAGACGCACACGTGCGCATCCGACGCATAGCGGTTGGCATGTGTGCGTAGCGCACCTCACGAGACGCACACGTGCGCATCCGACGCATAGCGGTTGGCATGTGTGCGTAGCGCACCTCACGAGACGCACACGTGCGCATCCGACGCATAGCGGTTGGCATGTGTGCGTAGCGCACCTCACGAGACGCACACGTGCGCATCCGACGCATAGCGGTTGGCATGTGTGCGTAGCGCACCTCACGAGACGCACACGTGCGCATCCGACGCATAGCGGTTGGCATGTGTGCTTAGCGCACCTCACGAGACGCACACGTGCGCATCCGACGCATAGCGGTTGGCATGTGTGCGTAGCGCACCTCACGAGACGCACACGTGCGCATCCGACGCATAGCGGTTGGCATGTGTGCGTAGCGCACCTCACGAGACGCACACGTGCGCATCCGACGCATAGCGGTTGGCATGTGTGCGTAGCGCACCTCACGAGACGCATACGTGCTCATCCGACGCATAGCGGTTGGCATGTGTGCTTAGCGCACCTCACGAGACGCACACGTGCGCATCCGACGCATAGCGGTTGGCATGTGTGCGTAGCGCACCTCACGAGACGCACACGTGCGCATCCGACGCATAGCGGTTGGCATGTGTGCGTAGCGCACCTCACGAGACGCACACGTGCGCATCCGACGCATAGCGGTTGGCATGTGTGCGTAGCGCACCTCACGAGACGCACACGTGCGCATCCGACGCATAGCGGTTGGCATGTGTGCGTAGCGCACCTCACGAGACGCACACGTGCGCATCCGACGCATAGCGGTTGGCATGTGTGCGTAGCGCACCTCACGAGACGCACACGTGCGCATCCGACGCATAGCGGTTGGCATGTGTGCGTAGCGCACCTCACGAGACGCACACGTGCGCATCCGACGCATAGCGGTTGGCATGTGTGCGTAGCGCACCTCACGAGACGCACACGTGCGCATCCGACGCATAGCGGTTGGCATGTGTGCGTAGCGCACCTCACGAGACGCACACGTGCGCATCCGCTGCCGCCCGCGAATTTACCTAAAACTGAGCACTTCGATTTTGTAATAGCGCTCTTAATACTTTGTATAACCCCCATTATTATCAATGTTATCAAGTGACGCTGGCGCATGGATCCTAGAATATTTAAACATATATCTGCATATTGCTATGCAATGCAACTTCAACTGGTAACTGGTTCGTTAAAACCACTTGTTTCTTATTCACTGACCACTTCGCTTTCGACTGGCAAGGCTACTCTTCCTTCTATCTTTTGACCCTCCGACTCACAATAGGCAATTTCTCTAAAACAAAAAAGGAATACTGTTAGGCTACTAGCAAAATGTTAAAATATTATTACTATTTTGAAAAAAGAAATGTTACAAAATGATTATACAGTGTGAGTCTTCATAATGTGCACATAACAAAATGAGGGAAACATAGCTTAATTTTATCGACGGAAAAAATATTAAAAAAAATATTTAAAAGGATCTTTACCTGCTAAAGTATGGTGATTGCAAGGCCTTTCTTTAACAGTTGATAGGAAATGTTGTGATTGAGTTATAACCATGGTATTTTACGTTTAGAAATCTGATACGATGGAGAATAATTTAAAGTAATAAAAAAGAGTAGGTAATCGAGGCCTTTATTGAGATTTTTACAATTATTGTAAAAATTGATGAAAAAATATCAGATTTTTGTTAGAAAAAAACCATAATTCTCAATTGAGGGCGATTGTTTACACAGGGGTCACAGCAGTGAACAAGAATTTTAATAAAAATTTTACATTTTTTTTTTTTTAGATTTTTTTAAAATATTTTTTCCGTCGATAAAATTAAGCTTAGTTAACCTCATTTCGATATGTGCACATTATGAAGACTCACACTGTATTATAATTTATACTTAATGTTATACCTATTCATTATTCCAAAAGTAAATAAATAAACTTTTGGAAAAAATTTTTTTTTTCTTCTATTAGTACCCTATGGTAAAAAAATAAAACGTTTAATAAAATAACTACAAGGATCAGCAGTTATACTTTAATTAGATAAATGTTCGATAAAATAATTAAATCATAATACTCACAGTCAGTCCGGTTTCATCAAATGTTTGTGATATAATATTAAGTCCACTTTTACGCAGCGCGATAATATCCGCTTTCATCTCAATATTTAAATTTGCTTGCATTTCAAAAATAACAACACCGCTAATAGATTAAACACACTTCACTAACCCACAATATCAAATTATTATCAACCAACCAAGAACCACAACATTCTATTTAGTCGCGGTGGATCTGTCTAATTTATTTATTGAGATTTCTGTGAGTATAATCATAAAGTTTTACGAACTGTGTGAACAAGACGAACATGACACGGAACTATATTCAATAGCGTGATTATTCGAGTAATATGCGAGCGTGTGTGTCTAATTACTCATTAAAAGAAGGTCGTAAGTCAAACTAAACGTCAAGCTATTACTTTGCGACTTTGCCTATGGACTTTCGGTCGACACTGTACGTTTTCGTTAATAAGGATTTTAATTATATTTAAATAGTTCAGATGAAACCAATACTGAAAGTTACGTCGTCCATGACGGCGCAACAGAACAAAAATGCAATACGTCACAATAAAAACGATTTTCTTTTTAATCGGTCCTCTTTTCTTTAAATTCTTAAAATGTATTCCAAAATAATAATTTACATTAATATGATGCAACGCGTGACCTAAAGATTTTTTGACACGCATAAAAATATACCTGTGTGCCTGCGCCCGCCCGCTGAAGGTTCTCTGTCCGCAGCAAGTACCCCGACGTGCTGCGCCGGCTGCCCGCGCTGCTGAAGCAGTCCGTGACGAGCTGCGTGCTGGACTGCGAGGTCGTCGCCTACGACACCAGCACCAAGCAGATCCTGCCCTTCCAGGTTATAGCAACACATTTAATGTTTTTGTACAGCAAGCTGACTGCCCACCAGATTGTAAATATAATCAGTACCGCATATGGCCTACGGAAATCATCGTCTATTTTCTGGAATATGACTTCATGAAGCAATGGTGACCCAGTGATACCAATCGTGAGTTCGAACCCGGGCAAGCACTTTACTATGGTATTTAATATCATCACCGCAGCTCTCAAAACGATGTAGGAAAACATCTTGAGAAAACCAGCACATCCTAAACATGTAACATCCACCGACCCGCACTGGACCCGCGTAGCGGATTAGGGCCCACCAGCAATGGGAACTTTATAGGCTGATGATGCTTATACTTTCGAGAATACGAACGGGCGACTATTAGATAAACTTCTCACAACCATGAAAATAATACTATTATACACCTTGATTACAAGATTATAAACTCAACTTTCGATCAGATCAGAGTCGCTTTGTGATGCGAAAACATACCTTTTTAACCGACTTCTAAAAAGGAGGTCTATTTTCGGGCATAACATATTAGCAATTTTTTTTTTGATCGAAAGGTCTTTATTCCGATTCCGAAATGGTCCCATTTGAATTTCGTAAAGATCTGATGATGAGTTTCGGAGACAGATAACGGAACTCTTCAATAAATGCCAGCAAATCAACCGTGATTGCTGCTGTAGCATATGTATGCATTGTTTACGCAATCACACAACATAAATCACGCCTGTACCCTTTAAAGGGGTATAGGCAGATGTTTTCAATAGCTTTCTGTCACTGTTAATCACATAGCAAGTAGTGATATATGAATTTGATTGGGGTAGGTAGGTACAACTAAAAAGTAAAAAAAAGTTATTTAAAATAAAAAAAGAACCCGTTTGCGGTAAAAAAATTAAGTTAAAAAAAAACTGCAACAAAAAAAAAAAGCAGGCGGGACCCATACCATTTTTATTATATTTTCAAATTCAAATGGGTCCCGCATGCTTCCAACTTTTATTTAATTTAAAATGGGCTTTTCAGTTTTTTTTAACTTAAGTTTTTTACCGCAGTCAGGTTTTTTTTTTTTTTCTTATTTCCAGCTTTTTAGTTTACAAAATGTGAAAGATTTCGCAGACGATTTAGTTCTTGGTACGTGTTATTTACGATTTGTCACTTAAGAAAAAAAAAATATTTGAAGACATTATTGCCAAAAATCGGCAATTTTTTTTTTTTTTTTTTTTCAATTTTGATATACCCAGTGTCACTCTCACAATTAAGACGAATCTAACGGCACCTCTCAAGCTGAAATCGACGAAGCCGTTTAGGCTACAGAGCGTGCCAAAGAAATATACACTCATACATACATAATATATGTCGTGGATAGATGGCAACACAGTACAGCGAACAGCGCCATCTAACAATTTGTTTGGTAAACGAAGAATCATGTGATCGGAAACGCAAGCGAGCCCTACCGCTTGGACACGATCGTCGGTAGAGGGGATGCCGCGAGGACTGGTGGAGAGACCGAGTGTGGCGACAGTCTACACAATTATATTGTAGTCTTTGAGTCTACAGCCGACCGTCGAGCTCGGCCAGTCTCGGCAATCGCTCAATAATACCAACGCACGTGTTTGTTTCCGACGCACGTGTGCGTTTCGGTTGTAAATAGCTAGTTTATTAAAGTTACTGTAAATTCAAATAATCTTTTCGTTCGAGTACCCACTGCAGTGCCCACACCTATCTAAACTATGTCGGATCGTGAAGAAGACCCGATGTATCGCATCTCGGCCACCCGCTGATGCGACACATACAAAAACATAACCCTCAGAAGGAGGGTAAAAATAAAAACCTTTTTACAAAAAAAAAAAACAACCGACTTCCAAAAAAAACACTACAAAGTGAAAAATAACTTTAATTTTGAAAGTCGGTGTCAAAAAACGAAAATACAGAACCAACGACACCGACTTTCAAAAATAAAGTTATTTTTCACGTTGTAGTGTTGTTTTTGGAAGTATGTTGTTTTTTTTGTAAAAAAGTTTTTTCTTATTTATATTTACATGTTTTTGTTTTTACCCTAATGCATCAATTATGTTTTGTGTATTTACGTGCCATCAACTTGTAAAATATTTAGGCAAAAAGCTTGATCGAAAACTCACATGGAAAGCTCATATATTCAAACTAAGAGAGATCAACTTAACAAGAAGCACAGAAGTCTACAATAACTCCTGGGTAGACACTGCACACTCAGCATAGATGACAAGCTGCTCCTGAACTATGCCATACTGAAGCCAATTGGGACATATGGGATCCAGCTTTGGGGCACAAGGCAGCAACTGTCTGCAATTTAAACCAGACCAGAGGGCACAATCAGCATTCTAAAACCAATATCAAATGCTCCATGGTTTATCAGCTTGCAATAACAGACCTATCAAGCTGACTATGCCTTACAACTTTAATACAAATAAAGAGGATTCCTAATGAAAAAAATACTCTGCAATACTCCCTAATTATCTGCTCATAGATTGCAGTTCAAAATAAAGAAGAAGAAAAAACTTGCCATCGACTTCGAAACTAAAATAATTTGTTAACACATCTATTCGAAAAGAGCTGTTGTATTCTTCGTAAACAGGGACTAAAATAGCTATAGAGCTTTAATCCCTAGGGACTAAAAGTGATTTGAATTTGGAATGTGGATATTGTTAGTAAAAGTTCCAATCACCAAAGAGATCAATCACGAACATTTAATGAACAAGTAACAGACTGTATGATAAAGTAAAATGAGCGCGAGCCAAATAAAAAATAAAAAATTGTGAAAAAATAAAAAAACGCGCGAAAAGCATTCTGCCTTCATTCGTAATTGTTTAATCAAATAAGAATTTTACTTAGTTTTATAAAAAATTAGTATGTCTGCCTCAAGTAATACATACATACATAATCAGCCTATAATGTTCCCACTGCTGGGACACAGGCCTCCTCTCGGTGAGAGGGAGCGGGCCGTAATCCACCACGCGGGCCCAGTGCGGGTTGGCAGATGCCACATGTAATGTACATATGTAAATAAATAAACATACTATTCTTGTTCATAAGTTGCACTTACTTATTTTTTCATAGAGGGTGATAAAAAGTAGAGGGTCCACAACAAGCAGCAAGGGAGCAACACTATTTTAAGCTTGAGTGACGCACTTTGAATCCCTCGCTGCGCT
The DNA here is from genome assembly GCA_948474745.1 of Oligia latruncula. Classification (NCBI taxonomy): domain Eukaryota; kingdom Metazoa; phylum Arthropoda; class Insecta; order Lepidoptera; family Noctuidae; genus Oligia; species Oligia latruncula. The sequence continues at coordinate 15,721,714 of OX419706.1, forward strand.
CAAGATTCTACTTAAGAACCCAGAATCCTTCGTTCCGGTCTGGATTGAAACATCGCCTTCAAAATAGTTGTTTGCTCCCTTGGCAAACAATCTACTATTTCAATGACGTTGGCTGTGTTCAATGTTCTACCATGCAGTAAAGTTATCCGCATGGCACCAGGTCCTCTCGACCCGCAAGCGCAAGGACGCGGCCGAGGCCGACATCCGGGTGCAGGTGTGCGTGTTCGTGTTCGACCTGCTATACCTCAACGGCGAGCCCTTCGTGCGGCGGCCGCTGTGCGAGCGTCGCGCCGCGCTCCGGGAACATCTCAACGAGAAGGAAGGTACATGACGACGATTTTCGTGAACTTAGATTTGACAACTCGAAATATAACTATTCTTAGAGATCGACACCTAGTTATTTTTTTAAAAAGAAAACAAAACGGCCGACAACTATTTATTTAAATTAGAAAAACCGTTACAAAAAATGGTTCAATATGATCACTAGTACGCGCCTGTCCCACCCTCGCTCCGCAACAGACTCCCGAGAGCGCGGCGCAGGCTCCAACCCTCCACTCCGCGGACAGCGACGTGTTGTCTGTCCCACCCTCGCTCCGCAACAGACTCCCGAGAGCGCGGCGCAGGCTCCAACCCTCCACTCCGCGGACAGCGACGTGTTGTCTGTCCCACCCTCGCTCCGCAACAGACTCCCGAGAGCGCGGCGCAGGCTCCAACCCTCCACTCCGCGGACAGCGACGTGTTGTCTGTCCCACCCTCGCTCCGCAACAGACTCCCGAGAGCGCGGCGCAGGCTCCAACCCTCCACTCCGCGGACAGCGACGTGTTGTCTGTCCCACCCTCGCTCCGCAACAGACTCCCGAGAGCGCGGCGCAGGCTCCAACCCTCCACTCCGCGGACAGCGACGTGTTGTCTGTCCCACCCTCGCTCCGCAACAGACTCCCGAGAGCGCGGCGCAGGCTCCAACCCTCCACTCCGCGGACAGCGACGTGTTGTCTGTCCCACCCTCGCTCCGCAACAGACTCCCGAGAGCGCGGCGCAGGCTCCAACCCTCCACTCCGCGGACAGCGACGTGTTGTCTGTCCCACCCTCGCTCCGCAACAGACTCCCGAGAGCGCGGCGCAGGCTCCAACCCTCCACTCCGCGGACAGCGACGTGTTGTCTGTCCCACCCTCGCTCCGCAACAGACTCCCGAGAGCGCGGCGCAGGCTCCAACCCTCCACTCCGCGGACAGCGACGTGTTGTGCCCTCTCAGCTGTCAAATCTTCTAACCCCCTTAGTAATAAACGTTTTATATGAGGCTAGCTTCTGCCCGCGACTTCTTCCGCGTGAAATTCGTACTTTCCTTACTTTATTATCTGCAAACTGGTTTAATTTCAAAATATCTTCACAATAATATGTTCCTTGGCACTTCACTCTGATCTGATTCACTTCGACTGCTTGGTTAGATTTAACTTTGTGTACCCAGGCGTAGCTTATCTGTGTGTGTGATGTACGCAAGAAACGAGAAAAGTCATCACGGCCACAGCTACAGCCAAATTTCATCCAGATCCGTTCGGCCGTTTGTAAAAGCGTTTAGTTTAGATAATATGCATGGCTAGCTACCCGCCCTATGCATGGCTAGCTACCCGCCCTATGCATGGCTAGCTACCCGCCCTGTGCATGGCTAGCTACCCGCCCTGTGCATGGGTAGCTACCCGCCCTGTGCATGGCTAGCTACCCGCCCTGTGCATGGCTAGCTACCCGCCCTATGCATGGCTAGGTACCCGCCCTATGCATGGCTAGCTACCCGCCCTGTGCATGGCTAGCTACCCGCCCTGTGCATGGCTAGCTACCCGCCCTATGCATGGCTAGCTACCCGCCCTGTGCATGGCTAGCTACCCGCCCTGTGCATGGCTAGCTACCCGCCCTGTGCATGGCTAGCTACCCGCCCTGTGCATGGCTAGCTACCCGCCCTGTGCATGGCTAGCTACCCGCCCTGTGCATGGCTAGCTACCCGCCCTGTGCATGGCTAGCTACCCGCCCTGTGCATGGCTAGCTACCCGCCCTGTGCATGGCTAGCTACCCGCCCTATGCATGGCTAGCTACCCGCCCTGTGCATGGCTAGCTACCCGCCCTATGCATGGCTAGCTACCCGCCCTGTGCATGGCTAGCTACCCGCCCTATGCATGGCTAGCTACCCGCCCTGTGCATGGCTAGCTACCCGCCCTGTGCATGGCTAGCTACCCGCCCTGTGCATGGCTAGCTACCCGCCCTGTGCATGGCTAGCTACCCGCCCTGTGCATGGCTAGCTACCCGCCCTGTGCATGGCTAGCTACCCGCCCTGTGCATGGCTAGCTACCCGCCCTGTGCATGGCTAGCTACCCGCCCTGTGCATGGCTAGCTACCCGCCCTGTGCATGGCTAGCTACCCGCCCTGTGCATGGCTAGCTACCCGCCCTGTGCATGGCTAGCTACCCGCCCTGTGCATGGCTAGCTACCCGCCCTGTGCATGGCTAGCTACCCGCCCTGTGCATGGCTAGCTACCCGCCCTGTGCATGGCTAGCTACCCGCCCTGTGCATGGCTAGCTACCCGCCCTGTGCATGGCTAGCTACCCGCCCTGTGCATGGCTAGCTACCCGCCCTGTGCATGGCTAGCTACCCGCCCTGTGCATGGCTAGCTACCCGCCCTGTGCATGGCTAGCTACCCGCCCTGTGCATGGCTAGCTACCCGCCCTGTGCATGGCTAGCTACCCGCCCTGTGCATGGCTAGCTACCCGCCCTGTGCATGGCTAGCTACCCGCCCTATGCATGGCTAGCTACCCGCCCTATATATATAATTTTTTTTTTATTTGAAATGGGTTTGCTCTTGACTCTAGTCTAGGTCAGAGTTGACAGAGACAAAGTCGACGATGGAGTGAGCTTACCCAGAAGAAACCTGTTCACTCTTACTTTGAAGAGATTTGGGTTGTATGAGCTCGGAAACACAGACGCAGGTAAAGAGTTCCACTCTTTTACTGTGCGCATTATAAAAGACATTTGAAAACGCTTAGTGCGAATTGGTGGAATAGCAACTAGGCAGGGATGGTAACTTGCAGTGCGTCTGGATGTCCGAAGGTAGAAGGGGGCCGGTGGAATGGGGTCGTGGACTTGACAGAACATCGAGATTTCTTTATTATAGTAGAAGTTTAATATTAATGTATTATACACGTAAACCTTCCCGAATAATTTCTCTAAATGATGGTGAAACCTACTTCAAAATCCGTCGTGTGGTTAAAAAGAACAACGGGTCGCACCACTATGGGTCGCACAGACAGACACGTCGTTCATAATATGTACAGGTTAGGCATACACCTCAGTATTTTCCGTTTGAAACCATGTGTGGTGTTGCTGGCAGGCGAGTGGCAGTTCGCGACCAGCAAGGACTGCAGCACGGTGGAGGAGGTGCAGCAGTTCATGGACGAGGCCGTGCGCGGCTCGTGCGAGGGGCTCATGGTCAAGGCGCTCCGAGGGGAGCACGCGCGGTACGACATCGCGCGCAGGTCGCACAACTGGCTCAAGGTAACTGGCCTTCCTAAGAGCCACACTAGCATCCCCCAAGAACTGTTCAAGTATAACCATGACGCGAAACACTACTTTTATTGCCGTCATTTTGAATTTTGAACTCATTTGCGGCATCTGCAGTATCGGAACTTTGAAAAAAAATTATGATAAAAGCCATCTTGGATTTTGACCGTACTTTCAGCGTTAGTTTGTAGACTACGAAAATGGCACCCACGACCAACATTTAGCATTTATCTTGGATTTTAAAATCAGCCAGTCAATCAGCATCTCAACGCCGCGCACCGCTTGAAATACTTAAACTCCCATCTTCTTTCATTTGTGAAGTGTACTTCTTTGTTTTATTGTATTTCAGTAAAAGGTAACATAATTCTTTATTTCAACCGGTTTCAATTTATTTGTTAAGACTTAAATCCTAAACACAGTACATACATATGAATAGGTACATTGCAAGATGTCGACTGACTGCGCGGTTCACTAAGTTACTCGATGCAGGTTGTAATACTATTCTTAATGAACAATAACTTGTAGCTCAAGAAGGACTACCTGGAAGGCGTGGGCGACTCCATCGACGCGGTAGTGATCGGCGCGTACGTCGGGCGCGGGCGGCGCGCCGGGCTGTACGGCGGCTTCCTGCTGGCGTGCTACGAGCCGCACGCGGAGGAGTTCCAGGCGCTCTGCAAGATCGGCACCGGCTTCTCCGACGAGAGCCTGCAGAACTTCACCGAGACCTTGAAGGAGCACGTCATTGACGCGCCCCGGAGCTACTACAGGTGACCCGCTCAGTATATTGTTTACGTATAGTCGAGCTCGTAATTGCCTTTTGACAAAAATTCCAGTAAATTGAACCTTCACTACACTCTGTCCACTAGGTTAACCGTTTTTAGGGTTCTGTAGCCAAATGGCAAAAACGGAACCCTTATGGATTCGTCATGTCTGTCTGTCTGTATGTCCGTCCGTATGTCACAGCCACTTTTTTCCGAAACTATAAGAACTATACTGTTGAAACTTGGTAAGTAGATGTATTCTGTGAACCACACTAAGATTTTCACAAAAAAAAAATAGAAAAAAAAACAATAATTTTTGGGGGTACCCTCCATACTTAGAACTGAACCTCAAAAATTTTTCATCAAACCCATACTTGTGGGTATCTTTGAATAGGTCTTCAAAAATGATATTGAGGTTTCTAATATCATTTTTTTCTAAACTGAATAGTTTGCGCGAGAGACACTTCCAAAGTGGTAAAATGTGTGTGTGTGTCCCTGTAACTTCTAAATTAATAAGAGAATGATAAAACAAAAAAATATATATGATGTACATTACCATGTAAACTTCCACCGAAAATTGGTTTGAACGAGATCTAGTAAATAGCTCGCCCGTGAAAATTTTAAAACATGATGGTACGGAACCCTCGGTGCGCGAGTCCGACTCGCTCTTGCCCGGTTTTTTGACAGTTGCCTTAGAACGTAATTATTGAAGATTACGTAAAAGTTAACTTTGAAATGCGTAATAAAATAAATATACAGGGTTATTGGTAAAACATTAACAACCCCTTAAGAGGTCATTGTGCTCATCATTATGAACAACTTTTAATAGGAGGCCAAACCTGAAATCGCGAAAAAAAATCAGCTGTTCCCTACATTTATGTTCGCTTATCTCGTCAAAATAATATTATATTATAATAATAATGTTTATTTGGCAAAAACAGTTTTTACATTTCCTTAAAGTCTACTGTAATAGCTAGGTTTACAAAAAAAAAAAAAAAAACTAAGACGCAAAAGAAGGATGTTGCTTATGAACTTCACACTAAATCGAGCCTGTCTCGTGGAGTCCATGGGTGGTATGATCATAATTAAGTATAGTGAACATGCGCATTACATTAATAAAGGATTTTTCAGTCAAGAGGCATATGAAAAAGCGTTAATTTTTAGGGTAATTTTAACATTATCTAGGTTTAAAATGTAATTAAAACAGTTTTAAAAAATAAGAAAAATTAAAACAATAAAATAAGTTTTTTTTTTTGCCATTTAAAAATTAATACATTTGTTTCAGCAGAATAGCATTTTTAAACCACTAAGGTTTGTACTTAATGCTACATGTAATGTTACATCGTAGTAAATATAACATCAAAGTAAACAATAAATACAACTTAATACCTACCCTATTTCGAAACTTGGTAACTTCATCTCAGGTGATATGCTAGTTACTACGTTAGATGAACTTCATCTCAGGTGATATGCTAGTTACTACGTTAGATGAACTTCATCTCAGGTGATATGCTAGTTACTACGTTAGATGAACTTCATCTCAGGTGATATGCTAGTTACTACGTTAGATGAACTTCATCTCAGGTGATATGCTAGTTACTACGTTAGATGAACTTCATCTCAGGTGATATGCTAGTTACTACGTTAGATGAACTTCATCTCAGGTGATATGCTAGTTACTACGTTAGATGAACTTCATCTCAGGTGATATGCTAGTTACTACGTTAGATGAACTTCATCTCAGGTGATATGCTAGTTACTACGTTAGATGAACTTCATCTCAGGTGATATGCTAGTTACTACGTTAGATGCATTTCACATTGAGCATTCAATGTGTTGTAGGTAGTGGGACTTAAGTTTTAACTTAATATTTAAGTAAACTAACTTTATTTAGTTAAAGGGTTATTAAGGCTACAATGTGCACTATGTGTAAGAATGTGCGTGTGTATGTGACTGTGTGAGAGAGAAGGTGAGTAAGTGTGTGTAGGTATATATTAGTGTGTCTAGGCATGTGTTAGTGTATTACGAAATTACCTTTAAGGCGACTAAATGACCTAAATCGCAGTCTGTGTCGGACTGCATAGAAAAGAAAGAGAAGCGGGATGACACAACGCTGGTAATTTATTGCAAAATATGAAGCAATTATCCATTTACAAAAAATCAATTGTTTGGACTAAAAAATTAAAACACTAGTACTTTAGTATGTTGCTTCTAGAATATAATCTGACAAAAAATCAAAATGATTGTATGTATATTAGTATGGTATTTATTGTAAAAAGAAAGTTTTTAGAGGTATCTTCATGATTTTTTTCTATCGTATCAAATTAGTTTTATTATATTTTTAATACACTATCTACCTAGAATATATCCTAAAGAATATCATTATATTTTTCTGATTTTGTTTACTGTAGTCGATCATATACTTTTATTGTTTCTAAAACTTGCGTTGTCCTGTAAGCCCCTTAAAAGAGATTCGGATTCACTATGTGATTGAGCTAATATAGCCATTTGCGAACAATCTTTTTTACTTGGCTTGTTCCAGAGTTACTGACGCCACACATTCTTACCGCTTTGTTGTAAATGTGGCTGAGCAAGAATTTTTGCGTGCGTTGTGCGAAGGTTGTACGCGTCCTTATCGAAGGACACTTGAAACTCTATGTTTGAGAAGCTGCGAGTATTCCGGGGTCTGTGTTATGATTTTATGCTGTTTCAGTACCATTTTGAAGATATATAACTATCGGACATTGAGTAATACGACTTGTTTGTACAAAAGGGCTGTGGGGTATCTGAATGGTTTCCTGGGCATGACTTTCAAAACCGATCGTTGAGCTCGTTCGCACTAGATCATGGTGGTGATCCCAACTCCACCCCATACTGTTATACAGTAACACAGAATTGACTCACATAGTGCCACATATACCCTGTTAAGTCTTTTTATTGCCAGAGTTACGCAAGAGTTTCATTATGTGAATCAACTTTCTGGTGCGTTTACCCACCAGGTCAATATGGGGCTTGAAAGAGAGCCGCTGGTCTATTATAACCCCCGGATATATATACCCCAGATATTTATCCATTCAACCCTTTTTTTTTCTGGCAGTTGCACAGGAGAGGGTACAGGTTGCAGAGTGGATAATGATGCCAAGCGGTAATTTGGGCGCTGAGGCTTGGGTTAAAAACACAAGTAGTTCGTTTTGTCGATATTTAACTAAAGAAGATTGTAATCGACCCAACGTTTGATACTGGTCAAACAATTTTGAGCCTCTTTATGCACTGATTCCCAGGATTTGTCATGAAAGAGAATTACCGTGTCATCAGCATAACATATGATATCTGCATCTTGATTGAATATGCGATGTATATCGTTTATGTAGATGATGAACAAGGTCGGGCCGAGAACACTGCCCTGTGGGACTCCACAGATCATATTTTTCTGACAGCTGGTGTTCTCACCCACTTTCACACACTGGCGTCTGTTAGTTAGATAGGTTTTAAACCAGTCTAATGATAGTCCTCTGGTTCCAATGACCTCAAGTTTCTTTAGAAGTATGGGTATTGCAATGGTGTCAAACGCCTTAACAAGATCTAAAAAATATTCCCAAGCATTTTTTATTATTGTCTAGATAAGACGTTACTAGTTGGGTCAGGCGGCTCACTGCATCTTCAGTAGATTGTCCACTCCTAAAACCAAATTGTCTATTGGAGATCAGCTTGTTCGAGTCTAAGAAGGAAACCAAGCGTTTGTTCACTACCTTTTCTAGAATTTTGGAGAAGATTCCTAATATTGATATAGGTCTATAACTATAGTTCGCAGGGTTATCTTTTGATCCGTTCTTGAATATATAATATTTTTTTTTAATAATAATTTTATTTAGGTCCTTTTACAAAGTAATACATTTACAAACTTATAAATACTAAAATATAGGGACGACTCTAGCTTCTTTCCATTTATCGGGGAAAATACCTGTACTTAGACTAAAGTTGATGATTTAGGTTAGTGGAGTTAAAATGTCACTTCTTATTTCTTTAATAATTTTTGGTATAAGACCATCAACGCCGGCAGCAGTGTCACCATTAAGGTTAACAATCAGTTTGTCAATCACATAGACATCAGGAGGGTGCATAAAAAAAGTAAGCCCTAGTGGTTCTCCTAATTTTTGTTTTGAAACCACTGACTCCTGAGTTTCATTTATGTCATTTAGAATTTTCATAATCCTTTAATATCTGATTTGTTTTCTTCTAACTTTTTACTTTCGTGTTCATGTTTAAGCTTGTGCACTAGATTGGTGAAAAAGTTTCTGTAGCGGTAAACGAGTTTTCTTGTCTCATCTTTTGGGTGTTTATGAGCTTTTTTGTGGAGTTTATCCCTGTGATTAATACATTTTATAAGGCCAGGTGTGATCCAGGGCTTCCATATGTACAGTCACGGCCAGAAGTCCACTTACACCGCAATGACCATTATCGTCTGCGCTATACGGGCTGCGGCGCCTATACACACATACGCATTTTTATCCGTGTGAGTGATGTTCCAACGCTAACATGTCGTGTAGCATCGCGCTACGAGTAGTCATAGATGTGGTCATTACCCATTACTCTCCGCCCGCAGGCCCGCGCCTACGGTGGCCGGGAGTCGTCGCGCGGCTCCCGACGCCCGGAGCGTCTCCCGCGGCGGCTGGGACGGGAGGCTCTCTCCCTGAGCCGTCCCGCCACCTCCTTCGCTAGCATGACTGCTTCGCAGAAGGAGGTGACTGCCTCCCACTCCCTCTCGCCCCGGACCATGGCTTGCACCAGGGCCGGGCGCGAGAGGTCGCCGCCGCTGCCGATCGCCTCTACGAGGACACGGCGGTGCTCCGCCCAAGCGGGGCAGACCTCCACCATGTCCTCTGGGCGATCCTGGCAATGGTGACACCCGGGCGTTTCCTCCCGCCTGATGATGTGCAGGAACCTCCCGAAACTTCCGTGTCCGGTGAGGACCTGCGTCAGGCGGTAGGTGAGGGCGCCGTGGCGCCTCTCTAGCCACTCCTCAAAGAGGGGTCTTATCGCCGCTATCGCGGCGTGCCCTGCGCTGGGTTGCGACAGTCGCTACTTCCATGTCGCCATGAGATCGCGCCGGAGATCCGTCCGCTCCGCAGCAATTTGCCGCGGAAGCGGAACTTCCCCCCGGCGTAGTGCCTCCGCGCGCCACTCATACAGGCGCGCGAGGACTATCGCCTCCAGATCCCATGGCGGCAGTCCGGCAATGAGGCTTGCCGCCTCGCCAGAGATCGTGCGGTAGCCCCGGATAAGCCTTACGGCTACCACCTTCTGGGGCGCGTTCAGGTAGTGGGCGGCTCGCCGCCGCAGGGAACGCGCCCACACCGGTGCCCCGTATAGGGCCATGGACCGCACGACCCCCGCGTAAAGCCTCCGGCAGGAGGCGTTTGGCCCCCTCAGGTTGGGCAAGAGCCGCTTGAAGGCGGCCCCGGCCCGTTCCAGTTTGGGGGCCAAACACAATCACAATCACTCTCTCAAAGAGCTTGCCGACCTCGTCGAGCAGCACGATGGGCCGGTATGCGGACAGAGAGTCCGCAGGGCGCCCTGGCTTCCGAATGAGGACCAGCTTCCCCGTCTTCCAACGGAGTGGAAACTGGCCTCTCTCCAAACATGCGCTTAAGAGCGCCTCCAGTCGAGGCCCGAGAGCCCTCGAGGCCAGGACCCAGGCTTTACCCGGCAAGCCGTCGGGTCCTGGGGCGGTATTTTTGGCCTTCAGCCTTCCTACCGCCGCTCTCAGTTCTACCCCGGTCACTTCAGGGATGTCGTCGTCGTCGTCCGCGTGGTCCGCTTCAGGCACTGCAATTGGCGGAGCCATGGGCGGGGGGGTGTGCTGCCCCCGTGAAGGGAACAGAGCGCTCACCACCTCCTCCACCAGCTGGGGGCGGAGACTGCGTCAGCGGGGGGGCCCAGGTGCGGAGTTTATTCCGCACCATTTTATAAGGGCGCCCCCACGGATCTCTGTTCAGAGTCTCCACCATCTCCTCGCGGGCCATATCTTTGGCCCGCTGGACAGCCTCTGTCCAGCGGGTCTTCGCTGCTCTGTACCCCTCGTACAGCTCCGCCTCCGTGGCTTCCGCATCCGTAGGACGAATGCGGAGCCTGCGGTGCCTGGTGTACCGGTGTCGCGCGTCGACGCACGCCTTGCGTAGCGCCCCCAGCTCCTGCGACCACCAGTACACCTGACGTCGGGCGCGTCCTGGCCGGACTCGGGGACTTCGGGACGTCGCAAATCTCGGACATGGCCTCCCGGAACCACTCCGCCTCCTCGTCGATATCGGCAGGCCTGTCCGGTGATGACACCCAGGCCTGCACGATCGAGGGTTCCAGGAGGAGCTCCCGGTCCAGCTGCTTCAGCGCCCACCGCGGACCACTCGGGGCCTGTTGGACCAGCGCGCTAGAGGTCTGGGCGGAGACGTCGAACCGGATATACCGGTGATCGGAGTAGGTCTCCACCTCCTCCATGACGCGCCAGTCAATGACACGCTGTGACAGAGCGGGGCTGGCGAACGAGATGTCCACCACGGACTCACCCCGCATCCGCACACACGTGGGAACAGAACCCCGATTTAGGACGACCAGGCCTGTTTCCAGAGCCCAGTCCTCCACCATCCTGCCCCGCACATCCGTGCAACGGGAACCCCAGGCCAAATTCTTGGCATTGAAGTCCCCGAGCACTAGCACGGGGAAGGGATGGCTTCCGGCGACGACGACACTCAACTCTGTTAAAGAGTTGTGGAAAAAATTTTTTTTGGAGGGTTGGGGGTTTATTTACTGAAAATCCTGAAATACATATTTTATTATTTATAACAAGGAGTCCCTATATCAATTTTCAGAACTCTAGCATAAAAATCTGCGGAAGTCTCGTACAAACTTCCATCCCCTATTTTAAGGGGTTGGAGGGTAAAAGTTCCAAGTTTTAGAGTTTTTTTTGTTGTTTGTGTACTATTACTAACTTACACACCAAATTTCAGCTTTCTAGGACTTCAGGAAGTACCTTAGAATATTGATGATCATCAGTGAGTCAGTGACGAAATCGGGATATTTTAGATATCAATAAAATCTAAAGTATAAGAGCTATGCAATTGAAACTTTATAGGTTTAATAAGTCAACTACTGACATCATATCCCGAAAATTTTGTTTATCTGGTATAATCCAAACCCAAGTTATGAAGGTTCAAAAATACGACGAAGTGCTTCGAGAAAAGGTAGGTAGTGCCTGTTTACGCCGTTTACCTATCACCAACGTGTGGGAGGAGAGAGATGCACGACCTTTGTCTCAAGTGGAGGTAGTGGGACGCGAGCTTATAAAAGGGCTCGCACGTTAGAAAAACGCTGTCATTTCGTCACATATAAGATACCAATCAGTCAATAAGTACTGACGCACCGCTACCAATTAACGCTCGCCAACTGGACTCCCTCAGTCAGTTAGGCTGGAGCCGCGCTCATAAAACGCCGCCATAACTAATTTTTGTAATCCGCAAGTATCCAGCTCGCAACCCATTCAAAGACCGGTCTTTGGGTTTGTTGAGCCCGTGCACCAGTTAATCTTCTGGAACAGAGCAGTTTGGGGCGCCCCAGCAAGTCTTCGCCGGCGCTAGCAGCATCAAAGGTTAGTGCTTATCTTGAATTCCTTCATGTTGGTGTAATTTCTCGGCTGCGTGTCCTCTGCTCATACCCCTTTATATAATAGGATTAGTGATATCCATTAACCTCCGCAAGTTCTAGAATTGATTCTCTCCGCCTTCGCCCAATTTAAAAATTAAACCACCCGCTAATATTCACCCGCATCACCATTTTTGGTCCTTCGAGCCGGATTTATATAAAAAACCAGTACCTTATGAAAAAAAAAGTCCAACATATTCATATTCAAATACATTATATGTACAATATACGTGAATTATTAAAGTAAAATAAAGTCCCATATTAAGTAATAAAAATCTACCTACATAGGTTGCGATTGTGACTGTTCGCGACTGTTGACCTTGCGAAAGGTGACAGGCATATTTTTTAAAAAATAACAACCGTTAACGGAAACTTGTTCGATAACGGAGTGTAGGTAAACCCTAAGTAACAATGAGTTACGAAGCAAAAATAAAAATACTGGCGGCTAAGAAGCAAGCCGTATTCGCAAAAATAAATGAATTATACGAGTCGGGAAAAAAAGTGGTTCCAGTCACTACAAGCACAAGAAGTGTACAGGAATTTCTTGCAGCAACTACGAGTATAGATGAATTATACCGTAGTTTTAATACGCTATGCGATGAGCACAACGAAGTTGTTTTAAAGGTGGATCCAGATTATAAAATCAGCTTCAGTGACTGGAGTGCATTTGAATCACTTTATTCCCAGGTCAAGTACATACGAAATAACTTGATTGAAACTCAACGCATAAAAAATCCCGAGGTACCTCCCAAAGAAACGTACTCGCCAAGACTGCCCGCTTTAGAATTATTAAGTTTTTCGGGTAATCCAGAAAACTGGCCGCTGTTCTACGAGTGTTTTAAAGCTAACGTACACGATAATAAGATGTTAACAGACAGTCAAAGAGTGCAATATTTGGTAGGTAAACTCAGTGGAAATGCACTGAATATATTCGCTGGAATTATACCAAATGAGAAAAATTATGCGTCAATATGGAATTCGTTAGTGTCGAAGTATCAAGACAAACGATTATTAGGGTCTATGTATTTGAACAATATACTCGACATAAAAGCGTCCACCGCCGCGTCAGACCAATTAAACGATTTTATCGAACGAATGAATTCGTCGTGGTCGGCGTTAACAGGTTTAAATATTCCGGACTTGCCTGATTTTATTTTTACGCATTTGATGCTAAAAAAGCTGGATGCTCAACTAGTACAGACCTTTGAGTTTACAGCCCGCGCTAGTGAATTACCGTCAAGTGAAGAATTAATAAATTACATACGGAACCACATAAAAATAATAGAAAGAACAGCCGCGGTACATCAAATTAGTGCGACAGAGAATAAAACTAGAAGCTACGATAAGTCACGTAATCGGAATACGCCGCGAGCTACGCATAGTTTCGCGATAACGGACAGCAAAACGAATTTTGCGTCTACCTGCATATTCTGTAAAGATGCCAGTCATACTCATTTGTACGAATGTTCAGAGTTCAAGAAGCTTGCCGTTAGGGATCGCTTTAGGTATGTCAAGGATAAAAGGTTGTGCGTTAATTGTTTTAGTGACAAACATACAACGTTACGATGTGCGTCAAAGCATACCTGCAATCGGTGTAATAAAACACATCACTCATTACTACATTTCGATAATAGTGAAGCGGCGGTAATTAGCACTAAGCCACCTGTTGATTCGCAACCGTTATGTTTGATGACGCAATCGGCCGCCTCGTTGCCAGATGCGCCGGTAATTAGCCCGCATGTGTTAAAATCGACCGCCTTTTATGCGGAAAATAATAACGTTCTATCTTGCACACAACTGGACAGTACTATAATATTGCCAACTGCACAAGTTTATGTGCCAATAGACGGGCATCGTTTTATAATGAGATGTCTGGTTGACAGCGGATCTCAAAACAATATTATCACGCTTGAGTGTTGCAGCCGATTGAAATTGAAAGTTAAACCGCTAGTTAATTCGTCGCTAAAATCAGTTGGCGCCATTTCGGCACCTATACGAGGTTATGTAACCGTCACTATACAATCTCGAGTGAGCGACGCGGAGTATAGTTTAACCATGCTGGTAATCGACCACATCGCCGACCCATTGCCTAGTAGGGTAATACAGGCGTCGGCTATGGATTATTTCAAAAACTTACCATTCGCGGATGATTGCTGGAATTTACCAGGCAATATCGACGCCATATTAGGAACGCAAATGTTCGCGTTCATTTTGCTAGGTGGTAAAATAATACCCCCTCCATTAATGGAATCAGCTGATGTTAACGTTCCCGCGGGCTCGGCACCTCACGCTATAGAAACCACGCTTGGTTACATTGTAATGGGAGAATTACCTGCGGTTACCTCCAACAATGTCGCCTGGTCCTTCGGCCCTCTTGTGAGTGGATTAAATGCTACGCTATTGAAATTTTGGGAAATAGAGGAGGTGCTGCCTACAAAGATAACAAACACAGAACATCAAGTCTGTGAAGAATTTTATAAATCCACGGTATTAAGACATCCCGGGGGTAGGTATATCGTGTCTTTGCCTTTCAAGGTCGAACCTACCTCATTAGGTAACTCATTCATACACGCTCAACGCCGGTTAACTGCTTTAGAGCGCAAATTTAATTCGCTCCCCGCTTTACGTCACGCCTATAATGACGTCATTAATGATTATTTAGAGAAAGGCTATTTATTGGAAATACCTTATTCCTCCTCCGCTATAACCGAAGGGTACTTCATACCCCATCACGCTGTCGTTCGGCCTGATAAGTCAACGACGAAAACCCGAGTAGTATTGGACGCCAGTGCCAAAACTGACTCCGGTAAGTCACTCAACGACTATTCAGATAAAGGCTATTTATTGAAAATACCTTATTTATCTTCCGCTGTAATTAAAGGGTATTGCTCACCCCACCCCGCTGTCGTTCGATCCGAGATACCAACGACAAACACCCTCGTGGTGTTGGACGCAAGTGCCAAGACGGAACCCGTCAACCCGCTTTTTATTAATTTACTGCATGCAGAACCCAAATTGCAGGCAGACCTTTTCTCGCCTTCGCTTAACTTCAGGTGTTCTAGCGTTGCAATAACCGCTCAAGTTCGCAATGACCGCAACTTCTTAAATTTATTATACCGCTTTTGCGACTCCGTGCGAGCTCGCTTACTTAGATTGTTTGTCCCGCCGCGCGCCGCGCGTCTCGTTCGCTCGGGAATGACTAATGCATGTTGTTCTCACGGTAGAAACGAATTGCTTTCGTTATCTACATTACAAGTACCGCGCCATTTGGGTGTCGCGGCCGGCTTCGTAGCAAACCTAACCGCGTTTGGTGATGCTAATATGGAGGCTTACGGTTGCGTCATCTACTTGCATGTGGTGAACCCTAACGGGAATATATCCGTTCAGCTAGTATGCGCTAAGTCTAAAGTGGCTCCGTTAAAGACAGTATCGTTGGCAAGACTAGAACTATGCGCCGCATTACTTCTAGCTAAACTTGTCCAGCAGGTACGTAGTATTTTCCATACCCGCTATCCAATACAGGATATATTTGCCTTTAGCGATTCCACGATTGCTTTATCATGGATTCATTCATCTCCTCACCGATGGCAAACCTTTGTTGCCAATCGAGTGACTGAGATCCAGGAAAACTTATCTCCTGAACGCTTTTTCCACATAAATGGGACAGATAATCCTAGCGATTGTCGGTCTAGAGGCTTATTGCCATCACAAATAATTGACCACCCCTTGTGGTGGAAGGGTCCGCCCTGGGTCTGTCGCCCCATAACCGAATGGCCAACTGTGCCATTTGAGCCGTCCCGAGTTGAAGGTCCTATACCTGAGACAAAGGGTCCGGTCACACTGACCGTCGTTTCCAATATGGAAGCGTCGGCATTTGTCGAACTAGCCATGCGGGTTTCTTCGTGGAAGAAACTATCACGAATAATGGCATACGGTTTGCGCTTTATTCGCAAGTTACCGACCTCCGAAGTAATTCAAGCGACAGATCTAGAAGCCGCTGAAACGGCAATCCTTCACAAATTGCAAGAGGAATGCTTTGGAAATAAAATTAAAAACATAAAATGTATAAAAACACATCTATACAGTTGCATCGGTCAACAGCTGCTATGCTATGAGGAGCTGCTGACCGTTTTAACTCAGATTGAGTGTTTGCTAAACTCGCGTCCACTGTGCTTACTAGCGGACGAGCCACACTCGATTCTGACGCCCGCACACTTCTTAAATACAACACCACTACAGTCCTTACCTGCCTGCGAGGTTGACGCATCCGTAAGCCTCCATAACAGGAAGAAACTGTTAGATGGCTTAGTGCAAAGTTATTGGAAACGATGGCATGTGGATTACCTACACACCCTTCAATTACGTCAAAAATGGAACTCGCCTGACACACCCATACAAGCGGGCACACTTGTCCTAGTACACCAGGATGACTCACCACCGCTTCGTTGGCCCACTGGCGTTATCGAACAAGTATACCCTGGTAAAGACGGGGTTGTAAGGGTGGCTCTAGTACGCACCGCGTTGGGAGTTTTTAAACGTCCCGTCGTAAAACTATGCCCGCTGCCTTCGCAATAATTCAACCAGTCGTTGACCTAGTCACGGTCGCACCTGTAGTATTTAAGTATTTATTATTATTATATTATATCATTCCCGCTAATTACCTTCAGTTTAACATAACCACGATTCCACTTCCAGCTAGTTGGACCTTCTCTCACTTGTCATCGCCCTTAGAGTTCCTTTATGTTTTTCTTTCGAAACCCCTACGGAGTTTCAAAGGGGGGAGGATGTTTACGCCGTTTACCTATCACCAACGTGTGGGAGGAGAGAGATGCACGACCTTTGTCTCAAGTGGAGGTAGTGGGACGCGAGCTTATAAAAGGGCTCGCACGTTAGAAAAACGCTGTCATTTCGTCACATATAAGATACCAATCAGTCAATAAGTACTGACGCACCGCTACCAATTAACGCTCGCCAACTGGACTCCCTCAGTCAGTTAGGCTGGAGCCGCGCTCATAAAACGCCGCCATAACTAATTTTTGTAATCCGCAAGTATCCAGCTCGCAACCCATTCAAAGACCGGTCTTTGGGTTTGTTGAGCCCGTGCACCAGTTAATCTTCTGGAACAGAGCAGTTTGGGGCGCCCCAGCAAGTCTTCGCCGGCGCTAGCAGCATCAAAGGTTAGTGCTTATCTTGAATTCCTTCATGTTGGTGTAATTTCTCGGCTGCGTGTCCTCTGCTCATACCCCTTTATATAATAGGATTAGTGATATCCATTAACCTCCGCAAGTTCTAGAATTGATTCTCTCCGCCTTCGCCCAATTTAAAAATTAAACCACCCGCTAATATTCACCCGCATCACCAGTGCCCTTGCGCTTCGCTTGGCTCGTCTTGGCGGGGGCACTCCCGTGCCCCCAGATCATAAGCGGCCAACAAGATGCCAATGTGTACTGTTGTCAAACGTTCTTATAGAAGAAGGTCATAAGTACAACTAATATTCTTATGCCATAGTTTTGTGAGATTGCTAGTCGACTTCTGACTGTTATAGTACTTAGAGCGGCTAAGTGTCTTTTCAGTTGTGTGTTTCTTTATTGCATCTGCTAGAAGTTTGTGAAATTTGTTGGTTGCTGCATTAGCGTCTAAATCTGTTATCACTTCATTCCAGTCGACGCTACGTTACGGAGGTCGTCTATTAGCGCGGGAAAGTTGATTTTGTTAATAATTGTTCGTTGTTGGCATTCAGTGCCAGTTAGAGTGACCGTATTGTACCCCATCATTACCAACTTGTGATCGGTGATGGCAGCTTCACAGATGACACCTAAAGCTCTCTGTTGTCTGGATTTCAATAATATGTGGTCTAGGCACGCATCCCGTCTAGTTAGTTGGCTTGGATATTACTTGCACAAACCATCTTCAGACATAAGGCAAGCAAATTCTGACGAAGATTTCTCAGACTTAGACAGAAGGTGTATGTTGATATCACCGGTCACTATAATTGTTTGGTATTTATTAATTGAATTGAGGATATTGTCAAGAGAGGAAATAAAGTGGTCAACCTGTCTATGCGAGGGAGATCGGTGTATGACAATTAAACAAATATCCTTAGAGAGCTGAAGTAAGAGAGATTCAGCGTCTTGAAGATCTGTACTCACAGAGCATGTAACCATTTTCTGTACTGAACTGATTCATCCCCCCACCGACGTACACGCTACAGGCGAATAGAAGTTCGTGGCCATGCTTTTGACGCTTTATATGGTGTACATAATAAAGAGTATTCTATTCTATTCTTGTAGCGAATTGACGCCTCAAGCGTAGCGTTATTTTCGTGGCCGAGGTATAAGCGTTAAAAGCAAGGCCACGAACTTCAAATATTCGCCTGTAGCGTGTACGTCGGTGGGGGGATGAATCATTTCAGCGCCTGTCGCGCGTGTTCCTATAAAGATTTTGATTTTTGTTAAGTATGATAATTTAGTGAGTTTCTTAACTGTGGGGCACACACACTACAATGCCTGTCAATGAGACAGGCATGAGGTGATTTATCGAGGTAGGCACTGCTTATATGCCTTTACGCAATGCACGCCACTAGCTTCTGCGTATTACGTGTTTAAAACACCAAAGAATACTGACAATGACAACAAAATAAAAATGATGTATTTAACAGTTGAGGGATTGTCCCTAAAACATAAACGAAAAGGGCTCCTAACTTGGGAAACTTTAATTTCCTAGATTTTAATAAAAAATAAAAAAAATCAATGTTACATAATGCATTGTCCGAAAACCCCTCCCGCCCTTGTAACGCATCGTAACGTTTTACAAGAGCCCTCTATCCCCAAATCGCGTTACGTAATACTAGAACGCCCCCTTGACCAGTTATGTAGAAACCTTGTCACTTACAAAGCGCAGCTCAGGTGTCCACTAGACCCGCCCGGCCCGTCCGGCCCGGCCGGGCGGCCCCGACGCAAGCTTTTTATCCTGTGACAATAACACGATGATGTCTCCCTGTACAGATACGACGCGTCGCACTCGCCCGACGTGTGGCTGGCGGCGCGCTGCGTGTGGGAGGTGCGCTGTGCCGACCTGTCGCTGTCGCCCGCGCACCGCGCCGCCATCGGCCTGGTGCAACAAGACAAGGGCATCTCGCTGCGCTTCCCCAGGTACGATGTGTCTCCCTGTAGATACGTCACGTCGCACTAGGGCTCGTGCCGACCTGTCGCTGTCGCCCGCGCACCGCGCCGCCATCGGCCTGGTGCAACAAGACAAGGGCATCTCGCTGCGCTTCCCCAGGTACGATGTGTCTCCCTGTAGATACGTCACGTCGCACTAGGGCTCGTGCCGACCTGTCGCTGTCGCCCGCGCACCGCGCCGCCATCGGCCTGGTGCAACAAGACAAGGGCATCTCGCTGCGCTTCCCCAGGTACGATGTGTCTCCCTGTAGATACGTCACGTCGCACTAGGGCTCGTGCCGACCTGTCGCTGTCGCCCGCGCACCGCGCCGCCATCGGCCTGGTGCAACAAGACAAGGGCATCTCGCTGCGCTTCCCCAGGTACGATGTGTCTCCCTGTAGATACGTCACGTCGCACTAGGGCTCGTGCCGACCTGTCGCTGTCGCCCGCGCACCGCGCCGCCATCGGCCTGGTGCAACAAGACAAGGGCATCTCGCTGCGCTTCCCCAGGTACGATGTGTCTCCCTGTAGATACGTCACGTCGCACTAGGGCTCGTGCCGACCTGTCGCTGTCGCCCGCGCACCGCGCCGCCATCGGCCTGGTGCAACAAGACAAGGGCATCTCGCTGCGCTTCCCCAGGTACGATGTGTCTCCCTGTAGATACGTCACGTCGCACTAGGGCTCGTGCCGACCTGTCGCTGTCGCCCGCGCACCGCGCCGCCATCGGCCTGGTGCAACAAGACAAGGGCATCTCGCTGCGCTTCCCCAGGTACGATGTGTCTCCCTGTAGATACGTCACGTCGCACTAGGGCTCGTGCCGACCTGTCGCTGTCGCCCGCGCACCGCGCCGCCATCGGCCTGGTGCAACAAGACAAGGGCATCTCGCTGCGCTTCCCCAGGTACGATGTGTCTCCCTGTAGATACGTCACGTCGCACTAGGGCTCGTGCCGACCTGTCGCTGTCGCCCGCGCACCGCGCCGCCATCGGCCTGGTGCAACAAGACAAGGGCATCTCGCTGCGCTTCCCCAGGTACGATGTGTCTCCCTGTAGATACGTCACGTCGCACTAGGGCTCGTGCCGACCTGTCGCTGTCGCCCGCGCACCGCGCCGCCATCGGCCTGGTGCAACAAGACAAGGGCATCTCGCTGCGCTTCCCCAGGTACGATGTGTCTCCCTGTAGATACGTCACGTCGCACTAGGGCTCGTGCCGACCTGTCGCTGTCGCCCGCGCACCGCGCCGCCATCGGCCTGGTGCAACAAGACAAGGGCATCTCGCTGCGCTTCCCCAGGTACGATGTGTCTCCCTGTAGATACGTCACGTCGCACTAGGGCTCGTGCCGACCTGTCGCTGTCGCCCGCGCACCGCGCCGCCATCGGCCTGGTGCAACAAGACAAGGGCATCTCGCTGCGCTTCCCCAGGTACGATGTGTCTCCCTGTAGATACGTCACGTCGCACTAGGGCTCGTGCCGACCTGTCGCTGTCGCCCGCGCACCGCGCCGCCATCGGCCTGGTGCAACAAGACAAGGGCATCTCGCTGCGCTTCCCCAGGTACGATGTGTCTCCCTGTAGATACGTCACGTCGCACTAGGGCTCGTGCCGACCTGTCGCTGTCGCCCGCGCACCGCGCCGCCATCGGCCTGGTGCAACAAGACAAGGGCATCTCGCTGCGCTTCCCCAGGTACGATGTGTCTCCCTGTAGATACGTCACGTCGCACTAGGGCTCGTGCCGACCTGTCGCTGTCGCCCGCGCACCGCGCCGCCATCGGCCTGGTGCAACAAGACAAGGGCATCTCGCTGCGCTTCCCCAGGTACGATGTGTCTCCCTGTAGATACGTCACGTCGCACTAGGGCTCGTGCCGACCTGTCGCTGTCGCCCGCGCACCGCGCCGCCATCGGCCTGGTGCAACAAGACAAGGGCATCTCGCTGCGCTTCCCCAGGTACGATGTGTCTCCCTGTAGATACGTCACGTCGCACTAGGGCTCGTGCCGACCTGTCGCTGTCGCCCGCGCACCGCGCCGCCATCGGCCTGGTGCAACAAGACAAGGGCATCTCGCTGCGCTTCCCCAGGTACGATGTGTCTCCCTGTAGATACGTCACGTCGCACTAGGGCTCGTGCCGACCTGTCGCTGTCGCCCGCGCACCGCGCCGCCATCGGCCTGGTGCAACAAGACAAGGGCATCTCGCTGCGCTTCCCCAGGTACGATGTGTCTCCCTGTAGATACGTCACGTCGCACTAGGGCTCGTGCCGACCTGTCGCTGTCGCCCGCGCACCGCGCCGCCATCGGCCTGGTGCAACAAGACAAGGGCATCTCGCTGCGCTTCCCCAGGTACGATGTGTCTCCCTGTAGATACGTCACGTCGCACTAGGGCTCGTGCCGACCTGTCGCTGTCGCCCGCGCACCGCGCCGCCATCGGCCTGGTGCAACAAGACAAGGGCATCTCGCTGCGCTTCCCCAGGTACGATGTGTCTCCCTGTAGATACGTCACGTCGCACTAGGGCTCGTGCCGACCTGTCGCTGTCGCCCGCGCACCGCGCCGCCATCGGCCTGGTGCAACAAGACAAGGGCATCTCGCTGCGCTTCCCCAGGTACGATGTGTCTCCCTGTAGATACGTCACGTCGCACTAGGGCTCGTGCCGACCTGTCGCTGTCGCCCGCGCACCGCGCCGCCATCGGCCTGGTGCAACAAGACAAGGGCATCTCGCTGCGCTTCCCCAGGTACGATGTGTCTCCCTGTAGATACGTCACGTCGCACTAGGGCTCGTGCCGACCTGTCGCTGTCGCCCGCGCACCGCGCCGCCATCGGCCTGGTGCAACAAGACAAGGGCATCTCGCTGCGCTTCCCCAGGTACGATGTGTCTCCCTGTAGATACGTCACGTCGCACTAGGGCTCGTGCCGACCTGTCGCTGTCGCCCGCGCACCGCGCCGCCATCGGCCTGGTGCAACAAGACAAGGGCATCTCGCTGCGCTTCCCCAGGTACGATGTGTCTCCCTGTAGATACGTCACGTCGCACTAGGGCTCGTGCCGACCTGTCGCTGTCGCCCGCGCACCGCGCCGCCATCGGCCTGGTGCAACAAGACAAGGGCATCTCGCTGCGCTTCCCCAGGTACGATGTGTCTCCCTGTAGATACGTCACGTCGCACTAGGGCTCGTGCCGACCTGTCGCTGTCGCCCGCGCACCGCGCCGCCATCGGCCTGGTGCAACAAGACAAGGGCATCTCGCTGCGCTTCCCCAGGTACGATGTGTCTCCCTGTAGATACGTCACGTCGCACTAGGGCTCGTGCCGACCTGTCGCTGTCGCCCGCGCACCGCGCCGCCATCGGCCTGGTGCAACAAGACAAGGGCATCTCGCTGCGCTTCCCCAGGTACGATGTGTCTCCCTGTAGATACGTCACGTCGCACTAGGGCTCGTGCCGACCTGTCGCTGTCGCCCGCGCACCGCGCCGCCATCGGCCTGGTGCAACAAGACAAGGGCATCTCGCTGCGCTTCCCCAGGTACGATGTGTCTCCCTGTAGATACGTCACGTCGCACTAGGGCTCGTGCCGACCTGTCGCTGTCGCCCGCGCACCGCGCCGCCATCGGCCTGGTGCAACAAGACAAGGGCATCTCGCTGCGCTTCCCCAGGTACGATGTGTCTCCCTGTAGATACGTCACGTCGCACTAGGGCTCGTGCCGACCTGTCGCTGTCGCCCGCGCACCGCGCCGCCATCGGCCTGGTGCAACAAGACAAGGGCATCTCGCTGCGCTTCCCCAGGTACGATGTGTCTCCCTGTAGATACGTCACGTCGCACTAGGGCTCGTGCCGACCTGTCGCTGTCGCCCGCGCACCGCGCCGCCATCGGCCTGGTGCAACAAGACAAGGGCATCTCGCTGCGCTTCCCCAGGTACGATGTGTCTCCCTGTAGATACGTCACGTCGCACTAGGGCTCGTGCCGACCTGTCGCTGTCGCCCGCGCACCGCGCCGCCATCGGCCTGGTGCAACAAGACAAGGGCATCTCGCTGCGCTTCCCCAGGTACGATGTGTCTCCCTGTAGATACGTCACGTCGCACTAGGGCTCGTGCCGACCTGTCGCTGTCGCCCGCGCACCGCGCCGCCATCGGCCTGGTGCAACAAGACAAGGGCATCTCGCTGCGCTTCCCCAGGTACGATGTGTCTCCCTGTAGATACGTCACGTCGCACTAGGGCTCGTGCCGACCTGTCGCTGTCGCCCGCGCACCGCGCCGCCATCGGCCTGGTGCAACAAGACAAGGGCATCTCGCTGCGCTTCCCCAGGTACGATGTGTCTCCCTGTAGATACGTCACGTCGCACTAGGGCTCGTGCCGACCTGTCGCTGTCGCCCGCGCACCGCGCCGCCATCGGCCTGGTGCAACAAGACAAGGGCATCTCGCTGCGCTTCCCCAGGTACGATGTGTCTCCCTGTAGATACGTCACGTCGCACTAGGGCTCGTGCCGACCTGTCGCTGTCGCCCGCGCACCGCGCCGCCATCGGCCTGGTGCAACAAGACAAGGGCATCTCGCTGCGCTTCCCCAGGTACGATGTGTCTCCCTGTAGATACGTCACGTCGCACT
This sequence comes from Oligia latruncula, assembly GCA_948474745.1. Taxonomy (NCBI): domain Eukaryota; kingdom Metazoa; phylum Arthropoda; class Insecta; order Lepidoptera; family Noctuidae; genus Oligia; species Oligia latruncula. The sequence goes on from OX419706.1 coordinate 15,745,447, forward strand.
AGGGCTCGTGCCGACCTGTCGCTGTCGCCCGCGCACCGCGCCGCCATCGGCCGCGTGCAACAAGACAAGGGCATCTCGCTGCGCTTCCCCAGGTACGATGTGTCTCCCTGTAGATACGTCACGTCGCACTAGGGCTCGTGCCGACCTGTCGCTGTCGCCCGCGCACCGCGCCGCCATCGGCCGCGTGCAACAAGACAAGGGCATCTCGCTGCGCTTCCCCAGGTACGATGTGTCTCCCTGTAGATACGTCACGTCGCACTAGGGCTCGTGCCGACCTGTCGCTGTCGCCCGCGCACCGCGCCGCCATCGGCCTGGTGCAACAAGACAAGGGCATCTCGCTGCGCTTCCCCAGGTACGATGTGTCTCCCTGTAGATACGTCACGTCGCACTAGGGCTCGTGCCGACCTGTCGCTGTCGCCCGCGCACCGCGCCGCCATCGGCCTGGTGCAACAAGACAAGGGCATCTCGCTGCGCTTCCCCAGGTACGATGTGTCTCCCTGTAGATACGTCACGTCGCACTAGGGCTCGTGCCGACCTGTCGCTGTCGCCCGCGCACCGCGCCGCCATCGGCCTGGTGCAACAAGACAAGGGCATCTCGCTGCGCTTCCCCAGGTACGATGTGTCTCCCTGTAGATACGTCACGTCGCACTAGGGCTCGTGCCGACCTGTCGCTGTCGCCCGCGCACCGCGCCGCCATCGGCCTGGTGCAACAAGACAAGGGCATCTCGCTGCGCTTCCCCAGGTACGATGTGTCTCCCTGTAGATACGTCACGTCGCACTAGGGCTCGTGCCGACCTGTCGCTGTCGCCCGCGCACCGCGCCGCCATCGGCCTGGTGCAACAAGACAAGGGCATCTCGCTGCGCTTCCCCAGGTACGATGTGTCTCCCTGTAGATACGTCACGTCGCACTAGGGCTCGTGCCGACCTGTCGCTGTCGCCCGCGCACCGCGCCGCCATCGGCCTGGTGCAACAAGACAAGGGCATCTCGCTGCGCTTCCCCAGGTACGATGTGTCTCCCTGTAGATACGTCACGTCGCACTAGGGCTCGTGCCGACCTGTCGCTGTCGCCCGCGCACCGCGCCGCCATCGGCCTGGTGCAACAAGACAAGGGCATCTCGCTGCGCTTCCCCAGGTACGATGTGTCTCCCTGTAGATACGTCACGTCGCACTAGGGCTCGTGCCGACCTGTCGCTGTCGCCCGCGCACCGCGCCGCCATCGGCCTGGTGCAACAAGACAAGGGCATCTCGCTGCGCTTCCCCAGGTACGATGTGTCTCCCTGTAGATACGTCACGTCGCACTAGGGCTCGTGCCGACCTGTCGCTGTCGCCCGCGCACCGCGCCGCCATCGGCCTGGTGCAACAAGACAAGGGCATCTCGCTGCGCTTCCCCAGGTACGATGTGTCTCCCTGTAGATACGTCACGTCGCACTAGGGCTCGTGCCGACCTGTCGCTGTCGCCCGCGCACCGCGCCGCCATCGGCCTGGTGCAACAAGACAAGGGCATCTCGCTGCGCTTCCCCAGGTACGATGTGTCTCCCTGTAGATACGTCACGTCGCACTAGGGCTCGTGCCGACCTGTCGCTGTCGCCCGCGCACCGCGCCGCCATCGGCCTGGTGCAACAAGACAAGGGCATCTCGCTGCGCTTCCCCAGGTACGATGTGTCTCCCTGTAGATACGTCACGTCGCACTAGGGCTCGTGCCGACCTGTCGCTGTCGCCCGCGCACCGCGCCGCCATCGGCCTGGTGCAACAAGACAAGGGCATCTCGCTGCGCTTCCCCAGGTACGATGTGTCTCCCTGTAGATACGTCACGTCGCACTAGGGCTCGTGCCGACCTGTCGCTGTCGCCCGCGCACCGCGCCGCCATCGGCCTGGTGCAACAAGACAAGGGCATCTCGCTGCGCTTCCCCAGGTACGATGTGTCTCCCTGTAGATACGTCACGTCGCACTAGGGCTCGTGCCGACCTGTCGCTGTCGCCCGCGCACCGCGCCGCCATCGGCCTGGTGCAACAAGACAAGGGCATCTCGCTGCGCTTCCCCAGGTACGATGTGTCTCCCTGTAGATACGTCACGTCGCACTAGGGCTCGTGCCGACCTGTCGCTGTCGCCCGCGCACCGCGCCGCCATCGGCCTGGTGCAACAAGACAAGGGCATCTCGCTGCGCTTCCCCAGGTACGATGTGTCTCCCTGTAGATACGTCACGTCGCACTAGGGCTCGTGCCGACCTGTCGCTGTCGCCCGCGCACCGCGCCGCCATCGGCCTGGTGCAACAAGACAAGGGCATCTCGCTGCGCTTCCCCAGGTACGATGTGTCTCCCTGTAGATACGTCACGTCGCACTAGGGCTCGTGCCGACCTGTCGCTGTCGCCCGCGCACCGCGCCGCCATCGGCCTGGTGCAACAAGACAAGGGCATCTCGCTGCGCTTCCCCAGGTACGATGTGTCTCCCTGTAGATACGTCACGTCGCACTAGGGCTCGTGCCGACCTGTCGCTGTCGCCCGCGCACCGCGCCGCCATCGGCCTGGTGCAACAAGACAAGGGCATCTCGCTGCGCTTCCCCAGGTACGATGTGTCTCCCTGTAGATACGTCACGTCGCACTAGGGCTCGTGCCGACCTGTCGCTGTCGCCCGCGCACCGCGCCGCCATCGGCCTGGTGCAACAAGACAAGGGCATCTCGCTGCGCTTCCCCAGGTACGATGTGTCTCCCTGTAGATACGTCACGTCGCACTAGGGCTCGTGCCGACCTGTCGCTGTCGCCCGCGCACCGCGCCGCCATCGGCCGCGTGCAACAAGACAAGGGCATCTCGCTGCGCTTCCCCAGGTACGATGTGTCTCCCTGTAGATACGTCACGTCGCACTAGGGCTCGTGCCGACCTGTCGCTGTCGCCCGCGCACCGCGCCGCCATCGGCCGCGTGCAACAAGACAAGGGCATCTCGCTGCGCTTCCCCAGGTACGATGTGTCTCCCTGTAGATACGTCACGTCGCACTAGGGCTCGTGCCGACCTGTCGCTGTCGCCCGCGCACCGCGCCGCCATCGGCCGCGTGCAACAAGACAAGGGCATCTCGCTGCGCTTCCCCAGGTACGATGTGTCTCCCTGTAGATACGTCACGTCGCACTAGGGCTCGTGCCGACCTGTCGCTGTCGCCCGCGCACCGCGCCGCCATCGGCCGCGTGCAACAAGACAAGGGCATCTCGCTGCGCTTCCCCAGGTACGATGTGTCTCCCTGTAGATACGTCACGTCGCACTAGGGCTCGTGCCGACCTGTCGCTGTCGCCCGCGCACCGCGCCGCCATCGGCCGCGTGCAACAAGACAAGGGCATCTCGCTGCGCTTCCCCAGGTACGATGTGTCTCCCTGTAGATACGTCACGTCGCACTAGGGCTCGTGCCGACCTGTCGCTGTCGCCCGCGCACCGCGCCGCCATCGGCCGCGTGCAACAAGACAAGGGCATCTCGCTGCGCTTCCCCAGGTACGATGTGTCTCCCTGTAGATACGTCACGTCGCACTAGGGCTCGTGCCGACCTGTCGCTGTCGCCCGCGCACCGCGCCGCCATCGGCCTGGTGCAACAAGACAAGGGCATCTCGCTGCGCTTCCCCAGGTACGATGTGTCTCCCTGTAGATACGTCACGTCGCACTAGGGCTCGTGCCGACCTGTCGCTGTCGCCCGCGCACCGCGCCGCCATCGGCCTGGTGCAACAAGACAAGGGCATCTCGCTGCGCTTCCCCAGGTACGATGTGTCTCCCTGTAGATACGTCACGTCGCACTAGGGCTCGTGCCGACCTGTCGCTGTCGCCCGCGCACCGCGCCGCCATCGGCCTGGTGCAACAAGACAAGGGCATCTCGCTGCGCTTCCCCAGGTACGATGTGTCTCCCTGTAGATACGTCACGTCGCACTAGGGCTCGTGCCGACCTGTCGCTGTCGCCCGCGCACCGCGCCGCCATCGGCCTGGTGCAACAAGACAAGGGCATCTCGCTGCGCTTCCCCAGGTACGATGTGTCTCCCTGTAGATACGTCACGTCGCACTAGGGCTCGTGCCGACCTGTCGCTGTCGCCCGCGCACCGCGCCGCCATCGGCCTGGTGCAACAAGACAAGGGCATCTCGCTGCGCTTCCCCAGGTACGATGTGTCTCCCTGTAGATACGTCACGTCGCACTAGGGCTCGTGCCGACCTGTCGCTGTCGCCCGCGCACCGCGCCGCCATCGGCCTGGTGCAACAAGACAAGGGCATCTCGCTGCGCTTCCCCAGGTACGATGTGTCTCCCTGTAGATACGTCACGTCGCACTAGGGCTCGTGCCGACCTGTCGCTGTCGCCCGCGCACCGCGCCGCCATCGGCCTGGTGCAACAAGACAAGGGCATCTCGCTGCGCTTCCCCAGGTACGATGTGTCTCCCTGTAGATACGTCACGTCGCACTAGGGCTCGTGCCGACCTGTCGCTGTCGCCCGCGCACCGCGCCGCCATCGGCCTGGTGCAACAAGACAAGGGCATCTCGCTGCGCTTCCCCAGGTACGATGTGTCTCCCTGTAGATACGTCACGTCGCACTAGGGCTCGTGCCGACCTGTCGCTGTCGCCCGCGCACCGCGCCGCCATCGGCCTGGTGCAACAAGACAAGGGCATCTCGCTGCGCTTCCCCAGGTACGATGTGTCTCCCTGTAGATACGTCACGTCGCACTAGGGCTCGTGCCGACCTGTCGCTGTCGCCCGCGCACCGCGCCGCCATCGGCCTGGTGCAACAAGACAAGGGCATCTCGCTGCGCTTCCCCAGGTACGATGTGTCTCCCTGTAGATACGTCACGTCGCACTAGGGCTCGTGCCGACCTGTCGCTGTCGCCCGCGCACCGCGCCGCCATCGGCCTGGTGCAACAAGACAAGGGCATCTCGCTGCGCTTCCCCAGGTACGATGTGTCTCCCTGTAGATACGTCACGTCGCACTAGGGCTCGTGCCGACCTGTCGCTGTCGCCCGCGCACCGCGCCGCCATCGGCCTGGTGCAACAAGACAAGGGCATCTCGCTGCGCTTCCCCAGGTACGATGTGTCTCCCTGTAGATACGTCACGTCGCACTAGGGCTCGTGCCGACCTGTCGCTGTCGCCCGCGCACCGCGCCGCCATCGGCCTGGTGCAACAAGACAAGGGCATCTCGCTGCGCTTCCCCAGGTACGATGTGTCTCCCTGTAGATACGTCACGTCGCACTAGGGCTCGTGCCGACCTGTCGCTGTCGCCCGCGCACCGCGCCGCCATCGGCCTGGTGCAACAAGACAAGGGCATCTCGCTGCGCTTCCCCAGGTACGATGTGTCTCCCTGTAGATACGTCACGTCGCACTAGGGCTCGTGCCGACCTGTCGCTGTCGCCCGCGCACCGCGCCGCCATCGGCCTGGTGCAACAAGACAAGGGCATCTCGCTGCGCTTCCCCAGGTACGATGTGTCTCCCTGTAGATACGTCACGTCGCACTAGGGCTCGTGCCGACCTGTCGCTGTCGCCCGCGCACCGCGCCGCCATCGGCCTGGTGCAACAAGACAAGGGCATCTCGCTGCGCTTCCCCAGGTACGATGTGTCTCCCTGTAGATACGTCACGTCGCACTAGGGCTCGTGCCGACCTGTCGCTGTCGCCCGCGCACCGCGCCGCCATCGGCCTGGTGCAACAAGACAAGGGCATCTCGCTGCGCTTCCCCAGGTACGATGTGTCTCCCTGTAGATACGTCACGTCGCACTAGGGCTCGTGCCGACCTGTCGCTGTCGCCCGCGCACCGCGCCGCCATCGGCCTGGTGCAACAAGACAAGGGCATCTCGCTGCGCTTCCCCAGGTACGATGTGTCTCCCTGTAGATACGTCACGTCGCACTAGGGCTCGTGCCGACCTGTCGCTGTCGCCCGCGCACCGCGCCGCCATCGGCCTGGTGCAACAAGACAAGGGCATCTCGCTGCGCTTCCCCAGGTACGATGTGTCTCCCTGTAGATACGTCACGTCGCACTAGGGCTCGTGCCGACCTGTCGCTGTCGCCCGCGCACCGCGCCGCCATCGGCCTGGTGCAACAAGACAAGGGCATCTCGCTGCGCTTCCCCAGGTACGATGTGTCTCCCTGTAGATACGTCACGTCGCACTAGGGCTCGTGCCGACCTGTCGCTGTCGCCCGCGCACCGCGCCGCCATCGGCCTGGTGCAACAAGACAAGGGCATCTCGCTGCGCTTCCCCAGGTACGATGTGTCTCCCTGTAGATACGTCACGTCGCACTAGGGCTCGTGCCGACCTGTCGCTGTCGCCCGCGCACCGCGCCGCCATCGGCCTGGTGCAACAAGACAAGGGCATCTCGCTGCGCTTCCCCAGGTACGATGTGTCTCCCTGTAGATACGTCACGTCGCACTAGGGCTCGTGCCGACCTGTCGCTGTCGCCCGCGCACCGCGCCGCCATCGGCCTGGTGCAACAAGACAAGGGCATCTCGCTGCGCTTCCCCAGGTACGATGTGTCTCCCTGTAGATACGTCACGTCGCACTAGGGCTCGTGCCGACCTGTCGCTGTCGCCCGCGCACCGCGCCGCCATCGGCCTGGTGCAACAAGACAAGGGCATCTCGCTGCGCTTCCCCAGGTACGATGTGTCTCCCTGTAGATACGTCACGTCGCACTAGGGCTCGTGCCGACCTGTCGCTGTCGCCCGCGCACCGCGCCGCCATCGGCCTGGTGCAACAAGACAAGGGCATCTCGCTGCGCTTCCCCAGGTACGATGTGTCTCCCTGTAGATACGTCACGTCGCACTAGGGCTCGTGCCGACCTGTCGCTGTCGCCCGCGCACCGCGCCGCCATCGGCCTGGTGCAACAAGACAAGGGCATCTCGCTGCGCTTCCCCAGGTACGATGTGTCTCCCTGTAGATACGTCACGTCGCACTAGGGCTCGTGCCGACCTGTCGCTGTCGCCCGCGCACCGCGCCGCCATCGGCCTGGTGCAACAAGACAAGGGCATCTCGCTGCGCTTCCCCAGGTACGATGTGTCTCCCTGTAGATACGTCACGTCGCACTAGGGCTCGTGCCGACCTGTCGCTGTCGCCCGCGCACCGCGCCGCCATCGGCCTGGTGCAACAAGACAAGGGCATCTCGCTGCGCTTCCCCAGGTACGATGTGTCTCCCTGTAGATACGTCACGTCGCACTAGGGCTCGTGCCGACCTGTCGCTGTCGCCCGCGCACCGCGCCGCCATCGGCCTGGTGCAACAAGACAAGGGCATCTCGCTGCGCTTCCCCAGGTACGATGTGTCTCCCTGTAGATACGTCACGTCGCACTAGGGCTCGTGCCGACCTGTCGCTGTCGCCCGCGCACCGCGCCGCCATCGGCCTGGTGCAACAAGACAAGGGCATCTCGCTGCGCTTCCCCAGGTACGATGTGTCTCCCTGTAGATACGTCACGTCGCACTAGGGCTCGTGCCGACCTGTCGCTGTCGCCCGCGCACCGCGCCGCCATCGGCCTGGTGCAACAAGACAAGGGCATCTCGCTGCGCTTCCCCAGGTACGATGTGTCTCCCTGTAGATACGTCACGTCGCACTAGGGCTCGTGCCGACCTGTCGCTGTCGCCCGCGCACCGCGCCGCCATCGGCCTGGTGCAACAAGACAAGGGCATCTCGCTGCGCTTCCCCAGGTACGATGTGTCTCCCTGTAGATACGTCACGTCGCACTAGGGCTCGTGCCGACCTGTCGCTGTCGCCCGCGCACCGCGCCGCCATCGGCCTGGTGCAACAAGACAAGGGCATCTCGCTGCGCTTCCCCAGGTACGATGTGTCTCCCTGTAGATACGTCACGTCGCACTAGGGCTCGTGCCGACCTGTCGCTGTCGCCCGCGCACCGCGCCGCCATCGGCCTGGTGCAACAAGACAAGGGCATCTCGCTGCGCTTCCCCAGGTACGATGTGTCTCCCTGTAGATACGTCACGTCGCACTAGGGCTCGTGCCGACCTGTCGCTGTCGCCCGCGCACCGCGCCGCCATCGGCCTGGTGCAACAAGACAAGGGCATCTCGCTGCGCTTCCCCAGGTACGATGTGTCTCCCTGTAGATACGTCACGTCGCACTAGGGCTCGTGCCGACCTGTCGCTGTCGCCCGCGCACCGCGCCGCCATCGGCCTGGTGCAACAAGACAAGGGCATCTCGCTGCGCTTCCCCAGGTACGATGTGTCTCCCTGTAGATACGTCACGTCGCACTAGGGCTCGTGCCGACCTGTCGCTGTCGCCCGCGCACCGCGCCGCCATCGGCCTGGTGCAACAAGACAAGGGCATCTCGCTGCGCTTCCCCAGGTACGATGTGTCTCCCTGTAGATACGTCACGTCGCACTAGGGCTCGTGCCGACCTGTCGCTGTCGCCCGCGCACCGCGCCGCCATCGGCCTGGTGCAACAAGACAAGGGCATCTCGCTGCGCTTCCCCAGGTACGATGTGTCTCCCTGTAGATACGTCACGTCGCACTAGGGCTCGTGCCGACCTGTCGCTGTCGCCCGCGCACCGCGCCGCCATCGGCCTGGTGCAACAAGACAAGGGCATCTCGCTGCGCTTCCCCAGGTACGATGTGTCTCCCTGTAGATACGTCACGTCGCACTAGGGCTCGTGCCGACCTGTCGCTGTCGCCCGCGCACCGCGCCGCCATCGGCCTGGTGCAACAAGACAAGGGCATCTCGCTGCGCTTCCCCAGGTACGATGTGTCTCCCTGTAGATACGTCACGTCGCACTAGGGCTCGTGCCGACCTGTCGCTGTCGCCCGCGCACCGCGCCGCCATCGGCCTGGTGCAACAAGACAAGGGCATCTCGCTGCGCTTCCCCAGGTACGATGTGTCTCCCTGTAGATACGTCACGTCGCACTAGGGCTCGTGCCGACCTGTCGCTGTCGCCCGCGCACCGCGCCGCCATCGGCCTGGTGCAACAAGACAAGGGCATCTCGCTGCGCTTCCCCAGGTACGATGTGTCTCCCTGTAGATACGTCACGTCGCACTAGGGCTCGTGCCGACCTGTCGCTGTCGCCCGCGCACCGCGCCGCCATCGGCCTGGTGCAACAAGACAAGGGCATCTCGCTGCGCTTCCCCAGGTACGATGTGTCTCCCTGTAGATACGTCACGTCGCACTAGGGCTCGTGCCGACCTGTCGCTGTCGCCCGCGCACCGCGCCGCCATCGGCCTGGTGCAACAAGACAAGGGCATCTCGCTGCGCTTCCCCAGGTACGATGTGTCTCCCTGTAGATACGTCACGTCGCACTAGGGCTCGTGCCGACCTGTCGCTGTCGCCCGCGCACCGCGCCGCCATCGGCCTGGTGCAACAAGACAAGGGCATCTCGCTGCGCTTCCCCAGGTACGATGTGTCTCCCTGTAGATACGTCACGTCGCACTAGGGCTCGTGCCGACCTGTCGCTGTCGCCCGCGCACCGCGCCGCCATCGGCCTGGTGCAACAAGACAAGGGCATCTCGCTGCGCTTCCCCAGGTACGATGTGTCTCCCTGTAGATACGTCACGTCGCACTAGGGCTCGTGCCGACCTGTCGCTGTCGCCCGCGCACCGCGCCGCCATCGGCCTGGTGCAACAAGACAAGGGCATCTCGCTGCGCTTCCCCAGGTACGATGTGTCTCCCTGTAGATACGTCACGTCGCACTAGGGCTCGTGCCGACCTGTCGCTGTCGCCCGCGCACCGCGCCGCCATCGGCCTGGTGCAACAAGACAAGGGCATCTCGCTGCGCTTCCCCAGGTACGATGTGTCTCCCTGTAGATACGTCACGTCGCACTAGGGCTCGTGCCGACCTGTCGCTGTCGCCCGCGCACCGCGCCGCCATCGGCCTGGTGCAACAAGACAAGGGCATCTCGCTGCGCTTCCCCAGGTACGATGTGTCTCCCTGTAGATACGTCACGTCGCACTAGGGCTCGTGCCGACCTGTCGCTGTCGCCCGCGCACCGCGCCGCCATCGGCCGCGTGCAACAAGACAAGGGCATCTCGCTGCGCTTCCCCAGGTACGATGTGTCTCCCTGTAGATACGTCACGTCGCACTAGGGCTCGTGCCGACCTGTCGCTGTCGCCCGCGCACCGCGCCGCCATCGGCCGCGTGCAACAAGACAAGGGCATCTCGCTGCGCTTCCCCAGGTACGATGTGTCTCCCTGTAGATACGTCACGTCGCACTAGGGCTCGTGCCGACCTGTCGCTGTCGCCCGCGCACCGCGCCGCCATCGGCCGCGTGCAACAAGACAAGGGCATCTCGCTGCGCTTCCCCAGGTACGATGTGTCTCCCTGTAGATACGTCACGTCGCACTAGGGCTCGTGCCGACCTGTCGCTGTCGCCCGCGCACCGCGCCGCCATCGGCCTGGTGCAACAAGACAAGGGCATCTCGCTGCGCTTCCCCAGGTACGATGTGTCTCCCTGTAGATACGTCACGTCGCACTAGGGCTCGTGCGGCCATGACGTCTTTCGACAGCCAAAATAGCCAAGCGAACATTACGGCCCAGCGCACACCGCTGGAAGCGCGGCGGAGCGCATTTCCTTGAAACACGCGGGCGGATTCCGCGGGCCCCGAGCGGCGCCAAGAGCTATAGAGAAAGTGATATATTTTACAATGCTTTGCGTTGCGGTACGCCGCCCTTATTTACGCTAGCCTTTATAGTGACTCAGTCGTGAGTGTCTGAACCTTATTGTGACACATTTGCTAACGTTTACGAGGGTGTCTGACACTAGATATGTTCTCGCCGCACAGGTTCGTGCGCGTGCGCGACGACAAGTCCCCGGAGCAGGCGACGTCGGCGCAGCAGATCGCCGACATGTACCTCGCGCAGGACTGCGTCAGGAACAGCTCCGCCGCCGCCAACGCCGACCACGACGACTTCTACTGAACGGACGTACAATACGACCGACGTAACTTGGCGGGCCCGAACTTTGCGCAGAAGGCTGCGCAGTAAGATTTTTTAGGAACCAAATTGTGACATGAGGCGAGTGCGAGTGAGAGAACATGCGCGAAAGTTCTTAGTGCCTATGTTAGCCCGCCAAGTTACGTCGGTCGTATTGTACACCGCTTGAGGCAATACAAATACAAAATACAACATATTCTGTACATCGTGGTTTTTGTGAACTCACAAGTAAAAAGATCTATGCTGTCTGCTAAGTTAAGTACACGTTAAATAGTATTTCAATAGGGTAATTCGAACATAAAGAACTGTATTGATGATTTTATTGATACAGTTCTGTAAATGCATATATAATACGGTCGCGAATCATATTTTGATCATTGAACAACCTGCCCTTTTTATCAAAACTTACAAGCCTTGTATTACAAGCATTTTCTTTAATACTCCGAGCCTCGGAAAGCACGTAAGTAAAGCCGTTGATCTTGCGCCTGATCTCTCCCCGGTCGTGTCGGATTGCCGTCCCATCAGACTATGAACAGAGAGTGCACCTGTATTTGCTGACACTTGTGCACTATAATATCTCTTGCATACCTGGGTAATCTCCGTTGAGATTGGCCACCGTGACTGAAATCGGTCGGGAGGCTATTATAAGTAGAGAATATTCAAACATAAGTACTAAAAACGACGCGAAGAGAATATGTGCATCTGGATTGAGGGCCCATTTTTTGAACCCTTGCGAAACGCAATAGGTCTTATTTATAACTAGCTGACCCGGCAAACGTTGTTTTGCCATATAAATTATTTCTAGCTGCCCGGCGCTACTTCGTTCGCGTGGTGTCCTACCCCTTACCCTACCCTACCCCTACCCTACTCCTACACTACTCCTACCCTACTTCTACCCTACTCCTAACCTACTCCTACCCTACTCCTACACTACTCCTACCCAACTCCTACCCTACTCCTACCCTACTCCTAACCTACTCCCACACTACTCCTACCCTACTCCCATAAGTAAATAATAAAAATATTAAATACTATGTGCGTCTAAAACCGGATAAAAAGTATCCTATGTCCGTCTCCTGGTTCTAAGCTACCTCCCCACCAATTTTCCGCCAAATCGGTTTAGCCGTTCTTGAGTTCTTTCTTTTATATTATTATAGATTATAATCATTATCATTACTTTTTTAAATAACACAGACTTAGGTATCAGAGTTAATAATACACTTATTAATATTTTAAAGATCACAATATGTTTTCTTTAGTACTATATCGCGCCAATAGATGTCGTTACGTGTTTCCACTTATTGCAATAAAAAATTGATATAGAATGCTTTAAATTGATTATATCTTTTGATAGACTGAAGCGATTGCGATGAAACAAAGACTAATCACTACTCCGAGTTCTACACTATATTTGAGTATAAAAATGAACCATATTGGTTTGGTACTTTTTACGTTGAACGTGTTCAAATAAATCTGTCACATCCAAACAGACAAACCGACAAACAGACAAAAATTCCAAAAATTGATGAAATGGCATCTATTAGTTATCCTTTAACACCCCACCTATTTTTTTTTTTAATATTTTCAATGTACAGAAACGCCTCGTCTACAGATTTATTATATGTATAGATAGGTCTTATAAAGGGAAATTAGTTAAATATAGTAAAAACTTAAAGCAAAGGGCCATGAATTTCTTAAACGTGAATTAAAACTGTTATGATTAAATAACTTGCGCCCTCAATCCAGACGCGTGCATAAAGTGGCGCCTAAATCTCAGTAAGTACTATCTCTGGGTTTTTCTCTCTCCGATCATTCGTTTAGAATTTTCCTGCTAGAAAAACGTTACCCCAGCAAGAATCGTTTTTTCCGTTTTTTTCCAAAACGACAGGGGGCACACATTTTTTATGTGGGGGCACATTTACGGCAGATAAGGCACCAATTATACGTTCTACTCATATAACTCTAGGAGACACTTTCTTGCTGGGGTAACGTACACAATATTTTCGGCTTTATTGACTAGACTCAACCTCGTAGATTAACGCAAATTAGAATAAGATGTTTAACTATTTCTTAATTAAATTGTAACATCGTCCGTTCTTCTAAATGTCATACTTTAAGAGAAAATTGATTTTGAAATTAAAAATTGATGAACTTTTTCTAGGAGAAAATTTTGTAGGGTGACCATAATGTTCATAGTAAGTACCTGTATATAATAGACTATAATAATAATGATAGCTGCAAATATTATGACTTTCCGACTGCGCTTTACAAAATGTACAGGTAATTTTCCCTGTCTTATTTCGTTTCGCAAGGGTTCAAAAAATGGGCCCTCAATCCAGGTGCACATGAAGAGAATATGGCGGCCATACCTTTTTGATTTTATAACTTACAAGTAGAATCTACAAGCGCTCAACTTTACAATCCCTGTAGATTTTTTATGATAAACGTAATTTACAAGAACTTGTAAAGTGTAACTTGTAAACTTGTAGTTTTGATAAACAGGGCACAATTAACCTACAAAAAGATTTTTAGAATTAATTTCGCGCATGCGCATGCGCCTATATAAGGCACACCGAGTCGAAAAAAAAGTTCGTCTTTGTCTCACGTTGTCTCTGCCACTCATGCCTGTGTGACTGTCTCTTTCTAGCCCATGTCTCATACTAACGCCACTAACGGCCGCGGCCGGGTACTGAAGTAGGACTGCATTTATGTATTATGTAGTGTACTTGAATTTATGAAATGTATAAATATTATTAAATAAAATTGGGATTTGTTCATTTAAAAGACTATTAAACCATAAACACATAAATTAAACCGCAGTAATTGCAATGAAGTATTTTTATTTTCCAAGTCATTAACTTACAAATAATTACATTACAGTTATTGTGGGAGCACTCCTACGTTATCCCGGAGAAGTGATAGTTCTGTGATGAACACTAACAAATGTAAAATATTGATATTATTTCATTTTCATTAAAACTAAAAGTTGTACTCGAGAGATCATCTCATTTGATATGTTTTACATTTGATTGAATAATATAGCGTCACAAACACAACCCACAGCATCTATGATAAATGCGAATTTAATTTGAGCAAATAATTATAAATATGTAGAATAGGTTGAGACGTCAGACAGCGTCGTGTACGACAGTCATGAGCATCCGTTAAGTATTTGAGCTCGCGACGCAAAAGTCTCGTCGATAATAGATCACATCAATTTGGCACAAGTTCCATAAGTTAACGTTATTGCATCAAAGCTTACTTACAGCTATCATAAGCACATCGTATTGCACTTATTTGAAGTCCTACCGTTCAAATAAGCTCGTCACACCTAGCTGCCACTGCCGCGAGACTTATATCAACTGAGCATACACTCTTGTCATTATAAACTTAAAATATACTTAAAGAAGTTCAAAAAATGAAATACAAAAAAATCACATTAGTTGCACAACGCAAGGTCAAAAAGCTGCCGAAATAATGATTGTATAAATTGTTCTAGTCTAACCGCCGAGGCGCCGCCCGCCTGCTCGTCACTAACTAAACTGGCCTTGTATGTACTCTTAACTATCATTATATTAATTGTAAATAAATAATAAAAGATTACAAACGATATAAAATGCCAGAAGTATAAATATTGAGGAACTTTAAGAATAAAAATTTTGAAATAAATGTTGTCTACGTCACGTGCAGTTTCCATAGGGCAGGAAGTTACTGTCTCTAAATGTTGTCTACGTCACGTGCAGTTTCCATAGGGCAGGAAGTTACTGTCTCTAAATGCAACTGTGGCTGAATTCGAAAAAGTTTTATTCAAGCCAAGTGTTTAAATTAAATATGGACTCTTGACGGTCGAGAAGCGACAATACTGTAATTCAATATGATCTTTTTCAGTTAGTGGGCTATTTTAATAATGTGAATAAATCTTATGAACCGTTGTGAACGATTCTTAATACAACACCGATATGGCACGAGTTATTCAAAAGACAGTCATATATTTAATAATTTCGCTCACTTAGCATACGTATATAAAAACTTTGAATATGAATTGTCAAAGGACAGTGTAAACTAGGCAAGAGTATATCGGTTATTTACAACACTACAAATTGATCACTTACAATATTATCTATGTACTACACAAATAATGAGATTCTGATTAGCTGGATTGTGCTAGATGGCTAGTTGTGTCGGCGATTGTAACACGACAAAGCCGCGTCCGTCTAGCGGACACTTTTTGTTTCCTTTTTGGTCGAAATTAATTACAAACGACAAACTGATTTGCGGTCGCTAGCAACTTAATTAATAATATCTCCTTCAAATGACACGGCAGTGTAGCCGGCTGCGCGGTCACACGTACCAAGATTCTTAGTATATTATGTTCTACGTTAGTTCAGTAACGTGTCCTTATAGATCGTGATTGATCGCTACATAGTATACCTACCTACGAAGATATTACAGAATTTGGTCAAGTTTAAAAAATAGACAATCTAAAACCTACAACAATATGTATCAATATGTTTGAAGATATATTCAAACGTACAGATAAGGTAGGCCTCGTAGACATTGAGAGAGAATCACGATTATGTACTTAATTGTTATGAATAAGATCAGGTGTCGGACGCTACGGTCCGTTACGTCTTGATCCGTGAGAGCAGGGTCAGTATTCAGTGTGGTGTTCCTTGTGGTCCGGCCCAATGCTCACAGACTCACAGCAGCGCGGCACGCTCGGGCGTCGGCGACGCGTCCAGCGCGCGCTCCGCCAGCAGGTTGGCATGCTCCTGTACAAACAAAAACAACATTTTATGAAACACTTCTAGTATAGCTACACATCGGGGAGGCGAAGATAGATCGACGAACTTGACCGCTACCGAGGCGAGTGGCCCGCAATGGCCAAGGACTGCCGAGTGGAAGATTAAGGCATATGCAGCAAAGGGAGATTACGGGTTAAACAGATAAATGGTACAGACAAATCCGGTAGGTACCACTGCTGTATGACGTCATTCACTGAAGATGGAGTTGGGTGAATTATTTATCGATTCTGTATGTCTATCGGTATGAACCTGCGCTTAGTAACAGATAGAGGTGAAGCTGGAGGGGCTGTTGTGCCGCTGTATCTCTCTCTTGATTACCCACTATAATAGAATCATTTTTGGTGCCATATGATTCTTTCCCTCCCCTTATTTATACAGGGTTATTGGTAAAACATTAACAAACTTTTAAGAGATCATTGTACTCATCATTATGAACAACTTACTGTGGGACCAAACCTGAAATCGCGAAAAACATATCAGCTGTTCCCTACATTTATGTTCGTCTAACTCGTCAAAATGTAGGGAACAGCAGATTTTTTTTTAATGTTATACTAATAACCCTGTCTAAGTACAAGACATTTATTATTTTAAGACTGTTACCTTTTAAATTATGTAAATATTATCTTAGAAATTAAAATAGTAGACCCAACGCAAAAAAATATATCATACTAGCAGCGCCCCGCGGTTTCACCCGCATAAGTGTCGATCCCGTGGGAATATCGGGATAAAAACTATCCTGTCCTTTCCCGGGACAAACTATCTCTACATCAAATTTCATCTAAATCGGTTCAGCGGTTTAAGGGTGAAGAGGTAACAGACACACATTTTTTTTTGTGTGTTTTTCATTTCAACGTTCACAAAGTGCTAATTGGCTTTAGAAATTGTAATTATTTTGAATTAGAAGATTTATCTAGAAACACCGAATACATGCCACGGTCGGCAATCAGCAACAGTTTAACACAATTAACGATTTAGCGTTGGTGGAACACACTCGAGGCATTTTACTTCATTCGCTTCTTGTTCCGCGACTAAATCCATTACTCACAGAGCGTGTAATTACTAATCACGTTAGCGACGATGATATTGGCTGCATTCCGAATTAGCTATAATCGCTCACAGATCTCACATGCGTTCCGATTTAAATATTACGATTATGGCAGCTGAGGGCTGTCAACAATTCAGATCGCTCGTGAACGCGCTCACAGTGCTCACTCAATGTCAAAACGATATTACAGTATTTCTTTGTGTAAGTATACGCCAAAAATTTCTTCTTAGGTTAGGCGGCAACCAATGACTAAAGAAGTAAAGGACATGAACTAAAACATCGTATCGCATGCCAAAACAGAAAGTAAAATGGCGTCGGCTCCGCCCACTACCTAATGCTGTCCTCTGCTCATTCATTGCAATGCTATTGTATCTTACATGAATGTGTTTATTCTTTCTTGTGTAAAATATTCAAACGAAATAGTTAATTTGATTTTGGTTTAATCGATGCAAAATCGTTTCGTTGTGCAAATCACACAATCACAACACTAAATTTAGCATGTTAGCAATCTACAGTGTTGATTTGCATCCTAGTCAAATTCAAGGACGTAATTATGCTAATGATTCTCGACCCAAATTAACAATAAAATGGGTAGGTTTTTTTTTTTCTTATTTACGGAAATCCGTAAGTGTGAACCAGCCGTATTTAAACGCGGCCCGTCTGTTACTAGCCCTATAACCGCGCTTTCACACACAAACAAATGCCTTTAGTGTCCGACCGAAGGTGCAATTCTGGCCGAAGCCGAAGCCGATTAATCGGTATTCACCAAAACCTTCGGCCGAAGCCGAAGCCGAAGCCGAAGGTGTCATTGACCTTGAGAAATACGATAGTTACTTTGATCTCAGAATATACTAGATACATATTGTGAGAGCTTTAGAGATTTAGACAATACTTACGGTTTTTTGGTTCTTAGAGTGCCTCACAATAATGAACGTATCACCACAGGTACTACTCACAGTAATAAATAAAATAATTTGTAATAACAAATATGAAATATTTAAAAACAAAACACTTATTAGAATTTTAAGACGCGCTCTCAAACTTGTTTTGACTCGTTTAGTTTACTAATTGCGATTCGTTTGGTCCAGTGCGGCGGCCGCGGCGCGGCGAAACTCGGCTGCTCTGCACACTCTCCGTCTCGCTCTAGCATCGTTCAGTAAATTTCAAATTTTGACAACTAGCAAACCTTCGGCTTCGGCCAAACCTTCGGCAAATTTTTGGCCGAAGCCGAAGATTTGGCCGAAGGTGCTTTTTTGGCCGAAGGTGGCCGAAGCCGAAGCCGAAGCCGAAGCTTCGGTCGGACACTAAATGCCTTTTACTTTACTAAGTACTAAAGCACTAAAATGTCTTTTAAGACAACCTCCTGAAATTTGACGAGGATACAAATCAACACCTTGTATATTATAAAAGAAAGTCGTGTTCGTTACACTATTTATAATTCAAGAACGGCTGAACCGATTTGGCTGAAAATTTGTGGGGAGGTAGCTTAGAACCAGGAGACGGACAGGATACTTTTGTCCGTTTTTTTTAATACTTTTGTTTACTTATAGGAGTAGGGTAGAAGTAGGGTAAGTGATAGGACACCACGCGAACGAAGTAGCGCCCCGGGCGGAAATAATTTATATGGCAAAACAACGTTTGCCGGGTCAGCTAGTACTTACGTAATAAACAAAACCAAAATACAGAAACAGATACTTATCTTTAGAAAGATTATGAAAAGGTAATAATCTATGACCGAACAGTAATAAATGAATTGAGACTAGAAATTGGTATAAATATGTAAAGGAAACTTAATACTACTTGTGCAAGGTTATCAGAGGCGCTTTTTTGTTGTATTTCGAGCCACAGCCCCTCACACAACACTTAGGCATGGTTGCTTTTATCACACACAGCTTCACTAAAATTTACAGCACTCAAATGTTCTCAAAAACGAAGAAAATGTAATATCAGTCGCACGATAACGCCAAACTGACACTTCTTGTACACTCAGAAGTACTCAGAGAATTAGAAACTAAAATGGCGAACCGGCCGATGGGTTGGGCTTACGTGACGTCATATTTCAGTATTGCAATTATTTAAAACTGGATAAATAAGGTTTTCTCTTTTTATTACACTTGCAGAATCACATAAGTTAGAAAAAAACAAATATAATATTTTTATTTCTGTTTAGAATCGTATGATATTTCTATAATGTTTAATTTACAAAGATCAATAGGGCAAGTCCTGTACTTCTTTAGACATTGGTGGCAACTGTAGCCAGAAGCATAATTTCGAAAATGCCACGTTAGTCTAAAGATATGATGCGACTCAAAACAAAACAGCACAGCCGTAATTTTTGACAGCGCTCACGGTGATATTATTTTAGGGCATGGTCGGCGTTATCGCCACATGGCGCATGTCATGACGTCATCTATGAATTCAATACGGATTAAAGCACGCTCAAATCGATTACAGCGCAACTCGGAACGCACCCATTATAAGATGTAGTGTGACGTCACAGCGGTTACACGTGTGGACGCGCAGACGCATGTTTCACAAGTGACAAGAATCTACCCACAATGTTTGTGAGAGAAAAATTATACAAACAGGATATTATATGGATTGTTTAAGTTCGAAAAAACTACGTTTCCGTGTTTGTGAGTCACGGTCACTACAACTGAAGACACGTCGAGTTAGCGCGATAGACCTCGCCGGTGCCGCGGTGGGGAAAAAACGATGTACTTATCCTTGCTGATATTGAGTATGACATTTGGTTTTTTTCTGTATATAATGCCGACGTAAAAACCGCACGACGACCTTCCTCAGTTCCTCCTATACCTACTATTATTACATCTTATGAGCTGCACCCACACGTGCACAACACGCGAGATTGCCAATAATATCACTTAGTTATTTAATTAATTATATCATAAACCAAAATGTTACACGGAGGTTACACGCTCATTCTGGTGTCAGTTCAGTCTGTGACCTTGATCACGTCTAGAATGATGGCTGAATGATGGAATGACGCGCGGTATTACACGGTAAGTCAGACTGACGATCAGTCTAACCGAAAACTTCTACGCGATAACACGCTTATGCATTTGGTATGGATTTTAACAAGAAAAATAATATGCTCCCGTTGCCTTCGTAGACAGGGCTAATATTATAATATGTATATTAGTAGAAAAAGAAAGCGGTGGTATAAAAAGTGGCTAATGAAAAGACCATAAAAATTCACTTAAATTTACTGAATGAGATATGAGACAGATAAAGATATATTTATTGCATAACTGTGTACATAAAGTTCTTATACATATTTTTTTGTTTGTTTCAACAGTCTACCCGAGTCGGATATGCAATAGTAATAAGAAATTGAGTACTTACAAATTCTATTTTTTATCAAAAAACTCATGCAGATTAGGGATGTGAAAAAATAATCGATTATAGAAAAAATCGATTAATAATCGATTTTTTTCTATAAAAATCGATTTTTATAATCGATTTACATATTACAAAAAATCGATTTCTTATTCACTGCCGATTTTTTTCACCTAGAATTTAGAACGGCCGCGCAACACAGCTTTTTAGTCAGGAGCGCGAAGCCGCAAAGTACCGCGAAGTGTACCACTAACTAATAAATGAATGACGCTAAAGGGCGCTCCACACGGCTAAGATACTCTATTATTTTATCTTTGTAATCCTTTTGTAATCCCCATAAATATGAAATAAATAATATTATCTTCGTCGTGTGTAATGGTCCATTGAATTGTATGGCGAGCGATATTGTATCTTAAGGGGGAAGCGCTAAGGTGGCCCGCGAAATTCAAATTGTCTTACGTTTTTTACAATTTGCTGGTCGGTATTAAGTTGTACGTTGATTAAAATATGATTCGCGGTCGTAACAAATATGTATTTACAGAATTATAATCATTACAATCAGTAATACAACTTGTTAAGTTAGTATAATCCCCAAATGTCAAGATTTCATGAAATGGTCATTCTTGGTGATTACATGGTCTTAGAGAGTTGTGTTGATGACTTTAATGATTATAATAATTTTATTCTTTTACATTGATTTGCAATGTACTCGAGTTCGTAAACTCATATATATCTTTAAGAATTTACGTCACATTGCTGACTTTAAATTAATTAAACAGGTATATTTGGCTTTGTGCCAATCTGTACTTACATATTGCATAACTTCTTGGGGTGGTGCTGCAAAGTCCATTTTACTCCCTCTAGAACGCGCTCAAAGATCAATTCTAAAGGTTGCCACCTTTAGGCCTTTCAGATTTCCTACACACCAGCTGTACATTGCATGTGAGGTGCTAACAGTACGCCAATTATTTATACTGCACATCGTATTATACCAGCACGTTGAACTCGCTTATAAGCTAGTACCTTCTGACAAGAGAAGGAAGGATTTGGTCTGCATAAAGCCTCTAACTAGACATGCTTTTGTAAACCGTTTTTATGTCTTTTTAGGACCCCATTTATATAATAAGCTCAATAGGATACTTCATATTTATAATGCCAGTTACAAACATTGTAGTCTGAAAATATGCGAATATTTGGGTAACCTTGATTACACAGACACAGAAAGACTTCTAGAAGTACTTCAGTAGTTATGTAGATATTGAATTGAAATTTTTTAGTTTGTATTTAGTACTTTAAGATAGCATTATTTCAATAAATAAATTAACTATGGACAAAAATATGCTGATCGCTTAGTCTGGGGATGGCCTGAAACACAGGTTTTTATTAACCTAGTTCAGGCGGATCGCCACAAGTTAAAACGTCAGTACCAAAGTATTTTTTTATAAGTGATTAAAATGTGTAAATTAGAGTAGCTTTTATTAAATAAGTATTTAAGCCAATCAGTTAAGAACGTGGTACTACTAAGTATTTATAAGTTTGTATTACTTTGTAAAAGGACCTAAATAAAAATTATTATTATTCTGTAAATACATATTTGTTACGGGCGCGCAAAACTTTAACTTAGAAAGATGTATTAATGATTCTTAGGATTAAAATTCTCTAAATATGTACCTGTTATTGTCGCGAATAATATTTTGATCAAGATACAACCTGACACTGACCTGCAAATTGCAAAAAACTTAAGAAAATTTGAATTTCGCGGTCTACTACTATCCATTCACCCTAAGAAATTTCTTCCTGCGAAAGGAGAAATTAAAAAAAAACCTTTTTTGTGTAAAATTAATGTTTCGCTTGTTGATATTATTATTATTAATAAAACTGAGTGCTGTGATAGTGATTATCGTTATTTCAGGCGTTAAATTTAATCTATCAAAAAAAAAAGGAAAAAATCGATTATTTTTTAATCGATTTTATTACTAGGCAAAATAATCGATTAATTAATAATCGATTTTTTATGTATACTGTCACATCCCTAATGCAGATTATAAAATACCTTATCAATTAACATTTTCTTCAATTTATTTTTAAACATATTTCCATTTAATTCTTTAATTGCTGGCGGTAACTGATTGTACACCCGAATAGCAGTAACATAGGTACTTTTATATTACATCATATTGTTAATAACTGGTAAATTAATGTCATATATAAATTGTTTCCGAATATTTAGACACAGGAGAAGAAGATGACTATGCTGATTATTATCGAATTAAAGAATTTAATTTTAATTTTTTTTATTCGTTTTATTCCAAAGAATAGGTAACATTTCTAATGTAAGAATAAATTCTTTCTCCGGGGCTAATGGTAGAGATGGGGACGTCGGGAGCGGCGAGGGAGTCGGCGCAGGCGGCGACATGTCGTTCGACTCCATCGCTGTCTAAGCAGTGACTGACATCAGACTGATAGCTAATAAACACACGTTCAGTCTGACCAGACAGACAAAAATTATTAAAATATTTAAATAATCATCATTCTGGACCATCAATCCATCAGTCTACGTTTATACAATCAGTTTCCCGTCATTCTGACATCAATCATAGACTGAACTGACACCAGAATGAGCGTGTAACCTCCGTCTTACAATCACTGGAATTAGATTTGAATGCGTTTGCCAACAGATGAACATTTAAACAAGATTTAATTCTACTAAATAATCAATATGTGTGAAATTGTGAATATCTAATAATACAATAAATTATCATCTTTCATCATAATCGTAGAGTTATTTCCATATTTCGTACTAATTTTGATAATAAATCTTGAATCTAGTATTGCGATAACTAGCTTCTGACGTTTCATAAGTGCCCATGCGGCCATGTAGACTTATGTGAAATAAAATATTTTGATTTGATTTGATGACAACAGAGCTTTCGCGGCCATGACCCGTCGGGGTCAAGGTCACTCTTTACAACTTTTTAATATTTTGTGTATCCTTGTTTGGGACTACCGTTGCACGGCCAACGGTAACGGCCGTACTTACGCGTTGTAGATCGTAGGTTCGAACCCGGACAGGTGCTTTACTTTGTGTAAATTATTTCATCACCACTGCTCTCAAAACGGTGAAGGAAAACATCGTGAGGAAATCGACATGTCCAAGAACCAAAAATTCGAAGATATATGACATTACCAACCCGCACCGGGCCCGCGTGGTGGATTACGGCCCACTCCCTCTTTCAGAGAGGAGGCCTGTGTCCCAGCAGTGGGAACGTTATAGACTGATTATGAAATACCTACCTAGTCACTTTTTCGAAAATTAAATTCTTCTTATCATTGGTGATAACTGTTTCCAAACGTCGGGCAAGGTTTGCTCCAGGCGTAACAAAAGAGAAGTAGTAGTAGTGAGTGTGTTACCTCCGCGGGGTTGTTCTGCTGCCGCTCGTACATGCTGTCATACACAGGGTTGGCGAAGTGGTTGCCGCCGGCGCCGTTCTGTCGGAAACAACACACTTAAGTAAACACACTATTACAAACAAAACACTTAGTAAACCCACTATTACAATGACTGCTGCTCAGTTCCTGTAAAGGTTTGCAAGCTCACATTAGTACAATAAGGGACATTCATTGTCAAGCAAATTAATTTGCCGTGTAATAGTCATTTCCTACAATTGTCAAAGAAAGACAGTAGTGATTTGATGATACCGACAATTTCAGTTGGTAGTCCATTTGCTTCCTTGACTTTAAACTCATCAGACTTTTTGTAATCTGCAAGATTGTCTGTGTTTGGACGGACTTTTACTTCTTGCAGTACTTGCTACTTGCTTGCAGTCATTAGAATTAAATTAATTCAGCCGCGGAGGTGGAGGTGTCACATTGAAGCATATCATCATAATATGGTGGCGGCATTGACATATATATTACTTGGGTGGCGGTGTAATAATAATACTTAGAATAACTGGATTCCATCGCGCTGCATTATGATCACCTAGATTTCATGCATTTTATTTTTAATGATTAGATGTTTTAGATTCATATTGAGTTATTAATATAGTTAGAATCGGACTCTCATACTGCACCTCTCCCAATTATAAATGAAGTTCATCGAACTATACCTATAGGTCTAGACTTAGGTTACCAAAAGAGGAGAGATGTGCGCTTCGTAGACAAGACTAGGCCAACACTTGTCTTTGTGCAGAGCGTGCTCTATAGTGAGTGTTCAGTGTATTATACTGTACACTGTGTGTGCTGCGAGTGTAGTGTGTATTAGATGTGCGCGCCGAGTTAATAAAAACCAGCGGCGGCGCGCCTTCAAAATTACGTCAGCGGCGGCGTGACGCCGGCGGCGTGAGAATTTTAGCTTATTTTGGTTTAATAACTGTAAATTTAGGTGATATATTAAAATCAATCCTGTTTTTGAAAAAAAACTTTATTAAAAAATCAAAATCAAGCAAGGATCACTCTTTGACATCTTTTTTGCATTGCTTGTAATTGTCATGGACAAATATTATTTTATTTAGTCTCCGGGGGCTCAGGCGAGATCTTTTTGCAGTAATTACGAGCCCTGCAACAGAAAACACTCGTTCGCTCGGAGTGCTTGTTGCAGGAATGCATAATACTGCCTGTGCTAAGGATGACAACCATCAACTCGGCGCGGAAATTTTGTACGGTCGGCGGCGGCGGCGGCGGCGGCGCGCTAGGTCTAGGTGGCGGCGGCGAGCCCCGGCGGCGCGCACTTTTAGTGTGTATACTGTAGAGGTTTTAGCCTTATTAGCTTCTCCAAGCAACCTCCATGAATATGTACAGTCAACAAAAGAGATAAGTATGCAGGATCGTCGGATATAGTTGAAGTTTAGTAAGAAACCGATGGATGTTCTCGAATAAAATTATTTATTTATAAGAAAACAAACAGCTTATTTATCAAATTAAATTTCAGTTGACAACATCCATCGGTTTCTTACTAAACTTCAACTATATCCGACGATCCTGCATACTCATCTCTTTTGTTGACTGTACATACTAAGTTGATGGCATATTTTAGAGATAACACTCTTTCATATTTAGAAGGATAGAAAACGAACTATTGTCAACAATTCGTGTTCAAATTGTGTAAAAATTATGCGTTTTCATTTAAGTATATTATTGTTTTTCCATGTTGTGTTTATCGCTTAATATTGTGCACTTGACTTGTGATAATTTGGTTGAACAGTGTAACGATTGTAGGTAGACCAATAGATAAGTAAAAGTATGACAGTCATCTTGGAGAGCTGACAGCGTCCGACTTATTGTAAAACAAGTTTTTTCTTTTCAAGTTAGTTCTTTCTTTCTTTCTTTCTTTATGCACTATGCAGTTCAGTTTGTTCATGTGTAGTACAGTCCTGCACTATGCACTATGCAGTTCAGTTTGTGCATGTGTAGTACAGTCCTTCACTATGCAGTTCAGTTTGTGCATGTGTAGTACAGTCCTTCACTATGCAGTTCAGTTTGTGCATGTGTAGTACAGTCCTGCACTATGCAGTTCAGTTTGTGCATGTTGCAGTATTAGTAATTACTGCATATTATGTTTTCAACATTCCATCCTACTTTAAAATTTTAGGCAACCTTTTTTGTCATTTTTCTGATTTAAAAATCAAACTTTTGAATATTGAACTGCTTCTGTCAAGTGAATTTTCTCTTGAAGTTTGGGACTTGTTGTTTGGAGATCACTGCTGACGGCTGGAGTTATTTTTTTCTTTGCTTATAATCGTAAAAATATGATGAATATTTGATGTTGATCATCTAATTTGGATTCGAGAGAAGTCTTCAGTATATAACTCTTTTTGATCTTATCAGGATACGCCTGAAGATATACGACTAACAAGCCGGGTTTTCGGCCCTACCCTACCCCTACCTATCCCCTTCGTACTATTCTGTTCCCGGATTTTAAATAAGTTGAGGAGTGAAGATTCGAGGGAGCAGTTTCTTACAAGTTTTTCTGGATTACCTTTCCAAAATTACCGACCAGATAAGATATGGAATATAAGATGCCGAAATAATCCAGGATTTATCAGATATTATTTTCTTACATTGATTATTTTTAATAATATTATTGTCGTTTAATAATTGTTTCGTGTACTAACTTTAAATGCAGAATACTACAGGTTTTATATCGTTCGTTCGTGATTAGTGCTACGCGATCGTAGGGAAATTTCAGTTGCAACTGCAGTTAAACTCGACGCGTAATCTATCTAATTTTGAAATATAATTCAAACTACAAAAACCTCAAGTATAAATTTTTTTCTTTAAAAATTTTGATATCAGCCGCCAGAAGTATCGACACAAGTTTTTCTACTTTTATATCAGTTTTTGTTATTTTTTTTGTTACATTCGGTTATTTTTTATACAGATAAATTATACGTTTTTTAAGTGGCGAAGAATTGTGTTTCCTTTTTATATCGCTACAATGTGTAGTACAGTCCTTCACTATGCAGTTCAGTTTGTGCATGTGTAGTACAGTCCTGCGTTGTGTAGGGTGCGGTGGTACTCACGTTGTGCGTGTGGTTGTTGTGCGGCGGGTCGAGCTCGTCCTCGCCCGCCAGGTACATGGGATTGTTGATCTCCACGTTGTCGGACAGGCGCGCGTGCACGAATGCGCCGCTGCACACAAACTCACTCATTAGTTTAGTGTCAACAAAAGACAACACATCAGAAGGGTAATTCCCGTATTTTTAAGAACGTTCACATTCGAAGCAAAAGAAGTATGTAATATAGAGAAGTATGTGGATAGAAGCAGGTGGCATTCACTAGTGTCTACCTACCCCCATGGGGAGACAGAGACTACAGAACATTGATTGTCGCTGAGATGAGAGTTTGACTAGATTTTGAAATAGGGAATTGGCCTTCAGTTAGTGTACTGTGGTACTGACTGTCTCCTCCGATGTAGCAGGTACAGTGCGCCCAGCACGACGGCCAGCAGCGACAGCATGGCCAGCACGGCGCCCGCCCACGCGCCCCCGCTCGCGCCCCCGGCGCCCACCCCCGCGCCATCCGCGCCCCCGCCCGCGCCCACCGCGCCCCCCGCCGTGTGCGGCGGCGTGCAGCTCGCGCCCTCCAGGCACGCGCAGTACACTGGGCCAGGTTCCGTCGCGCTCACTGACAACACATCAATAAGTTTACAAAGCTTGTGTATAAGAAGGAACAGAGTAAATTTGACTGAAGTAGTGTAGAGCTCGTCCGGGTTAGTAACAACGCCAAGCAGCGCTGCTGTGTGACAGGTCACTTCACCTACCTGTTCACGGTAAGCTTGTTAGATACAGCGGTGCTATTCTATAAAAATCTCACCAAGAAAACTTAGGTGATCACTTCACCTAAGTTTTCTTGGTGAGATTTTTACAGAATCGACCGGCAGACGGCCATAGGTGGCGGTGAAGTGAACCTTTAACATCAGGTGCACGGTCGGCTTGTGCGCCAACCAATATAGCCAGGTCTAGACCGACCGAGATGCCTCGCGAGGCTGCTTGGTGGACACGCTGGATTGCTCGTTACGCGTTGGATTGCTTGTCTCGCGAGGCGGCTCGGTCGTCAAACAGCTGTGGTACGTACGGTCAGGTCCCCACACGCAGAGCGCGGGCGGCGCGCAGGCGCGCGCGGCGCAGGCGTGGTCGTGCCCCACGTAGTGCCCGCAGTGCGCGCCCCCCCACGCGCCCGCGCACCGACACGCGCGCCCGCGCGCCGTGCCCACGCAGTGCCCGCCATTCGCGCATGCGCCCGCTCCGCACTCATTGTGTCGAGCTGCAACACAACACACCATCAAACACTGCGCTAACTAACACACAAGATATCATGTCGACAGGAAGAAAGCTGCTGGGGAGTTTGTTGCGCCGCTTCTTGTTCCAAGCTAAAGCACTAGGAAGTGGTGAAGGGCGGACGTGCCGGGGGACTGTCTTATGTCATTTAACGTTCAACAAGTGCTGATTCTCAGCCTTATTTAAATAAATAACTTTGAATTTAAAGGGATATATACTTAAGAAAATAAAAATAAATTGGAAAGACTTGGAGAAGCTTTAGCCCAGCAGTGGCACAGTATGTGCTTAAAAAATTGTTTGATAATGAAAAGAAAGATTTTTTTGTTTTTAGGGTAAAAGGGTTAAAGGGTAAAAACGGAACCCTATTACTAAGACTTCGCTGTCCGTCCGTCCGTCTGTCTGTCACCAGGCTGTATCTCAAGAACCGCGGTAGCTAGACAGTTGAAATTTTCACAAATGATGTATTTCTGTTGCCGCTATAACAACAAATACTAAAAACAAAATAAAATAAATATTTAATCCCTTTTCATTAATCAATATAATAAAACAATTTTAATTTTCCATAGCGTAACGAATTACTAACAATTTTGCCGCCGTATTTTGTTTTTTTTTTATTATTAAATTTTGAAAATAGAATAAAAGAGGTTTCAATTTGTATATAAACTTTTTATGGAAAGTAAAAAGATTATAAACTATAAATTCGTAAATAATTTAGGATTAAGGTATCCCTATGATTCTGTTGACGTGTGTACATACAGGTCAAACACAACCCTCCTTTTGGGCTTCTCCGCAGTCGGGTAAAAACACTCGTACGTACGACGAGTCAAATCGAAGATATGAAAGACTTGTCTGTACATTAAATACGTATTAGATATTACTGTAAACTTTCTGAAGTAATTGAGTTTCTGACCAGTGGAGGATTTTAAATAGGAGGTATAAATATTTAAAAAGTATTTAGAGCTGCCGTTCTTATCGATGACTTTTCTCTAAAAGCCATCGGAAAGATGTCTTGTGGACTTCTTGCTGCAAGATATCAGAAAACCATTTGATTTCTGTAAACAAGGGAAACAAAAAAAATCCGCCCTAGGCTCAAGCCTACTCAGCCTGCTGGTAAAACTGTTTCTAACATAACGCGCCGCTCTTCGCTGGTCAGATGAGCGGTGCGCATGCACTGCGCGGTCGGCGCCCGCGCCGCTCGGTTGCGCAACCCTCCGCGACCGGTCGCCGCGACCTTGACCTAAAGGAACACTGACACACTGCGGCGACATCTTCACAGACTCGCGCACTGGTCGTCACATCGCGGACGTATAAAATCATCGTGGATGTAAAAAGACCCATCACATAGCCGTTATTTACGCAATCCGTATACTAATATCATTGAGCAAAAATTAATGCTGGGAAACGACTTTTATTTTTGGTGTGATTAATCGCAGTTTAGGGCAGAGCGCAATGCAATGTAACGCGCGCAAAATAACGTGCTTATGGGCGCATGCGACGGTACAGGAGTTGTAGGAGTATCTAAAGTTACTTGTTAGTTACTTATTTATAACATTTGAAAGTGGTTTTCGTAAAAAAGTTGGAACTTGACCTTTAATATGTCCGTAACCAGGAGGTTCCCAGGTATTGTCCCCAGAAAAATGATCACAATAACTGGGAGTGCAAGAGACTCTCGGGCTTCTTTACACCCGGAATGTACAGGAAACAGGATCAAGTGCCACTTAATGATCACAATAACGGGGAGTGCAAGAGACTCTCGGCTTCTTTACACCCGGAATGTACAGGAAACAGAATCAAGTGTCACTTAATGATCACAATAACGGCGAGTGCAAGAGACTCTCGGGCTTCTTTACACCCGGAATGTACAGGAAACAGGATCAAGTGCCACTTAATGATCACAATAACGGGGAGTGCAAGAGACTCTCGGCTTCTTTACACCCGGAATGTACAGGAAACAGAATCAAGTGTCACTTAATGATCACAATAACGGCGAGTGCAAGAGACTCTCGGGCTTCTTTACACCCGGAATGTACAGGAAACAGGATCAAGTGTCACTTAATGATCACAATAACGGGGAGTGCAAGAGACTCTCGGCTTCTTTACACCCGGAATGTACAGGAAACAGGATCAAGTGTCACTTAATGATCACAATAACGGGGAGTGCAAGAGACTCTCGGCTTCTTTACACCCGGAATGTACAGGAAACAGAATCAAGTGTCACTTAATGATCACAATAACGGCGAGTGCAAGAGACTCTCGGGCTTCTTTACACCCGGAATGTACAGGAAACAGGATCAAGTGTCACTTAATGATCACAATAACGGGGAGTGCAAGAGACTCTCGGCTTCTTTACACCCGGAATGTACAGGAAACAGGATCAAGTGTCACTTAATGATCACAATAACGGGGAGTGCAAGAGACTCTCGGCTTCTTTACACCCGGAATGTACAGGAAACAGGATCAACTGCCACTTAATGCCAGCAGCATTTGTACCTACTTTCAAAATATTCAATGTTTTCATATGCGTCTTTTAGGTCTTTTCAGAAATACCTTCCTCATTGTTGAATAGGGGCAGTGCGGAGTCCGGAACCCCGAAGTCCCACGTAGTAAAAAAATAAATAGTTTAACGTTTTTTATAAGAGATAGTTTACCTGAATTTAAATAGCAAAGATAAGATTTATTCAATAGTGGAAGGGTGGAACCCACGCCCACGCTACCTGTGACTAGTCGTAGTAGTAGTAGTCTTATAGGAAAAAGATTTGTCAGAATAAAGTGAGCATTACTTCTGTTATTACAAGCTTATTTCAAATTGACTTATTTGGCTGTTCGACCATTAAGAATCTGAAAACGTATATGTGTGAGCCGAGGATGTAGTAGTCATTACAATATCGTAGTATAATACAATAGTGTTACGTGCGTTATAATTTGTAAGCATTTTCATTTGCAGGAAATATCCCCATTGATTACTAAATTAAATATAGGTAACTATTGGCGTACGTACAACTCCCAATCGGCATGAGTTTGTCTTCAACAATCATCGTGATCCATAATGAGAAGTAGTCCATTAGCGAGTCAGTTGCCAAAATGAGAATTAGCCCTAATGCGCCTAAACCATATTTCAGCCAATTTACACTAAACTTTTTAAGTTTATCGCGTTCAGACAGACAGACGGGCGGCGGGGGACTTTGTTTTATCATATGTAGTGATTTATTTAATCGTTGTCTTCGTTAAATTATTTCGGTCAAAAAATCTACAATTTTGGCGAAGTCTATCAAAAGAGCGTTTTTGCTTACTTAGATCATAAACAATAATGGATTATTTAGATCATCAATATCAACCTAATATAATTATAGGTATAGATTATATTATTACTGGAATTTAAATTATTCGAAGAATATTTAATGAAATATGTAATCGCTAATAGTTAATGGTCATTGATCCCGTCATTACCAAATCACATAATTTTCCGTTTAGTAGATAAGTAGGTAGTTTTTTTCTTGTTTAAATTTTTTGTTTGGTTCTAATGGCATTTCTTTTAAACCAAAGGTTGTCTGGTATATAAGCCAAGAATCAAAACTGAACAATTCATTAATTTTATTCTTAACTTTTTAGACGGAACTGATTAATTCCTTATGATAAACCTACAGGGCGATATGTGAATTCTGTGCTGGGAACTGCTGGGAGGGAAGGTCCAAACACTAGGAAGTAAATCGCGTTTTATGGGCTGACTTTTGTTACTTTTGACGTTAAAAAGTACCCGGTGACCGGTCAGTTCACCAAAAATTAATTCATAAATTTTTACTTGACAAGCAACGATTGGCAAAAACATTATTTGTCATTTCATCATTATACAACAACAAGTTTACCAAATAATTTACTTAACAAAATAATTATCCGATAAACTTTTATTTAATAACGTATTATTTGACAAATAATTCATTATTTTTACATTTTATCTCATAAAACAACGTTTAGAATAAAATAAAATCAAATTTCAAATTTGTTTAAAAAAAAAAACTCCTTTAAATGATTTTTACGCAAGCTACAATGTTTTCAGGTTTCACACTTGATTGACGGGATTTGTTTTATAAATATTTTGATGTTTTTTTCGTTTCTACTGCATTACTTAAATACATTTTTGAAAAGTACAGAATTAATCTCCATTAAATTATCTATACAATGGTATACAAATTAAGTAGGTTTTGTGTACTAGCAGGAGTACCTATAACAATAGAAACAGTTTCAGAAAGGAGGCATTTTTTTCTATGGTAAAGCACTCTCGAATGTTTCGCATTATGAGTGGTGCAATAATAAGATTTCTGTCCCAATCCCAAGTAAGTGTAACAAAGTGAAGAATGTACATTGTTCGTCTGAGAACTTCGATGAGAAACTATCGCCATTCATTCATTGGTTTGTGTATAAAACTGTTGTACTCAGCTTGAAGATTGGTAGTAGGTAAGTGTGTTTGTGACAGAGGGATAAGTACTTAAAGGCCGTAGCCGCCGATGGACGCCCCAAAGGACTACTGACTACTGAACGCGAATCTGCCGCTCTAGCCGGTACATCCGCATACAGTTTCGCGCGCAGACACCATATCGCTCACCTTCCCGCGCGCGCCTCCTGCGCGCTCCAGCCATCACTCACAAACAACACTACTGTCTACAACACTATGACAGCACACCACTAGTAAACACGCTCACTACCGCTGCGCGTCACTGCTCGTCATCACACACACAGACAGACACAGACGAGTTACTGCGGGTGACCAGCGCCCGCGGCCGCGCTCTCAGCACTGACCGCGGAGCAACGCCGCGCCACTATTAATGTTAGTAAGTGTTAACGAGAGGCTCGCGTGAACCTCGCTGCACGCGCACGCGCCGCTACTGCACAGCACAGAATTAGACGCCTGCGGTCGCCACCTCCGGCGTCTAATTCTGTGCTGTGCATATGGGACCAGTGACGACCACCGGGGACCAATAGTGACCACTAGGCATCAATGGTGACCACTGGTGAGCACTGGAGACCACTCACGTGACGTACTCATAGGTACACTGACACAAATCATGAACATAATTTAAAACAAATACCTACTGCTCACCATGGTCAGTGCGCACTAACTAGTACAAAGTGCAGTACACAGGTCAATTTAGTTCAATAGTATGTTGACGGAAACAATCAGAGAAGCATTTCAATAAAGTGGTTCTGATGAATCGCACGTGACACGAAACGACAGTGTACACCGCGCAGATAGTTATAGTATGAGGGGTCATGAGGTACCAGAGGCTGTGAACTCTAACAAGGTGGACCGATGACCTGGTGTAGGTCCCAGGAATCCACTGGATGTGGGAAGACAAGACCGGTCGTTGTAGCGGTGTTTGAGGGAGTATATGTCCAGCAGTGGACGTCTGTAGGCGGAACGATGATGATGACTCAACCATCACTAATTGATCTCATGACATGGTCAACGGCGGCGTCGCAGTCGGTGACGTAATGTTGCTGACATTAACAGTCATTAAATAATGATGATCAACCTCGCCGTACGCTAAATTGGACTTACAATGTGGCGACTCAAGGTGGCTGTAGATTATTAGCTCAGTATTTGCATACCTACCGAAAAGTAAACTTTATTACAGCATAGATAATCAGCGCTTGAATGGATTCAATTAGCTGTTACAAGGAAAATCTACCACTTGTAATAAAAAAAAGGAGGAACGTTTTACTGAGATAACAAAACATTAAAACCAAAAAACCCGCCAACAAATACACTCCACTGAAAAGAAACAAGCTATCGCAGGCGAACAGCGAACACAGAGCAATACTTGGCAATATGTTAAATTACCTATTTGTTTAATTCGTGTAGGCTCTTCGTCAGGCTGTGGCCGTATTTATTATTTTCCCAAAAGTAATAGACTCTCACTGCTCATTCAGTAAAATCTATTTACAGAGCATTCCAAAGAAATACACATACATACTTTAACCCAAAACTAAAACCTTTAAAAAAAACTCATTCGGATCATGAACTAAGATCTAGTCAGCGGTCGAAGGTCAAATTGAAAAATTATTCCATCTTAAAAAAAAGAGTAAGTATTCCAGTTGGCCCCTAAAATCTCCCCAACAGAGATTCTCGATAACGCATGTTCGAGAATGCTCCCTAAGTAAGGGGGCACGACGGAATCAGTTTGCCCCCTTCCGATGTACAGTCCACAAAAGAGATAAGGATGCAGGAACGTAGGATATAGTTGAAGTTTAGTTTAGTAAGAAACCGATGGATGTTGTCGACTGAAATTTAATTTGATAAATTACCTGTTTGTTTTCTATTAATAAAAGTAAATTTTATTCGAGAACATCCATCGATTTGTTACTAAACTTCACTATATCAGGCGATCCTGCATACTTTGCATACTTATCTCTTTTGTTGACTGTACCTATAACGTCATACGCCGCGTCGTCGGTATGACTGCAAGATCTGTACATTCGCTTATGAACACCAAACATGCCTCACATGTATGATCAGCAAACTTACGTCCTTGTATGATGTTATTCCATCACCACTGCTCTCAAAAGGGTGAAGAAAAACATCGTGAGAATACATGTGACATCTACCATCCCGCACTGGGCCCGCGTGGTGGATTATGGCCTACTCCCTCTCACCGAGAGGAGGCCTGTGTCCCAGCAGTGGGAACATTATAGGTTGATGATACAATTCAATAAACAGCATGTTATGTTGCGTTAATAGTCGGTATGATTGTACGATTATCATATTCCCGTTGGCGCCTTGGTTTATGGGGCCTTCTCCTCGGACAAGCGTTTCTGAGAAAGCCTTTCAACTGTAATAACTGAAAAACATCTAAAGAACTTTCAAGCGTTTATCCTGAACTGTGATTTGGTCAATAAGACATCGATTGCGAAACTATTTATATTCTTATACACGTTTTCCAAGAAGTCCTTTTTCCAGATCGTCCCCGGCGGTGTTCACCCACGGCGGCGCGGCTGCGGCGCGGGCGCGGCCGCTCCTACGTAACGTTACTAATCCGTCGTGTACACAGTGGCCGCAAACATAGGTCACACACATTATAATAGGTATGCAAATGTATGTAAGTTGCTCTAGTACGTACTTACCTGCGCAACTGTTGCGTCACTGACTACAGACAACATCTATCTACAAGATGTTGATTTGCATCCTCGTCAAATTTCAGGAGGTTGTCATAAAAGACATTTTAGTACTTACTTTAGTATTTTAGTACTTAGTAAAGTAAAAGGCGTTTGTTTGTGTGTGAAAGCGCGGTTTAGGGCTAGTAACAGACGGGCCGCGTTTAAATACGGCTGGTTCACACTTACGGATTTCCGTATTTAAGAAAAAAAAAAAAAACCTACCCATTTTATTGTTGATTTGGGTCGAGAATCATTAGCATAATTACGTCCTTGAATTTGACTAGGATGCAAATCAACACCTTGTATAAGTAAGTCGGTGTTCGTGTCCGTCTGTGTCTGTCTGTGTGACCGCGGTGTTGGTTTTTAAGGTTTTCACTATCATTCAGAGAATTTATTCCAGAGATGTGTAGGTACTACACATGTAAACATGTCGATGGTGTGCCTTGCATAATAAATAAATAAATATTACATTTAAATTAAACTTACAAAATGATAATAAATAAATCTCGATGATTTGTCGAAACGTAAGTACAGACGCCAGCAGGTCAACCTACCCGAAACTGTCAGATTTTCCCAATCAACCTTGAACCTTATTCTTTAGCAATAAAGTCGAAAATCTATTAAAGAAATCTGACAGATTGTAGTAACTTGATGTGCTGGCGTCTGTACCTACGTACAAACGCGTAAACGGTGTGAAGGAGGGCGCGACGCGACACTAGTATAAACCAACCTATTCACTGTACACACACACACACACACACACAAACCGCGACATTTAAACCTCTTGCTAAACGGCTTATTAATTTGCTGCTACATATTATATACTATTGCGGTACACAACTAAATTGCGGTCGATCGAAGTCGCTGGCTGACATCGAAGAACCATTCAGTGCGTTGCATTGCATAGCACTGGCTTATCGACCACCGATTCTCAACGACTGCAATACTAGTACCTCAACGCAGACGTCTTCAAGCGACAAGGAAAACGGCATAATCCAAAGTATACAATCAGTAGTTATCATCTCAAGTAATAATGTTTCCCCGTAGGCTGCCCGGCCGCCCGGCCGTAGCGCAGGGCCGCAGGCACACCTCGGACACTTCATACAACAACCCTCGCTAAATAATTACCTATTACTACTACATAACCAAATGACGGTTGTACACGTGCAACGGTGCAATTGTGTGCGTGAACTTTAGTAGGGGCGCGGAAAGTGGAGCGATTTGCGCCGGGCAAACCGAACGACGCCGACGATGGCGCTGCCCGAACGTGTGCATTATTATGAAGTGACCTTGTACGCACGGCTACACATCAAGCTATACATTATCAGTATAAGCTGACTTCTGATTGTACGAAAACCTATACAATGAGAGGTCAGCTAAAACTGGAACGTATAGCTTGATGTGTAGCCGTGTGTACGAGCGGCGTTCAATTGTTTATTGTTTGTCGAGTTCGTAATGAAATAATAGTACATCGTTTGCCAAGGGAGCAAACAACTATTTTGAAGGCGAGAGTGCAGCGAGGGATCCAAAGAAGTACGTCACTCGAGCTTAAAATAGTGTTGCTCCCGAGAGGTGGACACTCTACTTTCTAACACCCTCTATGAAAAAATAAGTAAGTGCAACAGAATAAGAATAGTACGTTTATTTATATGTTTATTTACATACAATTTTGAGTAAACAATTACGAACGAAGGCAGAATGCTTTTTGCGCGTTTCTTATTTTTTCACAAACTTTTTTTTTTTATTTGGCTCGCGCGGGTTTTTCTTTATCATACGTTTTTCTTTATTATACGTTAAGAAATGTATGTAAACACGTATCAAGTTGCAGGGACTGGCGTAAAATGGCGTATTATGCGAGAAATCGTATTAAGCGTGATCGTATTAAACGGGTTCTACTGTATTGCTTACACTAAAATATTTTCGTTTAGATGACTTATTTTGCAAAACTTAAATCGCAAAATGTTGTGTTCGTGTCAGCAGCACCTACAGCGCTGCGGTTCTTACGATTACGAGCGCCCTTGCTAGATAGTCGGCGACGGATACCTCGAAGTGCGGTATCTGATATGAGCGCGGGCAAAGGGAGTGTCCCTTCTGTACGTAGTACTATTTACGAGTATGTATTCTGTGGCGCACAGGCGCGGTGCCGCCCCCCGCATGCTGTGTTTCCCGCCGCACGCGCGTGACGCATGCGCGGTGCGGCCGCCTCTTACTACACCTAATTATTATTTATACGTTACTTTACACTTGTCAGTGTCAACGGGTTTTCACAGCCTTTGTTTAATAAAGAAAGTCCGCGCTTACTAATATATTATGTAATAATTCACTTAAAACAGCACGTAGGTGCGTTGTCTGTCAGTGAACTAATGAATTTAAGATATAAATTGGATGTTGGTTTATATGAGAGTGACCTTCAACACCGTTTGACCGAACACCATTTGAATTTGAACCGCCGTTCGCCGTTTGAATTTTTGCATGGAGAAGGTTTTTTGAGGGTTTTTTTTTACCTCC
This sequence comes from Oligia latruncula, assembly GCA_948474745.1. NCBI lineage: Eukaryota > Metazoa > Arthropoda > Insecta > Lepidoptera > Noctuidae > Oligia > Oligia latruncula. Next base: position 15,782,951 of record OX419706.1, read on the forward strand.
ACGCGGGCGAAACCAGGGGAAAAGCTGGTAAAATATATATGCATTTCGGCACTCAGCAGTTAGTCCGGCCCGCAGCTCTACCGAACGCCCCAATGTCAAAAGATGCGGCGTGCTCTTCAACGACACAACTCACAAGTGGTGTGCATCAGTGAAAGTGTCCCGACCGCTCCGAGCCGCGACCACAAACAGATAACAGCGCAGAAGGTTAGCTCACACACGCTTCACGTACAGCGAACTGAGTGCGCGCGCACCCGCGCAGTCTGACGCGTACAGCTTTCCAAAAGTATGCGCTTTGGGAATTAACATCTATTTTCGGAAATACGAACGCGCGATGATGAGACCTTTGAGCCGTTTGGAGTCGAAACGTTTGAGTCATGGGGCCCGAGAGCGCGTCTCCTTTTTAAGGAAATTTCTCGCCGACTGGTAGACACTTCACGTGACCAGAGGGCTGGCTCATTCTTTGGCCAAAGAATTAATAATAATAATAATAAGACCTTTATTTTCAGGCTACCATGGCCCATAGATAAATACCTTACAGACTTACATATATATTATAATAATACAATGTGTGTTAGTGTATAAACTTAAAACTATGTTAGTAAAATTCACTTCACTGTCTTTGTGCGATCGTGTGGAACTTGTCCGCGGAAGCGACGGAACATTACACCTTGCGGCCAAAAGTCCTCTGCCATGACGAGGTGCAGGTAGCATGTAGGTACTCGCACCACGAACGCCTTGAAGTTGACGTTGCGGCGCGATTCAAGCAACTGCACTCTCGGCCTGTACTTGGTCCTTTGGCACACGTACTCCACGATGTCCTCGGCCTTAGTGGTATAGTGTAGGCGGGAAATATACACGGGAGTATTCGGCTGAGCGGCTCTAACAGGGATGTCGGGCTTGATAAGAGCTGTGCCGCAGCGGTTCTTGTTGGTTCTTTGTCGGCGCTTCTTCCTCTGCACCGTCACAAAACCATCATCATCAGCCCGGTTCGATGCTTTGATTTAGCATTGCTGTTCAACGTGGCAATGCTGCCAGTCTTCTGGGCACGTTTCCGGATGACATCGATGCGGACGAGTACTTCTGGGCACGTTTCCGGATGACAGCGATGCGGACGAGTACTTCTGGGCACGTTTCCGGATGACAGCGATGCGGACGAGTACTTCTGGGCACGTTTCCGGATGACAGCGATGCGGACGAATACTTCTGGGCACGTTTCCGGATGACAGCGATGCGGACGAGTACTTCTGGGCACGTTTCCGGATGACAGCGATGCGGACGAGTACTTCTGGGCACGTTTCCGGATGACAGCGGTGCGGACGAGTACTTCGACGCCTAAGTGTCCTTTTGTTTTTGTATTTGCCCAACGAAAGCTGATCACGAATTATTTTCTAAACTTTTAGCATTTAAATATTTTAGAACTGTCAAAATTGACAGTTTTCAATTTGGATAATTTTAATATTTCGGCGCTATGAAATAAAATAAATCAATTTTATGGCGTGGAAAAAAAAGTCCCAACACTGAGAAGAAAAGGCATTGCAATGCATGAGAGGCATTAGCTAGTTATTATACAGGGTCAAATTAAATTAGCTAGCCAAACTTTGCAGACGTGATGGGTATCGATATCTAAACACGATAAAACAAAAAAGAAATTAATTTGAAGACTTTTTTGTGGGGTCATCGACCGCATTTAGTGTAGTCACTTGAAACATCAGTTTAAAAAACAGTTATTTGTGTAAACTTCACAAAAGTATCGATATCTAAACACGATAAAACAAAAGAAAACATATTTTCTCAACTTAAACTTCGAGTAACAACACTCCCAGCGGTCGTTGACCCCCAAAAAAGAACATCAACTTTTATATTGTATCGTGTTTAGATATCGATACCCATCACGTCTGCAGAGCTTCACCAGCTAATTTAGATATCGATACCCATCACGTCTGCAGAGCTTCACCAGCTAATTTAGATATCGATACCCATCACGTCTGCAGAGCTTCACCAGCTAATTTAGATATCGATACCCATCACGTCTGCAGAGCTTCACCAGCTAATTTAGATATCGATACCCATCACGTCTGCAGAGCTTCACCAGCTAATTTAGATATCGATACCCATCACGTCTGCAGAGCTTCACCAGCTAATTTAGATATCGATACCCATCACGTCTGCAGAGCTTCACCAGCTAATTTAGATATCGATACCCATCACGTCTGCAGAGCTTCACCAGCTAATTTAGATATCGATACCCATCACGTCTGCAGAGCTTCACCAGCTAATTTAGATATCGATACCCATCACGCCTGCAGAGCTTCACCAGCTAATTTAGATATCGATACCCATCACGTCTGCAGAGCTTCACCAGCTAATTTATATTGTATCGTGTTTAGATATCGATACCCATCACGAGCTAATTTAATTTGACCCTGTATAATTAATAATATTAATATGAAATACTGATACATAATATTTCTTGAATAATAAATAGTATGTATGTATGTGTATGTATAGTATTATAATAGTCATGGGGAGAGGCCTTTGCCCAGCAGTGGGATGATGCAGGCGAACAGTAACAAATAGTATCAACTCCGTTTACGCAGTGGGTTAACAGCTCTTGATTTTTTTTTAATTGCCGCCTTTTTTCTTGGACAGCTTTCGATGGTTTTAGTCATTTAATTTTAGTACGTAGTGTAAATAGTTATATTTTAAAATTTTTGGAGTGGCAAAATGGCAATCTGCGACCGGAGCATGTAGCCCGACAAAGAGAAAACTTCAAATAATGTACGCGCAATTTAGCGCGGCAGCACAAGACTTAAAAACATTAATTGGCTCTGTGGAGGGTTACTCTTGGGTGTTCTGGTAGGGCGCGAAACACGAAGATTACCGAAGCGGATACTTTTTATGTTTTTCCTGGATGAGTCTATTACGTGCGTGTTCGCTCGCTGTTTGGAGTCGGCCTTCCGAACCTCGCTACCATATGGTACCACGTGCGCCCAGTGGACCGGTAAGCAATGTGACGCGCGGGGTCAAGGTCGGCGGGCGCCGTACTCCTCTGTCCGCTAGTGAAAAAATAACAAGCCGTGTGGCCCAATGGGGTTTTCCATTAGCAAAACAAAACCGGACAAGTGCGAGCAAGATTGACAGTACTAAACTAAAATTTATCTTCTGTCCTTGGAATTAAAAAGATGCACTGAACTTGAAATTAGTTTAGTCAAGCTTCTAGACCTAACGGTCTAGGCTGTGCGTTGTCTGTCAGTGAATGATTTTATTAAAGATTAGACACGTTGTAAGTACTCTGCTAGTTTATCATTCGTGAGCGAGTATGTCTCATACAGATTTTGGTTATTAAAACCGTTCAAGACTAGGTAGGCGCAGTAGTTCAGTTGATAAAACCGTTCAAGACTAGGTAGGCGCAGTAGTTCAGTTGATAAAACCGTTCAAGGCTAGGTAGGCGCAGTAGTTCAGTTGATAAAACCGTTCAAGACTAGGTAGGCGCAGTAGTTCAGTTGATAAAACCGTTCAAGACTAGGTAGGCGCAGTAGTTCAGTTGATAAAACCGTTCAAGACTAGGTAGGCGCAGTAGTTCAGTTGATAAAACCGTTCAAGACTAGGTAGGCGCAGTAGTTCAGTTGATAAAACCGTTCAAGACTAGGTAGGCGCAGTAGTTCAGTTGATAAAACCGTTCAAGACTAGGTAGGCGCAGTAGTTCAGTTGATAAAACCCATTACATCACGATTGATTTTAGTCACCGCGTCAATACCGCGGACGATAAGTGCTTGTACAAATATGTTGACTGCGACACCCGGACACTGTCGTACTACGAAGTACAGCCCGCGAGCCCCGTGTTGCTAACTGCAACACGGGGCTGCACCGACCGAAATCTGGACAACGTTTCTTGTAAAGTCTGTTCGCTCACGGATATTAATATATAACTTCTTAATCACAAAATATTGCGGCGTCGCTTTGTGGGATGTGCGATGCTTCATAATCTAGTACACTAAGATGAAGACGACGCGCGACGTAGGTATCTGTGGAGTACCTACCAGTCCTTTCACAGTTATTTTAGCTCAGATATTGCATCATTACAATAAGGTTGCTGCTACTGACAAGTCTGTCAAAATCACAGCTGCTTTTATTTTGGTTGCAATAAGGTTGCCGTCGGGTCGCTGCTGTCAGAGGCGAAACAAGTGCGAAAGGACGGTAGTGCGGGGCGTGTACTGACTGTTGTTGCGGGTGTCGTTGTCGTGCGCGGAGCCGTCGCGCGTGTCGTCGCCGGGCGCGCACGCGGCGTCCACGCAGGCGGGCCGCTGGCAGCGCTCGCCCGCCCACGCGCTCGGGCACGCGCACGACACGGCGCCCACGGCCGACACGCTGCACGTGCCCTGCGCAACACGCGGTCAGCACGGAGGGAAGCTACGTGCAACGCTACAAGGAGCTTTTGGCGCGCGGCCAAAATCGGAACTAACGCCGCCATCTTGTTTTGTCAATACAGTTTCTGTGACAATTTCACAAATATTTACCAACAACGCCCCCCTGTCAATGACATTCAGGCGCCAAAAGATCCTCGTAGCATTTTACAGTTAAATTGGTCCTTTGAGAAAACCATAAGACAGTTAATTTAAACATTTCAGAAATCACAAAATAAAGCTTATTATAGAATATCTGTTGTATAGAATTGTATTTGTATAGAATGACATGTTTCCATCTAACTTGTATCTATGAGAGTGATGGAACAGGGAGTCCACCTATGTCTGCGCTCACACGCCTGCACTATGATAGATCTCGCGCCCAAGGCTAGTCGCCGTTGAGATCGTCCGCCATGGCCGAAATACGGTCTGGAGGACTATTTCAAAAAGCTGTAGCTAATGGTAGATTATTTCATTTTAAAACTCAATTTTTCGATAAATATTTTTTTGTACTTATAGGTATTCTGGTTTTTTAAACATTTTACTTATTTCCGAAATGATCGAACCAGTGAGTTGTGTGGTCGGCGTGTTCTGACTAAGATTATGCTACCATGCTCTGACTAAGATTATGTCTGGACTTTAAAAAACTATGAGCTCCGAGTTCGTTTCGGTCTTTATTCTTAGAGTAGTCGGATAGGAAACACCGTAGTCAAAGAGTTTTAAAACTTAATTTATTTTTGAGGTGTTAAAGTGTTTGTAAAAACGTAGAAATAGGATCATGATCGTTTACCTGATTGAGGCAGAAGAACCGGCAGATGTCGGCGCGGCAGTGCGCGCCCGTCGCATCGCGCACGCACACGCCGCCCGCGCCGCACGCCGGGCCCGACACGCAGCGCTCGCAGCGCGCGCCTGCGTACAGTGTACAGTATACAGTATATATGTCGGCGCGGCAGTGTGCGCGCACGCACACGCCGCCCGCGCCGCACGCCGGGCCCGACACGCAGCGCTCGCAGCGCGCGCCTGCGTACAGTGTACAGTATACAGTATATATGTCGGCGCGGCAGTGTGCGCGCACGCACACGCCGCCCGCGCCGCACGCCGGGCCCGACACGCAGCGCTCGCAGCGCGCGCCTGCGTACAGTGTACAGTATACAGTATATATGTCGGCGCGGCAGTGTGCGCGCACGCACACGCCGCCCGCGCCGCACGCCGGGCCCGACACGCAGCGCTCGCAGCGCGCGCCTGCGTACAGTGTACAGTATACAGTATATATGTCGGCGCGGCAGTGTGCGCGCACGCACACGCCGCCCGCGCCGCACGCCGGGCCCGACACGCAGCGCTCGCAGCGCGCGCCTGCGTACAGTGTACAGTATACAGTATATATGTCGGCGCGGCAGTGTGCGCGCACGCACACGCCGCCCGCGCCGCACGCCGGGCCCGACACGCAGCGCTCGCAGCGCGCGCCTGCGTACAGTGTACAGTATACAGTATATATGTCGGCGCGGCAGTGTGCGCGCACGCACACGCCGCCCGCGCCGCACGCCGGGCCCGACACGCAGCGCTCGCAGCGCGCGCCTGCGTACAGTGTACAGTATACAGTATATATGTCGGCGCGGCAGTGTGCGCGCACGCACACGCCGCCCGCGCCGCACGCCGGGCCCGACACGCAGCGCTCGCAGCGCGCGCCTGCGTACAGTGTACAGTATACAGTATATATGTCGGCGCGGCAGTGTGCGCGCACGCACACGCCGCCCGCGCCGCACGCCGGGCCCGACACGCAGCGCTCGCAGCGCGCGCCTGCGTACAGTGTACAGTATACAGTATATATGTCGGCGCGGCAGTGTGCGCGCACGCACACGCCGCCCGCGCCGCACGCCGGGCCCGACACGCAGCGCTCGCAGCGCGCGCCTGCGTACAGTGTACAGTATACAGTATATATGTCGGCGCGGCAGTGTGCGCGCACGCACACGCCGCCCGCGCCGCACGCCGGGCCCGACACGCAGCGCTCGCAGCGCGCGCCTGCGTACAGTGTACAGTATACAGTATATATGTCGGCGCGGCAGTGTGCGCGCACGCACACGCCGCCCGCGCCGCACGCCGGGCCCGACACGCAGCGCTCGCAGCGCGCGCCTGCGTACAGTGTACAGTATACAGTATATATGTCGGCGCGGCAGTGTGCGCGCACGCACACGCCGCCCGCGCCGCACGCCGGGCCCGACACGCAGCGCTCGCAGCGCGCGCCTGCGTACAGTGTACAGTATACAGTATATATGTCGGCGCGGCAGTGTGCGCGCACGCACACGCCGCCCGCGCCGCACGCCGGGCCCGACACGCAGCGCTCGCAGCGCGCGCCTGCGTACAGTGTACAGTATACAGTATATATGTCGGCGCGGCAGTGTGCGCGCACGCACACGCCGCCCGCGCCGCACGCCGGGCCCGACACGCAGCGCTCGCAGCGCGCGCCTGCGTACAGTATACAGTATATATGTCGGCGCGGCAGTGTGCGCGCACGCACACGCCGCCCGCGCCGCACGCCGGGCCCGACACGCAGCGCTCGCAGCGCGCGCCTGCGTACAGTGTACAGTATACAGTATATATGTCGGCGCGGCAGTGTGCGCGCACGCACACGCCGCCCGCGCCGCACGCCGGGCCCGACACGCAGCGCTCGCAGCGCGCGCCTGCGTACAGTGTACAGTATACAGTATATATGTCGGCGCGGCAGTGTGCGCGCACGCACACGCCGCCCGCGCCGCACGCCGGGCCCGACACGCAGCGCTCGCAGCGCGCGCCTGCGTACAGTGTACAGTATACAGTATATATGTCGGCGCGGCAGTGTGCGCGCACGCACACGCCGCCCGCGCCGCACGCCGGGCCCGACACGCAGCGCTCGCAGCGCGCGCCTGCGTACAGTATACAGTATATATGTCGGCGCGGCAGTGTGCGCGCACGCACACGCCGCCCGCGCCGCACGCCGGGCCCGACACGCAGCGCTCGCAGCGCGCGCCTGCGTACAGTGTACAGTATACAGTATATATGTCGGCGCGGCAGTGTGCGCGCACGCACACGCCGCCCGCGCCGCACGCCGGGCCCGACACGCAGCGCTCGCAGCGCGCGCCTGCGTACAGTACAGATATCGCAACACAAGTATGCGCTTCGGGAATCATCGGCTACCTTCGGAAATACGGACGCGCGATGATGAGATCTACTAAAGAGCTGTTACAACCATGGAGTACTTGTCTATTTTTACCCGACTACGGAGAAGCAAAAAGGAGGGTTATGATTTTGACCGGTATGTATGTATGTATGTTCATCTGTTCCCTCATAATGAAGCATCTCTTTCGTCCGCTGGTTATAGGCTATGTGACGTTACTATAAATAGAATATGGAGCCCTCTAGCGGACATAAAGTCATGACCTAAAATATATGTTTTTTAATCATGCCATGTTGGTGGGTATCAAATGAAAGGGTAGCACATTTCAAAAATATATATGAACTAGCACTTTGCTGCGACTTCGTCCGCGTGTGTTTCGTACTTTCCTCAAAAAATTTCGAGAATATATATGTTTACGATCTTTATCATAGTATTCGGGCCAATTTTTCAGTTTATTAATGGAATCAGATTTTTCAAATAAACCGTACATCCCCGCTTTTCACCCCCACAGGGGTGGAATTTTGAAAAATCGTTTGGGATGTGTTCATACCTTGACTGAAAGACCCATATCCATTTTCGAGTTAATGGAAACAAGCAGTAAAATCCACCCCCTTTTCCACCTTGGTAGATGTAGATTTTTGAAAAACCCTAAAACACAGGTACTTTTTTATTTTTTTGTTTTAGTAATACCGAGTTTCGAGTTAATCAGACAGCGGGATACATATTTTTCTAACGTATTAACTTTGTCACCCCCTATATCCTCTCTGAGGGGTTTTTTTTTAACTAAAACTACTACTACTACTACTATTTCCTGAGACAAATAATAATAATAACCTCCCCGACCGTTTTCGGTCACGGTGGCCAACCACAATGGAGATTAGCCAGGTACGCAGGAGATATTATAATGCACAAGTGTGTGCGCAAACACAGGTGCACTCTCTGATCCTTAAGGGTCAGTTCACGCCAAGATAGAAATACAATTACAGACCTTATCTACTACACAAAAAGGTACACGATTCAGTGAGCTACGCCGCGCGGCGCCGCGCTGCGTAGCTCGACGTAGTAGACACTAGAATTGTGTACCTTTTAGTGAAGACGATGTGGGCCCAGCAGTACGCTGTATGTGTACCTGTGTAGTCGGGCGGAGTACGCTGTACGTGTACCTGTGTCGTCGGGCGGAGTACGCTGTACATGTACCTGTGTAGTCGGGCGGTACCTGTGTAGTCGGGCGGAGTACGCTGTACGTGTACCTGTGTAGTCGGGTGGAGTACGCTGTACGTGTACCTGTAGAGTCGGGCGGAGTACGCTGTACGTGTACCTGTGTAGTCGGGCGGAGTACGCTGTACGTGTACCAGTGTAGTCGGGCGGAGGACGCTGCACGTATACCTGTGTAGTCGGGCGGAGTACGCTGTACGTGTACCTGTGTAGTAGGGTGGAGTACGCTGTACGTGTACCTGTGTAGTCGGGCGGAGTACGCTGTACGTGTACCTGTGTAGTCGGGCGGAGTACACTGTACGTGTACCTATGTAATCGGGCGGAGTACGCTGTACGTGTACCTATGTAATCGGGCGGAGTACGCTGTACGTGTACCTGTGTAGTCGGGCGGAGTACGCTGTACGTGTACCTATGTAATCGGGTGGAGTACGCTGTACGTGTACCTGTGTAGTCGGGCGGAGTACGCTGTACGTGTACCTGTGTAGTCGGGCGGAGTACGCTGTACGTGTACCTGTGTAATCGGGCGGAGTACGCTGTACGTGTACCTGTGTAGTCGGGCGGAGTACGCTGTACGTGTACCTGTGTAATCGGGCGGAGTACGCTGTACGTGTACCTGTGTAGTCGGGCGGAGTACGCTGTACGTGTACCTGTGTAGTCGGGTGGAGTACGCTGTACGTGTACCTGTGTAGTCGGGCGGAGTACGCTGTACGTGTACCTGTGTAGTCGGGCGGAGTACGCTGTACGTGTACCTGTGTAGTCGGGTGGAGTACGCTGTACGTGTACCTGTGTAGTCGGGCGGAGTACGCTGTACGTGTACCTGTGTAGTCGGGCGGAGTACGCTGTACGTGTACCTGTGTAATCGGGCGGAGTACGCTGTACGTGTACCTGTGTAGTCGGGCGGAGTACGCTGTACGTGCACCTGTGTAATCGGGCGGAGTACGCTGTACGTGTACCTGTGTAGTCGGGCGGAGTACGCTGTACGTGTACCTGTGTAGTCGGGCGGAGTACGCTGTACGTGTACCTGTGTAATCGGGCGGAGTACGCTGTACGTGTACCTGTGTAGTCGGGTGCGCACGCGCACACGGCGCGGCCGGCGCGCTGTGCGCACGCGGCTCCGTTCTCGCACGCCGCGCGCGCGCACGCGTCCGCCGCGCCCGGCGCCACGCGCTCGCAGCGCGCGCCCGCGTAGCCCGCCTGGCACACGCACTAGAACAGGTTGGTAGGTTTTATAATGACGTAGGTAGAATTTTAAATTTCTTTCTTTCTACAATAAATACTCGATCGATCGGATCGATTATAAAGATATAAAATGACGATAGCATTACATTTTTCACCGAAATCGACTTCAAAACTCGTTTGCTTTCACTATACCCTACATAGCGCCACACTCGAGTACCGCGGTACCTTGAGCGGCGGCGGCACGTCGCTGTCCTGCGGCGGCGCGGCTGCCGTGTCCAGCTCGCAGCGGCCGCGCCGGTGGCAGTGCTGTGCGCAGCGGTAGTGCTGGCAGCGCTCGCCCGCGAACAGCGCCGGGCAGCGGCAGCGCGGGGCCCCGCCCGCGGCCAGCACGCACGCGCCCGCGCCGCACGCCAGTGCGCACGCGCCCGCAGGGGCCCCGGGGACCGACGAGGGGCCGCCGGCAGCGCCGCGAGGGATCACGCACTTCCGTTCCTCCTGGACATACAGACAGTGTCATACAAATCCAGACAGATGGTAACCCTAGTCGCAGGTGAGAATCGGTGGGCGACATTTATCATACTATTGCGTTAAGCAACGTTTACAGTTTACACGAGTGTAAGCGACGCACAACGCTGCCTAATTTAAAGTTGTTACAATAGTAAATGCTGCAGCAGTATGGTGTTTTTAGGGTTCCGTAGTACCTACAAGGAATCCGTCTGTCTGTCCGAGGTTTTGCTAAGAGACCGTTAGTACTAGAAAGCTGTAATTTTGCAGAAGTGTGTATATAAATTACTCCGACAAAGTGGTAAAATAAAATTTTGGAAAATATTTTTTTTTAGGGTAGCTCCCCTACATGTGAAGTGGGAATGAATATTTTTTTCGTCGTCTACCCCATCGTGTGGGGTATCGTTGAATAGGTCTTCTAAAATGACTTGAGGGTTGCTAAAGATATTTTTCGGTTTAATGCTCCATTTACGAAATATTAAACTTTAAAGTGAAAATTTTTGTTCCAGTAGGGCGTCCCCCCCCCCCCCTCTAAAAGCTAAACTGCGGGCTTGAAAAATCTGGAAAAATTCAAGATGATAGTGCATTTCATGAACTTTAAATGAAAACTATAGGAATTAAGATAACTTTATTACTTTAGCAGTAACAGTTCGTTGAACTTGGGTGTTGGATAATTTTGTACCAAATACAAAATCCTTAGCATTAATCCTATATAGTGATTAAGACGAAGTAGTTACTTGTTTATGACGGGTAAAGACTTGCATTAAAAAACAAAATATGAAATAAAAAACCATAATAAATTATCATAAGTTTCACAATACTGCCGCTAGATGGAATTACAATTTTGTGAATTGAAATAATAACTTGGCAGGAACCATACTCTTATTTTTTAGCTTTACAAGGAAGAAAGTGGCTCTTATTAGTTAATGTCTAATCTGTTTAAATAATTATCTTCGAAAATCAATATTTTGTTGTGTTTAATATCGCTATTCGATAACAGATGGCGTTGTGCCGTGACGTCGCTTTTGCAGATCGCGGTGTTAAGATTTTCTTGCAAGGTATGACCTCCGTGGTTACTTTATGTGTTAAAGTTTTTTTTACTCTGGACACCCTTGCATAAATATTATTATTATAACCATTAACTCTTTCTTCAATTCAATTAATCTTTACCATTACATAATTATATATTCATATATCGTAACTATATAGTGATAACGGGGCTAATACGGAATCCTACACTGTGCGTGGCCCGACACGCACTTGTTTGATATCTAATGAACTCAATGTGCACGTAGACAACGCCGACGGACACTTACTTGCGCGGCGGCGTCGTCGACGGGCTCCAGGCCGTCGGGACACAGGCAGGCGAAGCCCTCGGGCCGCGCGCTGCGCACGCACAGCGCGCTGGCGTGGCACGCGCGCGCGCACGGGTCGGCGCCGCCCGCCGGGAACTGCGCCGCGTGCAGCAGCAGCAGCGCCGTGAGCGGCCGCGCGGGCGCGCGCGCGGGCCGCGGCGGCGGCACGGGCGCGCGCGGGCGCTTGGGCAGGCGCAGCACGCCGCGCGCGGTGCCGCACCACACCCACTCCTCCCACACGGCTGCGCGTACGCAGGGCCGCGCCCACACCGCGGCCGCGACAGACGAGTTGCCCACCAGCCGCAGCTCTGTGCGACGAACATCACTTACATACTGACATACAGCTACTAATAATTCAGTACTAATAATTTGAAACTTAATGTAAACAAAACGAAGTGTGTCGCGATTGGAGATTGTATCTTGTGGCAGCAATGTCGAAATAGTTGATAGTGTCAAGTTCTTAGGTGTGCACATTGATACATTGTTGAATTGTTGATGCATTGTTGAATTGTTGATGCATTGTTGAAATAGTTGATAGTGTCAAGTTCTTAGGTGTGCACATTGATACATTGTTGAATTGTTGAATTGTTGATGCATTGTTGAAATAGTTGATAGTGTCAAGTTCTTAGGTGTGCACATTGATACATTGTTGAATTGTTGATGCATTGTTGAATTGTTGATGCATTGTTGAAATAGTTGATAGTGTCAAGTTCTTAGGTGTGCACATTGATACATTGTTGAATTGTTGATGCATTGTTGAAATAGTTGATAGTGTCAAGTTCTTAGGTGTGCACATTGATGCATTGTTGAATTGGAAGGTTGAGACATTGTCCATAACGAAGTCTATTAGCTCGGCATGCAACAACACTGAGGGAAGAATTAAGTTTACCTCAACTTAGAGGTGTGTACTTTGCCTTGGTGGAGTCCAGGCTCAGATACAGCATCAAGTTTTGGGGCAATATAGCTACAAGTACAACATACAAACAGTGGCGGTACCTTCATAGAAGCAGAAAAGCCCGGCTTGCCCTAATAAAATCATAATTCACAACAACAAAATCAATAAAAAATATATTCAAAAAATTCCAGTCAATTAACTCGAACTCAAACATTCATGACATTAATACAATTTCGAAATCCGAACTAGCGCTAACTTTGGGATAGGTTCGCGCCAAATTCGGAATTCGGCTCTAAACGCTATACAATGCGTTCAAATGCGCCATCTCGCTCACACTAGTCTGGCTTTTTACCTGGCTTGCCTTTCCTTTCTCTGTCTCGCAGTTTTCGCATACAAATTGCTATAGAAACGTTTACATTTGTTGATATATTGGTAAGTACTTATACACAGAGTTCTATGAAATGAAAAGCCAGGCTTTTGAGAGGCATGAAGTTCGCGCAAATGCACTATCCGCGCGTTGCGTTGACCCGCGTAAAGTTAGTTGCGAAAGCACGTGTGGCGGGCGCGATGAGTCGATGACACGACGCGACTCAAACAAATTGTTATTGTTTTGAAGTTTTGAATACTTACTTTGAGAATTAGTTTTATTATTTGAAAAAAATATTGATTGTGGTGATTGGTGATGTCATTCCCTATGATTTTGTAAATGGTTAATGAATATAGTGTTCTTTTATCATTATGTGTTCGGAATCTGTCATCGAAAAGGTACGTAAATACATTGAGTTTTCTGCAATTTTCTGCCAATAAATAACTCTTTACTTCACCGTAGCCAATCTTAAATTACTGTCGGACTGTCGGTACTTCTCGGAAATAAAAACAAGTATTTTTGTCAGTCAAGAAGACAGAATAAATAAAATAGGTACCTACTCATTCGATCGTTTATTAGGTATGAATATGATATGACAAACCTATGTAGTGGCTCATGTTAAAATTATCAATTGACTTTAAAAATGTAAGTACCTAATTCATAAAATAATGCGTACGAGAAAATAACAATAAATCGATAATATTTGGAGGCCATCTAGTGCATTTTGATTGAACAAATTTTGCAAGTGACAAGCAAAATGAAAAAAGGTCCCGCTAAGCGTTGTGGTTCATTTATTTTACGCATTCATTATTATAGATGGCGCTTATGACAATTACGTACTGATGCTTGAAATAAGTTTTTCTTACCAAAATTATAATAATGATGTTAGTACTACTAACAACCATTAACAACAAGAAAATCAGCCAATCCCTCAGTTGGGCGTTTTTTTTATACCTTGAAAATCTGTGGGCTTGCCCTAATTTTGACCCCTAGGCACGCCACTGCATACAAATGGCATTCGTTATTCAGAAAAGAGCTTTAAGGACACTGCTCCGCATGAAACAGACGGGATCATGTAAAGACCATTTTATTAGATTAAAAATCTTGACAGTGCCATGCCTTTACATTTTAGTGTTGCTAACCAGCCTATTACAGCTCATTTATTTCAAATAGGCACATAAAAGGCACTTTTGAACGTCAAAAATTACGATAAAATAGAATTGATTCTAGTCGCCCATTCCAAAGGGTAAGTTTTCGTATGGAGAAGAACGGGCAAGAAACTCCACCGTTACTCTTTTAAAAAGTTTTACAATATTTTGCATACATTAATGATATAATAATAATATGTGAAGACGATGCACCTAAAACAAAATTACTATACCACAATAGGTAAAAGTATTAAAAATGAAACCATGACATAATTATAAATTAATTAAATATTTGATAGTAACATGGTGCTGTTGGTGGTGTGGTGTTGAGAGCAGTGGTGGCACTGGGCCACCACTGCTCACTGGTCACGGACACGACTTACGAGTTGTAGGTCGTAGGTTCGAACCCAGACAGGCGCTTTACTTTGTGTAAATTATTTCATCACCACTGCTCTCAAAACGGTGAAGGAAAACATCGTGAGGAAACCGGCATGTCCTAGAACCAACCCGCACTGGGCCCGCGTGGTGGATTACGGCACACTCCC